>JAZDUA010000500.1:0-600000 GCA_038098605.1 Gryllus longicercus
CCACGGACCAAGCTCGAAATTTTATGGGAAATTCACTGGTGATATTCATTTTTCGATTAGAAACTTAGTTTTAAGAAAATCGCAAAAGTATCGCCATTAGAGTCAATTTCTTCCTAGTAACTGTAGAATATTTCCATCTCATGCACGTTCTGATATTCGGAGAAACTTCGGTTCAGACTCAGATTAAAGGCCAATATATGTAATATTACGTGTGCAAATTTCAGCGCTGTAGCTGTAATAGTTTAGGAGATAGAGCCGTTTGAATTAATAATTGTCAGAGCTTGCAAAATGCGAAAAAACAATGCTTTTATTTTAAGGTTCCTGGAGGCCAGATTTCTCATCCGGAAATAAAAAACTTGACTTTTTCTTACACTACAAGAATTTAGAAATACACGCATGTCTGTAGAATCCATATATGTTATATAGTTTGTGAAAAATATTTATTATTCCGTGTGCAAATTTCAGCGCTCTAGCTCTAATAGTTTAGGAGATAGAGCCATTTAAAGATCGACGAAGTTGTCCGATTTAAGACATGGCACGGATTTTTTTGAAAACCACGGACCAAGCTCGAAATTTTATGGGAAATACACTGGTGATATTCATTTTTCGATTAGAAACTTAGTTTTTAAGAAAATCGCAAAAGTATCGCCATTAGAGTCAATTTCTTCCTAGTAACTGTAGAATATTTCCATCTCATGCACGTTCTGATATTCGGAGAAACTTCGTTTAAGACTCAGATTAAAGGCCAATATATGTAATATTACGTGTGCAAATTTCAGCGCTGTAGCTGTAATAGTTTAGGAGATAGAGCCGTTTGAATTAATAATTGTCAGAGCTTGCAAAATGCGAAAAAACAATGCTTTTTTTTTAAGGTTCCTGGAGGCCAGATTTCTCATCCGGAAATAAAAAACTTGACTTTTTCTTACACTACAAGAATTTAGAAATACACGCGTGTCTGTAGAATCCATATATGTTATATAGTTTGTGAAAAATATTTATTATTCCGTGTGCAAATTTCAGCGCTCTAGCTCTAATAGTTTAGGAGATAGAGCCATTTAAAGATCGACGAAGTTGTCCGATTTAAGACATGGCACGGATTTTTTTGAAAACCACGGACCAAGCTCGAAATTTTATGGGAAATTCACTGGTGATATTCATTTTTTGATTAGAAACTTAGTTTTTAAGAAAATCGCAAAAGTATCGCCATTAGAGTCAATTTCTTCCTAGTTACTGTAGAATATTTCCATCTCATGCTTGTTCTGATTATCGGAGAAACTTCGTTTTAGACTCACATTAAAGGCCAATATATATAATATTACGTGTGCAAATTTCAGCGCTGTAGCTGTAATAGTTTAGGAGATAGAGCCGTTTGAATTAATAATTGTCAGAGCTTGCAAAATGCGAAAAAACAATGCTTTTATTTTAAGGTTCCTGGAGGCCAGATTTCTCATCCGGAAATAAAAAAACTTGACTTTTTCTTACACTACAAGAATTTAGAAATACACGCGTGTCTGTAGAATCCATATATGTTATATAGTTTGTGAAAAATATTTATTATTCCGTGTGCAAATTTCAGCGCTCTAGCTCTAATAGTTTAGGAGATAGAGCCATTTAAAGATCGACGAAGTTGTCCGATTTAAGACATGGCACGGATTTTTTTGAAAACCACGGACCAATCTCGAAATTTTATGGGAAATTCACTGGTGATATTCATTTTTTGATTAGAAACTTAGTTTTTAAGAAAATTGCAATAGTATCGCCATTAGAGTCAATTTCTTCCTAGTAACTGTAGAATATTTCCATCTCATGCTCGTTCTGATTTTCGGAGAAACTTCGTTTTAGACTCAGATTAAAGGCCAATATATATAATATTACGTGTGCAAATTTCAGCGCTGTAGCTGTAATAGTTTAGGAGATAGAGCCGTTTGAATTAATAATTGACAGAGCTTGCAAAATGCGAAAAAAACAATGCTTTTATTTTAAGGTTCCTGGAGGCCAGATTTCTCATCCGGAAATAAAAAACTTGACTTTTTCTTACACTACAAGAATTTAGAAATACACGCGTGTCTGTAGAATCCATATATGTTATATAGTTTGTGAAAAATATTTATTATTCCGTGTGCAAATTTCAGCGCTCTAGCTCTAATAGTTTAGGAGATAGAGCCATTTAAAGATCGACGAAGTTGTCCGATTTAAGACATGGCACGGATTTTTTTGAAAACCACGGACCAAGCTCGAAATTTTATGGGAAATTCACTGGTGATATTCATTTTTTGATTAGAAACTTAGTTTTTAAGAAAATCGCAAAAGTATCGCAATTAGAGTCAATTTCTTCCTAGTAACTGTAGAATATTTCCATCTCATGCTCGTTCTGGTTTTTGGAGAAACTTCGTTTAAGACTCAGATTAAAGGCCAATATATATAATATTACGTGTGCAAATTTCAGCGCTGTAGCTGTAATAGTTTAGGAGATAGAGCCGTTTGAATTAATAATTGTCAGAGCTTGCAAAATGCGAAAAAACAATGCTTTTATTTGAAGGTTCCTGGAGGCCAGATTTCTCATCCGGAAATAAAAAACTTGACTTTTTCTTACACTACAAGAATTTAGAAATACACGCGTGTCTGTAGAATCCATATATGTTATATAGTTTGTGAAAAATATTTATTATTCCGTGTGCAAATTTCAGCGCTCTAGCTCTAATAGTTTAGGAGATAGAGCCATTTAAAGATCGACGAAGTTGTCCGATTTAAGACATGGCACGGATTTTTTTGAAAACAACGGACCGAGCTCGAAATTTTATGGGAAATTCATTGGTGATATTCATTTTTCGATTAGAAACTTAGTTTTTAAGAAAATCGCAAAAGTATCGCCATTAGAGTCAATTTCTTCCTAGTTACTGTAGAATATTTCCATCTCATGCTTGTTCTGATTTTCGGAGAAACTTCGTTTTAGACTCAGATTAAAGGCCAATATATATAATATTACGTGTGCAAATTTCAGCGCTGTAGCTGTAATAGTTTAGGAGATAGAGCCGTTTGAATTAATAATTGTCAGAGCTTGCAAAATGCGAAAAAACAATGCTTTTATTTTAAGGTTCCTGGAGGCCAGATTTCTCATCCGGAAATAAAAAACTTGACTTTTTCTTACACTACAAGAATTTAGAAATACACGCGTGTCTGTAGAATCCATATATGTTATATTGTTTGTGAAAAATATTTATTATTCCGTGTGCAAATTTCAGTGCTCTAGCTCTAATAGTTTAGGAGATAGAGCCATTTAAAAATCGACGAAGTTGTCCGATTTAAGACATGGCACGGATTTTTTTGAAAACCACGGACCAAGCTCGAAATTTTATGAGAAATTCACTGGTGATATTCATTTTTCGATTAGAAACTTAGTTTTTAAGAAAATCGCAATAGTATTGCCATTAGAGTCAATTTCTTCCTAGTAACTGTAGAATATTTCCATCTCATGCTCGTACTGATTTTCGGAGGAACTTCGTTTAAGACTCAGATTAAAGGCCAATATATATAATATTACGTGTGCAAATTTCAGCGCTGTAGCTGTAATAGTTTAGGAGATAGAGCCGTTTGAATTAATAATTGTCAGAGCTTGCAAAATGCGAAAACAATGCTTTTATTTTAAGGTTCCTGGAGGCCAGATTTCTCATCCGGAAATAAAAAACTTGACTTTTTCTTACACTACAAGAATTTAGAAATACACGCGTGTCTGTAGAATCCATATATGTTATATAGTTTGTGAAAAATATTTATTATTCCGTGTGCAAATTTCAGCGCTCTAGCTCTAATAGTTTAGGAGATAGAGCCATTTAAAGATCGACGAAGGTGTCCGATTTAAGACATGGCACGGATTTTTTTGAAAACAACGGACCAAGCTCGAAATTTTATGGGAAATTCACTGGTGATATTCATTTTTCGATTAGAAACTTAGTTTTTAAAGAAATTCGCAAAAGTATCGCCATTAGAGTCAATTTCTTCCTAGTAACTGTAGAATATTTCCCTCTCATGCTCGTTCTGATTTGCGGAGAAACTTCGTTTAAGACTCAGATTAAAGGCCAAAATTTATAATATTACGTGTGCAAA
Organism: Gryllus longicercus; assembly: GCA_038098605.1. Taxonomy (NCBI): domain Eukaryota; kingdom Metazoa; phylum Arthropoda; class Insecta; order Orthoptera; family Gryllidae; genus Gryllus; species Gryllus longicercus. The sequence goes on from JAZDUA010000500.1 coordinate 4,105, forward strand.
TTTCAGCGCTGTAGCTGTAATAGTTTAGGAGATAGAGCCGTTTGAATTAATAATTGTCAGAGCTTCCAAATGCGAAAAAACAATGCTTTTATTTTAAGGTTCCTGGAGGCCAGATTTCTCATCCGGAAATAAAAAACTTGACTTTTTCTTACACTACAAGAATTTAGAAATACACGCGTGTCTGTCGAATCCATATATGTTATATACTTTGTGAAAAATATTTATTATTCCGTGTGCAAATTTCAGCGCTCTAGCTCTAATAGTTTAGGAGATAGAGCCATTTAAATATCGACGAAGTTGTCCGATTTAAGACATGGCATGTATTTTTTTGAAAACCACGGACCAAGCTCGAAATTTTATGGGAAATTCACTGGTGATATTCATTTTTCGATTAGAAACTTAGTTTTTAAGAAAATCGCAATAGTATCGCCATTAGAGTCAATTTCTTCCTAGTAACTGTAGAATATTTCCATCTCATGCTCGTTCTGATTTTCGGAGAAACTTCGTTTTAGACTCAGATTAAAGGCCAATATATATAATATTACGTGTGCAAATTTCAGCGCTGTAGCTGAAATAGTTTAGGAGATAGAGCAGTTTGAATTAATAATTGTCAGAGCTTGCAAAATGCAAAAAAACAATGCTTTTATTTTAAGGTTCCTGGAGGCCAGATTTCTCATCCGGAAAAAAAAAACCTGACTTTTTCTTACACTACAAGAATTTAGAAATACACGCGTGTCTGTAGAATCCATATATGTTATATACTTTGTGAAAAATATTTATTATTCCGTGTGCAAATTTCAGCGCTGTAGCTCTAATAGTTTAGGAGATAGAGCCATTTAAAAATCGACGAAGTTGTCCGATTTAAGACATGGCACGGATTTTTTTGAAAACCACGAACCAAGCTCGAAATTTTATGGGAAATTCACTGGTGATATTCATTTTTCGATTAGAAACTTAGTTTTTAAGAAAATCGCAAAAGTATCGCCATTAGAGTCAATTTCTTCCTAGTAACTGTAGAATATTTCCATCTCATGCTCGTTCTGATTTTCGGAGAAACTTCGTTTAAGATTCAGATTAAAGGCCAATATATATAATACTACGTGTGCAAATTTCAGCGCTGTAGCTGTAATAGTTTTGGAGATAGAGCCGTTTGAATTAATAATTGTCAGAGCTTGCAAAATGCGAAAAAACAAAGCTTGTATTTTAAGGTCCCTGGAGGCCACATTTCTCATCCGGAAATAAAAAAACTTGACTTTTTCTTACACTGCAAGAATTTAGAAATACATGCGTGTCTGTAGAATCGATATATGTTATATAGTTTGTGAAAAATATTTATTATTCCGTGTGCAAATTTCAGCGCTGTAGCTCTAATAGTTTAGGAGATAGTGCCATTTAAAAATAGACGAAGTTGTCCGATTTAAAACATGGCACGGATTTTTTTTGAATACCACGGACCGAGCTCGAAATTTTATGGGAAATTCACTGGTGATATTCATTTTTCGATTAGAAACTTAGTTTTTAAGAAAATCGCAAAAGTATCGCCATTAGAGTCAATTTCTTCTAGTAACTGTAGAATATTTCCCTCTCATGCTCGTTCTGATTTGCGGAGAAACTTCGTTTAAGACTCAGATTAAAGGCCAATATATATAATATTACGTGTGTAAATTTCAGCGCTGTAGCTGTAATAGTTTAGGAGATAGAGCCGTTTGAATTAATAATTGTCAGAGCTTGCAAAATGCGAAAAAACAATGCTTTTATTTTAAGGTTCCTGGAGGCCAGATTTCTCATCCGGAAATAAAAAACTTGACTTTTTCTTACACTACAAGAATTTAGAAATACACGCGTGTCTGTAGAATCCATATATGTTATATAGTTTGTGAAAAATATTTATTATTCCGTGTGCAAATTTCAGCGCTCTAGCTCTAATAGTTTAGGAGATAGAGCCATTTAAAGATCGACGAAGGTGTCCGATTTAAGACATGGCACGGATTTTTTTGAAAACAACGGACCAAGCTCGAAATTTTATGGGAAATTCACTGGTGATATTCATTTTTCGATTAGAAACTTAGTTTTTAAGAAATTCGCAAAAGTATCGCCATTAGAGTGAATTTCTTCCTAGTAACTGTAGAATATTTCCCTCTCATGCTCGTTCTGATTTGCGGAGAAACTTCGTTTAAGACTCAGATTAAAGGCCAAAATTTATAATATTACGTGTGCAAATTTCAGCGCTGTAGCTGTAATAGTTTAGGAGATAGAGCCGTTTGAATTAATAATTGTCAGAGCTTCCAAATGCGAAAAAACAATGCTTTTATTTTAAGGTTCCTGGAGGCCAGATTTCTCATCCGGAAATAAAAAACTTGACTTTTTCTTACACTACAAGAATTTAGAAATACACGCGTGTCTGTCGAATCCATATATGATATATACTTTGTGAAAAATATTTATTATTCCGTGTGCAAATTTCAGCGCTCTAGCTCTAATAGTTTAGGAGATAGAGCCATTTAAAGATCGACGAAGTTGTCCGATTTAAGACATGGCACGTATTTTTTTGAAAACCACGGACCAAGCTCGAAATTTTATGGGAAATTCACTGGTGATATTCATTTTTCGATTAGAAACTTAGTTTTTAAGAAAATCGCAATAGTATCGCCATTAGAGTCAATTTCTTCCTAGTAACTGTAGAATATTTCCATCTCATGCTCGTTCTGATTTTCGGAGAAACTTCGTTTTAGACTCAGATTAAAGGCCAATATATATAATATTACGTGTGCAAATTTCAGCGCTGTAGCTGTAATAGTTTAGGAGATAGAGCCGTTTGAATTAATAATTGTCAGAGCTTGCAGAATGCGAAAAAACAATGCTTTTATTTTAAGGTTCCTGGAGGCCAGATTTCTCATCCGGAAATAAAAAACTTGACTTTTCTTACACTACAAGAATTTAGAAATACACGCGTGTCTGTAGAATCCATATATGTTATATAGTTTGTGAAAAATATTTATTATTCCGTGTGCAAATTTCAGCGCTCTAGCTCTAATAGTTTAGGAGATAGAGCCATTTAAAGATCGACGAAGTTGTCCGATTTAAGACATGGCACGGATTTTTTTGAAAACCACGGACCAAGCTCGAAATATAATGGGAAATTCACTGGTGATATTCATTTTTTGATTAGAAACTTAGTTTTTAAGAAAATCGCAAAAGTATCGCCATTAGAGTCAATTTCTTCCTAGTAACTGTAGAATATTTCCATCTCATGCTCGTTCTGGCTTTCGGAGAAACTTCGTTTAAGACTCAGATTAAAGGCCAATTTATATAATATTACGTGTGCAAATTTCAGCGCTGTAGCTGTAATCTTTTAGGAGATAGAGCCGTTTGAATTAATAATTGTCAGAGCTTGCAAAATGCGAAAAAACAATGCTTTTATTTTAAGGTTCCTGGAGGCCAGATTTCTCATCCGGAAATAAAAAACTTGACTTTTTCTTACACTACAAGAATTTAAAAATACACGCGTGTCTGTAGAATCCATATATGTTATATTGTTTGTGAAAAATATTTATTATTCCGTGTGCAAATTTCAGCGCTCTAGCTCTAATAGTTTAGGAGATAGAGCCATTTAAAAATCGACGAAGTTGTCCGATTTAAGACATGGCACGGATTTTTTTGAAAACCACGGACCAAGCTCGAAATTTTATGGGAATTTCACTGGTGATATTCATTTTTCGATTAGAAACTTAGTTTTTAAGAAAATCGCAAAAGTATCGCCATTAGAGTCAATTTCTTCCTAGTAACTGTATAATATTTCCATCTCATGCTCGTTCTCATTTTCGGAGAAACTTCGTTTAAGACTCAGATTAAAGGCCAATATATGTAATATTACGTGTGCAAATTTCAGCGCTGTAGCTGTAATAGTTTAGGAGATAGAGCCGTTTGAATTAATAATTGTCAGAGCTTGCAAAATGCGAAAAAACAATGCTTTTATTTTAATGTTCCTGGAGGCCAGATTTCTCATCCGGAAATAAAAAACTTGACTTTTTCTTACACTACAAGAATTTAGAAATACACGCGTGTCTGTAGAATCCATATATGTTATATAGTTTGTGAAAAATATTTATTATTCCGTGTGCAAATTTCAGCGCTCTAGCTCTAATAGTTTAGGAGATAGAGCCATTTAAAGATCGACGAAGATGTCCGATTTAAGACATGGCACGGATTTTTTTGAAAACCACGGACCAAGCTCGAAATTTTATGGGAAATTCACTGGTGATATTCATTTTTTGATTAGAAACTTAGTTTTTAAGAAATTCGCAAAAGTATCGCCATTAGAGTGAATTTCTTCCTAGTAACTGTAGAATATTTCCCTCTCATGCTCGTTCTGATTTGCGCAGAAACTTCGTTTAAGACTCAGATTAAAGGCCAAAATTTATAATATTACGTGTGCAAATTTCAGCGCTGTAGCTGTAATAGTTTAGGAGATAGAGCCGTTTGAATTAATAATTGTCAGAGCTTCCAAATGCGAAAAAACAATGCTTTTATTTTAAGGTTCCTGGAGGCCAGATTTCTCATCCGGAAATAAAAAACTTGACTTTTTCTTACACTACAAGAATTTAGAAATACACGCGTGTCTGTCGAATCCATATATGTTATATACTTTGTGAAAAATATTTATTATTCCGTGTGCAAATTTCAGCGCTCTAGCTCTAATAGTTTAGGAGATAAAGCCATTTAAAGATCGACGAAGTTGTCCGATTTAAGACATGGCACGGATTTTTTTGAAAACCACGGACCAAGCTCGAAATTTTATGGGAAATTCACTGGTGATATTCATTTTTCGATTAGAAACTCAGTTTTTAAGAAAATCGCAATAGTATCGCCATTAGAGTCAATTTCTTCCTAGTAACTGTAGAATATTTCCATCTCATGCTCGTTCTGATTTTCGGAGAAACTTCGTTTTAGACTCAGATTAAAGGCCAATATATATAATATTACGTGTGCAAATTTCAGCGCTGTAGCTGTAATAGTTTAGGAGATAGAGCCGTTTGAATTAATAATTGTCAGAGCTTGCAAAATGCGAAAAAACAATGCTTTTATTTTAAGGTTCCTGGAGGCCAGATTTCTCATCCGGAAATAAAAAAACTTGACTTTTTCTTACACTACAAGAATTTAGAAATACACGCGTGTCTGTAGAATCCATATATGTTATATAGTTTGTGAAAAATATTTATTATTCCGTGTGCAAATTTCAGCTATCTAGCTCTAATAGTTTAGGAGATAGAGCCATTTAAAGATCGACGAAGTTGTCCGATTTAAGACATGGCACGGATTTTTTTGAAAACCACGGACCAAGCTCGAAATTTTATGGGAAATTCACTGGTGATATTCATTTTTCGATTAGAAACTTAGTTTTTAAGAAAATCGCAATAGTATTGCCATTAGAGTCAATTTCTTCCTAGTAACTGTAGAATATTTCCATCTCATGCTCGTACTGATTTTCGGAGAAACTTCGTTTTAGACTCAGATTAAAGGCCAATATATATAATATTACGTGTGCAAATTTCAGCGCTGTAGCTGTAATAGTTTAGGAGATAGAGCCGTTTGAATTAATAATTGTCAGAGCTTGCAAAATGCGAAAACAATGCTTTTATTTTAAGGTTCCTGGAGGCCAGATTTCTCATCCGGAAATAAAAAACTTGACTTTTTCTTACACTACAAGAATTTAGAAATACACGCGTGTCTGTAGAATCCATATATGTTATATAGTTTGCGAAAAATATTTATTATTCCGTGTGCAAATTTCAGCGCTCTAGCTCTAATAGTTTAGGAGATAGAGCCATTTAAAGATCGACGAAGGTGTCCGATTTAAGACATGGCACGGATTTTTTTGACAACAACGGACCAAGCTCGAAATTTTATGGGAAATTCACTGGTGATATTCATTTTTCGATTAGAAACTTAGTTTTTAAGAAATTCGCAAAAGTATCGCCATTAGAGTGAATTTCTTCCTAGTAACTGTAGAATATTTCCCTCTCATGCTCGTTCTGATTTGCGGAGAAACTTCGTTTAAGACTCAGATTAAAGGCCAAAATTTATAATATTACGTGTGCAAATTTCAGCGCTGTAGCTGTAATAGTTTAGGAGATAGAGCCGTTTGAATTAATAATTGTCAGAGCTTCCAAATGCGAAAAAACAATGCTTTTATTTTAAGGTTCCTGGAGGCCAGATTTCTCATCCGGAAATAAAAAACTTGACTTTTCCTTACACTACAAGAATTTAGAAATACACGCGTGTCTGTCGAATCCATATATGTTATATACTTTGTGAAAAATATTTATTATTCCGTGTGCAAATTTCAGCGCTCTAGCTCTAATAGTTTAGGAGATAGAGCCATTTAAAGATCGACGAAGTTGTCCGATTTAAGACATGGCACGGATTTTTTTGAAAACCACGGACCAAGCTCGAAATTTTATGGGAAATTCACTGGTGATATTCATTTTTCGATTAGAAACTTAGTTTTTAAGAAAATCGCAATAGTATCGCCATTAGAGTCAATTTCTTCCTAGTAACTGTAGAATATTTCCATCTCATGCTCGTTCTGATTTTCGGAGAAAATTCGTTTTAGACTCAGATTAAAGGCCAATATATATAATATTACGTGTGCAAATTTCAGCGCTGTAGCTGTAATAGTTTAGGAGATAGAGCCGTTTGAATTAATAATTGTCAGAGCTTGCAAAATGCGAAAAAACAATGCTTTTATTTTAAGGTTCCTGGAGGCCAGATTTCTTATCCGGAAATAAAAAACTTGACTTTTTCTTACACTACAAGAATTTAGAAATACACGCGTGTCTGTAGAATCCATATATGTTATATAGTTTGTGAAAAATATTTATTATTCCGTGTGCAAATTTCAGCTCTCTAGCTCTAATAGTTTAGGAGATAGAGCCATTTAAAGATCGACGAAGGTGTCCGATTTAAGACATGGCACGGATTTTTTTGAAAACAACGGACCAAGCTCGAAATTTTATGGGAAATTCACTGGTGATATTCATTTTTCGATTAGAAACTTAATTTTTAAGAAAATCGCAAAAGTATCGCCATTAGAGTCTATTTCTTCCTAGTAACTGTAGAATATTTCCCTCTCATGCTCGTTCTGATTTGCGGAGAAACTTCGTTTAAGACTCAGATTAAAGGCCAAAATTTTTATTTACGTGTGCAAATTTCAGCGCTGTAGCTGTAATAGTTTAGGAGATAGAGCCGTTTGAATTAATAATTGTCAGAGCTTCCAAATGCGAAAAAACAATGCTTTTATTTTAAGGTTCCTGGAGGCCAGATTTCTCATCCGGAAATAAAAAACTTGACTTTTTCTTACACTACAAGAATTTAGAAATACACGCGTGTCTGTCGAATCCATATATGATATATACTTTGTGAAAAATATTTATTATTCCGTGTGCAAATTTCAGCGCTCTAGCTCTAATAGTTTAGGAGATAGAGCCATTTAAAGATCGACGAAGTTGTCCGATTTAAGACATGGCACGGATTTTTTTGAAAACCACGGACCAAGCTCGAAATTTTATGGGAAATACACTGGTGATATTCATTTTTCGATTAGAAACTTAGTTTTTAAGAAAATCGCAAAAGTATCGCCATTAGAGTCAATTTCTTCCTAGTAACTGTAGAATATTTCCATCTCATGCACGTTCTGATATTCGGAGAAACTTCGTTTAAGACTCAGATTAAAGGCCAATATATGTAATATTACGTGTGCAAATTTCAGCGCTGTAGCTGTAATAGTTTAGGAGATAGAGCCGTTTGAATTAATAATTGTCAGAGCTTGCAAAATGCGAAAAAACAATGCTTTTATTTTAAGGTTCCTGGAGGCCAGATTTCTCATCCGGAAATAAAAAACTTGACTTTTTCTTACACTACAAGAATTTAGAAATACACGCGTGTCTGTAGAATCCATATATGTTATATAGTTTGTGAAAAATATTTATTATTCCGTGTGCAAATTTCAGCGCTCTAGCTCTAATAGTTTAGGAGATAGAGCCATTTAAAGATCGACGAAGTTGTCCGATTTAAGACATGGCACGGATTTTTTTGAAAACCACGGACCAAGCTCGAAATTTTATGGGAAATTCACTGGTGATATTCATTTTTTGATTAGAAACTTAGTTTTTAAGAAAATCGCAAAAGTATCGCCATTAGAGTCAATTTCTTCCTAGTTACTGTAGAATATTTCCATCTCATGCTTGTTCTGATTATCGGAGAAACTTCGTTTTAGACTCACATTAAAGGCCAATATATATAATATTACGTGTGCAAATTTCAGCGCTGTAGCTGTAATAGTTTAGGAGATAGAGCCGTTTGAATTAATAATTGTCAGAGCTTGCAAAATGCGAAAAAACAATGCTTTTATTTTAAGGTTCCTGGAGGCCAGATTTCTCATCCGGAAATAAAAAACTTGACTTTTTCTTACACTACAAGAATTTAGAAATACACGCGTGTCTGTAGAATCCATATATGTTATATAGTTTGTGAAAAATATTTATTATTCCGTGTGCAAATTTCAGCGCTCTAGCTCTAATAGTTTAGGAGATAGAGCCATTTAAAGATCGACGAAGTTGTCCGATTTAAGACATGGCACGGATTTTTTTGAAAACCACGGACCAAGCTCGAAATTTTATGGGAAATTCACTGGTGATATTCATTTTTTGATTAGAAACTTAGTTTTTAAGAAAATCGCAAAAGTATCGCCATTAGAGTCAATTTCTTCCTAGTAACTGTAGAATATTTCCATCTCATGCTCGTTCTGGTTTTCGGAGAAACTTCGTTTAAGACTCAGATTAAAGGCCAATATATATATAATATTACGTGTGCAAATTTCAGCGCTGTAGCTGTAATAGTTTAGGAGATAGAGCCGTTTGAATTAATAATTGTCAGAGCTTGCAAAATGCGAAAAAACAATGCTTTTATTTTAAGGTTCCTGGAGGCCAGATTTCTCATCCGGAAATAAAAAACTTGACTTTTTCTTACACTACAAGAATTTAGAAATACACGCGTGTCTGTAGAATCCATATATGTTATATAGTTTGTGAAAAATATTTATTATTCCGTGTGCAAATTTCAGCGCTCTAGCTCTAATAGTTTAGGAGATAGAGCCATTTAAAGATCGACGAAGTTGTCCAATTTAAGACATGGCACGGATTTTTTTGAAAACCACGGACCAAGCTCGAAATTTTATGGGAAATTCACTGGTGATATTCATTTTTCGATTAGAAACTTAGTTTTTAAGAAAATCGCAAAAGTATCGCCATTAGAGTCAATTTCTTCCTAGTAACTGTAGAAAATTTCCATCTCATGCACGTTCTGATATTCGGAGAAACTTCGGTTCAGACTCAGATTAAAGGCCAATATATGTAATATTACGTGTGCAAATTTCAGCGCTGTAGCTGTAATAGTTTAGGAGATAGAGCCGTTTGAATTAATAATTGTCAGAGCTTGCAAAATGCGAAAAAACAATGCTTTTATTTTAAGGTTCCTGGAGGCCAGATTTCTCATCCGGAAATAAAAAACTTGACTTTTTCTTACACTACAAGAATTTAGAAATACACGCATGTCTGTAGAATCCATATATGTTATATAGTTTGTGAAAAATATTTATTATTCCGTGTGCAAATTTCAGCGCTCTAGCTCTAATAGTTTAGGAGATAGAGCCATTTAAAGATCGACGAAGTTGTCCGATTTAAGACATGGCACGGATTTTTTTGAAAACCACGGACCAAGCTCGAAATTTTATGGGAAATACACTGGTGATATTCATTTTTCGATTAGAAACTTAGTTTTTAAGAAAATCGCAAAAGTATCGCCATTAGAGTCAATTTCTTCCTAGTAACTATAGAATATTTCCATCTCATGCACGTTCTGATATTCGGAGAAACTTCGTTTAAGACTCAGATTAAAGGCCAATATATGTAATATTACGTGTGCAAATTTCAGCGCTGTAGCTGTAATAGTTTAGGAGATAGAGCCGTTTGAATTAATAATTGTCAGAGCTTGCAAAATGCGAAAAAACAATGCTTTTATTTTAAGGTTCCTGGAGGCCAGATTTCTCATCCGGAAATAAAAAACTTGACTTTTTCTTACACTACAAGAATTTAGAAATACACGCGTGTCTGTAGAATCCATATATGTTATATAGTTTGTGAAAAATATTTATTATTCCGTGTGCAAATTTCAGCGCTCTAGCTCTAATAGTTTAGGAGATAGAGCCATTTAAAGATCGACGAAGTTGTCCGATTTAAGACATGGCACGGATTTTTTTGAAAACCACGGACCAAGCTCGAAATTTTATGGGAAATTCACTGGTGATATTCATTTTTTGATTAGAAACTTAGTTTTTAAGAAAATCGCAAAAGTATTGCCATTAGAGTCAATTTCTTCCTAGTTACTGTAGAATATTTCCATCTCATGCTTGTTCTGATTATCGGAGAAACTTCGTTTTAGACTCACATTAAAGGCCAATATATATAATATTACGTGTGCAAATTTCAGCGCTGTAGCTGTAATAGTTTAGGAGATAGAGCCGTTTGAATTAATAATTGTCAGAGCTTGCAAAATGCGAAAAAACAATGCTTTTATTTTAAGGTTCCTGGAGGCCAGATTTCTCATCCGGAAATAAAAAAACTTGACTTTTTCTTACACTACAAGAATTTAGAAATACACGCGTGTCTGTAGAATCCATATATGTTATATAGTTTGTGAAAAATATTTATTATTCCGTGTGCAAATTTCAGCGCTCTAGCTCTAATAGTTTAGGAGATAGAGCCATTTAAAGATCGACGAAGTTGTCCGATTTAAGACATGGCACGGATTTTTTTGAAAACCACGGACCAATCTCGAAATTTTATGGGAAATTCACTGGTGATATTCATTTTTTGATTAGAAACTTAGTTTTTAAGAAAATTGCAATAGTATCGCCATTAGAGTCAATTTCTTCCTAGTAACTGTAGAATATTTCCATCTCATGCTCGTTCTGATTTTCGGAGAAACTTCGTTTTAGACTCAGATTAAAGGCCAATATATATAATATTACGTGTGCAAATTTCAGCGCTGTAGCTGTAATAGTTTAGGAGATAGAGCCGTTTGAATTAATAATTGACAGAGCTTGCAAAATGCGAAAAAACAATGCTTTTATTTTAAGGTTCCTGGAGGCCAGATTTCTCATCCGGAAATAAAAAACTTGACTTTTTCTTACACTACAAGAATTTAGAAATACACGCGTGTCTGTAGAATCCATATATGTTATATAGTTTGTGAAAAATATTTATTATTCCGTGTGCAAATTTCAGCGCTCTAGCTCTAATAGTTTAGGAGATAGAGCCATTTAAAGATCGACGAAGTTGTCCGATTTAAGACATGGCACGGATTTTTTTGAAAACCACGGACCAAGCTCGAAATTTTATGGGAAATTCACTGGTGATATTCATTTTTTGATTAGAAACTTAGTTTTTAAGAAAATCGCAAAAGTATCGCCATTAGAGTCAATTTCTTCCTAGTAACTGTAGAATATTTCCATCTCATGCTCGTTCTGGTTTTTGGAGAAACTTCGTTTAAGACTCAGATTAAAGGCCAATATATATAATATTACGTGTGCAAATTTCAGCGCTGTAGCTGTAATAGTTTAGGAGATAGAGCCGTTTGAATTAATAATTGTCAGAGCTTGCAAAATGCGAAAAAACAATGCTTTTATTTGAAGGTTCCTGGAGGCCAGATTTCTCATCCGGAAATAAAAAACTTGACTTTTTCTTACACTACAAGAATTTAGAAATACACGCGTGTCTGTAGAATCCATATATGTTATATAGTTTGTGAAAAATATTTATTATTCCGTGTGCAAATTTCAGCGCTCTAGCTCTAATAGTTTAGGAGATAGAGCCATTTAAAGATCGACGAAGTTGTCCGATTTAAGACATGGCACGGATTTTTTTGAAAACAACGGACCGAGCTCGAAATTTTATGGGAAATTCATTGGTGATATTCATTTTTCGATTAGAAACTTAGTTTTTAAGAAAATCGCAAAAGTATCGCCATTAGAGTCAATTTCTTCCTAGTTACTGTAGAATATTTCCATCTCATGCTTGTTCTGATTTTCGGAGAAACTTCGTTTTAGACTCAGATTAAAGGCCAATATATATAATATTACGTGTGCAAATTTCAGCGCTGTAGCTGTAATAGTTTAGGAGATAGAGCCGTTTGAATTAATAATTGTCAGAGCTTGCAAAATGCGAAAAAACAATGCTTTTATTTTAAGGTTCCTGGAGGCCAGATTTCTCATCCGGAAATAAAAAACTTGACTTTTTCTTACACTACAAGAATTTAGAAATACACGCATGTCTGTAGAATCCATATATGTTATATAGTTTGTGAAAAATATTTATTATTCCGTGTGCAAATTTCAGCGCTCTAGCTCTAATAGTTTAGGAGATAGAGCCATTTAAAGATCGACGAAGTTGTCCGATTTAAGACATGGCACGGATTTTTTTGAAAACCACGGACCAAGCTCGAAATTTTATGGGAAATACACTGGTGATATTCATTTTTCGATTAGAAACTTAGTTTTTAAGAAAATCGCAAAAGTATCGCCATTAGAGTCAATTTCTTCCTAGTAACTGTAGAATATTTCCATCTCATGCACGTTCTGATATTCGGAGAAACTTCGTTTAAGACTCAGATTAAAGGCCAATATATGTAATATTACGTGTGCAAATTTCAGCGCTGTAGCTGTAATAGTTTAGGAGATAGAGCCGTTTGAATTAATAATTGTCAGAGCTTGCAAAATGCGAAAAAACAATGCTTTTATTTTAAGGTTCCTGGAGGCCAGATTTCTCATCCGGAAATAAAAAACTTGACTTTTTCTTACACTACAAGAATTTAGAAATACACGCGTGTCTGTAGAATCCATATATGTTATATAGTTTGTGAAAAATATTTATTATTCCGTGTGCAAATTTCAGCGCTCTAGCTCTAATAGTTTAGGAGATAGAGCCATTTAAAGATCGACGAAGTTGTCCGATTTAAGACATGGCACGGATTTTTTTGAAAACCACGGACCAAGCTCGAAATTTTATGGGAAATTCACTGGTGATATTCATTTTTTGATTAGAAACTTAGTTTTTAAGAAAATCGCAAAAGTATCGCCATTAGAGTCAATTTCTTCCTAGTAACTGTAGAATATTTCCATCTCATGCTCGTTCTGGTTTTCGGAGAAACTTCGTTTAAGACTCAGATTAAAGGCCAATATATATATAATATTACGTGTGCAAATTTCAGCGCTGTAGCTGTAATAGTTTAGGAGATAGAGCCGTTTGAATTAATAATTGTCAGAGCTTGCAAAATGCGAAAAAACAATGCTTTTATTTTAAGGTTCCTGGAGGCCAGATTTCTCATCCGGAAATAAAAAACTTGACTTTTTCTTACACTACAAGAATTTAGAAATACACGCGTGTCTGTAGAATCCATATATGTTATATAGTTTGTGAAAAATATTTATTATTCCGTGTGCAAATTTCAGCGCTCTAGCTCTAATAGTTTAGGAGATAGAGCCATTTAAAGATCGACGAAGTTGTCCAATTTAAGACATGGCACGGATTTTTTTGAAAACCACGGACCAAGCTCGAAATTTTATGGGAAATTCACTGGTGATATTCATTTTTCGATTAGAAACTTAGTTTTTAAGAAAATCGCAAAAGTATCGCCATTAGAGTCAATTTCTTCCTAGTAACTGTAGAAAATTTCCATCTCATGCACGTTCTGATATTCGGAGAAACTTCGGTTCAGACTCAGATTAAAGGCCAATATATGTAATATTACGTGTGCAAATTTCAGCGCTGTAGCTGTAATAGTTTAGGAGATAGAGCCGTTTGAATTAATAATTGTCAGAGCTTGCAAAATGCGAAAAAACAATGCTTTTATTTTAAGGTTCCTGGAGGCCAGATTTCTCATCCGGAAATAAAAAACTTGACTTTTTCTTACACTACAAGAATTTAGAAATACACGCATGTCTGTAGAATCCATATATGTTATATAGTTTGTGAAAAATATTTATTATTCCGTGTGCAAATTTCAGCGCTCTAGCTCTAATAGTTTAGGAGATAGAGCCATTTAAAGATCGACGAAGTTGTCCGATTTAAGACATGGCACGGATTTTTTTGAAAACCACGGACCAAGCTCGAAATTTTATGGGAAATACACTGGTGATATTCATTTTTCGATTAGAAACTTAGTTTTTAAGAAAATCGCAAAAGTATCGCCATTAGAGTCAATTTCTTCCTAGTAACTGTAGAATATTTCCATCTCATGCACGTTCTGATATTCGGAGAAACTTCGTTTAAGACTCAGATTAAAGGCCAATATATGTAATATTACGTGTGCAAATTTCAGCGCTGTAGCTGTAATAGTTTAGGAGATAGAGCCGTTTGAATTAATAATTGTCAGAGCTTGCAAAATGCGAAAAAACAATGCTTTTATTTTAAGGTTCCTGGAGGCCAGATTTCTCATCCGGAAATAAAAAACTTGACTTTTTCTTACACTACAAGAATTTAGAAATACACGCGTGTCTGTAGAATCCATATATGTTATATAGTTTGTGAAAAATATTTATTATTCCGTGTGCAAATTTCAGCGCTCTAGCTCTAATAGTTTAGGAGATAGAGCCATTTAAAGATCGACGAAGTTGTCCGATTTAAGACATGGCACGGATTTTTTTGAAAACCACGGACCAAGCTCGAAATTTTATGGGAAATTCACTGGTGATATTCATTTTTTGATTAGAAACTTAGTTTTTAAGAAAATCGCAAAAGTATCGCCATTAGAGTCAATTTCTTCCTAGTTACTGTAGAATATTTCCATCTCATGCTTGTTCTGATTATCGGAGAAACTTCGTTTTAGACTCACATTAAAGGCCAATATATATAATATTACGTGTGCAAATTTCAGCGCTGTAGCTGTAATAGTTTAGGAGATAGAGCCGTTTGAATTAATAATTGTCAGAGCTTGCAAAATGCGAAAAAACAATGCTTTTATTTTAAGGTTCCTGGAGGCCAGATTTCTCATCCGGAAATAAAAAAACTTGACTTTTTCTTACACTACAAGAATTTAGAAATACACGCGTGTCTGTAGAATCCATATATGTTATATAGTTTGTGAAAAATATTTATTATTCCGTGTGCAAATTTCAGCGCTCTAGCTCTAATAGTTTAGGAGATAGAGCCATTTAAAGATCGACGAAGTTGTCCGATTTAAGACATGGCACGGATTTTTTTGAAAACCACGGACCAATCTCGAAATTTTATGGGAAATTCACTGGTGATATTCATTTTTTGATTAGAAACTTAGTTTTTAAGAAAATTGCAATAGTATCGCCATTAGAGTCAATTTCTTCCTAGTAACTGTAGAATATTTCCATCTCATGCTCGTTCTGATTTTCGGAGAAACTTCGTTTTAGACTCAGATTAAAGGCCAATATATATAATATTACGTGTGCAAATTTCAGCGCTGTAGCTGTAATAGTTTAGGAGATAGAGCCGTTTGAATTAATAATTGACAGAGCTTGCAAAATGCGAAAAAACAATGCTTTTATTTTAAGGATCCTGGAGGCCAGATTTCTCATCCGGAAATAAAAAACTTGACTTTTTCTTACACTACAAGAATTTAGAAATACACGCGTGTCTGTAGAATCCATATATGTTATATAGTTTGTGAAAAATATTTATTATTCCGTGTGCAAATTTCAGCGCTCTAGCTCTAATAGTTTAGGAGATAGAGCCATTTAAAGATCGACGAAGTTGTCCGATTTAAGACATGGCACGGATTTTTTTGAAAACCACGGACCAAGCTCGAAATTTTATGGGAAATTCACTGGTGATATTCATTTTTTGATTAGAAACTTAGTTTTTAAGAAAATCGCAAAAGTATCGCCATTAGAGTCAATTTCTTCCTAGTAACTGTAGAATATTTCCATCTCATGCTCGTTCTGGTTTTTGGAGAAACTTCGTTTAAGACTCAGATTAAAGGCCAATATATATAATATTACGTGTGCAAATTTCAGCGCTGTAGCTGTAATAGTTTAGGAGATAGAGCCGTTTGAATTAATAATTGTCAGAGCTTGCAAAATGCGAAAAAACAATGCTTTTATTTGAAGGTTCCTGGAGGCCAGATTTCTCATCCGGAAATAAAAAACTTGACTTTTTCTTACACTACAAGAATTTAGAAATACACGCGTGTCTGTAGAATCCATATATGTTATATAGTTTGTGAAAAATATTTATTATTCCGTGTGCAAATTTCAGCGCTCTAGCTCTAATAGTTTAGGAGATAGAGCCATTTAAAGATCGACGAAGTTGTCCGATTTAAGACATGGCACGGATTTTTTTGAAAACAACGGACCGAGCTCGAAATTTTATGGGAAATTCATTGGTGATATTCATTTTTCGATTAGAAACTTAGTTTTTAAGAAAATCGCAAAAGTATCGCCATTAGAGTCAATTTCTTCCTAGTTACTGTAGAATATTTCCATCTCATGCTTGTTCTGATTTTCGGAGAAACTTCGTTTTAGACTCAGATTAAAGGCCAATATATATAATATTACGTGTGCAAATTTCAGCGCTGTAGCTGTAATAGTTTAGGAGATAGAGCCGTTTGAATTAATAATTGTCAGAGCTTGCAAAATGCGAAAAAACAATGCTTTTATTTTAAGGTTCCTGGAGGCCAGATTTCTCATCCGGAAATAAAAAACTTGACTTTTTCTTACACTACAAGAATTTAGAAATACACGCATGTCTGTAGAATCCATATATGTTATATAGTTTGTGAAAAATATTTATTATTCCGTGTGCAAATTTCAGCGCTCTAGCTCTAATAGTTTAGGAGATAGAGCCATTTAAAGATCGACGAAGTTGTCCGATTTAAGACATGGCACGGATTTTTTTGAAAACCACGGACCAAGCTCGAAATTTTATGGGAAATACACTGGTGATATTCATTTTTCGATTAGAAACTTAGTTTTTAAGAAAATCGCAAAAGTATCGCCATTAGAGTCAATTTCTTCCTAGTAACTGTAGAATATTTCCATCTCATGCACGTTCTGATATTCGGAGAAACTTCGTTTAAGACTCAGATTAAAGGCCAATATATGTAATATTACGTGTGCAAATTTCAGCGCTGTAGCTGTAATAGTTTAGGAGATAGAGCCGTTTGAATTAATAATTGTCAGAGCTTGCAAAATGCGAAAAAACAATGCTTTTATTTTAAGGTTCCTGGAGGCCAGATTTCTCATCCGGAAATAAAAAACTTGACTTTTTCTTACACTACAAGAATTTAGAAATACACGCGTGTCTGTAGAATCCATATATGTTATATAGTTTGTGAAAAATATTTATTATTCCGTGTGCAAATTTCAGCGCTCTAGCTCTAATAGTTTAGGAGATAGAGCCATTTAAAGATCGACGAAGTTGTCCGATTTAAGACATGGCACGGATTTTTTGAAAACCACGGACCAAGCTCGAAATTTTATGGGAAATTCACTGGTGATATTCATTTTTTGATTAGAAACTTAGTTTTTAAGAAAATCGCAAAAGTATCGCCATTAGAGTCAATTTCTTCCTAGTAACTGTAGAATATTTCCATCTCATGCTCGTTCTGGTTTTCGGAGAAACTTCGTTTAAGACTCAGATTAAAGGCCAATATATATATAATATTACGTGTGCAAATTTCAGCGCTGTAGCTGTAATAGTTTAGGAGATAGAGCCGTTTGAATTAATAATTGTCAGAGCTTGCAAAATGCGAAAAAACAATGCTTTTATTTTAAGGTTCCTGGAGGCCAGATTTCTCATCCGGAAATAAAAAACTTGACTTTTTCTTACACTACAAGAATTTAGAAATACACGCGTGTCTGTAGAATCCATATATGTTATATAGTTTGTGAAAAATATTTATTATTCCGTGTGCAAATTTCAGCGCTCTAGCTCTAATAGTTTAGGAGATAGAGCCATTTAAAGATCGACGAAGTTGTCCAATTTAAGACATGGCACGGATTTGTTTGAAAACCACGGACCAAGCTCGAAATTTTATGGGAAATTCACTGGTGATATTCATTTTTCGATTAGAAACTTAGTTTTTAAGAAAATCGCAAAAGTATCGCCATTAGAGTCAATTTCTTCCTAGTAACTGTAGAAAATTTCCATCTCATGCACGTTCTGATATTCGGAGAAACTTCGGTTCAGACTCAGATTAAAGGCCAATATATGTAATATTACGTGTGCAAATTTCAGCGCTGTAGCTCTAATAGTTTAGGAGATAGAGCCGTTTGAATTAATAATTGTCAGAGCTTGCAAAATGCGAAAAAACAATGCTTTTATTTTAAGGTTCCTGGAGGCCAGATTTCTCATCCGGAAATAAAAAACTTGACTTTTTCTTACACTACAAGAATTTAGAAATACACGCATGTCTGTAGAATCCATATATGTTATATAGTTTGTGAAAAATATTTATTATTCCGTGTGCAAATTTCAGCGCTCTAGCTCTAATAGTTTAGGAGATAGAGCCATTTAAAGATCGACGAAGTTGTCCGATTTAAGACATGGCACGGATTTTTTTGAAAACCACGGACCAAGCTCGAAATTTTATGGGAAATACACTGGTGATATTCATTTTTCGATTAGAAACTTAGTTTTTAAGAAAATCGCAAAAGTATCGCCATTAGAGTCAATTTCTTCCTAGTAACTGTAGAATATTTCCATCTCATGCACGTTCTGATATTCGGAGAAACTTCGTTTAAGACTCAGATTAAAGGCCAATATATGTAATATTACGTGTGCAAATTTCAGCGCTGTAGCTGTAATAGTTTAGGAGATAGAGCCGTTTGAATTAATAATTGTCAGAGCTTGCAAAATGCGAAAAAACAATGCTTTTATTTTAAGGTTCCTGGAGGCCAGA
Organism: Gryllus longicercus; assembly: GCA_038098605.1. NCBI lineage: Eukaryota > Metazoa > Arthropoda > Insecta > Orthoptera > Gryllidae > Gryllus > Gryllus longicercus. The sequence continues at coordinate 23,089 of JAZDUA010000500.1, forward strand.
TTTCTCATCCGGAAATAAAAAACTTGACTTTTTCTTACACTACAAGAATTTAGAAATACACGCGTGTCTGTAGAATCCATATATGTTATATAGTTTGTGAAAAATATTTATTATTCCGTGTGCAAATTTCAGCGCTCTAGCTCTAATAGTTTAGGAGATAGAGCCATTTAAAGATCGACGAAGTTGTCCGATTTAAGACATGGCACGGATTTTTTTGAAAACCACGGACCAAGCTCGAAATTTTATGGGAAATTCACTGGTGATATTCATTTTTTGATTAGAAACTTAGTTTTTAAGAAAATTGCAATAGTATCGCCATTAGAGTCAATTTCTTCCTAGTAACTGTAGAATATTTCCATCTCATGCTCGTTCTGATTTTCGGAGAAACTTCGTTTTAGACTCAGATTAAAGGCCAATATATATAATATTACGTGTGCAAATTTCAGCGCTGTAGCTGTAATAGTTTAGGAGATAGAGCCGTTTGAATTAATAATTGACAGAGCTTGCAAAATGCGAAAAAACAATGCTTTTATTTTAAGGTTCCTGGAGGCCAGATTTCTCATCCGGAAATAAAAAACTTGACTTTTTCTTACACTACAAGAATTTAGAAATACACGCGTGTCTGTAGAATCCATATATGTTATATAGTTTGTGAAAAATATTTATTATTCCGTGTGCAAATTTCAGCGCTCTAGCTCTAATAGTTTAGGAGATAGAGCCATTTAAAGATCGACGAAGTTGTCCGATTTAAGACATGGCACGGATTTTTTTGAAAACCACGGACCAAGCTCGAAATTTTATGGGAAATTCACTGGTGATATTCATTTTTGATTAGAAACTTAGTTTTTAAGAAAATCGCAAAAGTATCGCCATTAGAGTCAATTTCTTCCTAGTAACTGTAGAATATTTCCATCTCATGCTCGTTCTGGTTTTCGGAGAAACTTCGTTTAAGACTCAGATTAAAGGCCAATATATATATAATATTACGTGTGCAAATTTCAGCGCTGTAGCTGTAATAGTTTAGGAGATAGAGCCGTTTGAATTAATAATTGTCAGAGCTTGCAAAATGCGAAAAAACAATGCTTTTATTTTAAGGTTCCTGGAGGCCAGATTTCTCATCCGGAAATAAAAAACTTGACTTTTTCTTACACTACAAGAATTTAGAAATACACGCGTGTCTGTAGAATCCATATATGTTATATAGTTTGTGAAAAATATTTATTATTCCGTGTGCAAATTTCAGCGCTCTAGCTCTAATAGTTTAGGAGATAGAGCCATTTAAAGATCGACGAAGTTGTCCGATTTAAGACATGGCACGGATTTTTTTGAAAACCACGGACCAAGCTCGAAATTTTATGGGAAATTCACTGGTGATATTCATTTTTTGATTAGAAACTTAGTTTTTAAGAAAATCGCAAAAGTATCGCCATTAGAGTCAATTTCTTCCTAGTAACTGTAGAATATTTCCATCTCATGCTCGTTCTGGTTTTCGGAGAAACTTCGTTTAAGACTCAGATTAAAGGCCAATATATATATAATATTACGTGTGCAAATTTCAGCGCTGTAGCTGTAATAGTTTAGGAGATAGAGCCGTTTGAATTAATAATTGTCAGAGCTTGCAAAATGCGAAAAAACAATGCTTTTATTTTAAGGTTCCTGGAGGCCAGATTTCTCATCCGGAAATAAAAAACTTGACTTTTTCTTACACTACAAGAATTTAGAAATACACGCGTGTCTGTAGAATCCATATATGTTATATAGTTTGTGAAAAATATTTATTATTCCGTGTGCAAATTTCAGCGCTCTAGCTCTAATAGTTTAGGAGATAGAGCCATTTAAAGATCGACGAAGTTGTCCGATTTAAGACATGGCACGGATTTTTTTGAAAACAACGGACCGAGCTCGAAATTTTATGGGAAATTCATTGGTGATATTCATTTTTCGATTAGAAACTTAGTTTTTAAGAAAATCGCAAAAGTATCGCCATTAGAGTCAATTTCTTCCTAGTTACTGTAGAATATTTCCATCTCATGCTTGTTCTGATTTTCGGAGAAACTTCGTTTTAGACTCAGATTAAAGGCCAATATATATAATATTACGTGTGCAAATTTCAGCGCTGTAGCTGTAATAGTTTAGGAGATAGAGCCGTTTGAATTAATAATTGTCAGAGCTTGCAAAATGCGAAAAAACAATGCTTTTATTTTAAGGTTCCTGGAGGCCAGATTTCTCATCCGGAAATAAAAAACTTGACTTTTTCTTACACTACAAGAATTTAGAAATACACGCGTGTCTGTAGAATCCATATATGTTATATTGTTTGTGAAAAATATTTATTATTCCGTGTGCAAATTTCAGTGCTCTAGCTCTAATAGTTTAGGAGATAGAGCCATTTAAAAATCGACGAAGTTGTCCGATTTAAGACATGGCACGGATTTTTTTGAAAACCACGGACCAAGCTCGAAATTTTATGAGAAATTCACTGGTGATATTCATTTTTCGATTAGAAACTTAGTTTTTAAGAAAATCGCAATAGTATTGCCATTAGAGTCAATTTCTTCCTAGTAACTGTAGAATATTTCCATCTCATGCTCGTACTGATTTTCGGAGAAACTTCGTTTTAGACTCAGATTAAAGGCCAATATATATAATATTACGTGTGCAAATTTCAGCGCTGTAGCTGTAATAGTTTAGGAGATAGAGCCGTTTGAATTAATAATTGTCAGAGCTTGCAAAATGCGAAAACAATGCTTTTATTTTAAGGTTCCTGGAGGCCAGATTTCTCATCCGGAAATAAAAAACTTGACTTTTTCTTACACTACAAGAATTTAGAAATACACGCGTGTCTGTAGAATCCATATATGTTATATAGTTTGTGAAAAATATTTATTATTCCGTGTGCAAATTTCAGCGCTCTAGCTCTAATAGTTTAGGAGATAGAGCCATTTAAAGATCGACGAAGGTGTCCGATTTAAGACATGGCACGGATTTTTTTGAAAACAACGGACCAAGCTCGAAATTTTATGGGAAATTCACTGGTGATATTCATTTTTCGATTAGAAACTTAGTTTTTAAGAAATTCGCAAAAGTATCGCCATTAGAGTCAATTTCTTCCTAGTAACTGTAGAATATTTCCCTCTCATGCTCGTTCTGATTTGCGGAGAAACTTCGTTTAAGACTCAGATTAAAGGCCAAAATTTATAATATTACGTGTGCAAATTTCAGCGCTGTAGCTGTAATAGTTTAGGAGATAGAGCCGTTTGAATTAATAATTGTCAGAGCTTCCAAATGCGAAAAAACAATGCTTTTATTTTAAGGTTCCTGGAGGCCAGATTTCTCATCCGGAAATAAAAAACTTGACTTTTTCTTACACTACAAGAATTTAGAAATACACGCGTGTCTGTCGAATCCATATATGTTATATACTTTGTGAAAAATATTTATTATTCCGTGTGCAAATTTCAGCGCTCTAGCTCTAATAGTTTAGGAGATAGAGCCATTTAAATATCGACGAAGTTGTCCGATTTAAGACATGGCACGTATTTTTTTGAAAACCACGGACCAAGCTCGAAATTTTTTGGGAAATTCACTGGTGATATTCATTTTTCGATTAGAAACTTAGTTTTTATGAAAATCGCAATAGTATCGCCATTAGAGTCAATTTCTTCCTAGTAACTGTAGAATATTTCCATCTCATGCTCGTTCTGATTTTCGGAGAAACTTCGTTTTAGACTCAGATTAAAGGCCAATATATATAATATTACGTGTGCAAATTTCAGCGCTGTAGCTGAAATAGTTTAGGAGATAGAGCAGTTTGAATTAATAATTGTCAGAGCTTGCAAAATGCAAAAAAACAATGCTTTTATTTTAAGGTTCCTGGAGGCCAGATTTCTCATCCGGAAATAAAAAACTTGACTTTTCCTTACACTACAAGAATTTAGAAATACACGCGTGTCTGTAGAATCCATATATGTTATATACTTTGTGAAAAATATTTATTATTCCGTGTGCAAATTTCAGCGCTGTAGCTCTAATAGTTTAGGAGATAGAGCCATTTAAAAATCGACGAAGTTGTCCGATTTAAGACATGGCACGGATTTTTTTGAAAACCACGAACCAAGCTCGAAATTTTATGGGAAATTCACTGGTGATATTCATTTTTCGATTAGAAACTTAGTTTTTAAGAAAATCGCAAAAGTATCGCCATTAGAGTCAATTTCTTCCTAGTAACTGTAGAATATTTCCATCTCATGCTCGTTCTGATTTTCGGAGAAACTTCGTTTAAGATTCAGATTAAAGGCCAATATATATAATACTACGTGTGCAAATTTCAGCGCTGTAGCTGTAATAGTTTTGGAGATAGAGCCGTTTGAATTAATAATTGTCAGAGCTTGCAAAATGCGAAAAAACAAAGCTTGTATTTTAAGGTTCCTGGAGGCCACATTTCTCATCCGGAAATAAAAAAACTTGACTTTTTCTTACACTGCAAGAATTTAGAAATACATGCGTGTCTGTAGAATCGATATATGTTATATAGTTTGTGAAAAATATTTATTATTCCGTGTGCAAATTTCAGCGCTGTAGCTCTAATAGTTTAGGAGATAGTGCCATTTAAAAATAGACGAAGTTGTCCGATTTAAAACATGGCACGGATTTTTTTGAAAACCACGGACCGAGCTCGAAATTTTATGGGAAATTCACTGGTGATATTCATTTTTCGATTAGAAACTTAGTTTTTAAGAAAATCGCAAAAGTATCGCCATTAGAGTCAATTTCTTCCTAGTAACTGTAGAATATTTCCCTCTCATGCTCGTTCTGATTTGCGGAGAAACTTCGTTTAAGACTCAGGTTAAAGGCCAATATATATAATATTACGTGTGCAAATTTCAGCGCTGTAGCTGTAATAGTTTAGGAGATAGAGCCGTTTGAATTAATAATTGTCAGAGCTTGCAAAATGCGAAAAAACAATGCTTTTATTTTAAGGTTCCTGGAGGCCAGATTTCTCATCCGGAAATAAAAAACTTGACTTTTTCTTACACTACAAGAATTTAGAAATACACGCGTGTCTGTAGAATCCATATATGTTATATAGTTTGTGAAAAATATTTATTATTCCGTGTGCAAATTTCAGCGCTCTAGCTCTAATAGTTTAGGAGATAGAGCCATTTAAAGATCGACGAAGTTGTCCGATTTAAGACATGGCACGGATTTTTTTGAAAACCACGGACCAAGCTCGAAATTTTATGGGAAATTCACTGGTGATATTCATTTTTTGATTAGAAACTTAGTTTTTAAGAAAATCGCAAAAGTATCGCCATTAGAGTCAATTTCTTCCTAGTAACTGTAGAATATTTCCATCTCATGCTCGTTCTGGTTTTCGGAGAAACTTCGTTTAAGACTCAGATTAAAGGCCAATATATATATAATATTACGTGTGCAAATTTCAGCGCTGTAGCTGTAATAGTTTAGGAGATAGAGCCGTTTGAATTAATAATTGTCAGAGCTTGCAAAATGCGAAAAAACAATGCTTTTATTTTAAGGTTCCTGGAGGCCAGATTTCTCATCCGGAAATAAAAAACTTGACTTTTTCTTACACTACAAGAATTTAGAAATACACGCGTGTCTGTAGAATCCATATATGTTATATAGTTTGTGAAAAATATTTATTATTCCGTGTGCAAATTTCAGCGCTCTAGCTCTAATAGTTTAGGAGATAGAGCCATTTAAAGATCGACGAAGTTGTCCAATTTAAGACATGGCACGGATTTTTTTGAAAACCACGGACCAAGCTCGAAATTTTATGGGAAATTCACTGGTGATATTCATTTTTCGATTAGAAACTTAGTTTTTAAGAAAATCGCAAAAGTATCGCCATTAGAGTCAATTTCTTCCTAGTAACTGTAGAAAATTTCCATCTCATGCACGTTCTGATATTCGGAGAAACTTCGGTTCAGACTCAGATTAAAGGCCAATATATGTAATATTACGTGTGCAAATTTCAGCGCTGTAGCTGTAATAGTTTAGGAGATAGAGCCGTTTGAATTAATAATTGTCAGAGCTTGCAAAATGCGAAAAAACAATGCTTTTATTTTAAGGTTCCTGGAGGCCAGATTTCTCATCCGGAAATAAAAAACTTGACTTTTTCTTACACTACAAGAATTTAGAAATACACGCATGTCTGTAGAATCCATATATGTTATATAGTTTGTGAAAAATATTTATTATTCCGTGTGCAAATTTCAGCGCTCTAGCTCTAATAGTTTAGGAGATAGAGCCATTTAAAGATCGACGAAGTTGTCCGATTTAAGACATGGCACGGATTTTTTTGAAAACCACGGACCAAGCTCGAAATTTTATGGGAAATACACTGGTGATATTCATTTTTCGATTAGAAACTTAGTTTTTAAGAAAATCGCAAAAGTATCGCCATTAGAGTCAATTTCTTCCTAGTAACTGTAGAATATTTCCATCTCATGCACGTTCTGATATTCGGAGAAACTTCGTTTAAGACTCAGATTAAAGGCCAATATATGTAATATTACGTGTGCAAATTTCAGCGCTGTAGCTGTAATAGTTTAGGAGATAGAGCCGTTTGAATTAATAATTGTCAGAGCTTGCAAAATGCGAAAAACAATGCTTTTATTTTAAGGTTCCTGGAGGCCAGATTTCTCATCCGGAAATAAAAAACTTGACTTTTTCTTACACTACAAGAATTTAGAAATACACGCGTGTCTGTAGAATCCATATATGTTATATAGTTTGTGAAAAATATTTATTATTCCGTGTGCAAATTTCAGCGCTCTAGCTCTAATAGTTTAGGAGATAGAGCCATTTAAAGATCGACGAAGTTGTCCGATTTAAGACATGGCACGGATTTTTTTGAAAACCACGGACCAAGCTCGAAATTTTATGGGAAATTCACTGGTGATATTCATTTTTTGATTAGAAACTTAGTTTTTAAGAAAATTGCAATAGTATCGCCATTAGAGTCAATTTCTTCCTAGTAACTGTAGAATATTTCCATCTCATGCTCGTTCTGATTTTCGGAGAAACTTCGTTTTAGACTCAGATTAAAGGCCAATATATATAATATTACGTGTGCAAATTTCAGCGCTGTAGCTGTAATAGTTTAGGAGATAGAGCCGTTTGAATTAATAATTGACAGAGCTTGCAAAATGCGAAAAAACAATGCTTTTATTTTAAGGTTCCTGGAGGCCAGATTTCTCATCCGGAAATAAAAAACTTGACTTTTTCTTACACTACAAGAATTTAGAAATACACGCGTGTCTGTAGAATCCATATATGTTATATAGTTTGTGAAAAATATTTATTATTCCGTGTGCAAATTTCAGCGCTCTAGCTCTAATAGTTTAGGAGATAGAGCCATTTAAAGATCGACGAAGTTGTCCGATTTAAGACATGGCACGGATTTTTTTGAAAACCACGGACCAAGCTCGAAATTTTATGGGAAATTCACTGGTGATATTCATTTTTTGATTAGAAACTTAGTTTTTAAGAAAATCGCAAAAGTATCGCCATTAGAGTCAATTTCTTCCTAGTAACTGTAGAATATTTCCATCTCATGCTCGTTCTGGTTTTTGGAGAAACTTCGTTTAAGACTCAGATTAAAGGCCAATATATATAATATTACGTGTGCAAATTTCAGCGCTGTAGCTGTAATAGTTTAGGAGATAGAGCCGTTTGAATTAATAATTGTCAGAGCTTGCAAAATGCGAAAAAACAATGCTTTTATTTGAAGGTTCCTGGAGGCCAGATTTCTCATCCGGAAATAAAAAACTTGACTTTTTCTTACACTACAAGAATTTAGAAATACACGCGTGTCTGTAGAATCCATATATGTTATATAGTTTGTGAAAAATATTTATTATTCCGTGTGCAAATTTCAGCGCTCTAGCTCTAATAGTTTAGGAGATAGAGCCATTTAAAGATCGACGAAGTTGTCCGATTTAAGACATGGCACGGATTTTTTTGAAAACAACGGACCGAGCTCGAAATTTTATGGGAAATTCATTGGTGATATTCATTTTTCGATTAGAAACTTAGTTTTTAAGAAAATCGCAATAGTATCGCCATTAGAGTCAATTTCTTCCTAGTAACTGTAGAATATTTCCATCTCATGCTCGTTCTGATTTTCGGAGAAACTTCGTTTTAGACTCAGATTAAAGGCCAATATATATAATATTACGTGTGCAAATTTCAGCGCTGTAGCTGAAATAGTTTAGGAGATAGAGCAGTTTGAATTAATAATTGTCAGAGCTTGCAAAATGCAAAAAAACAATGCTTTTATTTTAAGGTTCCTGGAGGCCAGATTTCTCATCCGGAAATAAAAAACTTGACTTTTTCTTACACTACAAGAATTTAGAAATACACGCGTGTCTGTAGAATCCATATATGTTATATACTTTGTGAAAAATATTTATTATTCCGTGTGCAAATTTCAGCGCTGTAGCTCTAATAGTTTAGGAGATAGAGCCATTTAAAAATCGACGAAGTTGTCCGATTTAAGACATGGCACGGATTTTTTTGAAAACCACGAACCAAGCTCGAAATTTTATGGGAAATTCACTGGTGATATTCATTTTTCGATTAGAAACTTAGTTTTTAAGAAAATCGCAAAAGTATCGCCATTAGAGTCAATTTCTTCCTAGTAACTGTAGAATATTTCCATCTCATGCTCGTTCTGATTTTCGGAGAAACTTCGTTTAAGATTCAGATTAAAGGCCAATATATATAATACTACGTGTGCAAATTTCAGCGCTGTAGCTGTAATAGTTTTGGAGATAGAGCCGTTTGAATTAATAATTGTCAGAGCTTGCAAAATGCGAAAAAACAAAGCTTGTATTTTAAGGTTCCTGGAGGCCACATTTCTCATCCGGAAATAAAAAAACTTGACTTTTTCTTACACTGCAAGAATTTAGAAATACATGCGTGTCTGTAGAATCGATATATGTTATATAGTTTGTGAAAAATATTTATTATTCCGTGTGCAAATTTCAGCGCTGTAGCTCTAATAGTTTAGGAGATAGTGCCATTTAAAAATAGACGAAGTTGTCCGATTTAAAACATGGCACGGATTTTTTTGAAAACCACGGACCGAGCTCGAAATTTTATGGGAAATTCACTGGTGATATTCATTTTTCGATTAGAAACTTAGTTTTTAAGAAAATCGCAAAAGTATCGCCATTAGAGTCAATTTCTTCCTAGTAACTGTAGAATATTTCCCTCTCATGCTCGTTCTGATTTGCGGAGAAACTTCGTTTAAGACTCAGGTTAAAGGCCAATATATATAATATTACGTGTGCAAATTTCAGCGCTGTAGCTGTAATAGTTTAGGAGATAGAGCCGTTTGAATTAATAATTGTCAGAGCTTGCAAAATGCGAAAAAACAATGCTTTTATTTTAAGGTTCCTGGAGGCCAGATTTCTCATCCGGAAATAAAAAACTTGACTTTTTCTTACACTACAAGAATTTAGAAATACACGCGTGTCTGTAGAATCCATATATGTTATATAGTTTGTGAAAAATATTTATTATTCCGTGTGCAAATTTCAGCGCTCTAGCTCTAATAGTTTAGGAGATAGAGCCATTTAAAGATCGACGAAGGTGTCCGATTTAAGACATGGCACGGATTTTTTTGAAAACAACGGACCAAGCTCGAAATTTTATGGGAAATTCACTGGTGATATTCATTTTTCGATTAGAAACTTAGTTTTTAAGAAATTCGCAAAAGTATCGCCATTAGAGTGAATTTCTTCCTAGTAACTGTAGAATATTTCCCTCTCATGCTCGTTCTGATTTGCGGAGAAACTTCGTTTAAGACTCAGATTAAAGGCCAAAATTTATAATATTACGTGTGCAAATTTCAGCGCTGTAGCTGTAATAGTTTAGGAGATAGAGCCGTTTGAATTAATAATTGTCAGAGCTTCCAAATGCGAAAAAACAATGCTTTTATTTTAAGGTTCCTGGAGGCCAGATTTCTCATCCGGAAATAAAAAACTTGACTTTTTCTTACACTACAAGAATTTAGAAATACACGCGTGTCTGTCGAATCCATATATGATATATACTTTGTGAAAAATATTTATTATTCCGTGTGCAAATTTCAGCGCTCTAGCTCTAATAGTTTAGGAGATAGAGCCATTTAAAGATCGACGAAGTTGTCCGATTTAAGACATGGCACGTATTTTTTTGAAAACCACGGACCAAGCTCGAAATTTTATGGGAAATTCACTGGTGATATTCATTTTTCGATTAGAAACTTAGTTTTTAAGAAAATCGCAATAGTATCGCCATTAGAGTCAATTTCTTCCTAGTAACTGTAGAATATTTCCATCTCATGCTCGTTCTGATTTTCGGAGAAACTTCGTTTTAGACTCAGATTAAAGGCCAATATATATAATATTACGTGTGCAAATTTCAGCGCTGTAGCTGTAATAGTTTAGGAGATAGAGCCGTTTGAATTAATAATTGTCAGAGCTTGCAGAATGCGAAAAAACAATGCTTTTATTTTAAGGTTCCTGGAGGCCAGATTTCTCATCCGGAAATAAAAAACTTGACTTTTTCTTACACTACAAGAATTTAGAAATACACGCGTGTCTGTAGAATCCATATATGTTATATAGTTTGTGAAAAATATTTATTATTCCGTGTGCAAATTTCAGCGCTCTAGCTCTAATAGTTTAGGAGATAGAGCCATTTAAAGATCGACGAAGTTGTCCGATTTAAGACATGGCACGGATTTTTTTGAAAACCACGGACCAAGCTCGAAATATAATGGGAAATTCACTGGTGATATTCATTTTTTGATTAGAAACTTAGTTTTTAAGAAAATCGCAAAAGTATCGCCATTAGAGTCAATTTCTTCCTAGTAACTGTAGAATATTTCCATCTCATGCTCGTTCTGATTTTCGGAGAAACTTCGTTTTAGACTCAGATTAAAGGCCAATATATATAATATTACGTGTGCAAATTTCAGCGCTGTAGCTGTAATAGTTTAGGAGATAGAGCCGTTTGAATTAATAATTGACAGAGCTTGCAAAATGCGAAAAAACAATGCTTTTATTTTAAGGTTCCTGGAGGCCAGATTTCTCATCCGGAAATAAAAAACTTGACTTTTTCTTACACTACAAGAATTTAGAAATACACGCGTGTCTGTAGAATCCATATATGTTATATAGTTTGTGAAAAATATTTATTATTCCGTGTGCAAATTTCAGCGCTCTAGCTCTAATAGTTTAGGAGATAGAGCCATTTAAAGATCGACGAAGTTGTCCGATTTAAGACATGGCACGGATTTTTTTGAAAACAACGGACCAAGCTCGAAATTTTATGGGAAATTCACTGGTGATATTCATTTTTCGATTAGAAAATTAGTTTTTAAGAAAATCGCAAAAGTATCGCCATTAGAGTCAATTTCTTCCTAGTTACTGTAGAATATTTCCATCTCATGCTTGTTCTGATTTTCGGAGAAACTTCGTTTTAGACTCAGATTAAAGGCCAATATATATAATATTACGTGTGCAAATTTCAGCGCTGTAGCTGTAATAGTTTAGGAGATAGAGCCGTTTGAAATAATAATTGTCAGAGCTTGCAAAATGCGAAGAAACAAAGCTTTTATTTTAAGGTTCCTGGAGGCCAGATTTCTCATCCGGAAATAATAAACTTGACTTTTTCTTACACTACACGAATTTAGAAATACTCGCGTGTCTGTAGAATCCATATATGTTATATAGTTTGTGAAAAATATTTATTATTCCGTGTGCAAATTTCAGCGCTCTAGCTCTAATAGTTTAGGAGATAGAGCCATTTAAAGATCGACGAAGTTGTCCGATTTAAGACATGGCACGGATTTTTTTGAAAACCACGGACCAAGCTCGAAATTTTATGGGAAATTCACTGGTGATATTCATTTTTCGATTAGAAACTTAGTTTTTAAGAAAATCGCAAAAGTATCGCCATTAGAGTCAATTTCTTCCTAGTAACTGTAGAATATTTCCATCTCATGCACGTTCTGATATTCGGAGAAACTTCGTTTAAGACTCAGATTAAAGGCCAATATATGTAATATTACGTGTGCAAATTTCAGCGCTGTAGCTGTAATAGTTTAGGAGATAGAGCCGTTTGAATTAATAATTGTCAGAGCTTGCAAAATGCGAAAAAACAATGCTTTTATTTTAAGGTTCCTGGAGGCCAGATTTCTCATCCGGAAATAAAAAACTTGACTTTTTCTTACACTACAAGAATTTAGAAATACACGCGTGTCTGTAGAATCCATATATGTTATATAGTTTGTGAAAAATATTTATTATTCCGTGTGCAAATTTCAGCGCTCTAGCTCTAATAGTTTAGGAGATAGAGCCATTTAAAGATCGACGAAGTTGTCCGATTTAAGACATGGCACGAATTTTTTTGAAAACCACGGACCAAGCTCGAAATTTTATGGGAAATTCACTGGTGATATTCATTTTTTGATTAGAAACTTAGTTTTTAAGAAAATCGCAAAAGTATCGCCATTAGAGTCAATTTCTTCCTAGTAACTGTAGAATATTTCCATCTCATGCTCGTTCTGGTTTTCGGAGAAACTTCGTTTAAACTCAGATTAAAGGCCAATATATATATAATATTACGTGTGCAAATTTCAGCGCTGTAGCTGTAATAGTTTAGGAGATAGAGCCGTTTGAATTAATAATTGTCAGAGTTTGCAAAATGCGAAAAAACAATGCTTTTATTTTAAGGTTCCTGGAGGCCAGATTTCTCATCCGGAAATAAAAAACTTGACTTTTTCTTACACTACAAGAATTTAGAAATACACGCGTGTCTGTAGAATCCATATATGTTATATAGTTTGTGAAAAATATTTATTATTCCGTGTGCAAATTTCAGCGCTCTAGCTCTAATAGTTTAGGAGATAGAGCCATTTAAAGATCGACGAAGTTGTCCGATTTAAGACATGGCACGGATTTTTTTGAAAACAACGGACCAAGCTCGAAATTTTATGGGAAATTCACTGGTGATATTCATTTTTCGATTAGAAAATTAGTTTTTAAGAAAATCGCAAAAGTATCGCCATTAGAGTCAATTTCTTCCTAGTAACTGTAGAATATTTCCATCTCATGCACGTTCTGATATTCGGAGAAACTTCGATTAAGACTCAGATTAAAGGCCAATATATGTAATATTACGTGTGCAAATTTCAGCGCTGTAGCTGTAATAGTTTAGGAGATAGAGCCGTTTGAATTAATAATTGTCAGAGCTTGCAAAATGCGAAAAAACAATGCTTTTATTTTAAGGTTCCTGGAGGCCAGATTTCTCATCCGGAAATAAAAAACTTGACTTTTTCTTACACTACAAGAATTTAGAAATACACGCGTGTCTGTAGAATCCATATATGTTATATAGTTTGTGAAAAATATTTATTATTCCGTGTGCAAATTTCAGCGCTCTAGCTCTAATAGTTTAGGAGATAGAGCCATTTAAAGATCGACGAAGTTGTCCGATTTAAGACATGGCACGGATTTTTTTGAAAACCACGGACCAAGCTCGAAATTTTATGGGAAATTCACTGGTGATATTCATTTTTTGATTAGAAACTTAGTTTTTAAGAAAATCGCAAAAGTATCGCCATTAGAGTCAATTTCTTCCTAGTAACTGTAGAATATTTCCATCTCATGCTCGTTCTGGTTTTCGGAGAAACTTCGTTTAAGACTCAGATTAAAGGCCAATATATATATAATATTACGTGTGCAAATTTCAGCGCTGTAGCTGTAATAGTTTAGGAGATAGAGCCGTTTGAATTAATAATTGTCAGAGTTTGCAAAATGCGAAAAAACAATGCTTTTATTTTAAGGTTCCTGGAGGCCAGATTTCTCATCCGGAAATAAAAAACTTGACTTTTTCTTACACTACAAGAATTTAGAAATACACGCGTGTCTGTAGAATCCATATATGTTATATAGTTTGTGAAAAATATTTATTATTCCGTGTGCAAATTTCAGCGCTCTAGCTCTAATAGTTTAGGAGATAGAGCCATTTAAAGATCGACGAAGTTGTCCGATTTAAGACATGGCACGGATTTTTTTGAAAACAACGGACCAAGCTCGAAATTTTATGGGAAATTCACTGGTGATATTCATTTTTCGATTAGAAACTTAGTTTTTAAGAAAATCGCAAAAGTATCGCCATTAGAGTCAATTTCTTCCTAGTTACTGTAGAATATTTCCATCTCATGCTTGTTCTGATTTTCGGAGAAACTTCGTTTTAGACTCAGATTAAAGGCCAATATATATAATATTACGTGTGCAAATTTCAGCGCTGTAGCTGTAATAGTTTAGGAGATAGATCCGTTTGAATTAATAATTGTCAGAGCTTGCAAAATGCGAAAAAACAATGCTTTTATTTTAAGGTTCCTGGAGGCCAGATTTCTCATCCGGAAATAAAAAAACTTGACTTTTTCTTACACTACAAGAATTTAGAAATACACGCGTGTCTGTAGAATCCATATATGTTATATAGTTTGTGAAAAATATTTATTATTCCGTGTGCAAATTTCAGCGCTCTAGCTCTAATAGTTTAGGAGATAGAGCCATTTAAAGATCGACGAAGTTGTCCGATTTAAGACATGGCACGGATTTTTTTGAAAACCACGGACCAAGCTCGAAATTTTATGGGAAATTCACTGGTGATATTCATTTTTTGATTAGAAACTTAGTTTTTAAGAAAATCGCAATAGTATCGCCATTAGAGTCAATTTCTTCCTAGTAACTGTAGAATATTTCCATCTCATGCTCGTTCTGATTTTCGGAGAAACTTCGTTTTAGACTCAGATTAAAGGCCAAAATTTATAATATTACGTGTGCAAATTTCAGCGCTGTAGCTGTAATAGTTTAGGAGATAGAGCCGTTTGAATTAATAATTGACAGAGCTTGCAAAATGCGAAAAAACAATGCTTTTATTTTAAGGTTCCTGGAGGCCAGATTTCTCATCCGGAAATAAAAAACTTGACTTTTTCTTACACTACAAGAATTTAGAAATACACGCGTGTCTGTAGAATCCATATATGTTATATAGTTTGTGAAAAATATTTATTCCGTGTGCAAATTTCAGCGCTCTAGCTCTAATAGTTTAGGAGATAGAGCCATTTAAAGATCGACGAAGTTGTCCGATTTAAGACATGGCACGGATTTTTTTGAAAACCACGGACCAAGCTCGAAATTTTATGGGAAATTCACTGGTGATATTCATTTTTTGATTAGAAACTTAGTTTTTAAGAAAATCGCAAAAGTATCGCCATTAGAGTCAATTTCTTCCTAGTAACTGTAGAATATTTCCATCTCATGCTCGTTCTGGTTTTTGGAGAAACTTCGTTTAAGACTCAGATTAAAGGCCAATATATATAATATTACGTGTGCAAATTTCAGCGCTGTAGCTGTAATAGTTTAGGAGATAGAGCCGTTTGAATTAATAATTGTCAGAGCTTGCAAAATGCGAAATACAATGCTTTTATTTTAAGGTTCCTGGAGGCCAGATTTCTCATCCGGAAATAAAAAACTTGACTTTTTCTTACACTACAAGAATTTAGAAATACACGCGTGTCTGTAGAATCCATATATGTTATATAGTTTCTGAAAAATATTTATTATTCCGTGTGAAAATTTCAGCGCTCTAGCTCTAATAGTTTAGGAGATAGAGCCATTTAAAGATCGACGAAGTTGTCCGATTTAAGACATGGCACGGATTTTTTTGAAAACAACGGACCGAGCTCGAAATTTTATGGGAAATTCATTGGTGATATTCATTTTTCGATTAGAAACTTAGTTTTTAAGAAAATCGCAATAGTATTGCCATTAGAGTCAATTTCTTCCTAGTAACTGTAGAATATTTCAATCTCATGCTCGTACTGATTTTCGGAGAAACTTCGTTTTAGACTCAGATTAAAGGCCAATATATATAATATTACGTGTGCAAATTTCAGCGCTGTAGCTGTAATAGTTTAGGAGATAGAGCCGTTTGAATTAATAATTGTCAGAGCTTGCAAAATGCGAAAACAATGCTTTTATTTTAAGGTTCCTGGAGGCCAGATTTCTCATCCGGAAATAAAAAACTTGACTTTTTCTTACACTACAAGAATTTAGAAATACACGCGTGTCTGTAGAATCCATATATGTTATATAGTTTGTGAAAAATATTTATTATTCCGTGTGCAAATTTCAGCGCTCTAGCTCTAATAGTTTAGGAGATAGAGCCATTTAAAGATCGACGAAGGTGTCCGATTTAAGACATGGCACGGATTTTTTTGAAAACAACGGACCAAGCTCGAAATTTTATGGGAAATTCACTGGTGATATTCATTTTTCGATTAGAAACTTAGTTTTCAAGAAATTCGCAAAAGTATCGCCATTAGAGTGAATTTCTTCCTAGTAACTGTAGAATATTTCCCTCTCATGCTCGTTCTGATTTGCGGAGAAACTTCGTTTAAGACTCAGATTAAAGGCCAAAATTTATAGTATTACGTGTGCAAATTTCAGCGCTGTAGCTGTAATAGTTTAGGAGATAGAGCCGTTTGAATTAATAATTGTCAGAGCTTCCAAATGCGAAAAAACAATGCTTTTATTTTAAGGTTCCTGGAGGCCAGATTTCTCATCCGGAAATAAAAAACTTGACTTTTTCTTACACTACAAGAATTTAGAAATACACGCGTGTCTGTCGAATCCATATATGTTAAATACTTTGTGAAAAATATTTATTATTCCGTGTGCAAATTTCAGCGCTCTAGCTCTAATAGTTTAGGAGATAGAGCCATTTAAAGATCGACGAAGTTGTCCGATTTAAGACATGACACGTATTTTTTTGAAAACCACGGACCAAGCTCGAAATTTTATGGGAAATTCACTGGTGATATTCATTTTTCGATTAGAAACTTAGTTTTTAAGAAAATCGCAATAGTATCGCCATTAGAGTCAATTTCTTCCTAGTAACTGTAGAATATTTCCATCTCATGCTCGTTCTGATTTTCGGAGAAACTTCGTTTTAGACTCAGATTAAAGGCCAATATATATAATATTACGTGTGCAAATTTCAGCGCTGTAGCTGTAATAGTTTAGGAGATAGAGCCGTTTGAATTAATAATTGTCAGAGCTTGCAAAATGCGAAAAAACAATGCTTTTATTTTAAGGTTCCTGGAGGCCAGATTTCTCATCCGGAAATAAAAAACTTGACTTTTTCTTTCACTACAAGAATTTAGAAATACACGCGTGTCTGTAGAATCCATATATGTTATATACTTTGTGAAAAATATTTATTATTCCGTGTGCAAATTTCAGCGCTGTAGCTCTAATAGTTTAGGAGATAGAGCCATTTAAAGATCGACGAAGTTGTCCGATTTAAGACATGGCACGGATTTTTTTGAAAACCACGAACCAAGCTCGAAATTTTATGGGAAATTCACTGGTGATATTCATTTTTCGATTAGAAACTTAGTTTTTAAGAAAATCGCAAAAGTATCGCCATTAGAGTCAATTTCTTCCTAGTAACTGTAGAATATTTCCATCTCATGCTCGTTCTGATTTTCGGAGAAACTTCGTTTAAGATTCAGATTAAAGGCCAATATATATAATACTACGTGTGCAAATTTCAGCGCTGTAGCTGTAATAGTTTTGGAGATAGAGCCGTTTGAATTAATAATTGTCAGAGCTTGCAAAATGCGAAAAAACAAAGCTTGTATTTTAAGGTTCCTGGAGGCCACATTTCTCATCCGGAAATAAAAAAACTTGACTTTTTCTTACACTGCAAGAATTTAGAAATACATGCGTGTCTGTAGAATCGATATATGTTATATAGTTTGTGAAAAATATTTATTATTCCGTGTGCAAATTTCAGCGCTGTAGCTCTAATAGTTTAGGAGATAGTGCCATTTAAAAATAGACGAAGTTGTCCGATTTAAAACATGGCACGGATTTTTTTGAAAACCACGGACCGAGCTCGAAATTTTATGGGAAATTCACTGGTGATATTCATTTTTCGATTAGAAACTTAGTTTTTAAGAAAATCGCAAAAGTATCGCCATTAGAGTCAATTTCTTCCTAGTAACTGTAGAATATTTCCCTCTCATGCTCGTTCTGATTTGCGGAGAAACTTCGTTTAAGACTCAGATTAAAGGCCAAAATTTATAATATTACGTGTGCAAATTTCAGCGCTGTAGCTGTAATAGTTTAGGAGATAGAGCCGTTTGAATTAATAATTGTCAGAGCTTCCAAATGCGAAAAAACAATGCTTTTATTTTAAGGTTCCTGGAGGCCAGATTTCTCATCCGGAAATAAAAAACTTGACTTTTTCTTACACTACAAGAATTTAGAAATACACGCGTGTCTGTCGAATCTATATATGTTATATACTTTGTGAAAAATATTTATTATTCCGTGTGCAAATTTCAGCGCTCTAGCTCTAATAGTTTAGGAGATAGAGCCATTTAAAGATCGACGAAGTTGTCCGATTTAAGACATGGCACGGATTTTTTTGAAAACCACGGACCAAGCTCGAAATTTTATGGGAAATTCACTGGTGATATTCATTTTTCGATTAGAAACTTAGTTTTTAAGAAAATCGCAATAGTATTGCCATTAGAGTCAATTTCTTCCTAGTAACTGTAGAATATTTCCATCTCATGCTCGTTCTGATTTTCGGAGAAACTTCGTTTTAGACTCAGATTAAAGGCCAATATATATAATATTACGTGTGCAAATTTCAGCGCTGTAGCTGTAATAGTTTAGGAGATAGAGCCGTTTGAATTAATAATTGTCAGAGCTTGCAAAATGCGAAAAAACAATGCTTTTATTTTAAGGTTCCTGGAGGCCAGATTTCTCATCCGGAAATAAAAAACTTGACTTTTTCTTACACTACAAGAATTTAGAAATACACGCGTGTCTGTAGAATCCATATATGTTATATAGTTTGTGAAAAATATTTATTATTCCGTGTGCAAATTTCAGCGCTCTAGCTCTAATAGTTTAGGAGATAGAGCCATTTAAAGATCGACGAAGGTGTCCGATTTAAGACATGGCACGGATTTTTTTGAAAACAACGGACCAAGCTCGAAATTTTATGGGAAATTCACTGGTGATATTCATTTTTCGATTAGAAACTTAGTTTTTAAGAAAATCGCAAAAGTATCGCCATTAGAGTCAATTTCTTCCTAGTTACTGTAGAATATTTCCATCTCATGCTTGTTCTGATTTTCGGAGAAACTTCGTTTTAGACTCAGATTAAAGGCCAATATATATAATATTACGTGTGCAAATTTCAGCGCTGTAGCTGTAATAGTTTAGGAGATAGAGCCGTTTGAATTAATAATTGACAGAGCTTGCAAAATGCGAAAAAACAATGCTTTTATTTTAAGGTTCCTGGAGGCCAGATTTCTCATCCGGAAATAAAAAACTTGACTTTTTCTTACACTACAAGAATTTAGAAATACACGCGTGTCTGTAGAATCCATATATGTTATATAGTTTGTGAAAAATATTTATTATTCCGTGTGCAAATTTCAGCGTTCTAGCTCTAATAGTTTAGGAGATAGAGCCATTTAAAGATCGACGAAGTTGTCCGATTTAAGACATGGCACGGATTTTTTTGAAAACCACGGACCAAGCTCGAAATTTTATGGGAAATTCACTGGTGATATTCATTTTTCGATTAGAAACTTAGTTTTTAAGAAAATCGCAAAAGTATCGCCATTAGAGTCAATTTCTTCCTAGTAACTGTAGAATATTTCCCTCTCATGCTCGTTCTGATTTGCGGAGAAACTTCGTTTAAGACTCAGATTAAAGGCCAAAATTTATAATATTACGTGTGCAAATTTCAGCGCTGTAGCTGTAATAGTTTAGGAGATAGAGCCGTTTGAATTAATAATTGTCAGAGCTTGCAAAATGCGAAAAAACAATGCTTTTATTTTAAGGTTCCTGGAGGCCAGATTTCTCATCCGGAAATAAAAAACTTGACTTTTTCTTACACTACAAGAATTTAGAAATACACGCGTGTCTGTCGAATCTATATATGTTATATACTTTGTGAAAAATATTTATTATTCCGTGTGCAAATTTCAGCGCTCTAGCTCTAATAGTTTAGGAGATAGAGCCATTTAAAGATCGACGAAGTTGTCCGATTTAAGACATGGCACGGATTTTTTTGAAAACCACGGACCAAGCTCGAAATTTTATGGGAAATTCACTGGTGATATTCATTTTTCGATTAGAAACTTAGTTTTTAAGAAAATCGCAATAGTATTGCCATTAGAGTCAATTTCTTCCTAGTAACTGTAGAATATTTCCATCTCATGCTCGTTCTGATTTTCGGAGAAACTTCGTTTTAGACTCAGATTAAAGGCCAATATATATAATATTACGTGTGCAAATTTCAGCGCTGTAGCTGTAATAGTTTAGGAGATAGAGCCGTTTGAATTAATAATTGTCCGAGCTTGCAAAATGCGAAAAAAACAATGCTTTTATTTTAAGGTTCCTGGAGGCCAGATTTCTCATCCGGAAATAAAAAACTTGACTTTTTCTTACACTACAAAAATTTAGAAATACACGCGTGTCTGTAGAATCCATATATGTTATATAGTTTGTGAAAAATATTTATTATTCCGTGTGCAAATTTCAGCGCTCTAGCTCTAATAGTTTAGGAGATAGAGCCATTTAAAGATCGACGAAGGTGTTTGATTTAAGACATGGCACGGATTTTTTTGAAAACAACGGACCAAGCTCGAAATTTTATGGGAAATTCACTGGTGATATTCTTTTTTCGATTAGAAACTTAGTTTTTAAGAAATGCGCAAAAGTATCGCCATTAGAGTGAATTTCTTCCTAGTAACTGTAGAATATTTCCCTCTCATGCTCGTTCTGTTTTGCAGAGAAACTTCGTTTAAGACTCAGATTAAAGGCCAATATATATAATATTACGTGTGCAAATTTCAGCGCTGTAGCTGTAATAGTTTAGGAGATAGAGCCGTTTGAATTAATAATTGTCAGAGCTTCCAAATGCGAAAAAACAATGCTTTTATTTTAAGGTTCCTGGAGGCCAGATTTCTCATCCGGAAATAAAAAACTTGACTTTTTCTTACACTACAAGAATTTAGAAATACACGCGTGTCTGTCGAATCCATATATGTTATATACTTTGTGAAAAATATTTATTATTCCGTGTGCAAATTTCAGCGCTCTAGCTCTAATAGTTTAGGAGATAGAGCCATTTAAAGATCGACGAAGTTGTCCGATTTAAGACATGGCACGTATTTTTTTGAAAACCACGGACCAAGCTCGAACTTTATGGGAAATTCACTGGTGATATTCATTTTTAGATTAGAAACTTAGTTTTTAAGAAAATCGCAATAGTATCGCCATTAGAGTCAATTTCTTCCTAGTAACTGTAGAATATTTCCATCTCATGCTCGTTCTGATTTTCGGAGAAACTTCGTTTTAGACTCAGATTAAAGGCCAATATATATAATATTACGTGTGCAAATTTCAGCGCTGTAGCTGTAATAGTTTAGGAGATAGAGCCGTTTGAATTAATAATTGTCCGAGCTTGCAAAATGCGAAAAAAACAATGCTTTTATTTTAAGGTTCCTGGAGGCCAGATTTCTCATCCGGAAATAAAAAACTTGACTTTTTCTTACACTACAAAAATTTAGAAATACACGCGTGTCTGTAGAATCCATATATGTTATATAGTTTGTGAAAAATATTTATTATTCCGTGTGCAAATTTCAGCGCTCTAGCTCTAATAGTTTAGGAGATAGAGCCATTTAAAGATCGACGAAGGTGTTTGATTTAAGACATGGCACGGATTTTTTTGAAAACAACGGACCAAGCTCGAAATTTTATGGGAAATTCACTGGTGATATTCTTTTTTCGATTAGAAACTTAGTTTTTAAGAAATGCGCAAAAGTATCGCCATTAGAGTGAATTTCTTCCTAGTAACTGTAGAATATTTCCCTCTCATGCTCGTTCTGTTTTGCAGAGAAACTTCGTTTAAGACTCAGATTAAAGGCCAATATATATAATATTACGTGTGCAAATTTCAGCGCTGTAGCTGTAATAGTTTAGGAGATAGAGCCGTTTGAATTAATAATTGTCAGAGCTTCCAAATGCGAAAAAACAATGCTTTTATTTTAAGGTTCCTGGAGGCCAGATTTCTCATCCGGAAATAAAAAACTTGACTTTTTCTTACACTACAAGAATTTAGAAATACACGCGTGTCTGTCGAATCCATATATGTTATATACTTTGTGAAAAATATTTATTATTCCGTGTGCAAATTTCAGCGCTCTAGCTCTAATAGTTTAGGAGATAGAGCCATTTAAAGATCGACGAAGTTGTCCGATTTAAGACATGGCACGTATTTTTTTGAAAACCACGGACCAAGCTCGAACTTTATGGGAAATTCACTGGTGATATTCATTTTTAGATTAGAAACTTAGTTTTTAAGAAAATCGCAATAGTATCGCCATTAGAGTCAATTTCTTCCTAGTAACTGTAGAATATTTCCATCTCATGCTCGTTCTGATTTTCGGAGAAACTTCGTTTTAGACTCAGATTAAAGGCCAATATATATAATATTACGTGTGCAAATTTCAGCGCTGTAGCTGTAATAGTTTAGGAGATAGAGCCGTTTGAATTAATAATTGTCAGAGCTTGCAAAATGCGAAAAAACAATGCTTTTATTTTAAGGTTCCTGGAGGCCAGATTTCTCATCCGGAAATAAAAAACTTGACTTTTTCTTACACTACAAGAATTTAGAAATACACGCGTGTCTGTAGAATCCATATATGTTATATACTTTGTGAAAAATATTTATTATTCCGTGTGCAAATTTCAGCGCTGTAGCTCTAATAGTTTAGGAGATAGAGCCATTTAAAGATCGACGAAGTTGTCCGATTTAAGACATGGCACGGATTTTTTTGAAAACCACGGACCAAGCTCGAAATTTTATGGGAAATTCACTGGTGATATTCATTTTTCGATTAGAAACTTAGTTTTTAAGAAAATCGCAAAAGTATCGCCATTAGAGTCAATTAGTCCTAGTAACTGTAGAATATTTCCATCTCATGCTCGTTCTGATTTTCGGAGAAACTTCGTTTAAGATTCAGATTAAAGGCCAATATATATAATATTACGTGTGCAAATTTCAGCGCTGTAGCTGTAATAGTTTTGGAGATAGAGCCGTTTGAATTAATAATTGTCAGAGCTTGCAAAATGCGAAAAAACAAAGCTTGTATTTTAAGGTTCCTGGAGGCCACATTTCTCATCCGGAAATAAAAAAACTTGACTTTTTCTTACACTGCAAGAATTTAGAAATACACGCGTGTCTGTAGAATCGATATATGTTATATAGTTTGTGAAAAATATTTATTATTCCGTGTGCAAATTTCAGCGCTGTAGCTCTAATAGTTTAGGAGATAGTGCCATTTAAAAATAGAGGAAGTTGTCCGATTTAAAACATGGCACGGATTTTTTTGAAAACCACGGACCGAGCTCGAAATTTTATGGGAAATTCACTGGTGATATTCATTTTTCGATTAGGAACTTAGTTTTTAAGAAAATCGCAAAAATATCGCCATTAGAGTCAATTTCTTCCTAGTAACTGTAGAATATTTCCATCTCATGCTCGTTCTGATTTTCGGAGAAACTTCGTTTAAGACTCAGATTAAAGGCCAATATATATAATATTACGTGTGCAAATTTCAGCGCTGTAGCTGTAATAGTTTAGGAGATAGAGCCGTTTGAATTAATAATTGTCAGAGCTTGCAAAATGCGAAAAAACAAAGCTTTTATTTTAAGGTTCCTGGAGGCCAGATTTCTCATCCGGAAATAATAAACTTGACTTTTTCTTACACTACACGAATTTAGAAATACACGCGTGTCTGTAGAATCCATATGTTATATAGTTTGTGAAAAATATTTATTATTCCGTGTGCAAATTTCAGCGCTGTAGCTCTAATAGTTTAGGAGATAGAGCCATTTAAAGATCGACGAAGTTGTCCGATTTAAGACATGGCACGGATTTTTTTGAAAACCACGGACCAAGCTCGAAATTTTATGGGAAATTCACTGGTGATATTCATTTTTCGATTAGAAACTTAGTTTTTAAGAAAATCGCAAAAGTATCGCCATTAGAGTCAATTTCTTCCTAGTAACTGTAGAATATTTCCATCTCATGCTCGTTCTGATTTTCGGAGAAACTTCGTTTAAGACTCAGATTAAAGGCCAATATATATAATATTATGTGTGCAAATTTCAGCGCTGTAGCTGTAATAGTTTAGGAAATAGAGCCATTTGAATTAATAATTGTCAGAGCTTGCAAGATTCGAAAATACAAAGCTTTTATTTGAAGGTTCCTTGAGGCCACATTTCTCATCCGCAAATAAAAAACCTGACTTTTTCTTACACTTACGTGTGCAACAAACAATGAAATTTCTTTCTCAATGTCAGATAAGAGCGCTTTTGTTGCTTTTAATATCTGGCATCCTAGAACTTTAAACTTACTTTTAGTGGGTCACTTGCAAATCGAGAGGTGGGGGAGATGTTAATAGGAAGAATGGCTGATCGAATTATGTGGTATCTCAGATCGAGGTAAGTATTATAAACGCAGAACTCGATAATATTTGTCGTAATAAACCCAGCCGAATATGCTGGATTGTATGAGATTGTTGTAGGCAATAATAAATTTTTAGTCTGTTTGCGATAATGTTTCGAGCACTTAACAGATTTGCCTCTCCTTGCGAAAATTTGTCAATGAAATAAGCTTGTAAAAATTATATACTCGTGTCATTATAAAAATCTGCAAATTAGATCATCAACGGGTGAATAGGCAATTTTAGGTTCTAAGTCTGAAATATGCATTTTTAGATTATAAATGCAGTTTCTTAATGTTATTAAGTCCTGAAAAATGTTCATATTGATGGTCAGACATAGGAAAAAGTATTTGTACGACTTCATATTTAGTAATTTAGTATTTTATAAGTTGTAGGATTACTTATAATGTGCAACAGGATGCTTTTAAAATGCACCCAATAGGAAGTCAGAAAGTTCTCCTTCAAAATATTCCCCTTAAAAGAGGGTGGTATAGAAATAATAGCCATTCAGAGACAGTGTAATGAAGAGAGCTTCATCTCCAGCGTGTATAAAGTATTCGCATATACATCTATTAGTATTAATCTTTATATTACTGCGCTAAACTATGAGTTAAGTCAGTGTCGAGAGAAGTGAAGTGCCTTTGAATCATTGTGAACTACTTTTAAGGGAAAATGGGGCGTAAAATGAGACAAATAGCAGATGAAAGGAGAATAATTATAATGCGGGCTCACAATGCTTGCAATGTTTATCGCTCTCTCAAATATCGAAAACGATTGGAAGACCAAGATCTACCATTCAGGGTATTATCGACAGGTATGGTAGTTGAAAATCGGTGAAAATTTTGAAGAGATGTGGACATCCCGTTAAAATGAAAGAGCATGTGAAACGAGAAGTCCTCAGAAAAGTTAGGGGATACCCTGGGATAAGTGCAGCAAAAATTAATGTTGAACTGCAAACTGATTTAAATCTATATCAGTGCATCTACTGTTCAAAAATATTTGCATTGTAACGGGTATTATTGTGGAAATGCCTGCAGAAAACATTTATTAGTCTGGTAAAGAGGAGGAAAAGGGAAGAGTACGCAAACAATTAAGAGAATTGTTCAATAGAGTTCTAGAATAAAGTTTTATTTACTGATGAAAGTAAATTCACACCTTTTCAAGAACACGCCAAAAAAGTGTGGAGGGAAAAGAATTCAGGACTGTAAGAAAAAAATATGCTTCCTTTAGTCAAACCTGGTGGTGTTAGTGTGATGGTTTAGGGCTGCATGAGTGCAGCTTGGGTAGGAAAATTAGAATTTATAGACGGTATTATGGATAATAAAAATTACATTAACATCTTTAAGAAGAATCCAGTGCCAAAAAATTGAGATTAACAAACGGTTATGTTTTCATGCAAGATAATGATCCAAAGCATACTGCCCAGTTTCTAGATTGTGGATATTGTATCCTATCTAAAATACATGGTAACTCCTCCGCAGTCTCCGGTTATTAATCCAATTGAATAATAATTGAGTGTCCTTAAAAAGAAACTTTCTGAAAAAAATATCACTTCAAAACAATCTCTAGAGGCTGATTCTTTGGAAGATTGGCCCGGAGAACACCACCAAACTCGTCCAGTCGATGCCTAGGCGTTTGACCATCAAAAGGCAAAAGGACTTCCAACTAAATATTAAATGGCGCTTAAAAAGGTTAAAAGCAGAATGTACGAATACATATTACGCACTTCAGTTTTTATATTTTGGGATTTTATACCACTTTATGGTGTATTATGCTATCATACTTGTTTTTTTTTATTTTTTATCATAATTATTTTTGTAGAAATGTAGTACACGGACCATGTACCATGTAATTCAATGTTATGTAAATGAATGTAATGAGCTAAAATACATTTTTTTGTTCACTTACCCACTGTACGATTATTTTTCCCTATGACTGCATTTATTATTACACTAACAGGATTTCAAGAGTCGCAAGCGGCGACCAGCGTGTGTTTGCACAGGCCCATGAGCACTGCTCCTACCCTTGTTCTAGCCCGCTTTACATTTTCGCAAGTTTGCTCGTCTTTTGTGTTTCAGATCAAACGTTTATAATCTAGCTCCTGTTTCTCTTTTTCTTTCCATATTAGATCGGGAGAAGACATATGAGATTACGCTCTTATCCCGCCACCGACTTTACATTTCTTGTGAGGTTTCCAGATCGATCCATGCAATTTAGGATTGAAATGTTTTCAAAACAAAAATAAAGTGTGTTTAATGTGTGGCTTATGAATTTAGATTGTAAGCTAAACGAAAGATTTATGCATGCAAATAATCCATAAAGTAAGTTCAACCCGAAGAGCGCTATCTCATCCAGACCGCCATTTAAATAAAGAAAAAAAAGAAAAACGTGTTAATCCTTAAACTACTGTAACTACATATACATATCTATGTCTAATGGCTAAGTCCTGAAAAATTGTTATAAATAATTTCGAGTTTTTACGTCAAATCTGTGAACCAGGCATTTGCCTACAAATGTGATGATAAGTAGAGAAAGGATTTTTATGTAATTACGTATTTTTGTCTTTCTATTTTCCTTTTTCAAAATCGTAACCTTGGCGAATTGTCGCCGTCGTAATACCAATATCCAATTTTTCGTTGCATATTGTTACATATTTAGTACTACATTACTTATTTTGTTATTTCGCGCTGCCGCGCTCGGGACAATTCTCCTGGGCGAATAGAGCTCGGCTAAACCCAGTGTCTGTCAATTACAAAACTTTATTTTTAAACAAGTATTTCTTCGCGTGCCTGCCTATGCCACGAAGGGCAAAAAGTAGCGGCGTGCATACTTCTGGGGGTCATCTTTAGGTGGCTGTGATTCGAACTGGTGTGCATTCTGCACGGAAAAATGGAAGCATTTTTGAATCAGACCAACGACACATTTTATTTATACTCTGAAGGAGAATATCTACAAATTTCTAATGATACCATGAAAGAAGCAGTATGAGACGTTTCAAAAGTATTCTCTAAAAAAACCGTGGCTTATCTACGAAAAAGAGTACAAATGTTTCTGCGAATGGAGAAATGACAGGAAAGTAAGAAACATTTCAGAAGAAATTGTACTTTCGTATCTGCAAGTATTGTAAATGTATTTTAACAATAAATCAAAAATATACAAGTCTTCATCGTTTCGGGAGTATTATTCAATGATGAGGGCAACATTATGTCTCAAAGAAAATCTTGACATCTCTACGTAGGTAAGCATTTCTCTAGAAAAACTTTTTGATGAAATGTGTTTAACGCTGTAATTGATATTGACGTTTTCAGGTATTGTATTTGATTGAATTTTGAAGAAGCATGGAAAAGGCTACTAGCCAAACAACTAAGAATTCAACAAAGCTTGAATTTTACAGATTTGTTACAGAAACTTGTGACAATCAGTATTTATTGTTGAAGGCTAGTTTTTAACTTACGTCTACGAGATATTTATGTACACATAGTTGACGTTTCATACTACATGGTCTTCCGGTGTCTACTCGTAAGACCTCTGGAGCCGCTGTGGCAGCGAGGCCGCCGGCGCTGATAAAGGCGTCCGTTTCGCCTTCGCGCCACAGTGCGCCTCGCTGGCGAGGAGAGAGCGACGCCGCTGCCACGTCGCCCTAACCCGCGCTCCCTTATCTTTGCTCACGCTACTTCCGCCCCTGCGCCTGTTCCCTTCGCAGCCCGCCCCACCCCGCCCGGCCCCGCGGCTCACGTCTCTTTGTAACCTTTCCGCGGTGCCTCGCAGCTCCGTCAGCGGGGCGTTATCACCTCTCGGCACGCGCGCCATCGTCGCGGCCTTGGCTATCGCCCCGTTGCCGGGCTCCGTTGCCGGGCTCCGTTGCCGGGCTCCGTTGCCGGGCTCCTTTGCCGGGCTCCGTTGCCGGGTTCCGTTGCCGGGCTCCGTTGCCGGGCTCCGTTGCCGGGCTCCGTTGCCGGGCTCCGTTGCCGGGCTCCGTTGCCGGGCTCCGTTGCCGGGCTCCGTTGCCGGGCTCCGTTGCCGGGCTCCGTTGCCGGGCTCCGTTGCCGGGCTCCGTTGCCGGGCTCCGTTGCCGGGCTCCGTTGCCGGGCTCCGTTGCTAGGGTCCAATCGTCTCGAAAGGAGCAGGGGGGGTTCACATGACCCCATGAACCAAAGACGCGCTTTTGGTCATTCGGTCGGCAGGACGCAGCGAGAGCAGTTGGTTTTCGAGTGAGAGGAGCGCGGTTCAGCCCATGAGGCCTAGGAAATGTTTTCCGGAAGAAGTCGCGGGGCTAATGCACCATTATGGACCGTCGAAGGCCGCGCCGCCCACGGCCGCATAGCCTGTCGCGCATTACCGAATCTCTATGTGTCGCCTTGATTTCGCCGCACGCCGAACAATCGCCTCTGGGCGAATGGCTGTACGAATTGTAATCGCCTGATGAGCCGGGATCTGCGCCTGGGTCATGACGGACAATTCACAGTCGCCGCCGCCAATGGCCGCTCGCCTGAGGAGCGTCGGACGCCCACGCAACCGGCCCGCCGCCGTCGCCACCCGGCGACCGCTCTCCGCCCCGCTCACCGGGAGCCGATAGGCGCCAACACAATGGACTGTTGAGGGCGATATCTAGAACACGCTAGTTTTAAGTTAGGATTACTTGATTAGGATTACTTAAGTTAGGAGTACTTGATGTAATCGAAGGCTCACCGACGAATTACCAAATTAAACCAGATATATTATAAACCAAACCACGTTGCTTTTCAATTCATTTGTGCATGTTTTACACCAGCCACGCGTGCATCCTGCCCACATTTCAGTACCAGGGCGACGCTGCGGAGCAAGTCACAATATGGTGCTCCCAACTTTGAAGCAAGAAATAAGTAAATATAAATTAAAAACGAGGTTGTTACAAAACGCAGAAGAGAGAAACTTATGGAATGCTGCGCGAAAAAACGGCGCATTTTCGGCAGAAAAACTTTTTCCAGGGCCCTGATAGCGAAAAACTGGAGAAGTTCAGTTGCTAAGTTTAGAGAGAAAAAGTCCTCTAACACGTGGTGTAGCCTGAATCCATGTTTTTGGTCCTTGATAGCGTAAAATCAAATAACGGTAAAACGTTTCCGTCCGTCTGTGAACTACGCAAGAGGCTAAATCGTTCAGCCGATTTTCTCCAAAATTGATATTCAACAATCGATCTTACTGATGTCGTGACCTCTTGAATTTGAAACCGATATTTTAATTTACCCAGGGGGTACTGTATATGAATCCCCTGAGACTGTTTTTTAAAAAAAAAAATACTCCATCATTCTGTATTTTTTGTTGGATAGTGTAAAGGGCGTTTAAATAATGGCGCAGGTTTCATTTTCATTGAAAACTCTGATTTTTTGAAAATTGCAAGTGTTCACAATGTTTTCGATGTCTTCCTACAACTACAATTATGAAGATAGAGATTTCCCCTAATAAAATATATTAATTAAATATATAATTTGAAATAAAATCATGTACAATTTTCGATAATTTGAGTACTTTTCGCGTAATTTTGCGTGAAAGTACACGGGAGAAAATACGTAATGTTTTAGCACCACTAGTTTCTCTTGATCTTTTGCACGGATAAGAGCTTCCACGGATAGGAATACTTAAAATGGTATCATTTTCACAAACTCTGTGAATTTTCGAAAATTTCACAATTTAGAAATAACGCGAGAAAGTGTGTGTAGCTGTAGTCTCACTAGTTGATTCTTTTTTCTTGTATAACCAATACTCCCATACTTAATACTGAACACGTCTGTCGTACAGAGCGCTCCCGACTGTTCTCCTTATTGAGCTGTCTGAATGGGCCGGGAGGGGCGGGGGGGGTGTGGAGAGAGGGGAGAGACGGAGGTAGAGAGAGGAAAAGGCGGCCGAACGGACAGAAATGGACATGTGCTCCCACGGATGGGCGGAGGGACGGACAGATAACGAACCGATGGTTGCAAGCAGGCACTGCTGAACGGACTGTCGCCACGCGTGGACAGACGGCTAGGCGAACGTTTTCGGAAGAACAATTGAATCGCTTATTTCAGAAACCTGTCAAACGCCAAAATCTAAAACACTCATTAGCGACGGATTATTGTTCCAAGAAGATAGACTCATCGTTTATTACATATTTATATAAAAAAAATTATTTATCAACCGCGTTAATAAATAAAAATATTTTCAAAAATCTGAAAAACTGGAAGACTTCTCTCAGTTTTCTCTTCATAAGGAATTTGGCGTTTGACGAGTTTCTGAAATAAACGATTCAACTTTTGGTGAGTGTTTTACTGGAATTAAACTTTTCTGTAACATTGGTTTTTACTTTTTCAAATGACTGTTACCAAAAGTATGTGGTTTACCACTCACATTTAACAATAGACAATCACCCCTCCTAACACTCTAACATTAGAAAACATGGTGTGTGGTGTTCCTATTGCAACTGTTCCTCATATAACGTGTTCTGTACCACCTGCAAGATTATATAGCTCTAATTTCTTGTTTTTGTGATTGCAAAGTATTGTTCTTATATTTTTTATTTTTCTTCCTTGTTTTTACTGTAATTATATGAGAAACCGTGGGCTTGAGTGGCTAAATTTTCCGAAACGTTGGAAAATAGTGAAATAGTCTATTAACTTCCAAGTCGC
Source organism: Gryllus longicercus (assembly GCA_038098605.1). Lineage (NCBI taxonomy): Eukaryota > Metazoa > Arthropoda > Insecta > Orthoptera > Gryllidae > Gryllus > Gryllus longicercus. The sequence continues at coordinate 54,367 of JAZDUA010000500.1, forward strand.
ATGAAACAGCCTTGAGTATATGTATGGTCGTTAGAATTGTCCGTGTTTCAATAAATATCTCGTGTATTAATAGTGAAATATTGCTATAGATACGTTTTGTATGTTTATTTGATTTTGTGCAATACATCTTAACCGATTTCTTGTGGAAGAAACGACTGTAGGTAGCTGCCCAATGCTGTCTACTCTATGGGCGAGTGTATGGCCTTTCTGATACATTGTATACCACGTTTATTCGAAGTAGAATTTTTCGAACGCCCTTGGCTTGCCTCTTAAATGTCGCCCGGTGCATACCCAAATTCGAGCGTGCGAACTACCGCGAGAGAAAGACGCGTAGAACCGTCTGCGGCGGCTTCGCTGCTTCGCGGCGCCTTGGCGAGCGCCGTCGCCAGCGCCGTCGCCAGCGCCGCCTCGCTCAGCCCGCCAGCTGCCGCCGAGTGCGCGCCTCCTCGTTGACGCCCCTCGCTCCCGCCCCCGCGCCCACTCGGGGGGGGGGAGGGTGTCAAGTGTGATGAAAGAGGTGGGCGGCGGCCTTGTTTGATTAGCGTGATGGAATACGCGATGAACCCGGGGATGAGGGAAGGAGATGACTCCTGTATTTCGCGACTCTTCGCACGCTCGCGGTTTCTTATGACGCAGCGGTGATACCGCGAGAAAAAAGCAGTAGTAGTCTGTACTCTTGCTTATTTCGACGTGTTCCCCTGAATGGCCGTCCCTCCTCCCCCGTTCCCGTCTTTTAGAGGTCTGAGCTGAGTATGAGGTCTGTGCTTCACGACCCGAATGTCTGGGGTCTTTCAGCGCACGGTTGCCAACCTCTCGGCGTGAGAGCTCATCTGCAGCTGCTCTGCAATATGCATGCCGCGCTTAGGCGACCGGGCAATAAACGCACCACGTCTGCTCGTCAGGGTGCTGGGATCTCAGCCCGGCAGAGGGGACCGTCCTGCAAAGGCATGTGAATTCCTTGGACCCTTGTTGTGGCTGTTTACATGGGAAAAACGTTGGCGGCTCGTGCAGTTTAAATGAGTTGGGGCACATTCAGAAAAAGTGGCAAAAGAAATTCTATAAAAATGCTCATATTAGTTCTGGTGTTGTAGTTGTTCCTCTTTTTTGGCTGCGTTTAGTACATTCCTCAAAAACAGAATAATGATTTTCATAATGATTCTCATAGGAATCGCCCATAAATTACGTAGCGCTAAAGATTCGGAGGGAGTTTAAGGCAGGGTTACGCTGCGTTACATTAGGGAAAGGGAGGCAATAGTTTAGTGTTACGTACGGCTGGTTTATATTTATTTTAAAAAATATACATTTTATGAATTAATTCTTTTATATATATGTATATATGTGTGTATATATATATGTATGTATATATATATATATATATATATATATATATATATATATATGTATATATGTGTACCAATGAATGTCTCAAAATAAGCCAGACAATCATCGTTATGCCACTGAATAATCTCTTCAATATGATTCTAACAAAAGATGAAATACCAATAGAAAATTAATACGGTTGTACTCTTACACAAAAAGGACGCAAAGGACAATCCAAATAGTTATTGTTCAACCTCTTTGTCATTCAATATCTAAAAACTATTTTCAAAAATTATTAATAGAAGGCTATTACACACTTTGGATGGAAATAAACCGGCAGAACAAGCAGGCTTCAGATCAGGCTATTCTACTGTTGATCACCTTCAAGCAGTTTGTCAAATCTTTGAGAAATCGTATCAATTCAAACTAAAACTCCATGTAGCATTTGTGGACTTTGCTACAACCTTCGAGTGCGTCGAACATCCTTGCGTCCTCTAAACTAAATGGCTGAAGTAAGGAGTAGAAAGAAAATACATCCATGTTTTCAAGACTTTATTCAGATAGTGATGCAAAAATCAGAACTGACAAAGAAGGCGCTCCATTTCAACTGTTTGTATGTATGTTCTTGGCCGTGAACGAGCTCAGACCAACCGGCGACGTCCCTGCCTCGCGGCCATGGGTTAAACGCTCACTATAATCTTGCCTCACTGATATTCGAACCCGGGGCTGCGCAATGGAATGCGAACACGCTAACCAACAGCTGACCAACAATTTTATACTCGAATTACTATCAAAACATTAACAAACGATGTATCATTATATTCTTCATTTCAAATGAAGTGAAAAAAAGTGAAAAATAAAGTTATTTAAAAAAATTAGAGATAAATAAATTTCTATAGAATTGAAAGTGTTAGAAACATTTCTACGGCCCCGTGATTCCGCATTGTTGGGCGAAAACTCGATTTCGATGTCGTAAACCGTTTTAAAGTTATGAGGGTGGTCCTTAGCTGGTGGAACATCCGGGATAACCTCGCGTGCAAATGCTTAGTCATGTCGCCATTGTTACAATAAAATAACTCGTTAAAATTGTAGGAGGTATGCAGATAATCTGACTTGTGTTTCAACAGTCAATGAAGTTGTCATTTAATTAGTCTAAAAATCTTTGCTGAATACCAATTAGTAGTAATAATACGCTAATATTTGGCAAATCCTTTTTGAAATTTGAATTTTACATTTGAATGTGAAACGTTCATTGTTGACTGGAACAGAAAATAAAACATTCAATAGTGCCAGTAATTATGGAACTCAGAAAAAATATTAGCTTATGATAATATCATACCTTTTATTTCAATATTCATAATAAATTAAACAGTTAATATTGCACTAGATTACGTACAAACGCCGGACAAGCAGTAGTAGTTGGTATCAAGTCTTAGTAATGACTGATAGTAACGACATTTACCTCTTTCCAAATGTAAAAATATTTGGCATTATGATGCAACAAAAATTTTACTTCATGCTGGTCACGCTGAATATTTTCTACGTTCAAATTTTGTTTCTTGACGTTCGGCGAGCTTTGGTGACCAAATAGCCTCGGCGCGGCGGCCAAATTCACCTCGGAGGTGGTACGTAGCCTTGCCCTCATCCCGGCAATCGTTGTGCTGAACTCGGGGCAGGGATGAATGGAAGCGAAGCTTTAGCTACCTTTGATCGTGACGAGAAGAAGACTGAAACAAACTTCAATTTCATAGATCATAATGAGAATATTCTCCCCAAAATATCGTAACTGATACACCAAACCATCTGGCTTTTTATTTGCGCTAGAAGCACCCCCTCCAACGGCCTCCTTTCGTTGCAAGGGTTCGTTAACTCATTCGATGTACTTCTCCACATACGCCACGTACCGGTTTCACTTTCTCCAATACATAGTATAGAGAAACTATTGTATAATTGCAAAACATCGATGTCGAGATTTTTACGGAAATGCGCGTTTTACCGCTAATCCATGTGTGTCTGCGTGCCTCATTTTTAAACCTTTATTTCGCAGAATGCTTTGTTACAAGTAATAAGCTACAACAGTCGCAAAGTAATAGGTGGAGTAAATGAGGTACCTTGTTTAGGTACGGAGGCATTAATCGTCTAGATCTTCCGTTATTAGAGCCTTTCTTAACACTAAGTGATAGTTCCGTCTTTCACTTTCGCTTATCGGATGTTTACAAAACAATTCGAAACCGTCGCCATTCGTAATTACTTTGAGGAAACTCCGAGGTTTCCTTACAGCCAGGTCTGTCCATAAAAACGTAAAAATCTTATTTTAGTATCCGTCAATGTATTCTTTGGCTTTTATAACGTGGCCCGTCAGGGCCTGTCTTCACAATGGAATATCTCACGCCATTTCGCGTCAATCGTACCGCTTAGATGTCGCATGATCGTGCCCGTATCAAGCAGTGTGATGTGTCTTGTGCAGGGATTTTCAAACTTTTTTCGTCCACGGCTCCCTTCCAAACTTCCCGCGGTTCCCCTGGTCACAAGTTTCAAACATAAGGGTTAACAGACATACTAGAAATTCAACACAAATTAGTAAGTGATATAATAGGCTATTTTATTTTTCAATTTTAATTGGATATAAAAACAACAGATAACAAATTTATCTTTTAACTTTTAATTTTGTGACAAAATTCTACTAAACATTAATGGGAAGGATGAGCTTGCTTGTTCATCAACAATTGTTCAAATCTGCGTTCAATATTTAAAACTGCGAAGTGCAACTCTTTTTCGACGTTCAATTTCGATCTAAACCACTCGCAGGCTCGATGCCGCTCGCGTGGCCGCGGGACCACTTGGTCTGCGGGGGAGAGAGATGCCCGACGCGCTCGAGGGATGCACGTCGGTGCGAAGGAAGCCACAGAAGCTTACTGGTTAAGGACTTAAGGGTCAATTCATCCATAATTAATTTGTAAAATAAATCATATATTTTACAAATAACGTTCAGTACGATAGGACAAAATTACCTAAAGCCCCTACCATATGGCCACGACGCCCCTGGGAGCCGCGACGCCCAGTTTGAAAACCCCTGGTCTAGTGGCATCTAGCGGCACGATCGAGAAAGACGCGAAAGGCCGTGAGATATTTCAGCGGCAAGACAGGCCCTGAAGCGCCGTTATGAAAACCGAAGTATAGCGAATAGATCTCCATCCGGAGTATTACAGTGAATGTTGAGCTAGTTCTTAAAAAAAATAAAAAACGACGTGACCATCTGTGTCCCCATTGAAAGGACCGCAAAGAAAATACAAAATATTATATATTGAATATTATATAAAATATTTAGATTATGACAATGAGTTTCGTTACCTTCTCAATCCCCGCTACCATCTCCTATCGTCGGCCCGTCCACCCACGTCCCGTTTGCGTTTGTATTCAGAGACTACACAAACTACAGAGGCTACAAAAAGAATAAAAATGTAACAGAACTGATAGCTATATGGTATTGCACATGCCCATTCAACCTCATGTACGAAGTGCCCTGTAAACATTGTGAGCTGTTGTATATGGGTCAAACCAAGCAATATCCAAAGAGTAGGGTTTATCAACACAAAAATAACATGACTCTCCACCCATGTAACCATACTTCTCTCACCACCCACCTGGTTGAACATTCTCATCCTATTGAATATGATGTTTCTGTCATACAAATACACTATAAGAAAAGAAATGTTGCAGAAACCATTCAAATCACTAAACACAACAAATAATTATCGACATAAATGTATTTAATTTATTAATTCCTTATTATATTACCCCATAAGTTTGAATTTCCATAATAATAATTTCATAATAATAATATTAATAATAATAATAATAATAATAATAATAATAATAATAATAATAGTTTCATAATAATTTTTCCCATTCTTTTTCTTAATAATTTTTCATAAGTATATATTTCATATTTTTGTTGTTATTTTTTTTCTTTTGACTATCTACATGTTTATTTGTTGGTCACATTGAACAATGTAACTGATTTTTTTAAACCTTTTCTTATAATCAACTGTAGAAATTTGTCACTTTCTTTTAAACATCTATGTATAACCATATGTTCTGAATATTGCTGTTCAAGCCAATAAAGAAAAAAATGTTTTCTCTCCAATTGTATATGAAGTTAACACATACCTTATAATTTCTGATTATTATGTTTGCTTATTATTTCAGTTTTGTTCACTACAATGTATCAGAACAAAACTGTTTTTTGACATGATCCAAAAAAATGTAACTATGTCGAATTCTAGTTAGAATTGCCTTAAGATAAATATTATTTATTTAATTATACTAGTGTATTATTGTTAATTTGGTGCGTAAACCAAAAATGTTATGAATTTCAGCTCTGATGAGCTCAAATTTATTTTAATGAAAGTCAGATTTATAAATAATGACAATAATAATAATAATAATAATAATAATAATAATAATAATAATAATAATAATAATAATAATAATAATAATAATAATAATAATAATAATAATAATAATAATAATAATAATAATAATAATAATAATGACAACAACAACAACAACCCACCTAGGGAGTACATGACCATGACGTTGGTGGTGGAGTATGATCCTGATCCAGGATCCTAATGACCCTGAGAGCTATGCCGGCGGTAGCTTAGCTACTGGTACGTCCCCCCTTGCCGGACAGGTCGATGGTGAGGGGACAGACGAAGAAATATTCTAGATGAGGACCTCAACAACATCAGAAGAGGACCAACCTGGCAATAAGAATAAAATTCACGTATTTAATATAATATGGAGACACGTCCTAGAAAGAAAGCCTCGGGAAATATGCCGCTACCCGAGGAGCGTCGGGGCACCTCTAGAGCCATCGCTGGGGTGGGCGAGCCGATGGTGACCAGGAGTTGTGCAGGCGGGCCCTGGTCGGGATACCCGAAATGCGACAGCCTGAAAGGAGCGAACCAACGCCGAATGTCTCCCCGGCTGAAGGTGCCCACCCAAGCAAGGCTGCCAACACAACGCAGGAAATGGCCAAAGGCTGTTAATGAACAAATAATGCGGATCTACTAGAGGATCACAAAAATTGACACAGATGTGGCCGGATACAGGCAGAAATTATATAGGGAATTTCAACAAAGTTTTCCTGAATATTCTGTGACTGAACAAAGAGTGTCTGATCAGTATAGTGTGATGCTGAGTAACAAACTGATCCCTGAGACACGGCTCCAGGCTATACAAATGAAAGTCGGGCGTGAGTTAGAACTGGATGAGGTTGTGGATACACAGCCTAGAGAATCGGAAATTAACCCAGATACGCACATAAATGTCCCTACAGCAGGTGATACAACTACGACTGAAGACGAAAGACTGGTGGAATCGTTGAAGATGGGAATGAGTGAAGCTATGCTCCAATTTGAAGGGACTGACCCAACATTGAGACCAGCGTTACCTAAGGTTAATACATCGAAACGAATTGCACGTATTATAATTATCATGAATTGCGAGGTGCTACCAGAGGAAATTAAAATGGCGCAAAATTTACAATCTCTCCACCTTAATATATAATAAGGTGGAGAGATTGTAAATTTTGCAGTTGTAGTGGTGAAATCGCTGGAAATAAACTGCTATAAACTGACTGGGAAAAAGCAAACTGGTCGGATGATGCCACCTTGGGAGAGACGTTTCGTCAGGAACATCGAAATACTGAGAGGTGATATCGCCCGTATGATGAGTTATACCAATGGTATCCGATCACCAAAACTTGTAAAGCTGGTAGGTCGTATTATGCATAGAAATAAAATACACACTCGAAGAGATGAACCTAATACGACAGTACAACAGTGCATCGACACCCTGAAACAGAGACTGTCAGTCTTGACAAATCGATTGTCCAGATACAGAACAAGCAGAAATAGGAGAAAGGATAACATTTTGTTTGAAAAATCTGAAAAGAATTTTTATCGAAATCTGGGAAGGAAGGAAGAAGACAATTATAGAGGACTGTATCCAACACAACAGATAAATGATTTTTGGTGTAAGCAATTGTCCGGTCCAGAAGAAAGTGATGTGAGAGCGAGCTGGATTGGAGAAGAGAAGAAACGTTGTGAAGATCTTACAATGATGTATCGCCAAAAATTTACAACTGAAGATATTCGTGGAGTAATCAAGAACCTACTGAATTGAAAAGCTCCAGGTCCAGATAAAATCCAAAATTGTTGGTATAAAAGATTATGGTGTATTCACTAAAGGCTGGCTGAATTGATCAATGAGGTCATACAACAACCAGATAAGATGCCAGAATTTCTTACCCAGGGGGTTACATATTTGATATCCAAAGACCCACAAAAACAAGAAGATCCAACAAAATACCGCTCTATTTCTTGCTTGCCAACGATGTATAAAATCTTTACATCGTTTCTTTCACAACGAATATATGCCCACTGTAGTGACAACGATATTATTGCAGATGAACAGAAAGGCTGTGGCAAAGGTCCTTGGGTTGCAAAGAACAATTAATCATAGATTGAATAGTATGTGGTCAAGCATATGCAAAACATCGCAACTTGCACATGGCATATATTGACTATAAAAAAGCGTTCTATTCTGAACCACATACCTGGCTGATAGAAATACTCAAGATCTATGAGGTTGATACAAAAGTTATTTTTCTTTGAACATGTGATATTGAACTGGCGAACTAAAATTATCTTGAGTACTCCTGTTGACAACATCCAAACTGATACTATTAATGTGCGAAAGGTATCTTTCAGGGAGACTCGCTAAGTCCTCTGTGGTTTGTCCTCTGTATGAATCCACTATCCATTCTCTTGAATTCCACTAAATGTGGATTTGCTGTTAAATCGGGCAGAAGAATAATGTATCACATAAATCACCTTTTGTATATGGATGACTTGAAGATATATGCTGCGACAAAATCTCAACTTGACCAACTACTGAGTATTGTGGAATCATTTTCAAAACGTATCAAGATGGAGTTTGGCCTGGAAAAATGTCGAACATTGAATATTGTAAGAGGAAAGTCCCAGGAGGGGGCCTGTGAACTTTGAAATAGGCAGTCTGCCTATTTTCAAACAAACGATGTCTGCTGAAGAAACGTACAAGTACTTGGGAATGAGACAGGCAATGCGCATTAACCAAAATAAAATGAAAGTCGAGCTTACGGAGGACCCGAAAACTCTTGAAAACAAAGTTGAATGGAAAAAATATCATAAAAGCTATTAACACCTATGCTGCCCCAGTTCTTCACTACTCATTTGGCATTATCAAGTGGAGTGAAACTCACATTGATACCTTGCAACGAAAAATGAGAGTTTTAATGACAAAAGCACGTGTACACCATCCGAAATCTGCAGTCGAACGTGTTACTCTTCCGAGGAATATGGGTGGAAGAGAACTCGTAGATATTGGTAACCAACTTTACCGGTAAGTGAAGAGCATGAGAATGTATTTCCACTCTGCGGCAAATACATCAACATTGTTTAAGGCAATTTGTGAAGCTGACGCCTATTCTCCGTTAGAGTGGTCGCGACAGGAGGTGGCGGACTTCTCATGCAATGACGACCAAAAGCGAGTTTTATGGATGGCGAAAGCTCTTCATGGAAGACATCCACACGAGATGAGCCAAGCGCATGTCGAAAGGAAAGCGTCGAACTACTGGCTTATATCAGGACAAATCTATCCAGAAACTGAAGGGTTTATGTTCGCTATTCAGGATCAAGTTATTCCAACACGTAACTATCCAAAGTGTATTGTTAAAGACGGAAATGTGCAGAACGATTCATGTCGTTATGGTTGTCCAACTGTTGAATCAATTCCACGTATTACCTCAGGTTGTACACATCTGGTAGGCACTGAATATAAACGACATGATACAGAGGCCAAAATTTTACACCAAGCGTTGGCTCAGAAATGTTGTCTTCTGACTGAAGAAGACTGTACATAGGCTGGTACTTTTAAGTACCAGCCTATGAGTGTACTGGAGAACGAAGAGTGGCGCTTGTATTGAGATAGAACTATCTTAACGGACCAGACAATAATTCACAACAGACCAGATTTGGTGGTGATTAACAAGTGTGAGAGATATGTTTGTTCATGCTTGTTGATGTTTTTATGCCAAATACAGGTAATATTGAAAGTAAATACCAGGGCCGGATTTATGCATGTGCTGACAGTGCTGCAGCACAGGGCACTCCACCAAACCACTCCACTCCACCAAAAAGCGGCCTCCACCAAATAAAACTTTTTTTTTTTATTTTGGTCTATTTTTCTGCAAAAACTTTTTAATTTCATTGTTATGTAGTAATTTGTATTTTTTTAAATTTAGATTTCATGATGCATTTTTAGTCTCAAGAATATCTACTTATTTAGTATGTATTCAAAGTTATTTATGATTTATTCAGTATTAAACGCACATAATCTAACCGAATATCGTGTTTCAAACATGATCACCGGTTTCGACTTGCTCTTTTGGCTAAGCCGATCTGATTTTATACTATGAATAACGTAACTTTTATTTTGATTAGATATATTTGAATTTGAAAGTTTATAAATGCAATAAATTTATTGAAACTTTACTTTGACTGAGATCGTATTTTATCTGACTTCATTTACTAATATGTGCCGATTATTTATAGTCCGAAGTAATATATAATAGAATATGACTCGAATATTGCTCAACTAGTCGCTATATACTACTAAAAGAACAAGCTCCAAAATCGCCTGAGTCTAGTGACAGAACAACCAATTTTTACGTTCCTAAAAGAATAGTTACAACGCGGTGGTCCTGTCGAGCGGATGCTTCTAAAGCTTTAGTTCGAGGATATTCTGAAATTAAAACTGCACTTCTAAAAATCTTCGAAGATGATTCTCAAAATTCTAAAACTCGTAGTGAAGCACAAGCTTTATATAACAAAATGAATATGTTAGAAATCGCAATTTATGCAGTATTTTGGAATGATATCTTGAGCAGAGTAAATGACACAAATAAAGTACTTCAGAATTCCAAGTTAGATTTGAATACTGCTGTTGCAGCTATTAAATCGTTGAGATTATTTATTCAAGAAAGGCGCGACAGTTTTGAATATTATGAAAAATTAGGAATGGAAAATCTGGGACAACAGAGTATGTAATACGTAGAAAAGGACAACGGAATGTTCGTTTGGTTCCATTAGATTATGGAAATTCTGCAAACGTTCAGTTAACAGCTGCTGAAGAATTTCGAGTGAAAAGTTACCTTCCAGTAATTGACCAGTTTTTAGTTTCTTTAGATCAACGTGTCTCTGCGTATGAAATAATTTCTTCTCGTTTTGGTTTTTTATCAAAATTAGGCAACAGACATGATTAGTTCAGATGAAATAATCAAGCACGCAACAAACCTTAGTAAAATTTATGTAGACGACGTCGATGAAAATCTTGGAATTGAGTTGATCCAATTCAAAGAATTCATTAACCAATTCATACAAGATGAGGAATCTAAAAGCGCCTTAAGTCGGGAACATTTTATGTATAACTTAATAATTGAGAAGGGAATACAAGACGCGTTTCCGAATGTAGAAATTATTTTAAGAATTTATCTTGTGTTAATGATAACAAATTGTACAACGGAAAGATCATTTTCAAAATTAAAACTTCTAAAAAATAGATTGAGAACTAATATGACAGAAGAACGACTTAATTATCTTTCTATTTTGAACATCAATTTTGATATTCTAAAAGAATTATCTTTCGACGATGTAATTGAAGAGTTTGCTTACAGAAAAGCAAGAAAAGTTCCTGTAGTTTAGTTATTATAATTAAGTTGTAATGTGTTGTAAATATTCGGTTTATAAATAACATATTGTACGCAAAAATTATTTGCAAAAAACTTTTTTTAATTAAACGTATTTGACACATAGATTTTATTTTGTCAGCCGCCAACTACATATATATGGGGGGGGGGGCTCCACCAAAAATCAGCACATGGGCACCCACCAAGTTAAATCCGGCCCTGGTAAATACACTGCGAAAATGAGTAAATATGCAAATCTTGTTGAACCCGTAAAGAAACAGTGGAATATGGAAAGAGTCAACATCGTCCCGGTAATTGTTTGAAGTACCGGAGTCATCCCTAAGTGTCTGATGCGGAATCTCAAGCAGCTAGGTTTGAATGAAGACATGTACAAACTTATGCAGAGAGCAGTAATTATGTCAACAACAAGGATAGTCCGGAAATTGGGAAATGATGTAAAATGAATTCTTTTAAAAATAGATGTGTTGTGCTTTGATTTTGTAAATCTGTACAATAATCCATTTAAATGTACCAATGAAATGAGAAAATAAAAGAAATAATAATAATAATAATAATAATAATAATAATAATAATAATAACAACAACAATAATAATAACAATAATAATAATAATGATGATGATGATAATAATAATAATAATAATAATAATAATAATAATAATAATAATTTTAAATGAATAATGAGTATTTTAAACTTCAGGCCACTAGCTCATTACTCTTCTTCAATCAATTTTATTGATTATTGTATGTAGATTCTAGGGCCCAGTTGGTGACTTCTTTGTTTAATATGTGATGCTGCAAAATGTAAAATATTTCCAGTTTTGAATCATTGGAAAGCATTTGGTAATACTTCTCCATTGCAATTTTAAAATCTCAGTCTATAAGTTTTAAAAAAGGATGATTTAAAAGTTTTGTTTTCATTGTATTGGATACTACAAGAAAATTAATTGAAATCCAATTAAGTTTGCCTTTGTAGTAGTTAAGCATCTATTTTGAATTCAATTTCAATTTCTCCAAAAAATAAAAATATTAACATTGAAAAGGTTTTATAACTTTAAATGTGTAGGGACACAATTTCTTTGTGTGGTCACTCATTTCAATAGAGAATCACTTGACAAATTATACTTTATGAACTGAGATAATTTGACTTAACAATAATAAGCCACCCCAAGTGACTTACTGGAGAGGCATGGAAATTCAAAGAATTGTGTAAATCAGGTGTTCATTATCAAACGCATATTTGTTGCGTTAACAAACATTGTGTATAATACACTATTACACTTCTTTACAAGTGGTTCACCAATGTCTAGCAGAAACAAAAAAAAAAAACATAAATATCTCAATTTTTGTTGTTAAGTATCTTACCATTTTCCAATTCCATAGGCCTCAATTGGTAAAAAATTGAGAATGTCAAATGTTCTGGTTCCAAGTGTTCTGAAAATGATAAATTGAACAGAAGCAAATACCCATAACAAGGGCTTCAAGTGAAAATAACTTTCATTTGCACTTCAACACCACTAAAAACATAGGGAAAATTCCAAAAGATGTAAAGATATTTCTCTCCTCTGATATCGTTTCATTGTACTTCTCTCTATGCAAATTATCTATCCAGTGTGGGAAAATATTCAAAATATAACAAAATATCATAAATGCTGCAAAAAATAGTGTGCAAATTTTAAGAGATAAATCTAAAACTCTTATGTTGAAACCTTTTTATATTCTCAGATATATTTTATTTATTTAATAGGTAATTATTACAAATCAATTAGATTACTTGATCCTATGTGGCTAGGCCGAAGGCCTTTAAGCCATTACAATACCTACATCCTTTCGCGTTCTAATCTTTCGAATTCTGGTATTCACCCCAAATGGTCTCTCCATCGCATCAAAGCCGCGGAAGAGACCATAAGGTACGGCTCAGGAAAAAACCCCTGAAGGGGGAAAAACCTGCCGTCAGAAGCCGAGTACATTCTAATCTATCCGACGTTTATTTTAACTATTTATTTTCTGGCGCGGGCGTCCCGCCGTCTCCTTCCAGTGCTTGGCCTCCTCAGCACCTGAAATCAAACGGCGCCACAGAAGATCGTCCGCACCAACTCCTCTGCCCATATATTTTCGATCCCCCCTTCCCTTCACGCCCTAATGTGCTTATTACTATGCCAGTTTTATTTTATTTATTATATTGACCTGTTATTTACCAATTGACTACGACTTATGACTTATTTCTTAACTGTTTACTAACTAAATATAAAATTACTGATTACTTATTGTTAGCTTATTGACTTATTAATTTATCTCCAGTCTAGGCTCCGCTCAAACTAACCAGTGCTGTTTTCCCAATCCCTAATTTCAGTTTCCCTAATGGTCCGGACCTTTCCTAAAAAGACTTTTGGTCTTTTTGGGACTAATGGACTAATGGTCCGGACCTTTCCTTCTCAGATATATTATACTGTGGGTTCAAGGGTAATTAACACTTCTCCAATTTTATCAATTTCATTCATTGTCATTTTATAAATTTTGCAAAGAAGCTAATGTTGGTCACAGGTGTCATGAGATCCCTCGATCTCATTGAGAGAAATAAGTATTATTTTGAAAAAGAAAAGCAAAGTATCTATTTAAATAAGAACGAGGCAAGTACATTGTGAATAACTCATAGAAACATGACTCTTGTAATGGGTACTGCTTGTTAGAAAGTTAGAAAAGTTGTATGATTACAAAAGGCCTACTAGAAAAAAGTTACATATTAAAAAAAAATTGAATTTTGCAGTTTCAAATGATTGCTCTCAATGGTTATCCATAAATTATGTAACGCAAAAGGAGGGAGAGGTGGTTAAGGCAATGGGGGATGGGGGCTTAGGGATGGGGTGTTAATTCATTGTTCAATTATGACAATATTTATTTCATTTTCATCATTTACACAAATAATACCTTTTATTTAGACTTTTACCAAGACAACAAAATAAACATTCATATTAAATAGAAAGGTATATGACTTTTCTTAGTATTTTTTGTTGTTTTTTTCTTAGTATTTTCTGTCATTTTGAAAGCATTTTTTTATTTTGCCTCTTTCATCAATTTTAATAACATTTTAATGTTTTTTGCTTCAAATAATATTTATGAGATGCAACAAATGTCCTCCACAGAACTAGTAGCCTATTTGATTTATTCTCTGAGAAATTGTAATCGTTTTATGTTGTTGAAATCGATGTTGTTACATGTAATGTAATTTTTCTGTGACAGTTCGGCCAATTATACAATAACTAAAGTCATCTTTTCTAGTAAAGAACAGTCCAAACTAAAAGTTTGCCTGCTGAGCTCACTTTCACAAAAGTAAGAAGTCTCAATTACTTCAGTAAGCTGCTTAAATTATTTGTGTGAACTGGTTTTGATCATAGTTTATATGTAATTTTTCTTTAGAGAGCATTCTTAATACATTTTAAGAGCATTTTATTGATCATTTTTGGTGATGTTTTAGGCCATCAAAATCCACCCCTAGTAATAATAGAAAAATTGTTACAATTATAAATGGAAATAGTTTTTCAACTACGGTACATTCATTCAATCTGCTAGATTACAAAGAGAATATTTAAAACTGATCCATAGTATATTCTGATATCCAATTATGTTAGTGCTGAAGACTTCAGCTTCAGCATCATTCATGATGGCATCTTTCTGTCTTGTTGGCAGATTTTTTTCATCTAGGTGTCCTTCCTTCCCTCAAAAATATTCTCCAGTTTTAATTGTTAGCTGCATCAAGCATTGCCAACTAATTGTGGCAGTTGATAATGTTTAGGCTCTATGTAGTGGGTGTAATTGAATTAGAGTACATTTTTAATTGTGGATAATTACACATGAAAAATATTTAAAAATAGAGGTTAACTTTCACTGCTGTGTTTTGTTTTGTACTGAATCATAAGCACTAATCACTACCTCACTTTTTCCAACAGAACATTTCAATGAGTGATAACTAGGTCCTCGATCTTTTTTAAATAAGTTTTTTTTGTATTCAAATAAACATTTCATTAATTTTTCACATTATATTTTACATCATTGCATGCTGAAAGAAGATATTTTTTTATTATTTTGGTAGAGGGTTTTTTAGAAGATAAGAAAAGACAAGAGAGTGGACATTGTAACTTCTGAAAATTTCATAGTAAACTGCACGTGTAATATACTCATTGTCTGCATACTGTTTGTGGTATTCCTCAGGAATCATTGTAAATGGGCCAGGAATAGTGTTTTTAGTGGTAAAATTGGGTATGGCGCTGTAATGAATTTCCTATATCCGTCTTTCTCTCATTTGTTTACACAGTGTTAGACAACACTAAATTTAGTCGTTCTCAAAAGTGAAGTTGTAAGCTGGAGAAAAAGAAACCACAAAAATACTAGTTTTAAGTGTAAATACAATGGAATTTATATTTCTAATTTACATATCAAATATTGAACATTAATTCCTTTTTTAATTTAGTTTATAATATAAAATAAAATTAATAAAGTTTTTATTGTTATATAATTTATTTTTACATGTTATAAATAGAGGTGGGGTGTCACCACCATTGCTGAACTATTTATGGAACAACCTACTACTTCACTTTTAACTATTTACTATTATTTTTCAAACTCACATTACCATTGCATTATGGGAGGGTATTCAAAATACTCCCAATTTTCATTACATAATTCATGGACAATCCCTCAACCCATTTAATGCTCAGATACCCTTCAAAGTATACTATATAATATTATATTAACCACAATTTGTTCATAAACACTCATTTACAGTATAAAGCAGTAAGAAACTATCTGATATTTAACAGAATAAAATATATCAATATACCTAACACCTAGAGTTTTGTGTCTGTTACTGGTAACTGAATCCACCACTTTATCAACAAATATTTGTATTTATATGCAGTTTACAATTTTGATTTTTTCTCTTTCATCTTCTCCATAAGTTTGTTTGTTTAGGGCATTGAAATTCATTATCAATTATTTTCAGAATATAACAAGAGAAGAATGTCGCAACAGTTAAATTCAGTAAACAACAGTTTAATATTCATGTTCTATCAAAAATTCATTCCTAAGAAAAATTTCAAAGTAAACACATAAGAGAAAAAATAAATATAAATTATATTTGAATTTGTCAACTAGAAGTATTTTATTTTTTATAATATATGTTTACCTTTATAAATTTTATAATACTACACAAAATTACATCATTTAATTAGTATGAGTGATATTTCTAATAATTGGTTAAAAGTATGAAAACTAGAATATTTCATTAGTGTATTTGATGTGTAATGATTATCTTTATCATTATCATTATCCTTATCGTTATCATTATCTTTTTTTATTTAGAAAAAAGAGTAAGATAGGACCTATTGAAAGTCCTTAATCTTGCTGTTACACCAATGTATTACATTTAATGATATTTGATGCACAAATATTTTAATCCAATTTTTCATTAATCTATTGAAGCCATTATTCATTAGCAACATTTTAACTAAAGACTATAGCCTTTTGATTATTCAGTATTTATACAAATATTGCAAACATCTTTTTTGTGAAAAACATTTTTAATTTTTATAAATCAATGCTCGTCAGTGAAATTAGCATACCATGATAAACACAGTTGTTTTTCAATGTCTACTAAAATGTTCTTTGAAATTTTGAATATGGCTGTTCCCCTAAACAATTGGTCCCCCCAGTGCCCATGAATATTTTAAGTACAACTTCAACATCAGACGTCAACCTTTTAGCATTTCATAATTATTTTTACTTTTTATGCATGTGGTTGTTAATCAAAAGATGAACCTAAGTGTTTCATGTTCATCTACAGCCAATTATGCTTCAACTTTCCCATTGATTTTGATTTTAAAAGTCTACTATAATGATGTTCGTGGCATCTGACAAATATTTACATTTTTATTTAACTTGAGAATTCATTTTCAATTGATTAAAAAATAATAGATGATTTCCAATCAGTGACACGCATGTACATTTTCTAAAAATTCAGAGAATGAGAATATGTGGGAAGAATTTTACTTTCTTAAGCTTCATAAATGAATAAGATTTTTTGGGGTACAACAATATTTCTGTGGAGCTACAGTGGCTCAGTGGTAGGACATTGGCTTCCTGACCTGAAGGATCCAGGTTTGAAATCTAACATAGGTTGGGATTCTAATCTGGTGATTTCCATTTAGGGCGGCTCGAGGGCCTTCTTGGCATGTGAATACCAAGATATTTCCTGGGGGTAAAGGTGGCCAAAGTGTTGCACTCGCCACTAGCTCCTTATGCTGATGGTGAAGGATAGCTGGAACCATACATTCACCCTTTGGGACACATTAGCCTGTGCAATTGCACAAGGGTACCTTTACCTTTTACTTTTAATAACTTTTCTGTCTATTGGTGGCATAATCTTAATTATTTCCTTAAGTTTCTCAAAAAAGGTTATTTTTTATTGTTAGAATTTAACTTTTCTAGATGGTTTGAAATTTGATGTACATAACTTTGGTTCTCATTGTTTCTGGAGCCTCTTCATTAAAAGTATACAAAATGACGACCTATGTAGTAGCAATGAAAAAGCATAAGGGAAAAAGATGAGTTTTCATCAATCATAAATATGAGAGAGAAAAAATTATTCCTGAAGTCTCTTTGGTAAAAACACATTTGTCTTTGAATCAAATTTTATTTCAGCAAATTCTATAGGTTCAGGGATTGTTCAAAAAAAATGTTTGCTTTTAGGAGAGGGAGAGATGGGAAAGATATGACTAATTGAATGGCAGGAGGAATGGGAAGGGATGTATTATGAATATTCTCATTCTTTTTGTTGTTGTTGTTAATATTTTGTCACTATTCTGTGATAATGTTCACAGTCATGTTGACAAGCCAAGAACTTGGCGTAGAATGTATGTAAGGAGTAATCCTTCGTTAACATACACTTTTTCTTTGTATGGAGTAATACTTCATTAAATTACATTTATATTATAGTCTGGAAGTCATGTCAGGAGTCATGAAGAGGACGCCAGGTAGCATCTCCGTGTATGCACCTCCCTCTTACATGTTCTGACATCACTAACAAGCGGTCAGAGTTGGAAGGAATTAGGAATATAGCATTTCACAAGGGTTGGACTAGACCTTGTGAAGCAGCCACACTCATTTTGTCTGAATAAATTTCCCGTGAGATTGTCCGGGAATCGACAGGAGTTGAACCTAGACCTCCTTGGTGAAAGATGAGCGACTTTGCTTTGCGAGATTGCCGTCAATAAAGCTTAGCTATTGTTCTTGTGCAAGCTTAAATATTGTTCTTCATTTAGAAATATCGACCACCATCACCCAATATTGCTAATCAATTTTTACATAACAAGCTCTCTATTGTCTAGAATTATGTTCTTTAGTTACTAAAATAGGTTCCCAGTATTTACTGGTCTAATTTGAAATATAATTTGAAACTATTGAGAACTAGTTCAAGCTTGATGAGTTTTGGTATTTCAAATGTGAATATAATCATTGAAATAGTAACTTTCTGTGTTAAATTTAATTTTTTACGGAGTATTTATTATAAAGTTTGAATGTAAACAGTTCATACTCTGATATTGAAATATATTGTTTGAAGGTTATATAATTTATTATAATTTATTTATTGTTTACTAATGAAATAAAGAATGGTAATAATTTTGTGAATGATATTTTGCTAATATTTTGCTTTATAAAAGGGGGAGTAATTGATTGAATTCTATATACTTATTATACAGATATCAGATAATAATTAAAGTATAATTTATTAATATAACAGGGTAAACAACAATCAGTTACAATGGTTCTTCCCAGACCATTCAATTTAATTGTAAACAATATTTGTACCATTTTTAAATTGTCATTACAAAGGCTGCAACGTGTCAGTGCCCTTTCGTAAAGTGAAGCAAATCAGAATAACTGAAAAATGTCAGTGAGAATTATCAGCTATTGTTGCTGGTATAGAAAATGAAAACCCTGAATGGTTTGAAGATATGATGAACATTGAAGATAGTTTGCTTCCAAATTTTGATTCTGAAAAGAAACCAGTCCCATATATTAAAGGACGTTTTAATTCACTGTGGGAAAAGAGAAGTAATGTTATTTGATAGTCTTTGATACTTTATTACATTGAGTGATAAAAATAAATGTATATAATTATGAAATATATAGTTTTAAACCATAAGATTTATTAATGATTCAAGATGTACATAAATACTACTTATATTTAACAGGTGTTATAAAAGTATTTACTACAATATATGATTTAGTATAACAGATTTTATTTGAAAATGTGTAAGTGTGTGTGGTGTGTGGTGTGTGTGTGTGTGAGAGAGTGAAAATAGTGTGTTCATTCAAAAGGAGGTTTCTGAAGCAATAAGAGTTGTTACAATGGGATGGGAAGGGAAAAAGACCATTTTTGCTAATGTATTTTTTGAATAATCCCACATTAGTTTTGGCTCAAAAAAACGTTTTTAAGAAATAAATTCTTGAAAGTAAAAAGCAATGAATTAAAAAATGAGATGACTGAAAGAAAAGAATTTGTTTCATTTTGAATATCATCTTTTTTTAGCTTGTGTCAAAAAATAGATATTTCTGATCAGTAAAATGAACAATCTTTTACTTTTCTTTCAAATTCCATTTCAGTATGTTTTGCATGATTGAATTTTTGGATTTTTTTTTCTATTCATGAATGTTAATAAAATATGACTTCCTTCATCAGATATGAAAATATAAGGCCTATTGATTATCAGATTATATTTATTTTGTCCACTTGAGAAAGGCACATTGAAATTAATATTATGAATATGCTGTCGAACCTGGCTAAATGGGATTTGTAAAGAGAAAAAAATTATTCTCACTTAAAGAGAAGTCTTCTATATTCAGTTTTATCTTCATTCAAGTTTAAAAAGTGTGTCTCGCTTGTAGAGAAACTATTACAGATTTTGCAGAACTCACTTATGCATTTGTTGCAGTTGCAATTACAAGTTCAGGTGAATGTTAAACAACAACGCAAACAAAATTATTCTCATCTCAAGAAATTTGTGCAACAAAAGAGCTAAATCTGAAATACATAGATTATTATGGAATAATATTTTGAGTTATAAATTTAGTTTTTACTTTGGATCCCTTATCAAATTGAATCTTTCTTAATAACTAAAAATGCCAGTAAAATAACCTATGTAATTAATTTTCAAATGTCCACCAAAATTCACAATACCTGTATTATGCACTACAGATGATATTCTGAAATTGGAAGGTGGGGGGGGGGGAAGGAAAGCAAAACAAATGGAACCTGGACTGGACAAATTTCAGGGAGCATTCTGTATAGATCAACAAGCAAGTTTTCTTTATTATATCAATAAGAAAATTGGCCTTAGGAGCAAGAAGCCCTTTCTAGAAAGAGATCAGGGCATTCCAAATTTAGCCATTGTTTAAAAAAATTATCTCCCTTGGTAAGTGATTTTTGCAATACCAAACATACATTTTTTATCATACATTTTTGAAGTGTATCTCAGTGACAACCATCAAAAACAGTTATTTGCATGTAATCATGAAGCCATTCTACCATCATCGAAAGATCACAATAACACAATCGAATTTTGTAAAGCTATCAATATGTTTACTAAAATTTAAAACCATTATTATTGTTCATTGATCCTTCCCAAAATATTGGTTTAATATTGGATAAGGTATGTTGTAAGTTAGTTTGTATTGTCATTTTTGTAAAATATCATAATTTCTGAAAGAAAAATGTAGTACAATACCAGTAAAAATCGCTAATAACAAAGTTGTTGATTTGACAATAAATAAACTGAATAAAATTTTTTCTTCAAAATTTTTACTTTGAATAGAGAAAACTTTATTTAATAAATGAAAAATGTCAAAGTTCAATTTTATTTCGAACCTGCCCTACTCCTTTGAAATTGAACAGACACGACGGACGGACAAATGGAGGGAGGAGGAGTCGGATGAACGGTGTGAGGGAGGGAGGAAGGGAGGAAGGGAGGAGGAGTCGGACGAACGGGGGCAGGGAGAAAGGAGGAGACGGACGGAAGAAGGGAGAAAGGAGGAGATGGACGGAGGAGAGAGGAAGAGTCATTTTGAGAACATGTATAATTTTCGAGGTCATGGTTCTCGAAAACATGTATTTTGACTATACTCTGAAATACAAGGGACTAATTAACTACGTTGAAACTAAGACCTGCGACTCCCTACTTATCCCCTGCCCTGTCTCCCCGATTAAAAAATTAATACCGCGGTTCCATGGACGCCAAAAAATATTTCTGTTAAATATTTAGGGATATTGACAGATAAGAAATTAACATGTGATTCATATTACAGCAGCGGCTAACAACGCATGCAAAAAATTTTAAAATTGCAATCAAGCCTTTTATTCCACACAGCATTGAAATAAAATTCTGAGTATTTACGAGGGCGTTTTTTGAACGTCCGATGTTACATAATAAGACAAGAGTAAAGAAACATATGAATTTATTACCAAAAGTTATGCATAAACATGGTTACATTTCTACATAATCACGGAGAAGATTCAGGCATTTGTGTTACTGTGTACCAGCTTTTCGATTCCCTCTTCGTCTAACATGCCGCCATTGATGTGAGATGGGCCTGAACTTTGCTTTCAAACTCCTCATTGATCTAATCTGGAAGCTTTAGCCTTTCAGCCAATTCTTCATTTCGAGGAAGAGATGAAAATCACTCGCCGCTAAGTCGGGCTGTTGGGTGAATGATCCAACACGATCCGTCTGTCCCAGATGTTGCTTGGTGGCAACAGCACTCTGAGGGTAGGGGCTGTCATGAATCGTTGGAGCACATTTCCAGAAACCAGCACTGCTCATCTGTTTGAAAGTTTAAACCGTAATCTTGGCTCATTCGTTTGTGAATTTCTGCTACATTTTCCCTTCTTTCTTTCTCGCCTTACGAATTCATTGTAAGAATAAGTTATGTAATTGTGCGCCAGAAAAGGCTGAAATGTCACCAGAAAAAAAAACTTATTCCCATGTTCTCGTAACGAAGAAGTGGATAAATCCTGTTGCTAAATTTAGAAAAAAATTCTCTAACTCGTGGTGTAGCCAAAATCCATGTTTTGTTGGCTCTTGATACCGAAAAATGCATTGACGGCAAAACGATCGTTTGTCTGTCTTGATATTCCTCAATCAATCTGACTGATCGCGGCCCCTGGAATCTGAAACCGATATTTTAATTTTTTTTGGGGGGGGGGTACTTTACATGAAGCACCTCAGACATTTTCAAAAATTTCAAAAAAATTGCTCGAAATGTTTTAATAAAATTTTGTTATTTAATGGTGAAGGAATTATTTAATGGTGAGGAATTATTTAAAGGAAGGTGTTATTTAATGGTGAAAAAATGAAGAGAATGGTACAGGTCTTATATTCAGTAATATCACCGAATTTTCGAAAATTGCAAAAATAATTTTTTAAAGTACAAAATTAAAGATCTACCATGTGCAATGTTTTGAAGAAACAAGTAGTTTTCGTATAATGTAGACTTAAAATACAAAAACATTAAAAAATCTCAAAAACCGCTGCAATTTTTTTCTTTAAATTTTCTCCACATATGTAATTAGAGTAGAAAATTAGCTATTTAAATAAAATAAACAAACTAACTAACTAACTAAATACATAAATATATAAATACATAAATACATAAATACATAAATACATAAATACATAAATACATAAATACATAAATACATAAATACATAAATACATAAATACATAAATACATAAATACATAAATACATAAATACATAAATACATAAATACATAAATACATAAATACATAAATACATAAATACATAAATACATAAATACATAAATACATAAATACATAAATACATAAATACATAAATACATAAATACATAAATACATAAATACATAAATACATAAATACATAAATACATAAATACATAAATACATAAATACATAAATACATAAATACATAAATACATAAATACATAAATACATAAATACATAAATACATAAATACATAAATACATAAATACATAAATACATAAATACATAAATATATAAATACATAAATAAATAAATACATAAATAAATAAACAAATAAATTTAGTGGTGCTATAGAGTGGCACAGACTTTCTCGCCCTAGTTAGTTTTCTAGTCTCTCTACTCTTGACTAGTTTTTGCGACAAGCCCCATTCTCTTCACGGTTGCTTTAATTTTGTCGCCCGAAAAACAATTTATTTCACATTTCCTCAATTACTCGGCTCCGCAATACTAGAAAAGAAACCACCATACACATATTACTATGAGAGATGTGTTCACCTCATGTGCTAACGGGATGTGTGAGTTGGCTAAATTGGTTGATAGGAGCTCGGCTTTTTTTTGGGGGGGGACGTTCTCTGGTTCAAGTCTTGGCAGGGAATTATTATTTGTGACAATTCTGTGTTGCCGCAGGAAATACTTGATTCCAAAAACTTTATTGAAAGCCATTTGAAGCAATTCTCATCGCAAATACTATTAATCAAGATAAATAAACTGGAAGTGTCTGTATGTAAGTTTCGAATTTTAACTTTTAAACAAATTTTCGCTTCTCTTGATGGATTTGTAAAACGAATGAACCATATAATCAATTGTTGTCTTTGGGCGCTTATGACTATTATAGAAGTGCCGATTCGCTGTATAACCCGGGCTGAAGAGGTTAGATGTCGAGCTCGCTCTCAGCGTTTCGTGGAGCAGGGTAGCTGTTTCGAGGTTGGCTCAGAGACATTCATTTGTCACAATTCTGTGTTGCCGAGCAAAACTCTTGAGAATTGCAGAAACTTTATTGAAATCATTTGAAGCAGTTCTACTAACAAATGCAATCAATTAAGATACAAAATTTGACGTGTGTGTGTGATTTTCGAATTTGTAAATTTTAACCCCTTGGTTTTTTCACATTTTCTAATTTTCTCAGCTCCATGATGCTAGAACAAATAGTTTTGTCTTGAGCAATACGGAAGTGTAGAAGACATGTCCTCCTGGATGACCGGGATTGTTAAGTGGCACTGTGGTCGTTCATCGCTTGAAACCGAGAGATCGCCGTTTCGAGTCCCAACCGAGGATTTTAATTTGATGATTGTGTTGTAGAAAACTATTGGGGTTTCGAGAAACTGTATTGAAAATAATTTTAAGCATTTATACACACAAATGCAATCTTACATAAACAAATATACCGGAACCGGAATCGGAAGGTATCGGATTTTGTAAATTTTAAACATTGTTTTCAATTTTCTTTTGTGATTTGTAAAACGTATGTCACGTCAACTCAATTATTGTGTTTCTATGCATCTGTATGAACCGATGTAAGTACACTAATGAATCTATCGACATGAAATTTAAATACATTATGAACACTAGCCATGTGACTAACTTAGATATCCCAAACGGTTCAGAACATTATTACTTTCTAGCCTTACGAATTCTTCCTTAGAAAACTACGTAATCTTGCGCCAGAAAATGCCGAAATTTTGCCACTAAAACCTTATCGCCCAGTTGCGTCCTGACTGCCGTGGTGGTCAGACGATCCGTCCGCTCCGGGTCAAATCACGTTGTACGCGCGTCCACTGACTCGGGGCTTGTCAGTCAGTCACATGTAAAACGTGGTGGAAGTGGAGTTATTCTTAAGTGAAACGATATTGCTTAACTAAGTGCAAAGTTCCTTTTTTTTTGTGAACATCATGGAGCCCTCTCAAGTCCATCAATCTTCACGAAACCAGAACAGTAAGACTACAATTAATTATGCTAAAGTTACTATGCAATCTCTCTTTCCCAAGGAAGAAAATGCTATCATCATAGATTCAGAAAATAGTGCGTCAATTGTTGAATTTATTGAAAAGTTATCTACCAAACTTAACCCCTCTCATATCAAGTTTGCTTCGAAAATATTGACTGTGTGTTTATCTATTTAGTAAGGAAATCGCAGATGATCTAGTCGTCAATCATAAATCACCGTTGTGTCAAACAAACTTCCTGATATAAATGAGTAGGCACCAGATCGGACTAACCAAATCATCCAAGCCTTTACAGACAAAACAAAGTTGGTTGTGCAATTGTATCTACAACCTTGCTCAATACATTTAAATTCACGTTACCAGAATATTTTTCTAGATTCTCTTGTGAAGACTGGGCCATCCTGAAAGCCATTGAATTAATCTTCCAAAATGGAAAAAACCGCAAAATAGTGATTCACTCAGACTCTATGGCTACCTTGAATGCAATAGTCAACAGGTTTTCTAAAAATACGATAATTCAAAGAATCCAAGAACATTTGTTTACACAAGAAAACAACGGAACCTTCATCTCTATTGTTTGGATTCCAGCACATAAAGGTATAGAAGGGAATGAAAAGGCAGATAAAGCGGCTAAAGAAGCAACTTCATTACCAACAACGGACATGAGTGTGAAGAGAGTCCTCTCCGATATCAAACTATATATTAAAAATATGATTAAGAAACAGTGGAATGAAAAAAGGCTGACTACCTTCTCTAAACTTCACCTCGTAAGGAAATCCGTTATTGAACCCGCCCTCCCGAAACTCCAACTCACTAGATTCCAACAAGTCCAAATTACCAGACTACGTATTGGCCACTTAAATCTCTCACACATTCACCTAATAACAAAAGCTGACCCATTACCCTGTCCTAAATGTGGATTCCTAGTATTTACATCCCATATTATTCTGGAGTGCCCTGAACTAGCCCATATAAGACAGTCCTTAAACTTAAAAGACTCTCTATATAATTCTTTCTTCTCCTCCCAAGAAGAATGTATAAAAGTCTTACAACTTTTCAAAACATCGAAAATTGATATCTTAATATAAAGACCCTCCTTTACCTATATCTCATATACAATAATCCTTCAAACATGTAGTTAATATCAAAAACTTGTGTAATGTAAATAAATAGATATGTGTATCCATCCCAATTATATAAGTACCCTCAATATTGATACATTTTGACCATTTATATGCTTGTATGAATTGAATGTAACTGAATAATGGCATAACTGTAAAACATGTATATTCTTGTGTAAATTATAAATTGATTTTCGTGGTCGCTTATGACCCAGTTGTTGAAATGCGACCTTAAATAAATAAACCAAAAAAAAGCCAACTTATTGTCGGGTTCTGGTAATGAAAAAGTGGCTAAATCCTATTGGTACATTAGAAACAAATCCTCCAACTTATGATGTAGCCAGAATACATGTTTTGTTTAATATTAATGCCGAAAAATCGATTGACGGGAAACATCTGTCTGTCCGTTTGTCTGTCTGTCCGTCTGTGGTTAACGCTAGCGCCTTTCAGCTGATTTTCTTGAAAATTGATATTCCATGATTGATCTTAACGCACTCGAGGCTATGGGAGTTTCTAGCGGATATTTTAATTGTTGAATTTTTTTTCATCAATCGAGCATTTACTTTTCTATACCTTTGTCCGAATTTTACCAACGAAACGTCTCTTTGGCGTAGTGGTATGAGTGCCGGCGCGTCGACCCTGGGGCGGGGCGGGGCGGGGCGGAGCGGGGCGGGGCGGGGCGGGGCGGGGCGGAGCGGGGCGGGGCGGGGCGGGGCGGAGCGGGGCGGGGCGGGGCGGGGCGGAGCGGGGCGGGGCGGGGCGGGGCGGAGCGGGGCGGGGCGGAGCGGGGCGGGGCGGGGCGGGGCGGAGCGGGGCGGGGCGGGGCGGGGCGAGGCGGGG
Organism: Gryllus longicercus; assembly: GCA_038098605.1. NCBI lineage: Eukaryota > Metazoa > Arthropoda > Insecta > Orthoptera > Gryllidae > Gryllus > Gryllus longicercus. Next base: position 81,259 of record JAZDUA010000500.1, read on the forward strand.
CGGGGCGGGGCGAGGCGGGGCGAGGCGGGGCGAGGCGGGGCGAGGCGGGGCGAGGCGGGGCGAGGCGGGGCGAGGCGGGGCGAGGCGGGGCGAGGCGGGGCGAGGCGGGGCGAGGCGGGGCGAGGCGGGGCGAGGCGGGGCGAGGCGAGGCGGGGCGAGGCGGGGAGAGGCGGGGCGGGGCGGGGCGGGGCGGAGCGGGGCGGGGCGGGGCGGGGCGGGGCGGGGCGGGGCGGGGCGGGGCGGGGCGGGGCGGGGCGGGGCGGGGCGGGGCGGGGCGGCCCTGGCTCGGGCTCGGGGCGCCGGCGGTGGCGCCACGCGTCGGGCGCGGGCCCCAGGGCCCGCGGGGCTCTGCTTGTTACCACGTAAGCCGACTCCAGCGCGCTGAATTTGTAGCGAGCGCCCGCTGTCTCGATGAAATAGTGCGCGCATGGGGCGCTGCAGATAGGTGGAACGACGGCGCCGCCCCCTCTCCCTCTCCCTCTCCTCTTCGACTCGCCCCCCCCCTCCCTCCCACTCACCCGATCGCCCTTCCGCTCGACCGTGTGCCCTCCGTTCGGTCATTTCTCCTTCAGCGTCGCTCTCCCTTCCGCTCGTTCGTCTTGGCTCCTAAAGCGTAGCTGTCCAGTTTGTTCGCCCTCACACGCGGTTGCTTTCGCACGCGTTAGCCTTCACACCTTTTCGCCTTGCCAGCCGTTCGCTCTGCCAGCCGTTCGCTTTGCCAGACGTTTGCCTTGCCAGCAGTTCGCCTTGCCAGCCGTTTACCTTGCCAGCCGTTTGACTTGCCATGCGTTTGACTTTTCAGCCGTTCGTCTTGCCAGTCGTTCGTTCTGCTACCCGTTCTCCTTGCCATCCATTTGCTATACCTTCGTCTGCTACGTTCTTCTGCTCAATCGTTCTTGTTCTGTCGTGCTTCCTATGACCTTTTTATTTTCCAACACTCCTATTTTTCGCCCTCTTACCCATACTTTATTCCCTTTCTTCCCCACTCCCTTATTCTTTTCACGCCGCCCCCTTATTTCTCTCCCTGTGCTTCATTTTATCCGAACCTACCTCAACCCTTCTCTCGCTTTCTGTCTCCTCTCTTTCCTCCGTTCTTGAGCGCTCATCCAGCCAATTTCTTTCACGTCTCTTCCTATTCCACCGCACCACACTCACTAATTTGTTTATACATACATTCTTCCGGCCTTTCGCTCGCTTGTTTAGACCCTTCTTAATGCAATTCGCTCTCGATGTTCGCTTGCCAACTCTCTTTAGCCTTCTCTCACTCCTAATACGCATTTGCTGTATTTTCCCTCTGCCTCGCATCGTCTGACCAATTCAAATATCTTTGGGTCACATACCCGTTCTTCTCGACAAGTGTCCGTGGCATATTTACTTCTCATCGCCTCCATCGCCTGTTTGATACCCGACATTCTACACTGAGGTGACAAAAGTCGTGGTTTAGCAGTATGCAAATATACAAATGACAGTAGTATCGCATACAAAACGTATACAAGTAACCTTTTATACCTTTTGTATGCGGTACTACTGAACTGGAAGAGATTTAATTTTTACACAAGTTATTCACGTGAAAAGGTTTTTGATGTGATAATGGTCGCACGACGGGAATTAACTGACTTTGAACGCGGAATGATAGTTGCAGCTAGACACATGGGACATTTCATTTCGGAAATCGTTTGGGAAAACAATATTACGAGATGTACAGTTTCAAGAGTGTGCAGAGAATACCTAATTTCAGGTATACCCTCTCACTACGGATAACAGTCACCGACAGTCTTCACTTAATGAAAGAGAGTAGTGGCATTTGCATAGAGTTGACAAGGATAAGAGATAAGCGACGCTGCGTGAAATAACCACAGAAATGGTGACGTGCGACGAATGTATCCGTTACGACACTGGTGAAATTTGGCTTTATAGTCTGTGGCAGCAGAAGACCGACTCGAGTGCCTTTGCTGACATCACTAAACCACCTGCGGCGACACTCCTGGGCTCGTGACCATATCGATTGGACCATAGATGACTGGAAAACCGTTGCGTGGTCAGATGAGTCCCGATTTCAGATGGTAAGAGCTGATGGTTGAGTTCGAGTGTGGCGCACATCCAAAAAGCTATGTATCCAAGTTTTCAAGACACTCTGCAAGCTGATGGTGACTCCATGATGGTGTGGGCTGTTTTTATATAGAATGGACGACAGGATCCTCTGGGCCAACTGAACCCATCATTGACTGGAAAATGTAACGTTCAGCTACTTGGAAACCGTTCATGAACTTCATGTTACCAAACATTGATGGAATTTGTATAGGTGACCATGCGTCATGGCACCAGTCTACAATAATAGTTACTACTGGTTTGAAGAAAATGATTCTTCTGCGAAGTACCATTTTGATAAAATGGGACAAAATCATCGTTTTGGGTTAGGAATTGATAGTGTATCACAGTAAGCTCTGCGATTGTATCCAACTTCTTCAATCACCTGTTTGTGCGAGAAAGCGTTTTCAGCACTTACTGCAATTGAAACGAAGGATCGGATGAAATTTGACATTGCTAATGATGTACGTGGTACACTTTCTGAACCTCAAAACAAGGATAGGAAATCATGTAAAAAATTAAAGCTCATCCTTCTCACTGATATTTCTCGTTCCTTACTTGTATAATTTAAATTATAACTTGTAATATTAATTAGGTATTAAAATGATAGACAAAAACTCGTATTGCATTTTCTAAACTAAAAAAATGAACATTTTTACAAGAGATAAAAAACATACTTAACTTTCAATATTGTAAGGGTAACAAAAACGAAATGTATTGTTTTATTAATTACCAAATAAAAATGTGCGAGGGGGCGTGGGAAGTTTTCCTATTGACAGATGGGGCGTGATAAAAAAAAATTGGGAAGGCCTGGGGTAGACGTTACAAATATGCGAGAAAGTATTTGCTGTTGTAGAACCACTAATTCTATTTTCTCATGAAAAAATAAAGTTAAAAAAATGTTAAAGATCTGGCCACGTAACAAGACATGGATTCACTTTTAAACACGTATTTTTAATCGCTTAAAATGCGAACGATGTAGGAATTAAGTAAAATTTTGGAAGGGAAGTGATAAATATAAACAACTCGTTAAGACTTGGAGAAAAATCGATGAGCGTACGTAAGGGTAGTATGAAGTTATTGACATGTGGAGTTTTTCGTCAAGCGACAACGGTGGGAAGAGATTTTTGAAAATCGAAAATCATTTCTGTGACAAGAGTAGACATTACTTTTGTATCCAATCCTATTGTGCGTTTCTTCCACTCTTCTTGAAAAGTTACAGAAGAAAATGAAGCGCCTAACGATCTTTTTCCTGAACTTTCCCTCGGAGATATTACTGCAGTATCAGAAATCTTGCTAAAGTATCTTGCGAAGGATTTAAAAAAGAAAGTTCGTTGTAAGAGGCAAGATGTGGGCGGGGATCAGGGTGAAAATGCTTGAACTCTCGCCGCGGGCGAAATAATTTCTTTCTGCCTGTCGTTTCCTGAAGCACTGAGTTGATAGAAGTAGTATACCAGGAGTTTTGAGATACTCCAACATGTCTGTCGTGATAGATACGCATGATGTCAAAATGTCTTGTGTCTCTGATTAGTTTTGAGAAGACACTCGTAGTGAAAATATATTCTTACCTAGGTAAGCGTTTGAACTGTTTGTTCGTTGACAACAAAACGCATGTTTTGCCATTCTTGCTGGGTCAGTTCATACTTTATTTTTGCTCCGTATGTGTAGGCGAGAAATTAATTTCATTATAAACATATTTTTACTATATTTATTATTTAATTAATATTTCCGTTTGAGGGAAAGTGGGAACCTCTAAGTTCCACTATCGAAGTCCTTTATTAATGTCAAGCTATTTATGAAGGTCTTATTTCCGAACTTTTCGTGGAAAATTATTGTTCTGCAAGATGTGAGTAAATGTTTTGTGGTGGTCTCAATAGTTCTCATTAATTTCACTTGTTAAACAATTTCATTAAACATTATAAGAAATAATTTTATTTGGGAACTAGTCTTTACATTTTTGATCATTTACACACATTTCTTTTAACTTTCCTCTGTATCCTGTTTCCGTTATTTTGCATTAGCAAATACAACAAATAATATTCATTATCAAGAAAATAATTTCAGTTTTACGTGTCTGACATTGTATATCAATTTTTAACACACGACGCTTATATGTTTTAAATAGTATATATGAAAGTCTTCTGAGTAAGAATAAAAGTGTCTATTAAACTCTTTAATATAATGTTAATATGAACACATCATACACTTATAGAGGAAGGCATAAGTTAAAAAGTAATGGTAAGTGACCTTCTTACATAATTATTTAAAGTTAATTCAAAGGAGGAATCCAATTCCAATCATTTTGTCACATTGGTCACTAAATCACACAGCTCGTTTTTCCCAATAGTCCTTTATTTATAGAAATATGCTCCAATAATTGTTGTACGAAATTGCTATATTAGTTGCTGAAATTTCTTCATTTAATGAGATGCATCGGGTTTATTGCCTTCCATCACTAGATCTTGAAGGTCAGAGAGCATGTAATCTACGAATATATAAATAAAAGGGAACGTGTGTGTGCGTGTCGCACCTAGACGCAAAAATCTACTCGATCGATTTCGCTGAAATGTTCACATTTTGTTCTTATTAGTAATGGGAGTGTAAAAAAAGGTGGTTTGAATTAGATCGGACGTGTGAGTAGGTTGTTGAAGATTGATTCCTTTTCTGACGGCTCAAGAGTCCCTGAACTCTATACAACCCACTACATCGTAAAGTATTAAGCGCGTCTTCAGTACATACAAGTATTCTGCCCCTGCGATTGAGTGATATCGACTGAATATTACTTGAATCCCGGACTAATAAATCAAATTTCTCCAAGATAGTGAACATAATGAACAGTTATCATAGTGATCACGCATAGATAAAAACGATTCAAATATTTCGGTCTGACAACAACCCCAAAAACAGGAGGAAAAAAAAAGTCTGTCGAGCGTGCACTACGTGCACGTGTGCCCTTATGTACCCAGGCGTCGAGTCACTGTGCCATCTGAATGGTCCACGTGCCTGGCACTGGCACGACGCGATCAACAGCCTCAAGCAGAGCCACGTGCGCCCTCTCGCAAACACAGTCTATGGGAGAGAGGTCGGACGCGTGTGCACGGCATCGCGGGGGCTTCTGCCGAACGGAGACGCCATTCCTCCCTCTCACTCACGGAAGATCACTGAAGACAAACACGCAACAATAGGGCAGTGACATTACGAATGACTCTGGTTTACACATTACACATCAGTATGAATCGAATTATTTACTTACTATCAATGTTATGCATATATACCGAAATGAGATAATATTGGACCACTCCTTCTGGGTGCATCACATTTTTTGTGAGGTAGTGTATTAGCAGTGGAATGCGTTGAGGGGGGGAAATGGGGCCTTGCACCCCCTGAAAATTTCAAAAGAGTCCCCGTAGCCCATTTTATTTTGTAAATACGATCAGTTCCTGATTTTCCCCTTTATAAGGTAAACATTTCTGAAATTTATACACGAGATTGAGAAGAGGCTCTCCAAATCATCTGGGAATCATCAAATTAATAATAATAATAATAATAATAACAACAACACAAGTTCATAGATTCAGTTTTGGAGTAGAAACGGTGGGAGCTCTTGTGGAATGTAGCAGTCTATCCCTTTTTATCGAAATATAGTTGCATCTATTGCCGAGGAGAAGCGAGAATAGCATGCCTTGGCTATTGAACTGAGCGACATGTGGCGGTTAGTATATGTTGAAGTAGTCCCTGTGGTCATCTCTGCAAGTGGACTGATCTTTGAAGAACTGATTTCATCGTCTGCAAGGCTTGGTCTTAAGAACTGGCTCATGCAATCAATGCAAAAGGCTGACTACTGCACGCATAGTGAGGAAGTTTTTATTGATATAACTTCACGTTGAATCCTGACCATACGAGTTTGCAAGCAAAGCAGGCACCTTGGTTTTCCAAAGGTCCTGTCTGTTGTAGGACAGCTCGCTAAGCGAGAGACTTGAAATATAATAATATATTTATTGCTAGCAAAGGGCATTACATATTAGTTACATATAAAGAGTTCTAGCACTTGAAAAAACGAAGCTCTTGTTCAAGGACTTTTAAATGAAAGGTGTTACAAGTAGTCATAAAAAAATTAATAATACTAAATTACATAACAGATCTTAGTGTTTGTTGTGTAAAAATACAAAACTAATATTACAAACAAGAAGAAAATTACAAAATAACTATTACGAGCGTCAGAGGAGATAAGTAAACGTGAACCATATAAATTATAATAGGTCTTTTTGAATGAGAATTTTTTATTTTGCATTTAAATTGTTTGTAATTTGCAGTTGATAATTGAGGGTATTTTTCAATAATATTGTTATCTAGTCGTAGCCCAAAATTAGCATTATCACTGTACCTAGTTGTAAGAACCTTTGGTTCTAAAAAATGAGGAGTCTGAGCTTCTTGTGTAGTATTTCTTCAGTAAAATCAATAGTATTTGTTAGTTGAATCATTGAGGTTATAATTGCATTCTCCTGACATTTAACGTTCAACGGCGGAGTTTACCGGACAAAGGGGCTCAGAGGGGCCCAGAATTATAATTGTACCCACTCACGTTTTAGGCTGCGCACGCCTATTTATATGTACCAGGAGAGTCTCTCTGCACTGGGTTGAGTAGGGGACTCCTATTAAACATTGCATTTATGTTGGTAGCAAACATCGATTAAAAACAAGGGAAGAGGAAAACAATTTTAGCACCTGTGATGATGTTGTGAGTGCGGTATTTGCGTTTTCATTTGTTACAATGCAGATCATGATACCAACACAATGTTTGTTGCAAGAACTCTCACCATCAAGGTTCCACTGCGGAGAGATAAGTCCTCCCTTCGCAAGGCGGGGATATTTCAACAATTTCTAAAGCTCCTACGTATGATAATTTGCAGGCAGCACATTAACAATGGTTACTTGGAACGCATATTAACAATTAATCACACAATACGAAAAATGTGTACTTAGTCTAAGGAAGTTTTGGATCATAAGGTTTCCACCATGTCTATTGAAATATGTTTGATGACATTTAATATCCTTAACTGAAGTTTTTGAACGCTTCTTTGCTGTACAAATAACCATATAAAGGAATCTTGTACTATCAGACACATTGATTAATTGTTACCGTCCAAAGAATACCTCCAATCATTAAATACGCACCACACCAACACCAGATTTACACACCACCACCAACATAGAAAAAGATATTCAAATTGACTACTACTACAAATCATTCCATCAAATACGTTTTGCCATGTTGGCGAGTTCTCTTAAAGAGATCCTTTACATTACTTTCTAATAATCTCTTTGTCCTACCGATTTCCTAAACGGTAATAGTAATAGTTAAAACATTACTTCGATGATGAAGCAATAATATTTACCTCCCTTTACTGTTATATCTTGATATATAATAAATACGATATACACTGAGATATATTGTCAGAATAGTTTCTCCCATATCGTGTGTATTCACTACAGATAATGGTAGATTTGTATCTAGTGAAAATAAAACATTTAAACATCTATTCCCAAATGAAAAAAATCATATGTCTACCACAACATGAATTTTGTGCATTATACCCTCTGCTCGACCCCAACTTTCATTGTTATAGCAGTTAGTATATTAGATCTAATTCCCCCTAAACTCCGCTTCAAACGTTTCAGATAAAAACTGCGCACGAAGACCAACTGTGCAATGTGTCTCGTTATATGGCAACTCTCGCACACACGTCATGGGATTTATTTATAGTTGTGAAATGTCTGCAAACGTATGCTGCTAATTTCTGTACGAACAGTGGATATATTTCTCTAACTCCCGGGCCTTTGAATCGACCCAAGGAAATTAACCCCACGGGCTGTGCGCTGCGCGGCGCAGAGGAAGGGCAGCAAAGGGCGAAGGCGCGCGGACCTCGGCCATTGTCCGACGCGTCGGTAAACGAGCCGACAGTTGTTGAACTGCCTGCGGCTTCTCTGTCGTCGGCATTCGCTACAATTAACTTCGCTAACTAAGGATTGTAAAGCAATGTACACCAGAGCACAGGAAACAGAGGTGTGCATTGCACTTTTGTGCGGAGGGGAACGAAAGCGCAAAATTAGCTCTACTCCTTGCAGTGTTACTGATTGCGTTGAGTACAGACGGGCGGCTGGAAGCCATAATGAGAAATATGATATAAGAAACAATTTCGCAATACGTAACTGAAGTGATAGTTACACTGTGAAATAAGCGGACTAAAAATCACGTCAATGATTGAAGAGTGTGAAGGATAGGCAAATATATTCTAGAATGTAGAATAATAAATGTCTTTAATTTTTCAATGTTTAAATGTTTTTAATTTTTAAATAGACAAAAGTGTTTAAGAAGTTTACACACGAAACGTGTTCAATGTTATCAATTGTGTTTAAATTCAGACATGCTATCTTACCGGTTCAATCAACTGAACTAACATCACAGCTCTCTTAAGTAAAATGAATTCAATATCACTCTTGCGTAAGCATTGGCTCTAACAATAGCATTTCAGGCGTGTGCATGTTTTATCACATTACATTTCATTTTATGTAAAATTACTTCTGAAGTTTATGTTGTAAAAAGGATTTGAGGCAGTAAATGTGCAGAAATTCGTGAATATAACCTACTTTATCAATAAATGCTTTACAAGAATGTGCTTATGCAATAATGCACTTTCTGCGTTCAATTGAAAATGTATTATGTTAAATTATGTGTAAATGCAACAAGAGCCAATCCGGGTAGCCGAAATCGCAATGGCAGTATTGTCGTGGCGATCTCGGATCGATGGATCGCGGGTTCGAATCCCGTCTCGGGCATGGATGCATTTCTGATCGCCCTTTCACCCCTCGTCATCATTCTACCACTTCATTAAAGAAGTATAATTCCTTGCTCAGGCAGAAGGCCCTTATGGGATGTGCAGATGGCTAATAAAAAAGTAACAAGTGATAAACAGTTTGCACTGTAACTGTCATTCAACTCCCATTTCTAACTGTCCCCTGTAACTGTCATAACAACATCTTTAAGGAAAGAAAATGTGACTCCGTAGAATTTGATTTTCTGAATTAGGTTGGCAGTTTAGAAATGCTTTTATTTCTTCACGTTTTTCACGTTTTTCTTCAAATAAATAAATAAATAAATAAATAAATAAATAAATAAATAAATAAATAAATAAATAAATAAATAAATAAATAAATAAATAAATAAATAAATAAATAAATAAATAAATAAATAAATAAATAAATAAATAAATAAATAAATAAATAAATAAATAAATAAATAAATAAATAAATAAATAAATAAATAAATAAATAAATAAATAAATAAATAAATAAATAAATAAATAAATAAATAAATGCAGTATGATATTTCCCCAATTTTTAGCAACCTTCCATTGAGGTAGGCGAAATATATTTCACTACGTCAGACCAAACATTCCTGCATGGGGATTTGCATAATTAGCAGGTGCCAATATTACTTATGTAACTTCGTTCTACGAAAATTTTCCACTACATCTTCAGTAGCGAAAAGCGATCATCTTTGATCATGTCCTAGACGTTTGTAACATATGTGATGTAAGAGAAATATATTTGTAGAATGATATACAATGCACAAATTCTATAAACAGTTATGAACGTACCTAACGGAACAATAAATCAACCGTCCATGAGAAGTAATTGTGTTAATAAATAATGTACAGATACTTTAAAAATACCACTGATACATTTGTTGTTGCCTGAAATCCGTCTGATATCTGATTTGTTTGGGGTGGATGACTATTAGCTGCTTTAATAAAGGCGGGAGTGTGTAAAATTTTAAAGGCAGATACATTACCGAGGAAGCGAGAGTGTGAGTCGACAGATCGTTACACGCATTTGCACAATTTCCCAATATTGACTTGCCACTCTCTCAATAAGGTGAATTTTCCAAATACAAAGTGTACTTTGTAAATTAGTATTTGCATCACAAACAAATAATTTATAACGAAGAAAAATATGAACAAATAAATGAAGCTAATACCTTATAATTAGTTAAAAATATTTAATTTACAGAAACGTTTTCATTATTTCAATATCGTAACTGATGAACTTACACATTTTACTCACTGTCAGTGAATACACCCATATACGTAAAATTAGTCATAGAAGACCTCAGAATTGAGAATACATGGTGTTTTCTCAACGAACCAAACAATGTATCAAGCTATTTTTCCACGTTTTTTAGTGTAGTAAATGCATGTATATAGTCTTAAAATATTACATTAATTAAGATATAATTTTTAATGTTCAATTAAGGAAAGAGAATTACGACAGAAAACATAAAAAATTAAATTAAAATCATTTGTCTCCTAAATATTTTGAAACATCCTGTGCAGCCATAGTTGAATGTATCTGTAACAGAATTAATTCTCATACAATGTAGGCTTTCACGGCCGGTTTCTACATCATAATCAGTTATTTCCGGGCTTGAAGGCCGTGGTCCAACGGAGACTTGTCCGAACGTTTCGCCTGCAACTGGCGGGAGAACTGACGCTCCCGCGGCTCTGGGACCTGTATTCTTAGTGAAAGGCGAGGTTCGCGCGCTCGCGTCTGATTGGGTCGCGCCACCGGTTCTCGCGCCTGATTGGGCCACGTCAGCGGTACTGGTTAGCTGCCGAGTTTTGGTCGTACGAAGTGCGGGGTCCATGTACTGTTTAATTTTTCTCCTTCTTTTCTGTTGAAGTTGTTCTTATGTTTGTAAATCTCGTTGGCTTCCGTTTGGAGTCTCTTGTAGTAGTGTGTGGTGGTGGAGAGAATATCCGTCGCTTCAGAGCGCATGTTGTGTCAGCGTCCCGACAGCGTGTGATCGGCGACTGCTGACTTGTCAGTATGTCCTAGACGGCAGTTCGTTTTGTGTTCTTTTATCCTAGTATTAAAGCTTCTCCCTGTAGTACCTATGTATACGGAACCGCAAGAGCAAGGAATTCTGTATACTCCAGCTAAAGACATACGATCCTGGGGATCTTTGGCCGAACGTAAAATGTTACGGAGTTGTTGGGTGGGTTTAAAGACAGTTTTAACCCTGTGTCTTGTTAACAGTCTTCCTATGCGGTCCGTTACCCTCTTCACATAGGGCAGGAAGACTGTACCGAGTAGAGTATCTTCTATGTGGTTTTGTTCATCTGTCTTCCTCTTCGGGTGAAGAGCTCGTCTTGCTTCGCTGGGCTTGTACCCGTTGGCTTGTAAGGTCTTCTCGAGGTGTTGTAGTTCTTCGGGTAGGTGATCGGGTTCGCAAATGCGTTTAGCACGGTCGTAAAGGGTTTTGATCATAGCGCGTTATTGCCTGGGATGATGATTTGAGTTTTTGTGTTAATAACGATCCGTGTGCGTAAGTTTCCGGTAAACTTTATGTCTAAGGGAGCCATCTGGATTCCTGTTGACCAAAACATCTAAGAACGCGAGTTGTTTATCTTTTTCCCTCTCCATGGTAAATTGAATTCTTGGGTGGATATTATTGAGATGATCCAAAAAATCTGATAACAAGTGTTCACAGTGACTCCAAACCACGAAAGTATCATCAACATATCGAAACCAGTGTGTCGGTTCATACGAGAACAATTAATGCAGAGTCTTCGAAATACTTAGAATTAATTCTGATTCACAAAATTCTTTTACCTGTCTCTAACGAGCGAAACATTTTATAAAATTTCACTTTGATCGTACGCATAATATTAAAAAATATCAAAAATATTATTAAAATGACTAAAAGCGATGTATCCTCCTCTCTTTGTGGACAAATCAGGAGGGATATGTGATATCTTCATGGGGAATTCTGGAGTTCTATAGAACATTCACATTGTGAAGTAGAAAGACGAAATATATTAGTTGACTGAAGTCTTTTCAACATTCGTAGCCTTGCAACCATGAGGGAGAAGAGTGAGAGACAAGTCTTTGCGACGCAATTTTACTTATGATATACTTAAATTTAATTCGTATGTACATTATACTAATGAATATTCCTCTCTTGAGTAACTCAGCATTGTGTTTATATACCCGTTACATACAATTACCATCATACATCATTTATCTATAACGATTTCATGTACAGTTTTAACCAGTTACAATATTTACTACTTACTATCAAATCACGATCTCTTGGTATTTGTATTAATTTTAATGTGGTAACATTATCTTTTAGATAAATAAGCAATGTAAAAATTTCATAACTGTTTTCAAATATGTAGATAGTGATGATGATGAAGATGACGACAACGACAACTATTATGACGATGATTACGACGACGATGAAAATGATAAGGTCGATGGAGATGATAAAGATTATAATGAGTCTTATTATTATTATTATTATTATTATTATTATTATTATTATTATTATTATTATTATTATTATACCTGTACATCACGCCTAAGATGTTATGAGTGGGCTGAATATAAAATGTACTCCAGGTTGCAACCAGCTACGTAAGGAGCAGATCTAGGGACTGTCGGTGCCTCTACAATACTTTGCGCAAAATGTGGGCTGTTCCAAATAAAGCAATTTCTTGCCCTTCCCACTCTTTTGACTGAGCTTGGAGTTTAGCCATGTTCTAACACAAATTTTGCGGAACAAATCCCAGAGCTCCGATGACTATCGGCCTCTGGTTTTACGCCCCACATTCGGAGGTAGTCGTTTTCCAAAGACTTGTATTTAAGACGTTTCTCTGCCTCCTTGGTTACGACGTTTTGTTCGCAAGGCACAGCAACATCTACAAGTAGACACGAATGTTCTCCAAATTACAATATCCGGTTTGTTTGCTGCTGTCGTGCGATACGTTTGAATTTGTTGGTCGTACAATATTGTATGGAGTCCAACAGATGTCTCCGGTTTTGGTGAGTGTTCGTACCACTTGGGGTATGTGTTTGGAGCTTCGAGGGCGGAACATATCTGCCAGAGAAGATAATTACACACCCTGACGTGTCCTTTGAAGTATTCTTGAAGAAAATTTTGAGAACCGCTCTATCATAATATCGTATTCACAATGCCTGACAGTGAGCAGCTATTAGGTCTGATTCTGATTCTGCCTTCATTCTTCCCCTTTTAATCAACATAAATGATTGATCTTTATTAATATGCATTATGTCCATTCTTTTTAGATATTGCCATTAACTGATTTGTCTCTCCACGATTTCTTTAACATCTTTTGTGTATCAAATATCATGTTTAGTAGCATCAGAAGTTCAGTGACTGTTATTCTGCGTGTCATGCATAGTTTTCTTTGCAATGTCTCTTGCTACACAAACAATGCCTCTGTTTCTTCTGTCAGATTTCATGATCTGCCTTATTAGAGGGTCATTTTGATGACAGTCTACATACTTTCCCATCCCGACTATTGCATTGTACCAGGAGGGTTCGATTGGTCTCAGGCACCTTCCTCCTTCCTTACGTGACACATAAAGTATATGTACGTCAGCTCGAGGGTGGGCGACATGATGCATTATTTGTAGTTTTTCGATCCATGATTCGAATTTCTTGCTCAGTCGAGTCCGCGAGTCCGAAACTGTGGGCTCAACTACCGCCAAACTACCAATTGCAGATATTTTGTTCATAGAGTTCCGGGTGCACTGCAGGATGAGCCTCATTTTTCCGTAATACTCCATACGAATTCTCTCTTTTATTGTGTCGTTTGAGATGGTGTGATATTCTTCAATGCCCAGATACTTTACTGCCAATAAGTTTTACCAAGAAGTGTTACTTGTAAAGACCTAACTTCATGCAGATGTCATTGCTAAAGTCATTCACGCCAAACAGCATTAGGAAGAGAATCGCTTCACTATTAGGAGACACTTTAAGATCATCCATGTAAAACAAATGTGATACTGGTCTTTCATCACCATGGAGCTTGCAATTAAAGTCAGCTTGCGACAATTGTCTGGATACTGGGATAAAAGTAATGCAAAACAGCAGAGGGGTAGGGAATCCCCTTGAAAAATATCCCTGTTGATCTGAATACTTCTTGTTTCTACTGCTTCCTTTCCGCTGTATGTTAGTAAGCTGGTACTTCACGACTTCATATTAGCCTTATAAAATTCAATAAGTCTAGGATGAAATCGATAGATCTCCATGGTTTTCAAAATACAATCGTGTGGTACACTGTCAAAGGCCTTTTGGTTAGCAATCCAAAACATGCTTAAATTAGACTTTCTTTCTTTACATCATTCAAGATGACTTTTAGTAGCTAGATTTACTTGCAGCCATAAGAACCTTTACAACACCATTTTTGTTCAACTGGCAACAGATGGTTCTTTTCTAGGTGTCTGGATATTTTGTCAACTATGGCTGCAGTTTTAGCTTTGTACAGTACTGCCAGACAAGTGATGGCTTTTACTTCTTCGCCAAAGAGCTGTCTCCCGCTTTGGGTAGCAAATATGTGATGCCAAATGTGAGTCATTTCGGGAGTTCCTTTGAGTTGTCTAAAATTGTATTAAAATTATTATTTTAAAATTATTTTTGAGTCAGATTTCGGTAGAATCTGTTGGCGTCTGTTTTAAACAACCGATTCTGCATACGGAAATCTACTCTACGTTTGTAACGTCTGATTGGTTGAGCCCATGCTTGGATTTTCTTTTTTAGCTTCTCAGCTATAATATTCTGTTTGTGTGTTTACTGAGCCATAAGCCTGCTTGTGTCATTTTCCATTTGTTTTTTTAACATTTTATATTTTTCGTTGAACTTTAGAGGTGTGCGTTTATTTGGAAGATGCCTCGACTGAGAGTGATATTTCACTCCGTTTCATAATTCGTTTCATCCATGGTTGTACAGGGATGTTACAGGGTGTACAGGGCTGTATGCTTTGCTTTCGGCCGTCGGTGTCCGTGGGTGGCCCCAAAATTATCTGAGATACCAGATATCCAGTTGCATACACAAAGTGATTGATTTCAGTAATACCTAGATCTCTACCTGGGGTCTGTACCACCTCATTTAAGACAAAGTTCGCTGTCACTATCACTCTCCGAGCTTTGGCATTTTCGTATATTCTCCTCAACGATGCACAAGATTTGAAAGGAAGAAGACGAACTCATTCTGTCTCCAAGGAGAATTAGCATCATGTCCTTTTGTGTGATTCATTGCCAGATGAATTTTCACCACTGACAATGTGTGGTGATTGTTTCCTTACAAAGAGATGAACCTTCAAAAGGAGCACCGTTTTCAAAGTTCTACATGTTCGGTATGTGGGTAGTTCGATCGAAGAACATACTCCGCATTTCTCTAAATTGCAGCAAGTTGTTCTGCTGTGAATTTTCCACTGCCTAGTATGTAACGTCATTGACTGGCAAGCTTCTCTGAATCTAGAGTAGGGCTCATATGTGGATTCCGCTCTCTTCATTCCTTGAAAACATCTATTTCCGAGCCACCATTTTTCGCTTTTGCATAGTAAAAGCACCATATCACCTCCTTCAATTCATCTCGTGTCTATCTCTGACGATGGCTTCAAGCTTCTGCCGACTCCAGGTCCCTAGGACTAACATCCATGGGATAGCCAGACATTATCTCGGTTTCTGAGCAGGTATGGGACATTGGTAGAACAAGGCACGTTAAGATTCATTACATTTCTGGGACCCCCCCCCCGCAGGCCCCAGCAAGGGGCCCCTCCGATCGCCAGTCGGCCTGACTCAACCCTACGGGATTTTCACTGCCTGCTGAAGGCAGCCTCCTTCGCTGGCTGATGCAAGGCTCGGGCATCCGCTCTAATCAGTGGCCTGGTGCGCCAATCCAGTTTCTCTCCTGTACCCTCGATGGGCCGATAACAGTAAGTCCAGAGGTTCAGTACCCCTTATGTGATTCTGATGTGAAAGAAACTCTTAGAATAAAAATATAATGTAAAACTACTGTTGCTCAAAATGTTTGTTACTGTTAGTATTTAATCTTATTTGGATGACACTGTGCATTAAAAATTTGCCAACGATGTCATAATAGTGGAAGAAGAGGCAAAAACCGAATTAAAAAGTCTAAGACATGTTACTATTATGTCTAAAAATTAATTTCTGAGTATAATGAATTTTGTTACGCGTGTTAATGGTTTCTAAGGTGAATGAATACAGGTGAATGAAAGAAAGATTTTTAAGAACCTGAGCGATAACGAAGTATGACGCTGTAGTCTAAAAATATTTCATTTTTCTCTTTGTGACTTTGTTCTCAGGTCTCTATCAATAATTCAATTTTACTCAACTAATAATGAAATGAGGTGTAGAACTGTGAAGAAACTAGCAAATAAAATGAAATAAACTGCTGTATGAACTTGGCAGCGGATGTAACTTTATTTAATTTCAATTGATTTATTATCAACTATATTTGCAAAATTAATTATTGAATATGTGTATTTGCAGCTACGGTATTAGATTTACACTTTATTCGTGGAAATTAATACATAGTTAAATTCACGCTGTATTAGAACGACAAATGAGGCTTCACTAAAAATAGCCTACTATCTTTTTTCATTATTGAAACAGTGAGTAATAGCTGTAGTCAAAGAAAAATACTGATATCTATTGAGCTCGGATTACATGCTTACGTAGCCTGCGGGGATACAACTTTCGGAGGACTCGTTTATTTCCTAATTTTTCCCACTTACCTCCTTGGCAGGCGATTTCGATCTTTTGCCTTCTGGGAATACCGCTGTTTGAAAAACGACTTTGTCGCGGGGAGAGAGAGAGAGGGGGGGAGAGAGAGGGAGAGAGAGAGAGAGATAAAGTACTGAGGACCTGGTAGAAGTTGAAAGTGGAATGAATCTGTAGCTTTGTAGCTTTCACTTTATCGATCGTCTCTCCCCTTCTAAATCCGGACATGTTCCTTCTCTTTAGATCTACAAAATGGTGCCGAAGGCAAAGAGGTATATGTAATGAACGTAGCACACAACTCAAGAACACATTAATATTTACTAGAAAACATTATTTGAATATCGTAATAACAGGAATTCATTGATACGCGAAGACGAAAAGTAGCAAAGACGAATTGAATTGCAAAGTGTATTTTTGCCTATTAGCTTAACATCAATGTTGTCCGTGTGGAACAAAGACGCAAATGACTTCGCGTAGGATTGCAGGAAATAACAACCATCTTCACAGTCAAAGATCCCATTGATTTTCTTTATGTATAAGTAGTTGCCAGCAGTCAGTCAATATACCTTATATGCCAGCAAAGCTGGGAAATCATGATAGCGAATGAGTTGTCCGTGGAAAGAAAAGGGTAGAAACTCTCTTAAACCGACTGACGGGCGACAGCCTATCGAGCTGGCGACCTCCTGAAAACCGAGAAAGTCCGTGAGGGTTTGGCGGGCGTAATTAACGCTTGATGTTCCCAGAACACATACTTTCTCGTATTATTTTTAAGGATATATATATATATATATATATATATATATATATATATATATATAACAGATGTAAATAAATTTATTGTCGTCCTATGTATTTCATTAAATGACCATATTTTACCAACGTTTTTTCTCAAAAGTAATATTTGACAAATCATTATTATTAAGTAATACAACCTCATGTTTGTAGAACCTAATCATTAATAATCGCGTCAACTCCTACATTAGTATATTCTAATCGTGAAATTAAGTGAAGTTGTAATCTGTAATTGGGAGGATGTCGGTCCAGGATCCACTCGTGGGTGCCGGGCACCGGGTTGACTCCCGGCGAGACGGCTTCGTGGTCCCCACTCTGGACACGTGACGCGCTGTGACGTCATTTAAGACTCTCAGCTGCCACTGGAGGCGTCTCGCTGGGACTGTCCAGACGCGTGACGCGCAAAGACGTTGGAAACGGCTGTCGGCGAGGGCGGTGCCTCCACGTAGACCAGCGCGGCCGTTCCTGACGCGTGACAACTGGGCTGTGACGGACGCGCCTAGAAGCGACTCAGTGGCGACCGGTGGAGTGTGGAACGACGGTGGGGGGCGAAGGCGCAGCCGGTGACAGGGCTCATGCGTGAGGCTCCCTGCACTCGGCATGACTGTGCTGCTGCCCAGACGCGCTGGCGCGCGCAACAGAAAATTATCGAATTGGCTGTGGTTTGTCAAAGTAAGACAATGGTGGGAATAAAACTCAAATAAAACAAAGTACAGGTAAAAGAAAGATTCTGACTTCATTGTGTATTCAAGAAAGTCATTTACTCCGTACGAGAGCAAGAAAAAAAAATTTTGGTATCACAATGATGTGATGCCACGTGATTCCAAAACGTTATTTTTTTCGAAAAATAAGGACTTTTTCCTGCAACATTACGTATCTCTACAATCATTATTGGAGAGTAAAAAGCCAACACGTTCTGAGGAATGAAAAAGAACACAAGAAAACGATCACTCTGGCGTCTTCACGGCTACGATTAAGATGATAATGATGGTGATTACTAAAATCATGTTTAAAGCGACACAAAATATGAAAAACTTAAAAGCAGTATTGTTCTATATGAAAGATTTTCAATAATCCTCAAATATAGCTTACCGCGCTGAATGGAAAGTTGTGTCATAATATATAATTCACACACAGTTTTCCAAAGTAACCTACATACAAAGACAAACGTAAGAGCGTTCTATCGAATAAGCAGCTGTTTCCATTAAAACTATGATTTGGGAGCGACCGTTCTAACAGGTTTGAACTAAATTCAAGGAAACGACATCGCCGCCACCGATAGTGGCAATTGGAGCGCACCATTTTCTTTTCAAGCTCCTTGCCAGCTCTCCACCTCGGCTGCACGGCCGAAGCGGAGTGCAGCCGGCGGAGGCGGCGGCGGCGGACGGGACGAAAAAGACCGACGGGGCGGAAGGGAAGAAAGCGACGTCGGTGTCGCGGTCCGCTGAAAATAACTGCGCGCTGCCCTCAAATGAGCAGAGTGCTTTCCGCTTGTCTCTGTGGAGCCTGACAAATCACGCAGCCGCCGTCCGCCATTCGTAAGGGCGACGGAGTAGGGAGAACGTAGGTGGCGGGGGTAGGGGTGGGGAGCGACGGTGGAGACGGGGATGGAGATGAGGAGGATGAAGAAGGAATCGGGGTCGGAATTACTTTCTCTAACACGTTATGTATTAAGAATTCTCGTTTTGTAGGTCCTTGCTATCGAATCATTGGTTGATGAGAAAAATGTCTGACATCACTAGCACCTGCTGATGGTTTTCTTCAAAATTAATGTTTCCCCTTAGATCTGAATGAACTTGATTCGAATATGAATCAGGTATTTTGATTTTGGATTGACTGATTGACAAGTGATTCCGGACGCATCAACTGCTGAGGTCATTAGTCCTGTAAGTGTAGTGCATGCTTTCCCATGCATACAATTTTAACACACAATTTAAACTTTTTTCCCTTCAAACTGAACTTAAGAGACTCTCTTTTCCCACAACACACGGTAGAAAGGAGAGAAAAGGAAGAAAAAAGACGTAAATAAAAAATAAGGAATGCTTAAGGTAGTCATAATACCATTGTGTCCAGGTAATTATTCGGTCAAAGTTTGCAAAATATTCTTAATTGATTGATTATTACGGTTTTCCGTGAGCTTTGACGGCTCTGTTCCCGTAAGTGTAGTGTATATTTATATCGCGGGAACTGGCTGTGTTCTCCCCTCGCTGGGTGGTGAGGTCCGGTGCCGAACTACACGTCGACTTGCGGCTGGTCTCCCGACGTGTGTGCTAGTGCAGTGGATATAAATATGTAAGTAAGGGGTGAGGATAGGACAAGCATAGAGGAAACATAGATTTGTTAAGGTACCTGTCCCATATTGGCCTGGTGTTGTTAGGAGAAATTACGGAAAACTGCGGATGAGAGAAGTCGGCCTCTAGAATGCTCCTGCGACAGCGCCTGAACTCGCCCTAGCTATCTAGCTAGTGTCGAAATCCCTGCTGCCGTCGGGACTCGAACACTAGGACCCGTGGTTCAGAGGTACTGCAATCACATCAGTTGATGCCCTGAGCCACCTCAGCTGGTGGAAATTTACTGGTAATTTATGTGAATGCCACATTTACAATTTGACTGCTGAACTTCGTTCACGCACAAATCTTGATTTTGGGGTTTCTATTATCTCTTGTGTTTGAAAAATCGAATTTCATTTTAAACAAAATCAATTGATTTTTTGAGTTTAATCTTTCCACTTTTTTTGGTGAGATGTGAGTGCAAAGCTCCGTTCTTTTTCCTCCACTTCCCTTTCTCTCTCGACGCTCTCCCGCCCAGACGCCATGTTCCTGCACGTAACTCTGCGCGCACTTCCCCCTCCTCCCAGCAGACGCATTCGGCGCCCCCGCCGTCGCTCCCGTTCGCTCGTGCTCTCCTCCACCCTTCCTTCAATATCTCTTCACAAGCCCCGCCGCAGCTGACCTGCCCACTAGACCCTGCGAGGCTCTTCAGCGGACGATCTTTCCTTCCCCTTCCTTGACCTGTCTTCACACCTTACACCCACATACACACACACATGTACTACACTGCCACACATGTCGGGGAGACCTGTCGGGATCTCAGAGCTTGTCTTGGCTTAGGCGGTGCCTCGCCGGTCGGATATGCCTAGACGGGGAAAGCCCGGAAGCCGACGTGAAAGTCGGCGCCGGATCTCACCTTCAAGTGGAGAAAGAACACTGCTGCCTCCCATGGCACAAATATACACTACTCTAAGGGACTAATGACCATAGCAGTCGACGCGCCAGAAAACACGAAGTAATCAGTCAATCAATCGTCAGCAGATACTTCCGCTTCCCTTTCAGAAAGACGGGGAAAGTGCAGTGAACAAAGCTATTCGATGTAGTCCAGAATACGAGGATTTGAGTTCTGAATTTGAATTTGTATCCCGCCAATAACGTTATACATTCACCGCTCAATAAAGATATTCATGAAGTAAGTTACGTGCAACTTACGGGAGATAAAAAACATACCAGCAGATCTAGAGCACAAAGAGTTAACAAAAGAACACAGCAAACACAAAACGCTTGACGTTAAACATGAGCGCGTTTGTGACCTCTGCTGAGGTCGCGTTGGTGAATCGACTCTTCCAATCGCTGATTTCTGAGTTTTTTCGGATCACTTCCAGACAAAGGCCATAGCAGCATCCTAGATAATGGATCCTTCCAGCCAATTCTATTAGTTCTCTTCCTCACTCTCAATTAATCACCAATATTCAACTCGTGAACTTCCACGTCGTTAGATGAATTTTAACCTGTATAATAGATTATGCCGTAATTACTCATTTTATGTTTTCTACATATTATTTCCTGTCCAAAATGCTTCACCTACTTTTATCCACGCTGCCTTCCCCGCTCACACATATTTTCCTGCGTCCATCATCTCATTTCATGTCCTTCACATAGCTTTCGTACCTTCTCGTACGTCACCATGTAACGCCGTGCTCATTTACTCTTTTTCTAGACTTTACCGAGCTCTGTTCCCCGCCTTTTCCATCGAGCTCCCACTATGTTTGGCCTTTCCGGCGCTCGTAAACTTCTCCCCCCTCCCCCCGTGCCCGCCCCCCTCCGTCACGGCACTTGCCACTCACTCTGCCCGCGCACAATACTCGGCCCGTCCGCCGCCTGACAGCTCCGTCACGAGGCGGAGTGCGCTGCACCCGGCCGTTCCAAAGTCCCGCTCCGCCCACCCTCTCCCTCCGCCCGCCCCGCTCCCGCCCCGCTCCCGCCCCGCCCTAAGCATCCCCGCTCCGCGCGGCCGACAGTAAACACGAGCTTTTTAAATATGAAGCGGTCGCGTCATCCAAGGCGGCCCACCCAGGCGGCTGCCCCTCCCCCTGCCGTCCGTCGCTCCTCCATCCCGGTTCGTCTCCGCCCACCTGGCAGTGGGATTTTCCCCACGAAGCCAACGCCCGTCCACAGCCTGCCCATCGCTTCCACTGGCTTCTCCCCATCCGTCTGGGCTTGACATCCTCTGCCCAGTGCTTTCCACTCCTCCATCACAAAATCACTTTCCTTCAACACCCCCTGTCAACCTTCTGTCCACTCACTGTCCACTCCCTGTCCTCTCCGTGTCTTCCCCTGCCTTCCACTGTCCACCCCTTATCCACCCCTGATCACTCCCTGACCCCCACCTGACCACGTCATGACCACCCCATGGCAACACCTGACCACTCCCTGACGACCCCCTGTTCGGCCTCTGTCGAAACCTCATCCACCCTTTCCCCACCTACTCTTTAACCCCTTCATCCCACTCCGTCGCCACTTACTACTCTCTCTCCCCTGCCTGCTGTCTCTTTGTCTTATTCCTAATTGCCGACGTCTGCCCGTCATCCTACTCCACCACCAACCACTATGCACCCCTCCCCCTCGCTTCATGCTCTTCCACCCACTGACCGCACCGCCGAGAGTGCTCCCACCGCCCCGCCCCCCGCCCCAGCCCCGCTCCGAGCCCCCTCCCCGCCCCGCGGCCCCGGCCAATCGAGGACGCCGCCGGCGGCGCCGCGTGCATATTTCACGGCAGCCCAGAGCACGGGTCCCCGATGCTTTGTTTATTTTCGGACCGCCGGACGGATTTCCTCGCAAAACGAATCGGCGCGGAAGAAATAGAAAAAATATATTCTCGGCGGGATGTCTTTTTCGGAGGTTACTACGTATTCATACCGCCCGAGACAGTCGCATGCTGGAGAGTGGCTGCCTCAGGTTGTAGGCATCTGCAGGTGACGGGTTCGTGCGTGAGATCTTTACTGTGGCCTGAAGTGCTGTTTGAAGGTTTCATGTGACAAGAAAGAGTAGCACGAGGAGAAAAATGTCAACGCTGGTTTTCAATAATTTATTATTTCACGGACAACGTCGCAATGCATTAATTCTTTATATTTACAATGTAGTACTGCCATAGACGTAGCAAGGATTTTTCTCGGGTGGGGGTGGGGAGGTTGATATGTTGCCATGTGCACTTATATTTTCTTATAAAAAGTTATATACCTTTACTGAATATAAAATATATTTTCATTTGTTGATTCATAGTTAATATTTACTACGTTGACAACTGACACATTGTCTCGTTTGTATGGAAATTAGCAAATTGTCTTCCGGGGAGGAGAGGACCTGAGCCTCCCCTCTTGGGTGCGCCACTGACTACAGCTATATGTTTTTAATTGTAATACGTGTTACATTAGTTGAATATTTCTTTAGTAAAATAGCTATAGAGGGTAAATTACTACTACCTGGTATGTATAAATAAATTATATTTTAAAACTATCTATACAACACTAATTCAAGTTATATTGTTTCCATCTCTGATAAGATATTTGTATATCTGCTGATTTTGCCTTAAGAAACTTTATGTAGTACGTTAGTATGTTTTGAAAACGACGAAAGTAAGATCTGAGATATCATGAAAATCAGTTTAAACTAGTTTCTTTTCTTTTTCATTTACAAGACAAGATGCATGGTATTTCGTTTCAAGCAATGACAGGAATTCATAAAGACACAATTTTATTTAAATTTACAATTAAATATATTTTTTTGTTAAAATTGGATCTAAACCGGAACCTCATCAGCCAGTATGTGAAATAGGGCTATAGAACAGGAGGTTCAGTTTTCATAAAAGCAAGACGTATTTGAAAAAAAGGTGTACATTAGGGTGGTCCAAAGAAACCTTTTTGTGCGCAACCCCTACAATTAATATTTATTACAAACGAAATTTTTGAGATACGCTTCGTCCAAATATATTGATATTAACCCATGCGCCACTCAAGCTGAAGTTTAAGAAGTGTTTAACGTAGGTTTTGGACACTTTCAGAAATACCGTTAAAACTGCCACGATTCTCGAAAGTTTTACTTCAAGGAATGATTTTTGTAGTCTATTAGGGTCAGGAAATTGGAGTGGTTTACCAAAACGGTTTTTGGATAGCTTGCATCTGTCAATATTGGCAAATCTGATTTTTTCCTAAAAATTATATTTTCGTTGAAATGTTTCTTACTATGATTACTTTAGGATTTGAGTGCATTTTTAGTAATAAACCATTCGTTTTTACACATGAAACGTATATTTTTGAAACTTAACAGTTTTCAATAGTGCTAATAAACTTTTACATATTGATTTGTTTTAGACACCTTATTTTGTAATTCATCGCGTATAAATTTGGTTTAAATGTTTCTAATTTACAGACTTTATCAATTCATTTTATTTATTGGTATTTTTTAAATTTATTTACGTCAAAAATAGTTAAAAACTGTGTGTGACGTGCTATGGGGAAAAGTTAATTTGAAGTTACATTTAGATAGTGATAGATATAAATTTAGATGATGGTAGGTATTAATGGGCTGTCAAATTAAGCTTTTTAAAATAACTGCAATTGGTGAAATTAAAAATAGTATGAACTGTTGTTATAATAAATATTACACGGATAAATATTACACCATTGACAAAGTTCTAAGAACAAGTTTCAAGAATAAAAATGATAGTATAATGATAGTGTAATTCATTATCACTAAAATTCTCAGATATTAAAACAAATCCTAGTAAGAAACATTCACAGGAATAATGACCACAATAAGTGTCACGCACGAAACACAAAATAATCAAACTTGAAACCAAATGGAAGAGGGGTAGAACTGCAAAGTTTCCGGAGCGGCAAAATTCCATAAGAAATAATTTTGTCAGCAATAGCAGTCACGGTTTCGTTTTCGTAACCTAGGATGATAATATTCTGCGCCGTTAAGTAGGGTAATTATGAACATCGTTAAATACTGTACACCTAGAATTCTTTTTTTTTCATTGTTAAAGGAACTTTAAGTTCCTGCCCCCAAAAGTTTCATTCTTGTCTGTGAATATTAATTAAAATATTTATATGTACCCGGAATTTCAATGCTTTATTTAATGACTATTCCTCTCGGTAGCGTTCGGCAATAGCACAGAGAGAACCACATATCCAGAGAAAAAAGTGTAAGGATTGGCTTTAGTTTTCCGTACTGCGCGTGTACGAAAAAGAAATGACACAAAAAAGAACACGGAAAGTGGAAAGGTCTGCGATGGTAGTTGGCACTGAAGTGTGTAAAATATTGCGAACGGCCTCCGGAGTGGAAGGAACGCGCGCGAAACACGGCCCTACAATTTATAATATCAACAATTTACTCCCCTGCACTGAGCACATAGGCGATCGAAGCCCGGGCAAGCCTGCACGCTGTCGTGGCGGCTCGCCCAACGCAGTCCCCGAAAGCGAACAAATTGGAGCCTTCGAGTACGAAAAATGGAGTTTTCATCGATTCGTACTTTATTGCTTAATTACATCGTGAGTTGGAACAACAGGACAAGGGCCACTGAGCAAATTATGCTAGAGAGGCAATGAAAAAACTTCAGATCCCGTTGCATTCATTTAACCATGGACGGTGCCTGTGACCAGTTGTTTCACTTAATTTCGTACTACTACTGAGGTCCAAGTAATTATTGTTTTTTATATTTTTAATTGCTTGCGCATTTCCATTATCAAGAAAGTACGTTTGTCTCAAAGCGGCGTTAAATATTGCTGTAATACGTACCATAACGTTTATGGGAAGGCGTTTTTGTAAAAGAGTTGGTATTAGGTCATGTCCATTTGATAATTTCGGGGTTGCTAATGAAAGATACTTGATGATTTCTGATGGTGAAATAAATTTAGGGCATTCAGGAACTGTTATTTCTGGTCGTGTAATTACTTCTTTAATATGATTATTGTGGTGCCAATTTTGAGAAGGGTAAGAAGTTAAGGTTGATGCAAAATAATTATTCTACATATCGTATTCATCGGAGGAGAAGATGCTTCTATAGTTGAAGTAACAAGGGTGGGTAGATTGGCAAAAGACGTCGTGTTATGTTCCACAGTGTATGATCAGATGGGTTTGCCGTATAAGTTTGAAAATTAATCTTTTGCACGTGGATGGAAGCCAAACGTTGTCTCACAATTTTAGTTAGGAGGTTTAAATAAGACTTTAGAAGAGGAGATCGATGTCCCAATCAGTGATTACGAAGATATCGTTTATAATCGATCAGTTTCTTCACTTCAGGTGGTATTGCTGGACGCGAAGTGCGTTGATGGGCTGTGGAGGTCATTAAGGCCTTAAGAGAGCATCTAAAATAGTACGAGTAAGTGAGTCAATGGAGCTTCCGATTTCCTGCTTAGTTCGGAGTAATGGAAGTGGAGGTAGATGTGTAACGAGGATCTGATAATATGGCCGGTTGACATTTCGTAAATGATAAGGCTGAGCGGGGCGACTTTCTTCTGGGGTTCTGCCGAGTGAGAAAACTACGGGGCGATAATCGGATTGCAGGGCAATATGAATCTTGACTTGAATGTTACAACTGTTGTTGTTAGAAACTCCGAAATATAGAATATCGTCATGCACTGACGGGCAGTAGGGATAGTAGCTGGGTGTATCGGGAGCATGCACTGCCAGATTTAATCTTTATGTGTCAGCTAGCAACCGATTACCAGCAGGTGAGTTTAGTCTACTTCCCCAAGCAACGTGTTCAGCACATCAGCTTTGTGGGTCCTTGACACCGAAAACTCGCTTGAGGGCGCAACGCTCGTCCGCCGGTGGTCCCCGCTAGCGCCGAAGCCGTGCAAGGGAAGTGTCGCGAAAGGGTGGAGTGGGTGAGAGGGGAGGCAGGTGGGTATGATCGCGCTGGGGTGGGCCAGAGAAGGTTGCGAGGGATCGAGTGAGGGATCGGGCCGAAGGCACGCCGGCGGTAGCGCGACTGTCTGCGAAGCCGAGCGGGAGGGGTGGGGAGCGGAGGGGCGGGGAGGGGCGGGGAGGGGCGCGCCTGGGGCGGGGACGGCGCCGGCGCTGGTGTCGCCGTCACCCTAAGCTCCCCATAAACTCCCTATTTTATCAACGGCTTTACTTCCCAGGTGAATCTGCTCTTTTTGTCTCGTCAGACTCTAGGTTTCCTCTCCGTTTGGGGACAACGTATTGGTGTTTGTCAACGCCAATGAGTCCAAATACAGAGGTGGGATTTACGGATTATATTGGAAGCTTGGGTGAAGGATTGTTTCCCACGATTGTTTTACAGGTTTGATTTTTAAGTAATTATTTCTTTCACGGATTAGCAAACCAGAGTACATTAACAGTGTTCATAAATAAATGACGCTGCGATTAATGAAAAATGACAGATTAGAGACTGAGGTAAAGGATACTTTTGTGGATATTTTCTATAAGCATTTTAACATAAAATTCTGTGAACACAATAATTAAATGATTTTGCATTTTGTGGGTGAACATCGAGAGCATCCTCCAAAGGATATTCTACATTTATTTTCATTTATCATTATTTCTGACATGCGTATATCCTCAATGGCTTAATTTTCTTTCCAGATTTTCTAATGGGTCTCTTGTAGGTGCGTCTTAGCAAGTGAAATGATTTTCCTCACTTGTTCATTATTTTTTAATGCACTCTTGATTTAAAAATATATCCATGCTTTAAATATACTTAATTGATATACGCGGCATGCCGTCATAGACCTTTGTTATCACACTCTGTAGACATTTTATTGGCAACACTCTAAACAACACACTACACGCCGAATGTCACATTCTATAGTATATACACTATTTCTTGCCTTGATGCTTGGCTCATGGACAGCGTGTTAACTTTCTGTGGTGTGATCCTGGGTTCAATTTCCGGGCAATGCAAATTAGAACTATGGCTTTTTAATAAAATTTTCTGTTTTTGTAACTATGTGACGAAGGAAAATTTGATAGACGGAGTTTGCTAGTTACAATGAAGGGAATACGTGATGTTCGCCGCATGGCTCTCTTACCCCAAGCGTGGAAATTGAACTAGGCCCAGGCGTGCGGGCACAGTTAGCTAGTGGGCAAAGTCGAACAATCGACCGAAATGCCAAATACATACATTTGCAATTCTGCGCATACATGTCCTTTCGTCAGCCAGGGAGCACATGTGAGTAGAAGTGGTGCTCTCCAATTTGAACTGCACGTGCCTCAAGCCGTGTCGTGTCCATGTACTGTCAACGTTTGAATTGAACTACTTTCACCGCAATTCTAACACCCCCCATACCGCCCAGATCGAATCCGTATGTACAATGTCCAGTGCGTATCAGTGTCTGTTAAAGCTGCTTGACCTCTGAACACTTCCACGTTCTGTTAAATACTAAAGAGAAAGTCTCAAAACGAATTGGGGAAAACGAGAAAAATTAAAAATGGATTTTCGTCAAAAAACGAGATTTTTGGATAAAAAAGGTGTTTAACAGCTACTTTTCACAATACAATTCAAAGATTAGGATTATCAATCAGAATATACGCATATTTCTGTGAACGTTGTTAAACGACATAATGAAATACGTTCACGAGAGCGTTAGATCAAGAGCATCACAGTATGTCAGAATCAGCAACTAAATTTTATGCTTTGTTTCGTATTCCAACGAAATGCAGACGCTACCTGAGCTCACCCGGCCTTTTCGAAATTGCTCTATGTCCCATTTGACGCTTGTAGCACATAGCCGAACTCCGGCTAACGCCCACCAAAAGTAAATGCTCCTAAGCGGATTCCATTTTCGTTCAGCCAGAGAAAGACGCAGGTAACGGTTAAATGACCGTTAAGACGGTTAAGACCGTTGTTGCATCCATCTGTCCGTCTGTGAACAACGCCAGAGCCTATTTTCTCCATTCAGGCTATTTTCTCCAAATTTGATTTCCACAATAGATCTGACTCATGTCGCAGCCATTAGAATTTGAAACCGATATTTTAATTTTGAGAGGGACTTTACATGAAGCTTCTGGGACATTTCCAAAATTTTCGAAACAATCGGCTCCATCGCTTTTCATTAAAGTTTGGGATTGGATAGTGCGAAGGACGTTTAAGAGAATGATACTTGGCTCATTTTCGTTGAAAACTCTAATTTTTCGAAAATTGCAAAAGTTAAAAAGTTTTTGGCGTCTTAATACAACTACAATAGTGAAGATATTGTGGCGTGTTTGCGGCGGCGATGGTGTGACGGTTAGCGTACCGGACTGTTATACCCAAGCTCGCGGGTTCAAACCCGATCGTAGCCGTGGATTTTTAGGGCGACAAAATCCTTCGTACGCCTTCCTTCGGAGGGGAAGTAAAGCCGGCTGTCCCATGTTAGTAGATTTACTTGCATGTAAAAGATCCTCAAGCCTAAATGACGCCTCTGAGCTAAATTCAAATCGCCTGTTTCTCGCCCAAGAAATACCTCCTTTCTCTGCTAGTTGATGAAAGGAGCGTAGCGAAATTTGCGTGGTCAGACGGAAGAGCGGGCCTGATGGCCCGAGTCTCGCCACGTAAAATATGGCAAATTCAATTCAAAAAAAGATATTTTCCCCCTGAATTAAATCTGTTCCTTAAAGATATATTTTGAAATAAGGTCGCCTACAATTTTTCGAAAATTTGAGTACTTTTCTCGTCTCAAATTGTCTCGTTTCTTAAACTGATCAGAAAATTCCGGGCGAGGAGTACGTACTGTTTTAGTTCCACTAGTTTTTTTTCTTGATACTAAGAATGTTCACCACATCAACTCACCAACCAAACACACTTCTAGATGTTATAGAAGAGGAAAAAAGCGTCAGAAAAGTCTGTTGTCTCACGAAACGTTTCTCAGCACACTAACGTAAGAACTATTTGTTCAAATAATTGACTGGAAGAGAGTGATGTGTTTTTGTTCACTTGAAATGACTTATCATTTCAAGATTGTGCATATTTATTGCCATCCATATTACAAAAGAACCACAAGATCTAACCTCCCCAAATATGTATTAGAAAGTCCAGAAAGATCTCATGCCTTAAATTAAGACCTAAATAACATATATACTATACATTGAGGGGCCTGGAAAACCGTTTTGTATTGTTAGAACGCACTATTTCCGAGGTATGGGCAATCAACGTGTCAAGAAAGATGTGTTGCTGATTGTGTAGAAATGTGAAGACCGCACTTTTTAATTTATTACTATTTTAATTCGTATTCTTACGAAAACAAATTTCGTGGAATAAATACTATATATATATATATATATATATATACATATATTTATTTATTTATTTATTTATTTATTTATTTATTTATTTATTTATTTATTTATTTATTTATTTATTTATTTATTTATTTATTTATTTATTTATTTATTTATTTATTTATTTATTTATTTATTTATTTATTTATTTATTTATTTATTTATTTATTTATTTATTTATTTATTTATTTTGTAGCCTATATACATTCCATTAAGGGCCAAATGCTCTCGCTTTACGCAGGCTGAAAAACTGGGTTGGTTCCTTTAGTTTAAATCAACAAATTGTTTTCCAAAACTTGACACTATCCAACATAACAAAAAGTATATCTGTAAACGCAATTTTCCATGTACTTCGACCTGAGATAATGTTTCTTTACCTTTTTGGTCGCATACGAGACAAAAAGCCGTGTAAATGAAAGCGTATGCTGCCGCGGCGTAATCAATACACACCGGACGTGAGACAGCGCATCTTGAGCACAGTTGGGAGCGTGTATATTGAGAAAATAAAATTAGCAAATTGGTGCAAAAACAGCGTATTGGAGTGGCCAAAAAATGTACCTTCAAGGAAAAAAGGTGTACCTTCAAGGAACGCACGACGCTAATAAGTAAATATAAAAGTAATTAATCTTTAAAACGTTAAATACCATGAAAAAGTTAAAATAATCTATAAAAAAGAATACACATCAGATAAAAAATGATTGATAGTATTAGTTTTTAATTGGAGAACCGGCAGACACGAATCTTATTGTCTGCTCTTATGATTTCTTTTTCACATTTTTAATAACGCATTACGTGTAGAAATGTGATACGAGAGACGTCAATTAGCATTTCAAGGGTTACATTCCAAAACCTTTTTATAAATATTTATTTAATGACTCAGTTAGGAAGTTGAACAGTTATACATATTTACTACCCGTAATGCACATCCTAAAAATTTCATAAAGTAAAATATCCACAGACGTGAGTGTTTGTCTTGTGATTAATGCAGTGCGATTGGATTTGATAGTTAAAACACTTAAAAGTAATCATATGAACGAATGAAATCATGTTAATCAGAAACATATTTTTCGTTGTTTTTCTTTATAGATGCTTAATAACATTTGATTTTTTTCCCGTTTGGGGATCGAAACTTTAGAGCAGGATTCTGTCGACCACGGTGATAGTAATACGTAAATGAAACCACTGGTCGTTCCTACGAATTTCATTCTAATGTATTCGAATGTTCCTATTATGTGAAACAATTGAATTAATACAAAATTATACTCAAGGGCACAATGCTAACACAGGAGACTCGGTGGAATAGTGCCACTCATAACGCATAACCAACGTTTGTTAGCTCGGCATTGCAATACTCCACACTTGCTTTCCATTTTTACGGTGTTTCCATGTAATTTTTCTTTCTTACTTTTTTTTTTGCTCGCGAATCGGCCAACTAGGATCACGCGTTCATACATCCTGCATTTACCGTGGCTCAGTATCATATATCGCGGTAGCAGGTGCATGTAACTTCAATTGGGGGGGATCAGTATTTTTACTGAATCCGATTTTTATCCCCCAGGGTTGTTTGCCCCGGGGGGATGAAATATGAAATGATGATGATAATGAGGAGTGAAAGGACGACACACTCATACAGACACACACAAATACACCCATGCCCGAGGCGGGACTCGAACCCGCGATCTTCTGGTCCGAAACCACTCCGGCACTGCTGCCTTAGCGATCTCGGCCATCTGATCGGCATTTTTCTTTTTATGATAATTATAATTTTCATTTGCAACATCCTCTGTTCGTAACCTGACTGTTGCTTCTCTGGATTTAGGTGTTGCCCAAGGATCTAGTAAACCCAGAGATGCTCACGCACGATGTCAGAGGGGTCCATCCGTGCGGTTCCTTGGAGAGCTCAACTCGTATCGAGTCCTGAGCTGCTCAGGCGTTTCGTGACCGTTAACCCCGAAAACTAAGACCTTTCGCCTTCAGTCCTTTCTACTCGCACGCTATCTGAAGACCTTCAATCTTTATTATTTTTGTTTCCTTCTCACTCCCACCGAACACTGCAGGCGCGGTCTCGTCCACATGTGTTTCTTCTTCGTTTCCACGATTTTGAAATATGTAATACAAGCATCCAAACGAAAATACTTCAGGCTTTTGAAACAGCTGAACAATTCTTGGGGGATTTTTCAACCAACTTGACTAGTTTGTCATTTCCAAACGAACTGTTTACACGCACGCTGTTCGTTAAGCTCAAATTCTATGCTGGCGCTGTGGTTCCTCAGTTTCGTGTTGTTCGAAGTCAGTGTGTCTTATCGTCGAACAGGCAATATTAAGCAATTGAATCACAGGGTGCAGTATCCTCTCATAAGTATTCACTGTGATTTTTCAGAAAGAAAATTAAAATTACACAGCATCCGCAGTTACAATTAAACATTCATTACAATCTATTGAACTGGTTGGGAAATACATGTACGCTTGCAGACTTCCAATAATATTTAGCACTGAAATGTATAATAATAACTGTGTCGAACATGATTTTTTGCTTCAAGCCGATATTATTCCTGTAACAGACTACAATATATTTCAAAAATTAAACTTGGGGTTTGAACCACAGAAATGTGTTTGAAAAACAGATGTATCGTAAACATGGGCTACTTGGACCTAATATTCCAATTCTTTTGTAGTTTTTCCTTTTCCAATTCTTGAAAAACTAAAAAAAAGTTTATAATTTTTTCTATAGATCTACAGGTTTATTGTGAACTGTTCGAGAGTAGTTTGATGAGATATATTGAGATAGGTCATAATACCTATAGGATATTCTTTATATAATATAAACAGGATGTCCACAAAATATAATAGGTAGTAAGGAAATATATGTAGAAATATGAACAGAAACGAGATGGTAGGAACGTAAGGCTTCAGTAAACCCAAAGAAAAACGAGTTCGTACATATATTTAAAATATTAGAAAAAAATATTTTCATAAATTATATATAATAAAATAGACATTGTAATGGCAGACAAGAGAACTCAGATAGCATAGTTACAGTGGACAAACTAGCATCGGATTCAGGCAGACACAATGAGAACAGATGAACAACAACAACAACAACAACAAAAACAAATTGAATTGTTAAATAAAAATATTTCATCTGATTTTCTCGATTTGGTAGGAGTAGGACGTATGGCTCTGACCGTATAATCAGAAAGCAAGTCAAGTTGGACGCGGGCGATTGAAAAACGTGTGTAGATAATGACAGTGGGGAACTTCAAGAATGGGTGGAAGGACGACTATTAAGTGCCGCGATGGGGTAACGGTTAGGTAATGGTATCGAACTGATAGACCCAAGTCGGCGAGTTCAAAGCCGTTCAAAGCCGTGGGTTTTTAAGGGCAAAAAAATCCTTCGTTCGCCTTCCTTCGGAGGGGAAGTGAAGCCGGCTGTCCCATGTTAGTAGATTTACTTGCATGTAAAAGATCCTCAAGCCTAAATGACGCCTCTGAGCTAAATTCAAAATCGCGTGTTTCGTCGCCAAATACCTTTCCGTTAGTGAGTAAAATGAGCGTAGCGAAATTTGCGTGGTCAGACGGACGAGCGGGCCTGATGGCCCGAGTCTCGCCACGTAAAATAAGGCTTCAATTCAATTAATGGATACAATATTCCACTCATCACGAAGAGAGCAGTATTTCATCACCAGTAAGTTTGGTTATTAAGAATACAAAGACTTTGCAGCTAGTAAATGTTCAAGGGCAATAATGTCCTGGAAAGTAAGATAAATTAAGGGAGAAAGATTTCTAAAAATAATTATTACACAGTTTCAATGGCCATCATTTAGTAGAAATAATAAATTTAAATAAGAATAATTTTTTAAAGAAATTTATCAGAAAAAAGAGATTTTAAACTAACTAAATAATAGTTGACACCATGTTGGTGGAATATTAAATCAGTAAAGAAGTGTCATTGTTTCAAAATTAGTGAACCAGCAAAATTAGTAAATTCCTAACATAAATAGAGGTATTCACCAGCCGGATTCTAGTATGAGCAATTTATTTATAGCCCACGAGAAAGAACCAGACGAAGCCCTCAAATTGCAAGTATAACAGCCTTCAAAGGGACAACCCAAAATCGAGCCAGCCAAACAAATTAATTACACAGAAGTAAAAATGAATTGAGAGGGAGTAGTGGGGATCGTCGCAAACACAAATCGCAATTTTGCCAATCGCCGTCGTGTGATCCCGGGTTCGTTTCCCGGTCGAAGCACAAATAGAGTTTTAGCTTTTCTTTCAAAGTTCAGGCGGGCGCAGTGTGCTAGTTGCGGTGAAGGGAATATATCAAATTCGCCAAATGACTCTTCCTCCTCATGCGTGGACATTAAACCATGTAGGGGGAACACCGTTAGCTAGTTGGCAAAGTCGGACAGTCGACCCAAAATGCCAAATACATACATATTATTACTTGCTTCCAACATACTTTATGTTGTTCCTGTGGTTCAGTTAGTAAGAAATGTATAATGTTTTTTTCTTTTTCTCCTCATTTTTCTGACTAAATACATAATTTTTGTATTGATGGAATTAATTTGACATTCAATGTTCTGCGTACGGTTGAATAATGTTCATTGTTACCTCAGTTTCGTGATAAAATTAATTCTACAGAAACTGAGTAAGTTTATCTCTTAATCATTACCGGATCTGATTCATCATATTGGATTAACAATTATTGACGAATGTTTACATGCATAGTTTCTTTTCTAAATAGAAATTGATGAAGAATATTTTACTTCTACTAATTCGGATATTCTTTCATAAAATTCACGGCGTAATACTTCTGGTCCAATTGTTTCACTGAGCCACTGCTTTGCTTCAGGACATAATAGTAGTTTTACTGCACGTATGTGCATGGAACTTTCTAGGCTGTCAATGGGAACATAGTTATTTTGTAAACACTCCCATAAAAAAGTCTTTCATTTTCTCATAGTATTGAGTAACTTCCTAGATGTGTAGCACTATTATGAATAAAATCTATTTATTGCTACCTTAAGCCATATGCTAAAATATTTATTGCTACCTTAAGCCATATGTATACATCTTATCATAGAATAAGAGCGTCAGTAGGGTGTACGTAGCTTAAAAAACCTGCAGAGCTTACAAATCTATACATATTTTAAAATATTCTCCGACGTGAAATAAATCAAAAATAGAAGGTCTAAATAAATGTAATATTTGACCTGATCTTTTGTCCACGTAGATCGGGAACATGGCGCACTGCACGGCGGCCGGGGCCGACCAACACTGATAATAATGTTAACGAAGGGACGCGCGGTGGCCTGCCCAGCGTGTAACCCCCCCCCCTCCCGACCGCAGCGCACACACGGGCCTCGAGGGCGGCGGAAGGCTTCACAGCAGGGGGGGGGGGGGCTGAGCCACGAGGAGACGAAATTTGTTGTTTTGAACGAAATTCTTACAATTTTTCAATGAGAAAAGGTTAACAACTGCCTTGCTTGATGTTTTTTAAAATTTCATTTGTAGGTCCCTTGATTTTGTAGGCAGACATTCACTAATAGTTTTTTATCAAAACTTGGTCAAAAATTGTATAAATTTAATAAAAATGTATTATGTGATTTTCTGCCGAAGCAATTAAACGACCTTCAAACCGAATTTTAAAAAAAGTGGAAATTTGGTACGTCTCTGAAAATAGTACAACTTTGCTAGCGAAATTAAGAAAGCGAATTTTATGTTTTTTGTCCTTTTACAGGAGGGAACGAAACACGAGTTCCTCCTTCCAACTCATCGCATCGCATCTCGTCCAGATATCGCAACTTTTGTACATTGATTTTTATAACCTCCGGACCAATCATTCTTTTCTTTGTGCTCCATTTCTTCTATTTCACTGGCGTATTATTTCGCAGCTCGCTTGTTCTTTACCTTGTTTCTTCGTCTATCTCATTTATTCTTCTTCGGTCTCGTATATAAATCCTATACTGTTCTGCCTTTTTGAGAATTTCACATGCTAGCAACTTTGATCGATTATGCAATTACCAATTCAACAACTGCAGGCATGTACAGGAAAAGCACCTTAAGAACTAATCGAACGGGTACATCACAAGCACTTAACTGAAACGACTTGTAGTTTCTTCTTTAGAACAGAATGAGGGCCTCCGACAAGCTCTATAATGATCTGAGACGTCTTTTTCAATTTCACAGTTTACTTTCCTTTAGTGCGTAAGGTACTCTAGCAACGCGCTGAAAATCTTTTTGAACTCTAGCTTTACGGGATCCTAACGTTTAATTTTACATGATTCTTCACTGCGCAAGAGCAAGATATTGCAAATGTAATATAAGCTTCCTATTGACATATCATGACATCTGGGCAACTTCAGCCCATTTTAAGCCTTCTAAAATGGCCACCACCCGAAGATTCAACCTATTGCTATTCGGCTCCTAATCTTGCAACACTCAACACCTTCCGGGTTATTTAAATTCTGGAATGTCCCAAAAGATAAATGCAAGCCGTAACCCTAAAAGCAATGTTACTTTCAAGGGTATTTTTCCAAACTCATTACCATTCACATGTTTAAAACATAATTATAGCATAATGGTAAACAATAGAAAAATGCAGTAATACATTATTGACATACGATTGCACATTCCGATTGATGTACAGACAACCCATACTTAACTGAAGATATTCGTCAGGTGTCTGTATCAACAATTCAGAACAAACAAATCACGTACATGTACAACAATGTCCAACACTTTTCCAGAACGCATTAATCAATATATATATATATATATATATATATATATATATATATATATAGAGAGAGAGAGAGAGAGAGAGAGAGAGAGCGGCTGCT
This sequence comes from Gryllus longicercus, assembly GCA_038098605.1. NCBI lineage: Eukaryota > Metazoa > Arthropoda > Insecta > Orthoptera > Gryllidae > Gryllus > Gryllus longicercus. The sequence continues at coordinate 118,148 of JAZDUA010000500.1, forward strand.
CTGATCGGTAGTTTTCCGAGGTTTCTACGAACAACACCAGGCGAATGCCGGAGCAGTACCCTACCAAACGGGCTACGAACCGCGCGCAATCTTTCCTTCTTCTTCCTTGTCCTATCGTCTCCTCTTACACACACACACACACACACGCACGCACAGACACTAATGCGCACTACGTAAGCACACATGCCGGGAGACCGGTCGGGAGCTTAGGGCTTGTCTCGGCCGGGGCGGGGCCCCACTGGTGGGAGATACCTGGATGGGGGAACAACTCCGACGGTAGGTCAGCGCCGGATCACGCCATACAGCAAGGGAAAGATCACCGCCACCTCCCGGACAAAAACACGCACTACACGCAGGGGACTAACAAGAAGGAATAGTTGACGTGCCCGGAATCACTAAAAACAATCGAACATCGCCCTATAGAACGCCACAAACATTCTTTATTCCAGGATATACATAAATTTATCGTTTTAATATGCCGAAATATTGTTATATTCTACTGGTTTCATGTGGGAAGAATCTTCAAAGTTTGTTTCCGCACCTCCCACCTAATCCGCCTAATCCGGGATTTGCTCTAAGTTGCCGAGTGGACTCCCGACATGTGTGGTAGTGTAATGCATGTAAGGAAAGCACAAGGAAGAGGCAAGAAAGATCGCACGTGGCCCATCGCCTAACTGCTCTGGCATTGTCAGCATTCTGGCCTATTGTTGATTGGAGATACCACTGAAAACTACCGATCAGAGCCGGCCGATGGAATACTCCTCCGTCCAGCGTATGGTCTGTACCAGGAAATGAACTAAATACCAACAAAAAATAATTGATAGAACGAAATAAATTGTATAGATTTGTGAGGACGGGCTGTTGAGTAAATAGAGAACTATAGAAGAAAGATTATGTGGTGATCAATAACATGTACAAAAGAGAATCCCTCTGGGGTGTTTGTATAGAATTTAGAGTTGCAAACGACAAATACATTATGCATCAATTGCATACTACTGCATCAATTATTTTGAGTCTATTTTTGTTCCAGTGTTTATTTCCACTTCTCCCAACTTAGAAGCAGAAACCACGGTTAACGAGCCATCGAGCCATCGAGATGCTGGCTGCCAGGGGTCTAGTTAGGGCCGCTTCCCACGGCGCGGCCGCCGCGCGCTTCGTTCAAGGAGCATAGCTCTTCCGACGCAGCCACCGCCGGAGCCACCGCCGGAGTCACGGCCGCACCGCCGCCCGCCGTGGAAGGGGGTGGGGTCTGGAGGGGTAGGTTTCGCCGGCCCTCGGGCGACGACGAACAAAGGGACCGGAGCAGGTAGAACGTTGCGGCCGCGGCGCAGTGGGAACGCGCCCATTTAAAGCTGTGTTCTGCTAGCGGTGGCGCGTGGCCCCTCCTCCGCGTCTGGTGGCTGGAGTTCGGCGTCGGCTGCCGCAGCAGCCGCCACCCGCTGCACGTGGGAAGGCCTCCATTCAAACCAATGCTCTGCTACGCGGCCCGCTGCTGCGTGGCGCGCCGCGTCCGCGCCGTGGGAAGGGGCCCTTAGAGCGGCGAACCGCACTACCTGGCGACGGCTGGCGCGACCGCGCAGCCCGGGCCTTCCGCGATCTTCTGCCAGTCCCGCTGGGAGCGCTGCGCTCGAGGTGAGCCAAGTGGCGCCCGTCAGCACGGCCGACGCCATCATTGCGCGAAGTTGCTTACGTTAATAAAGAACGACGCCCGCCCAACGAGCTGATGCACGCTTTTGCTTCCGTCACTTCCCTAAAATGTTCACCTCGGGAAATAGGAAATTACTTTTACTTATTATTCCACATTAAAATCAAAACAATAAAACATTTTTAATTAATACGTAATATTGCAAATATATTTTCATTCCTTTGTAATTTGATCTCAAAGCAAAACTTAGAAAAATCAAAATATCTAGATAAACAATTTGTTTTGGAAGCAGTAGGTGTCAAAATAATCGCCCACTCTCTGAATGGAGTCTTGAGTATTTCGCTTTAGTTACCTGAGCAATTCACGGTACTTTCGCCCCTGAAGGGGACCAGTGCTCTTGTCCTTGTCTCGGCCGTTGCACTACATCGCCATACTCTACTTATTTAGTAAAAAAACTGTTAAAAACTGTCTGACGAGCTATGGGGAGAAGTTATCTAGAAGTTAGAGAAGAACTCTGTCAGTAATATTTCTGATTTTCTTTCAAAATTTATGTAACGCTTCTAAAATTCGTCAATTTTTTTTATTTTTCACGTTTGCATAGTGAGTTCATTATTGTTATTTTATTTTGCTAACAAAGGTACTGTTCCGTTTGCCGAGATTGTTACGGCAATAGTGCCGTAGCAATCTCGGACCGAAGGACCTTGGGTTGGAGTCCCCCTCGGGCATGGTTGTAATTCTGCTCGTCCTTTCACCCCTATTTCACCATATCATGTCATCTTCAGAGTTACCATACCCTTAAATGCAATAGTGGCCGCAAATGACCTAGATGGTGATGTGACCTTAAATGAAAAAAGGTAGTGTTTTACAAAGTGTTATACGGGCTCTCTTGAAAACCATCTCGATGCATTACTTAGATAACAAGAGAGCCAGTATTGTTCAGTTTTTGTAAAATAGATTATATTATTATATTATTCGTTACCTTTTACGGTTTGTATCTTTGCATACGAAAAACTCTGCAGTTTCATTGAAAAGTCAATCTTGTCAATACCTCTGTATTTTCAACAGTGACAAACCATAAAAAGAAATATATTATTTTCCTCATACCCTAAATTATTTTGGAAATTCTGGCTATGATATACTTCGGTAACGCACTTGGTATACATCAGTTTTTTCACGTTACAATTATGAACCCATGCTTCTATCATCATTGTGTTCTGTTACAGCATTGTTATCTAGATTTACAGAGAGCGTAATGTGTATTACATTAGGATTAACGCCTTCGAAAATTAAACGAGAAAAGATAATTCGTTGAGCTCGATCATTAACAGTATATTTTATCAGTTTTTGTTCGGTAGGATTGGAGAGAATTGAAGAGTTAACTGTGGAAGTGACATACCTCCATTCCCGGTTGAGTTCTACTTTTACGCGTGGCCCGAGAGAGGGAAGACTTTTAAAGATGTGCAAAGGAGAGTTCTAAAAGATATTCACTAGAACGATAGAGAGGTATGGAGATTTGTATGCAAGTGTCGGCCGCAAGAGCTGTAAAATTCTCGCAAGAAGAACTATATAGCTCATTCAAAAATTAAAAACATATCAATGTCATGTTATGTCCAACCAGGATTGTTCAGTCGCTTCTCCAACGTGCTGCCAAATATTGTGTTCATAAATGGCTAATTCCCTTACTATACACAGCATCCAAAAACACAAACTATAAGCGAATCCTGTCGGGAACTACAAGTCCAAACGTGAATAACCTTCCTTCTGCAGAAATTTATTTCCTGGAGGTACGTCCATTATGATATAAACGCTTCACTTATCAAAATAGATCGGCCTGTTGTACATCCTTTTCGCGGTCGGGTCATAGAACCTCACGAATTACCAAGTTTCAATGATAGCATCGAACCGACTACTCCCCGGTGTCGGGCGCATGGAATGACAAGTGCACAAGTCTCCTGCAACCGAAGCCGATGGTGGCGTGATGCGCCAGTAGTAAATGTTTGGCCAGTGTAAAACGCACGGTACGAGCTTGTAATAATCTGCCTCCCTCTCCTCTTGGCACGCTAGCGCCCGGCTGGCTCCGCGGGATTCATGTGCTATTGTGTTCTTGATATATTGAGTCGCCTTGGGTGAGGTCCAAGACCTCTCTGGGGGGATGGGAGGAGTGGCGCGGGCGGCGAGAGCGAGGCAGTTGGTGGCGTGGGTGCGTCCGGGTGAGGGCGGCGAGGAAACGGAAGCGGCGGGGCTGGCGAGTGGTGCAGGAGGCCGGACGAGAGCCAGGTACCAGGGGATTTGGCGCAGGGAGGAGGCGGGGGTGTGATTGGTGGTTCGCTGTTGGGGCTGGGAGGGGAGGGCGCTGGAAGACGGGGTTGGCAGGGAAGGATGTGCGTCTGCGAGAAGACGGGATGGTGAGTGGAAGTTTGTCGAAAGGGCGAGGTTGGTGAGGGGGCGGAGGGTGATGAGGTGAGAAGGGGGTACTGCTTCGATGAGGCGACTGACTGGCCGGGGGGAGGGGCGGAAAGGGGCGTGCACAGGGCGAGAAGAAGGCACGGCGGCGATGGACAGGGGAGGAAAAGAAGGAAATGACACGGGGTTGGCGAACGAGGTTGTTGAAGAGGAGGCGCAGCGAGAACGCGGGGAGTGAGGGCGGGGAAAGGGCCGGGGGCGGGGCGGGGCGGGGCGGGGCGGGGCGCGCGCGGGGTGAGGCGAAGAGACAGGGAAGTCGACGCGATTCGCGCCGAGGTCACCACGGCACACGACCCGCCGAACTTCCCCTCCTCCGTCGAGGTTTAACCCCCTAACGGCTGCAGAGGCTGCTGCGCTGCCAAGGCCAGCGCCGGCGCTTTCTTAGGCCGCCGCGCCGGGTTGCGACTCGCACATAGATCTTGGCGCTCGTGGAAGTGCTGGAGGGGGGTGTACCCGCGGCTGCTCAAGACTTCCGCCTTGGATGCATTAGTTGGCTAAAGACGCCTGCACAGCTCTGAGCGAGCATTCTCGCCTTCAGTTTAGGTTGTTCGCTTCCAAGCAGAAACTCTCGATTTTCGAAGGACGAACGGGGTTCTCTTCCTTGAGCGGACGAGAAGGAAAATCTCAGTGAAGAGAGGAATGTGACCCAATGAATTTTTCTATGAACTAAGAAGCGTATAATGTACGGCATCACTTTCGAATCTTTGTATTCGTAATATCTTGCATGATCAATGGGCAAATGGCATTTAACATTTTTGTGAAGGTAGTTTGTTTATTTTTTTAAAATTATTATGCAAAAAATGTCTTTCAAAACTTAGCTTTCCATAAGCATTGAAGGAGATTAGGCAAGCGGAATGGGAGCCCTTGATAAACGTTTCGTTTGGCAATAAATCGCAAGATTGCTGTTACCATTATATTACCTTTAACGAAACGAATATATTCAGGTCAACGTCTAGGATTGACGAAAAGGTTGACCTGAATATACTCTTTCGTTTCTTAGTTTTAAGAACTCGAATTTAATACCAATATATAATTTCAAATACATCCTTATATTTAAAACAAATATAATTAATGATAAATTATCAATTCTTCTCAAAAAGAAATTTAATGTTATCAGTTTCGCTAACATAAATTACGAACAATTCCTTTGCTATTAAATGAACGTACTTTTGTCTCTTCAATATTTTATCTAAGGACTTATACTCCAAAACAGAGTCAAATGTAAGTGCCCTCATGTATCTTCTTTAAGTTCTGAATGGTTGAAAACGTTATTTGGATATTTAATATGGGTGTGTTTACTTGAAAGACCATAAACATGTTTAGTAGTTTAATATAATTCAAAAGTCTTCCATTAAATTGTGCAGGTGTCGCGAACAATCCTCACTAGCTGCCTACGTTCATTTCTGTTAAAAAGCTAAATGCCGCTCATTTCTTCAGCGACGTATTTCGGAGTATTTATCCGCCTCGTAAAAACCTTCTTACTTCTGAAAACGAAGTTCGTTTTACAGATTTACTTCTGCGTTTTGCCTACGATTTCTGGAAATCAATGATCCTACAAATGTGGCCCACGACATTCCAACCGATTTGATTCCTGCTTCTCCTACTTCAGTCAAGTAATAATAATAAAAATAATAATAATATCAATAAATTTAATAATATTAAATATAATAATAAATATAGTAATAAATATATTAATAAATGTAATAATAAATATAATAATAAATATAATAATAATAGTTATTATTATTATCATTATTATTCTAGAGAAATGAATCGAAATTAATCACATCTCGGAAAAAAGACCTTCCTTCACAATGTGCTCCAAATGTTTGCCGTTTCCAATGATGACTCGAAGACGCACCACTACATCAGAGATTACTCACAGTCACAGATCTTAATGTAACGATTGGCTTAACTTTTTACTGATATCCCCGACTTTTATAGCATTTAGAGCTTTTTGTAGTATACCTTTTTCGGAAAACCCGAAGCAAAAAGTCAAATTCGATAATTAATGTACTGGCTATGGTGCTGACACTTCCGCAATCCTCAATAAATTCAATACGTTTGTTTAATATTAAGGAACATTTAAAGTTTCATGTAGAAGTAGATCACACAGAGCATTGTCGGAGTGTGGACGCGCCCTATTCCACATAAAACCTGTTTGGATTGACTGCCTTTGCCTTTGCGATCGATTTTCGAAGAAATTATGCTTTCATCATGTGTAAGTTTAGTTCACTCTTGGTGTCGGGCATCGTGAAGACCAGGCATCGTAAAGAAAATCCTTACTCCAAGCAATCAGAGCCACAAGCCATCACAGAAATAATGTGGGGTATCGTGCACCAATCAGGGTTGCGACATTAAATCGCACGTCAATTTGTGGCCCATCCTGTAAAATAAAAACTAAAGTTTCTATTGATTGATTACTAATTAGTGATTCCTGGCGCGGCCACTACCGAGGTTATTAGCTCCATAAGTGCAGTGCAGGTTTATTCTCGGGAGGTGGGGGTGTTCTTTCCTGACTATATGGCGAGATCCGGAGCCGACCTACCGTCAGCCAACGAGGTTTTCCCTCACCAAGTATCTCCCACCAGCTGGAACAATCTCTAAGCTCCCGACCGGTCACCCGCCATGTGGTGTAGTGTAGTTCATGGTGCATGTGAGTATGTATTTAATGGGTGAAAATAGGATAAGGAACGGGAAGGAAAGATAGCGTGCAGTCAGTGGCCCCTTTGTTAGGGAACTGCTCCTTCCCCTGGTGTTGATCGGAGAAACCATGGAAAACTACTGATCAGAGCAGCCGGCCGCTAGAATTCGCCTCCAGACAGCGACGGAACTCGATCTTGCTGACAAGCAAGTGCCGAAAATCCTGCCGTCGCACCGTCGGGGTCGAATCTAGAATCTCCTGATCAGAGGCACTGCAGTGACATCAGTTGATAACCTGGGTCACCTCTTACGAGAAATTTATGTATTCTTTTCGTTTTTCAACTAATAAAATAAGGAAAGTTCTTGCTCGAAAGCATCAGAAGTTACCATAACAATAGTCTTAATGTTCATCTTTTTATTTTCTCGACAAGGACATCGAAAATAATGAGATAGTATTGTAATGATGCAGAGGAAATTGACAATTTTTAGCCAGAAAACTCATATTATTGGATTCCTCAATCGAACTGGCCGAACTCGAGACACTCCGATGTTGAAACGGGTATTTTGATTCTTTGGAGTTCTTTAAATTAACCTTTTCTTAAAAATAGCTTCAAATTTTTGGATTAAATTTTTCCTTGGGGATAGGAAAGAGGGTCTTTTAAAAATGGCGCATGTCTAATTATCGTTGAAATATCTGAATAATCAAACATTAGGTAAGTTCTCATTTTTTAGTCTTCCTTCAACTGTAATATAAAAGATAGAATGTATTCCGTAATCGAATCTGTTCTTCAAAGACAGATCTTTAAGTAAGGTTGGTTCAAGTTTTCGAAATGAGTAGTTTTGGCGTGAAATGTCGGCAAAATAATTTTTTTTCAAAAACGGCTCCAAAATCTTTCTTTGGTTTTTTTTCTGGAATGGAGCAAAGTCCGTTTATGTAAATGGTACAGATTTAATTTTCATTCAAGTCTCTGAATTTTCGAGAATTAAAAAAGTTACAAATAATCTGAGAATGTATGTAATGTAACACCACCGGTATTGTACATCGGTTTTACCTATTCTTCTAAGCAGTCGCACATTGACTTGACGGACTTTGAAACATACGATGTACCAATAGCTGCATATACGAATAATGTAAACAACAAACCTTGAAAAAGGCTTTAAAGTACGATATTTTTAATCTCGCATACCAAGTGTGAAGTTTAGAAATGAAGTTACCTGAAGGTTTTTGTAGATTTTCAAAATATCAACAGATGCGCTTTTGTTCAAAGCATAAGAAAATAAATGGATAATGAGGAAAATTACTCATCCAATTCCTCTGGGAAACCACGCCCAAGTATCTTTCGACATTACAGTCGATTTCACTAAAAGCATTTACTTAAATGTATTTCGCACATAGATCTTTGACTTGCGAGATGGGTATTCGCGGCCGCTTAAGATTTCCGCTTTGAGAGTGTTGCGTTCGCTAAAGAAGCTCACTAGGATTTCGAAGTTGGCAGCGGTTGTTTGCAGTTTGTTGTGTGTTTGCAGAGTTCTGTGTCCGTCTTGATTTACTGCTCTTGAGAGATAATTCAACGAAACTAAAATCGAGTTTCACCATTGTGTTTTCAAGAATGGAATCTGTATCACCACAATTTTTAGTTACACTGTAGTTGCATTACTAAGCTAACTTTACTGAATGACGCCTTTATAAGAGTTGATGTAATTTCCAATAATATATAAAACTCGTTTATTTCATTTAGTATTCTACTCACTATGAAGAAAATATGTCAGAAAAAATTGACATTAAAAATTACTTGTGTAGATGTGTGAGATTAGAAAAACATATATTTCATTACAAACTTATATATGTTAATCATTGAAAGTCTCATGCTGATCATAATTGCAATTGTCTTCTACTCTGGAGAAATTTCCCTTTGTTTCTCTAACATTTAATAGGTGTTCTATTTTTGTAGCAAAATTTTCATTTGCAACGAAATGAAATAAACGTATATAGTTTCAATGAAAAAGCTGCTTGTAGTGCCCTAGCACATACTTTCTCGTATCATTTTGCATTTCAAGTCCGAACAAAAATCGCATCCGCGTCATTTTTTGAAAGTGTACTTTACCCTATTCAAGAAATAAAATGAAAAAATGGTGCCGTTTTTATGAAAAATTTTGAACTTTTGAACAACTTGAGACGTGCGCTAGTTTTAAGTATCCTTTGCTATTTTGAGGAAAAAATTTTATCCAAAAGTTCTGAGCCGTTTTAGTGTTTTTTGTAAATGTGAAGGGTTCATGTAAAGTACCACCAAAACTAAAATAACCGTTTTAAATTCGCAGGGATTCGAGACAGACGGGTAAATATATTTTTTTCCGATATTCAATACGCACAAAACGTGAATTCTGACCACACAATATCGTGGACGTATTGTCCTACAAGTAGAAATAATATTTAACCACTTTTTTGATATTACGGCCCTACAATACGAGGTTTACTCTCGAAATTGCGTTTTTTGCCAGAGTATTACAATACTTTCTATTTACTTCTTAAGTACATAAAATGGTAAGAATGTAAAATGTAAAGAGACTTTTCGTTGCATAATTTTTTGAAGAAAACAACTCTACTGTATATACAGTGGATTTAAAACAAATATTAAAGAAATTTGAAATATGGAAACTACGAATTCATTTACAACGGACTAAATGTTTATCGTGAAAAAATGTGGTTAAGCCATACTTCGTTGAAATATTAAATGTTAAAGAAACATTTTTTATAATGATACAAAAAAGTAGTTAAATATAATTACAATAAATATATTACATCATGTTATTCTCTTATTAAATATTTATAAAAATTATATTACTTTTTAATAATATCAAGTCGTCCTGTATAACTTTCATTGCCTTTTCAGTGAAAAAATTTGAGACGTTTATTACAAATATGATACAATGATGTTACCATAAGGGAGATGTAAGAAATATTAGAAAATCTGCAAAATTTGTACACTATTCCTGCACCCGATTCGACAAAACCTTTTGATTATGAAGAATTATTTGACCTTTATTGAAGTAAATCTACGGTTGTGATGTATTTGTACCGGAATTACGAATTATTCTACTACGAAAATTATAAGAATATCTATAGTTGCGAATGAATTGTCAAATTGAGAATAAATGTTTTAGACTGCGTTCTCTTAGTGTAGGAAAACAAGGCAACATAATCTAACGTAAACTAGACAAAAGAGGCAAAGTGGAAACACTTTGAACTAACACATTTTAAAAGTCAATAGCACTCGGTGAACCAATTTAAAATTAAATATAAATTTACTGTACGCGCCAGACTAAAGAAACTCCTTTAAAAGTCAAATAATTTGCTTCCAGAAACTAATCCTTGGTGCATATGAAAGCACCTCCCCCTCCTCGGGCAACTACCGTGTTTGTGGGGCGAAGCCGTCTTTAATCACCCGGTGGATAGCGGTGCCTACGAACGCGACTGCGGAAAGGCGGGAAAGAGGGACTAAAGTTATGAATCGCGATCTTCTCGGGTGCTCGTTATTCGCTCCACAGCTCCCCCTCCTCCTCCTCCTCTTCTTCGACCTTCTCCTTCTCAGGGTCTCCTTCCTTCGAGAGAGGTAGCATTCAGCACCCTAGAAGCGAGCACATCCCTTGCCCTACCTCTCACGCCCTTTGCACTTCGGAACCGAGGGACCTACTTTGCGGTAACGGAGAGATTGCGATCATTAGACGGGCAATGCGTTTGATGCCGCCGCCGCCCTTCGTTCCGCCACCCACGTCCTCGTTCCGCCAGTTAGCCCCTCCGCGAGGCCCTCAAGACGTTCCTCCATATTTTCGATTACAAGGTTAGGGTTCACACGTCGCGAAGCTGATGGTTTAATAATGAAAGGGCGACCATCCCGCGCAGCTTCTCTCTTCGTCAATCTTTCCGTCTCTCTCTTTGAGCTCCACAAACTTTTCTGGGTTCGGCGGCGTTACCCTTATGCCCGGACAGACGGTTTTACCGGCTGTACCCTTAATATAACAGAATTATCTTCCAATTCTGTTTCCGCCCTCGGGTCGGCGGCGAGGGCCGGGGGTAAACGGGGAGGTGAAAAGGGGGGTCGGGGGCCGAGTCCCCCCTGCGAGGCGCCGCGGCGCGCACCGCGCACCGCCGCGTCCCCGCACCGCCACCCCCGCGCACACCTCGCCGCCCGTCCAAAAACAAGGCATCTCATTATCCCGGCGGGGGCGGCGGGCAGGCGGCGGGCAGGCGGCGGGCAGGCGGCGCGGCGCGCGAGCGCGTTCGGCCGCGCTCGGGCGTCTCCGGGAGCGGCGGGCCGCGCGGCGCCGGCGCCGGCCTCGGCGGCGCGGCGGCGCAGACCCCGCCTCCACCGCCGCCTCCACCGCCGCCGCAGCCTCCGCCGCCGCAGCCGCGCCGTCGCCAGACGCTGTCCGGAGCTCGTCAGCAGCTCACCGGCGCCTGCCCTCGCGCGCGGCCGCCGACGCCGCCGACGCCGCCGCCGCTGCCGGGCGCTCGGCCCGGCCGCCAGCGCCGCCCGCCGCCGCCCGCCACGCAGCCGCAGCAGCGCGACGCGCCCTCCGCCGCCGCCCCCGGCGCGGCTCGGCCCGCGCGGCGCGCTCACCGCCGGCGCGCCATGCGCCCGCCGGCGCCGCGCGGAGCACGTGTGACCGCGCCGCCCGCCCCGCCCCGCCAGCGCCCCCGCCTCGGACTCTAAGGACACGCTCTCTAAGGCGACGAACTCTGCTCTCCCCCGGCAGCGGCGCAGCACCCCCATGTTCCGCTAGACTCGGCTGACAGTCGCGGCTTTCATCTCGGACGGGGACGGAGGCCTCGAGTCCGCCAGTGCTTCGCCTCCGCGAGTGTTTGTGTGTGTGTGTGTGCGTGGCTGCGGGCCGCGCCGGTCGGACCGGAGAGTGTGAGAGGGAGCGCCCGCCGCCCCGCTAGAGCAGGCGGTGGGCTCCCGCGCCTGGGAAGCGCCCCCCGTTCGGAGAGGGGGGCGGGGCGGGGCTCCGCGAACGCGCTCGCAATGTGTTGATATTCTCCTGCTGGGCCAACACACGCGCGGGCGCATGGCGGGGCCGAGGCGGCGCCCCGCCGCCGCCAACTGACTGCTCCCGCCGGCCGCGCCATGCAGATGGAGGAGTGCTGCCGGGCCGCCCTGCAGCACGGCCGCGGCACGACGCCGCGCGCCGGGCGCGGGCCGCACGTCGCCGGGCGAGGCGGCGGCGGCGGCGGCGCCCTGGCCGCGCACGGGCTGCACCGCGGCCGCCCCAGCCACGGCAGCCACGGGGACCTGCTGCCGGGCCCCATCCCGGGGCCGCCCGGCCTCCCGGGCCTGCCCCTGGGGGGCGTGCCGCCGCCCCCGTGCGCGCCGCGCGCCCTGCACGCGCCCGGCCACGCCGCGCTCGGCCACGCCGCGCCCGGCTCCAGCGAGTGGGGCGACATCGAGCTCGACATTCGACAGCACATCCAGCAATGCTCCTGCACCTGCAATCACATGGGATACGGGAACTTTATGGATTATCAGGTAGGCGCGAGCCTGCAGTGTGTGTGAATGAGCAAGGTCTAACTTAATGTAATCATTTTTGGAATGGGTATTATGTTTGTGCCGTTGATATTGGTAAGTAACGATTTATCTTCTTTGGCATTCAAATTCGGGTAGAATTTGAGAGTACACACATTTAGATCATTGGACCGGACGCAATTATCACGGCATTGGGGTACCTTGTTAGCAATTACCGAGAAAACTGAGGATGAAGTTTGACTAACGAGACAAATGTTAGATTTTTAAAATTTTTCTGAAAGACGAAAATGACTATCATAAAGGAGATATATTATTTTATCTTTGGGTTAAATTACTTGAGAGATCTTCAAACCGGTAGAAATTCAATTTGGTGGAAGTTTTCACATGAATTCTTGAGTCTACGTCGTGTATTGCTGATAACTCTATTGATGGCTTTGTGCTTACAATAACTTGCGACTCACAAAGTGTATGACAAGTAGTGGTCTTTACGGACATCTATTTTCTAATAGATATTCATAATTTTGATAACTTAAATGTTTTTGTGTCAATTGGAAACTTTTGCTTGATAACGAAATGCATTCCTTTGGCCGTTCGTATGCATTTAAAAAAATGAGACTTATAATTGAATACAACCTTCGTAATAATTTTATGATACATTAATTGCTCCACGTTTGTTATATGATACCTGATTTTTGTTCACGTGTGCAAAACTACCGCATTGTTTTCAAGGAGAGCGTGTTCAAATAATACGAGCTGCATTCAGCGACCACCCACCATCTCTGCTTCCAAATCATCGCCTGCGCCTTTCACGTCCATCTCTTGAGGCGGTGGGACAGCCGGCGCCAGGCCACATAAATCTCTCTCTCTTTTCAGACCCCTATGCCACCCTTATGCGAGGCTGCGCTCTCTTCCCAGTCCACGTAAATGCCCTTAGAGCACGGGACACCTTTCGAGAGAGTACGACGGCCTTGCACTCTTCTCGAACAGGCCGAGGGCCTCGTACCTGAAATGTATACAGCTGAGATTTACTTTAGTTTTTGAAACAAAATTCTCAGCCAACTTGCGATTAAATCTTGCCGCGTAACTACAATCCTGGATATACTCTAAAAGTAATAACAGCTGATTTCGTTTACCACATATGTGGCCATTTTGGCTGTTTTTCGTTCTATATATCTATGACAACTGGTAATCGCATACTCAAAAAATAATCTCTTGATTCATTTTTACTCCTCGATGTGTTGGTCATGTGGAGAAGGACCCACTCGTCGTCTCTGGAGTTTGTGAATTTGACACCGTTCCACTTTTTGAACACGAGTTCAACAGTTATGTCCATTCTGTCGGTGAAGTAAGCGATATCTGTCTACTAATGTGACTGCCGCGTGTTATGTAGTCGTAATGTCGGCGAAGCAAGAATGCATCTACTGTACCTATGCTAACTTGATTTGTTTTTGAGGACGCATTCCCCAATGTGATAGAGCACGATAAATATATATCTTTCACATAATACGTTGTTTAAGTTTAGTTACTCGGTACAAATAGTGAACGTCTCAGTCAGAGACCTGAGTGGAGGCAAATCTGAAATGCAAAATTTCGATCTCGTTTCGACAGGCCAATATCTCCTTAGCTCTTAACTATCTGCCGATGCGCTGTCGTTGCCCCCTCCAACTGCCCCTAGTGACGATTCCCATGCTTCTTGGTTAGCAGGTAAAACGAGCGAGGGTGAGAAAACGCGTGATAGCAGCATCCATTTTGAGAGGTTTGGGTTGAGGAAATCTTTGTGCCACAGGGAAGATTTCAAACCCAACAATCGGCAATTCTTGCTTCAAGAGCGCAGCAGATGTCACTGGCTGGAGATAAATTTGTAATTTTAACGTACAATATGGAGCACGATTAATAAAAGGCCTATCAGAGGTGAGGACAATAATACCAAAATATGAAAACCGTTGGGTGAAAAAAAAAGTTCTTATAATCGCATTATTTGGGGAGGATGTAAGATGTTAGTTTTATTTCCTGGTAATGCTTCGTATGAAATAAGGCATAATGCGTTGATTTCGCGGCCTCTTGTCTCTCTTAATTTTTTTATATCCACACGAGTAAGCTACACGGAACCTTCTGTGGTTTATCTTATATGACTACGTTTTTTTTAACAAATCTTCGCAACCTGTTGACTTTCGCTCTATAATTTTAAATAATGATAGATGGTGATTGAGAATCGCATATAAAATTTAATTACTACTTGGTATAATTTCAATTGTTATAAGTAATAATTAACTTACCTGTGATTTCATAGTCTCACTGTACGTTACACTACTTTTTACATCACTCTATGTGAATATATTTTACTTAAAGTACAGGAGTCTTGTGATACGTTGTGCAGGACGAATCCCTTTTGAGAATATCGATCCACTTGTAGAATTTCCCAGAGCACATCGCATAAACATTAAGACGTAACGTTGCTTCCAACTAAAAGGTGAAACTACTATATCTCAATTATCTCGAACCCCCGTTTCGATCAGGTTTTTGCCCAGTTTCCCTGATCCATTGGGCAAATGCTGAGATGTTCCCTTGTTTGGCTTCTGGACGTAAATGTAGCTTCACTCTGCGCATGTTTTATTGAACTCACCTAGGAGTAGAGGTAAGGGTGAGTTACTATCTTGTTAACAATGCAGAAAAATGAAATCTGCTGTTGGTTTACAGTTTTAAATTAAGTGTTCTATAACTCGGGAACGAAAATGTCTAGTTTTTGAAATGTTGATAATCTCGCGCTTTTTAAATTTTTTAAAATTTATTTATCTTAAATCATCCTTTATCAAAACTCATCCTTTAAGTATTTATAATTAAAATGATGTGAAGGGATTCAGCAACTTAAAGAAAATGTGCAGATGATGTTTCCCCATTCCGTTTTTACTGTTTTTTGACTAAATAAATCTAAATCTAAGTATATTTAAACTATTTCATCGCTCATTAATTGTGTCTATAATTAAACAAGAATACAATTTAACGTGTGAACGTGTGAGAGCATTGATACGATTTGATGCATAACTGTGTTGTTTGAAGCTTTGTGTGTTTTGAAGGAGACATAACTTAATGACCGACTATTCAGAAAATGAAGTTAGTGAGTAATTGAAAAGCACGGTATTCAATCTGACGTTTCACTTTTTATCTTAATGTCGACCCTCAACATGATGTTCACATCATGCAGAACAGAAGAGATTAGTATGCCTAAACAATCGCTCTGAGTTAGGTTCACGCAGCCAGTACTGTTTTATGTATTTTTGATTAAGATTACCTTTTTCCTTGAGATTCACTTCCTCTCCAGCTTTGCGTCTAATGTCAAGCTTTGCCAATATGAAATTAGGTATAATTTCCCCATTGAGGTGTACTGAGAAATTATTTATCCTTTTCTATGTGACATAGTTTGCAATTTTTTACATTTAAACCTGTTTAAAATTATAATCAGAAAATGCTTTAAGATTGGATTTTAAGTGTGTGTTCCCTATTATTAGACATTCAGTATTATATTTTCCATATTGCACTGATGTGTCTCGGGAACATACTACAAAAGGTATTGAGTTTACAATGTGATATTCGCATATGCGTAATAAAGCGTCTATTTTGTTAATTATTCACACAATGTGAAGTACTTCAAATTCGAAATAGGTTTGTCGTAAAGATTGCATGCTTTTTGACGCAAAATCGTGTTCTAAAAGTGGTGGGTAACGAAAAATAAAATATAAACATTTCGCTTACACAAAATTACCACTAATTCTGGGTACATAATATTCTTCTCCTAATGTATTTTAAGCTATGCAAATACTGAATCTGTGACGTTTCAATATTTGGAGTGCTTAACATTTCAATATGTAATCAATGTTTGCAATTCATTAAATTCAAATGCAGTTGTAATTAGTAGATATATTTTACCAGACGCTAGTGTTTTATACTGAACATCTTTTAAAATTGAATAACGTAAGAATGTAATAATCTGTACTAAAGTGCACAGAGAGAGACGTGGTTGTAATTCATTGATTAAACCATACATATTTGTATGCATTTTTATCGGAGACGTGTACTTAAAAATTTCGGCAAGATTTTTACTGTAAGATGAAGGAGAACCGTTAAATTAAGCTTCATGAAAGGTGTTGAATGTTCTTCTCCTTCCGCGAAACACATTGTTCAGGAAGAATGGATTAGCACGAACCGTCTGCTCTTCGGAGCTGCTTCCTTTGAATCGCGTGTCGGAACGCCGTTCTTCTAACGCTCACAATTGAAGCGCTCTTTTTAGAACAGAAGATGATGTGCTTTCTTATCACAGAATAATAAGTTTCCTTCTACTCCCATCTCAAATTCCTATTTTAATTTTCAGTTTTTTCTTTTATTGCAAACTTCTTAGTCCTGGCAAGCATAAAATGGGTACACTAATCAAAACTTAACAAAGTATACATGTTTTTCTGGTCAATCATTGACCAGCAAATTCTTTGTTCTCGCTCTTTTTCTATTATTCGTACGTGTTTTATTAGTCGTTTGCTTTCTTCTATGTTTTTGATAGTCGCATTGGACTGTCGAGATATTTGAAATGTGTTCACGAAAAATAATGGGAATCAATAACTTGAACTTCTAGAGAGATCGCCGAAGACAGTTATTTTGAACTGTGTACTTCGCAAAGATCAATGGTGACGAACATGTTTTTATCGTGAGTCTATCCTCTATTGTAATTTTGTTTTGGGCGATATCTTATATATTCTAATAAAATCGTTAACATTAAGAAAGTTTCATTCAGTAATTTCCAACTTTTCACCTCTTTGCCAGTGAAGTACTTTCTGTAAAACCGTGCCGCTTTTATATGCCGCTTACTTTTCATATCATGTCGCATTTTCACATTTTAACTAGTGACCATCATAATTTGAGCAAAACGTATTTTTTGTTGAGTGAAACGTACTCTCAGGTATCATATCGCATTTAAACATGAAGCCACTTGCTTTCAAGCACCTTTTTCCCCAAATAAATGAAATTAATTAATTCCCCCCTTTTTCTTCACATTCTGATCACTAGAAAGTTCTCGGTAATTCAACTTACTCAGAAACGATAAATAGAATTGAAGAAGATACGACTATTAATTTTACGTATGCCGATGGACTTTTTATGTGCCGCATAAGTTTCATACCCGTGCAGTATTGATTCAGCCAGAACGTTTTTGGCATCGCTGTAAACGTGTTATTCGAAAATAACTGGCATGACTTATAGAACAACTTTTATTTATTTTTATTTTATTTGACATAAAAAACAATTAAACACTGTGTTGTGTACTCTGTGCACGATTTCTTAATTCTCGTATACCTAACCTAAGCCATAAACAAGTTTAATTTTGAATATAGAAAGAAATGCGCGTTTTGACAAGAATTCTTAACAAAAGTTTCGCTCCGACATATTTCCTAGAATATTACGCCATATCGTAAATGGGAATGCGAAATGCTTTCGCGAAATATACACAACTAACATTACAAAGGCTGACTGAATTAGAAAGAGATCTGAACGCGTGGCATAATGGACGTGTGAACAATTTATTCAAACGGATGTTCCATTTGAGGTTTCACTGAATTGAGAGACCTAAAAATTTTGTTATCTTAACATCAGTCAACTATATTTTACACTGCCAAGTTAAATTTTCTTAATTGTGCTGTTGCACCTGGAATTTGTACGTACTTTTCATGTATATCTTTGTTACGGATTAAATGTTTTTCTAATTATCATATTGTACGTTTATTTATAAAAGTATTAGTTTCCCAGTTAGAGCTAAACAAAGAAAATGGATGGCCTTTTAAATGAATGAAGTGACATACATTTTATTTAATACATTGGAGTTTCACACATTGAAACTAGTATTTAAACACCACGACAAATTATTTTATCATGAGGAAGTGAGTCCATTGTGTTGTTTGCATTTGGTGATCTAATATTAATCTAAATTTTAGTGTATTATACATTCCAAGTAATACATTCCGAATACTGCCAAATGAGTTATATTGTCTGGAAAATATACAAAACAGAGATTTGTTTACATTTTATAAATGAAATTACGTTTTTAATTTCTCTCTATGTACATCTAAAAATTGATTTTCTATTAGGGAATATTTACTGATTTTCAGAACTGGTCTTCAATTGCATTATAGTTAAATATCCTATACAAACAACAGGAGAGTGATTCTCTACAACTGATATTCGTACCTGAGTGCTCAGTAGCTAGCAATGCTAAACGGTGTTTTCAGTTTCTTGTGAACGCAATAAAGATAAAGTAATGCTGCAAACCCTGGAAGTAATATTGACGAACCAATATTTGTTAGAGGTTGAAAATACTGATAATCTGATCTTTATGACTCTCCGTCCGCCTATGGACAACTTTAGCGCCCAA
This sequence comes from Gryllus longicercus, assembly GCA_038098605.1. NCBI lineage: Eukaryota > Metazoa > Arthropoda > Insecta > Orthoptera > Gryllidae > Gryllus > Gryllus longicercus. The sequence continues at coordinate 136,830 of JAZDUA010000500.1, forward strand.
ACCGATTTTCCCCAAGGTGGATTTTTCCCAGTCTATTTGGCCGAACTCAATGGCCAGCAAATTTGAAACAGTTGGTTTCATTCTATTTTAGGGGTTAGGACACGTATTTTTCTAACTGTGGGATCCACGATCACACTCCAGCTCAACAGGTGATTTAAATCCGTTCCTGCCCTATTCAAAGCTATCCCGAGATCCACACAGTCTCCTTTTCAAATGAATACCAATATTGACTGATTTGATTAACAGTAAATATTGGGTAAATATGTGGATGAAGCATGCCGCTTACCACGCCATCTCCCCGCATTCGAAATTGCAAGACCTCCAATAACATGTTTCAAAAGTTATACAGATGTCTCTGGAAGTGAAGGGATATCGTAAAATGCAGAAATGGAGGAATCCTAATCCCCTCTGACTCTTCGGAAGTGTGTATAACTTGTTGCAAAAAGAGTAAAATAATACAAAAATTAATTTTTGAGGAACATCGTATGATGCCTGTAGGATGTTTTTAAAAAAATTCAAAATGGCTCCAAGTTTTTTTCATGTTGTTACACAAGAGTTCGGTGCCAGTCCGGATGGCCGAGATCACTAGGGCTGTGGTGCCGTAGGGATCGATAGCCTATATCATCATCACATCGTGTCATCCTCACAGGTACCATACCATTACACGCAATAGTGATCGCTAATGATGTAGAAATTGATGCGAACTTAAATAACACAAAAAGAGAGTTTGTTGTACTTATAAATGTGGTCCTATTTTATATTTTTAATGAAAATAGATTGTTTGTTCAATTGACCAAAAATTTCAATTTTGTATGAACATTTTTATTAGATGAGATGATGCTCGTAGATGCTAGATATTTTTTCGTCAAATAATTATTTTCTTGAATATTAGCGTTTTATAGTATTATTTAATTCACACTTATTTTTCAAATATTAGTCGTTTTCTCTAAATTTTGAATCATTATACAAGTTTTTCTAAAGAAACTGTTCAATTTTTTTGCACTTTTCCGAAAACAGAAAAATGAACTGAATTATCTGGCTTATATGTCATTATCATTGAAACCTTTTCATTTTTCAAAAAAAAAATCACGGTTTTCGAACTCTTGTGTGTTTTTAGTATTAACATTACACGTATATTTCATGAATTAATGAACACGTAAACTGAAAACCTTCCAGAAAATCTGCATGAAATTTGTCAAAATCTCAATATTTTTAGATTATAAACCGTTTTAAAATTATGCATCTTCAAAAACTTTTTTTTGGGGGGGGGGATTCTCAGGGGAGGGAGAGGATTTACTCTTCTATGAGACTATTAACTAATGTAAGTGTGTTCTCAATTAACCAATGTAAATACGATTATATGTAAAATTATATAGTGAATATGTCTAGAACTACGTATAGATTGTAATTTAGTATGTAAGGTTAGTTTAGTAAGTACCCTCACCTATATAGGGCTGTATGCATGCATGCTAGAATGTTTCAGGAAAATTAGCAGTAGTATTGAATCATGTATTGTCAGTACAAGATCCGCAGGCTCCCTAGTAAAAGAAAACGTTAGTATTACGATGATTTAACATTCATTTCCCAACGCGTCCCAGTTAGTGGTACAACTGGTATCGTGCACTAAAAGCAAATTAATCTACAACAATAGAGTGGCATAAGATTATTCTGTCAGCGTTCAGTCGATAAGATAATAATTGTCTTGTAGCCGTGAAAAGGTCAATAAGCGAATCAAATATCATTATATACATAGAATAGCCAGGTGTTTTTTTTCTACATGAAATAGTTTGTGAATAATAGGCGAATTATTTGTTTAAAAAAGTCTTAACTGAATCTAAAGAACATATTATAATTATTTTTTTTTATAATTTTGCATACATTTATATTTTGAATTCGCTTCTATTTCTTTCATTTTTATTTTTATTTTTTGTGATATTTAAAAAAATTAAAGGTTGTAGTTAAGGAATCCCTTGGATAATATTTTTGGTGCATTCTAGTACTTCTACAAATAAACTACAATAAATCAAAGAAGAAATTGGGACAGTCTTTGATAATATTTTGTATTAATTATCTAGGTATCTTCGGAAAATTGGCACGATGTAGTTCAAAATTACGCGAAAAATACGAATGTTTTGATAAAACTGAAATATTTTACTTGAAATACTTCTAGTGCAGATATTAGAAAGTATCTTGAATTGAGGAAAACATGTATAGCTTCAATAAAAAAGTGTAGGAGAGCTTAAAAAATACCTTTTGCAATTTAGGAAACAAACAACACCAGGTGAATGACGGAGCAGTTCCTTAACAAACGGTCCAAGGACCACTTGTGACTTTTCCTTCCTCTTTCTTGTATCCTCACGTCTTACTTACACCCACTTACACTTACATGCACTACACAATCACAAATGTCGGGAGACCAACCGGGAGGTTAGAACTGGCCCCGGCAGGAGCGGTGACGCGTTGGTGGCAGATACCTGGTTGAGGAAACCCCGAAGTCGACGTGGGGATCGTCGCCGAATCTGGCTATCCAGCGTAGAAAGAACACCTTTACCTCCCCAACATACATGCAAAACCCTGAGGGACTAATAATTATAGAGGTTGACGCGTCAGAAAATATGAAATAATACATCAATTATTGAAAATTGGATCGTTTAAAAATGGGAATTTTTGATTAATTGTGTGTTAACTTCTTAACTCTAATCACATCTTCATAAGATTTTATTTTTAGGTCCAAAAGTGTGCTTACTCTAAGGTCAATGGATGAATTTATTACTGTTCATTAAGCTGTATTGTGAAAATACTGACACTGTGGGAACATTATTTTCATCAGGAAATTGTGTCCAAAAAGTGAAAAAAGGTCGGTAGTAGGAAATCAACTCTGTTGCAAGATCAAAAGATGTGTAATATATGTACGAGGCGTAATCATACTGTAGATAGAAGCTAGAGCTTGAACTCTTTATCCGCAAAGAAATAAGTTATTTCCTCTCGCTAGATCCATGTTCTGTGAGGATTCGTCAAGCTCGCGAAATCCTCTGGCAATTTTGGCTTTCAGAGTGCATTTAATGGCGAGTAAAGGGCAACCTTAAAAGTAGTCAAAGGTCGAACTCTTCAAAGAAGATAAAGAAGACTCTGGGGCTGGTTAAGGCTGCAAGGGGATTGCCGGTTTTTAGAGGGGTTTTACACAAGGATGAGCTTTCTCTTGAGTTTCTCGCACAATACACAAGTAAGTTGGGTTTATCTGAGGAAATTGCCCGTAAAGAGTTAATACTGAGTATTTGAAATTTAATGAATACAGTCAGAAGGAAAGAATGTTTTCGTAAAAAATATCAAAAGGTTATCCTTTCACAAAACATTCATTTTATAATACCTTTACCTCATCGAGTCGAGTTTGCTCCTGTTTTCCACTTCTCTCTTTCAACATTTACTTTTTATCACTTTTTCATTAATATTCTTTAAAATGTTAACTAGTTTTAATTTGTCATTCCCACTCAATTTTATAAAATTTCACCAAGTTTATTCTACGTTTCGTATAGAAGCAGCTTTCTTCGCAATTATCAGTAAAACTAGTAAAATATCGGAACTCTGTATTAGTGTTGGTAGCAATCACTAGAATAAAACGAAAATATTATTCAAGCAGTTTGTATTATTTAATTATTGGATATTATCCTGATTTCCCAATAAGGCAACATTTAGGGTGTTTTCCATAATCTTCAGTAATTGTTTTTGTTATGAAGCAATCAAGAGATGGAAGATTTCAATTAAAATTTGGAAATTGAGGAGAGTATGTCCTACCAATCAACGAATACATATCGCGTAATTTACTCTAATGAACACAGTAATGGAAATACCTTATTATGTGATATTTCACGCTGTTGGTTATATTCGCATGTGTAGTATATTTAGGAACTGATTAAGAATTGCGCATTTTCGATCAACCATGAAATTCATTTCCATCCTGAATCACCAGGTAAGGTTCCCCAAGTTATCGAAAGGGTGGATCAATTAAATCTCAGCTAGTGACAGCACTTTATGGTGTCAGTAAGAGGAACTTTCCTTGCCTCAAAACGTGAGGTCAGATGGTTTCTGATCCTTATTTGCGATTTCTATCACACAAATACAGTGTTCTCATGAGCCCGTGCGTTGTCTGATACAGTTATTTTTCACAAGATACGTTTTTAACAGGGCCTATGCATTCATCAACTAATTAAAATGCATGGGATGCGAAGGGAGAGAATTGCTGTGAAAACATGTTGCCAGAAATTGGTCTCTGGAGTTAAGTTTTAACGCAATAACACCATCACCTATGACATTTTGCTACCCAGTTGCATTAAAAAAAGAAAAATCCGAGGTTTTCTTATTATTTTTGAAATATCGTGGATGACGGCGATTCACAAAGAACTTCAAAATTGTTCTTCAGTTGTAGTGAATTAGAATTTGTAGTGATTTTTAAGTTTCAGGTAGGTATGCAAGGAAAAATCTAATATTAAATCTAATATAATCAGTCGTGTCGTATATTAGAAAAATCTAATATAATCAGTCGTGTCATGGTCTTCGAGCTGTGAGGACGTATTTCTTAAGCGCTCCGAGGGTCACCGCAGGTAGTTGTCAGTGAGCGGCGCAGCAGGTAGTTTTGTTCAGCAGTACGATCGTAAGTGAAGAGCGCCGCACACATCGCCAGTGTCTGCTTGGTATAAGCTAAGTATAACCACAATATTCGCTAATTTTATAATATATTGTTAATACTTTTAGTTTTTTCCTAAAAGTAATTTTCATAAAAATAAGTTCGTTTTACCTCTAATTTTTGAACATCATGGCCACACGCAACGCTAAAGCGAATGACGCTGTCTCTGCTTCGCTTATTGAAAGCATCCTGACATCGGATGTTTTCATAAGCAAAATTGCCCAGGTTGTTTCGGAAGCAGTGGAAAAGAAATTGGAGGTGTTAGTTTCTCGTTACGAAGAGAAACTATTAGAGAAAACTAAGGAGATCGATGATCTCAAACTTCAACTGGAGGAGCGGACTGACGAGCTTGAGCAGTACCAGCGGCGAAACTCCCTAAGGATCTTTGGGGAACCCGAGCGTGATGGCGAGGACACCGACTGCATTGCAATCAATGTTGCCAAAAAGATAGGTGTCCAATTAGACCTAAGCGATATTGATCGCAGTCATCGAGTTGGCCGGAAAACGAATGGTGGTACTCGACCTATAATTGTAAAATTCATCAGTTATAGGAAGCGCCGGGAAATGTTTTCATCCAAAAGAAATTTGAAGAAAACGGGTATCACAATTCGGGAGGACCTGACGAGGATGCGGCTGGAAGTGTTAAAAAAGGCTGTGGAACGTTTCGGCCAACAGAATGTTTGGACAACAGATGGTATCGTCATCGTAAAGGTGAGAAATTCCAAAGTTCGCGTCAGAACTATAGCAGAACTGGATAGTATACATAACTAGGAGCAAAGACTATGTACTATTTTTTCGTTCTTAAAACAAAAATATTTTTAATTATAATTTTTTACTTTTTTGCGTCTTTTGCTAATTTTTACAGTGCTATTGAATTACAATTACTATTATTAATATTATCATAATATTTGCTATTAACACTTTTACTTCCAATTTATTATTACTAATATTAGACTTATATTATTTTATATTACAACATTTTAATTATATTATTTGTTTCACTAGTGTGCTTATTCTTATAATTATAGTTAACTATTATCCTAGAATATTTATTAGTTATAAGAAATTTATAATAATTAGACTAATTCTAAGTAGTTAGTGCCCCACGTGTAATTGTAAGCAACTTATTTAACTCCAATTCCTTTCTGCTTATTGCTTTTGATTTTTTTTCCACCGCGGATATCTTCATAAATGTGGCAACGAAGCTTAACACCGTCTTTTCCTCAGTCCACGCGTTCCAGGAATTCTGTACCTGTGTTTAGTGCTAATCCGGAAGTGGAGAGGATACTGGCTCACCCCAGCCCCGTGGAAAGTCCCATACCTGCTCGAAGTAGCCCCGCAACCCTCCAGGATTTACAAATTTCTTTATCTAAGTTCCCTCGTGGCTTGTCTGTTTTCCACGTAAATGCCCAATCACTTAAGCAGCATTACTCCGAAATTTCAAATATTATAACTGAAACGAAATCAGACCTGTTATTAATAAGCGAAACATGGCTAAAATCTACAATAAAATCAGGACTCGTATCGGTATCTAATTATAAACTCCTTCGGAATGATAGGTCGATAATTAAAAGCAATTTAAAAGAAAAGATGGGTGGAGGGGTCGCATTGTTTGTTCGCAATGACATTAAGGTTAAAGTAGTCGCTCACTCCACATCTTCTTTACCTGGCATGGAATACATGTTTGCAGAAATCCAAATTGGAATGAAACATTTACTTGTTGCTGTTGTTTACTGGCCCCCGAAAACGGGAGTTTTATCCGAATTAGAGATTCCCCTTTCGCAGTTCGCAAGTAAATATCAGGATATCATAATCATGGGTGATTTCAATTGCGATCTGAAGGTACCGCTCACAAACTCGGCCGAAAAGTTTATTGATACTTTTAATTCATACAATTTACAAATATTAGAATTTGGCCCGACTCACTTAGCATTAGGAGCTGAAACATGGATAGATCACGCGATTGTGTCAGACACTTCGAAAGTATTAATGTACGGTCAGATATCTATTTCGGGAGTATCAAAGCATGATTTGCTATTTATGGTGTACTCTATAAAATGTCCTAAATATAAGCAAAAAATTATCCGCTACCGTGACTACAAAAATATTAATTCCGAGGCTATGTTCGACGACAGTGCCAAAGCTCCTTGGCATGACGTTTATAGTCAAACATCTCTTAATAGTAAAGTAGAAGTCTTCAACGAAATTATTTCTAACCTTTTCGATAAACATGCACCATGGAAAACACGACGTGTGACACGTCCCGCGGCCCCATGGCTTACAAATACATTAAAGCAATTCATGCAGGAACGCGACTCAGCTTACCATCGCTTCAAGTGTAATAAAACCTCTGAAAATGAAAGAGAGTACAAAAAGTTACGAAATTCCGTAAAACAAAAAATTAGAAACGCAAAAATTCGATATTATCATGATGTCTTTAAAGTAAATACAAACACAAAAGACGTTTGGAACAAACTGAGAGACCTCGGAATCACGAAAGCAAATTCTTCTGAAATTTCTATCGATATGCCCTTGAATGATATTAATGACTACTTTGTAAATGTTTCAAAACCAATACCACCTTCTGTCAAGCGTAATACATTACAGAGACTTTCGAGCAACTCACCTGCTATCAGGGATAAATTTTATTTCCATAACGTTGATCATCAAGAAGTTAGTAAAATTGTTCTTTCACTAAAATCAAATGCAAATGGCTCCGATGGTATCACAGCCAAACAATTGAAATTTGTTTTACCATTTGCCCTTCCGGCACTCACGCATTTAATTAATTTCTCATTAACAACGGGAACCTTTCCTCAAGCGTGGAAGCTTGCACATGTTCGCCCCCTGCCAAAATCTGAACTGACCTCGGCGTCTTGCAATTATCGCCCAATTAGCATATTGCCGACAGTGTCTAAAGTTCTGGAAAAAATTGTTCGAAAACAGATTGTAAAACACGTATCCGACTCAGATCTGCTCGATAACTTTCAATCCGGCTTTAGAGAAGGTAGAAGCACACAAACCGCTTTATTGAAAGTAACTGAAGACATACGAAAAGCGCTAGATGATGGCCTCGTAACTGTATTAACTCTTTTAGATTTTAGTAAAGCATTCGACTCTGTAGATTACGACATCCTAATAGCGAAGTGCAAAAATCTAAGTTTTTCTGATTCCACCATCTCTTGGATTGCAAGCTATCTCTACAATAGGCAACAAATTGTAGTAGTTGACGATCTGCACTCCAATCCAAAACCTCTCCAACGAGGAGTACCTCAGGGATCCGTGTTAGGTCCACTGTTCTTCTTAATTTACATGAATGACCTATCAAACGAACTTACGGAATGTAGTCATCATATGTACGCGGATGACCTGCAAATTTATATCTCCGGGAAACCATCACAGGTAGAAATGCTAATAAATAAATTAAATAATGAACTCTCATCTGTAGTCAAATGGTCAATGAGAAACGGACTCAATTTAAATCCTACAAAATCACAAACCATCATAATTGGCTCTTCTCAAATGCATAAGAAACTTGAAGGTTCATATGTTCCTGATGTACTTATAGACAATGTTGTAGTACCTCGTCATACACAAGTCAAAAACTTGGGCTTAATTCTTGATGATCATTTAAGTTGGGAATATCAGATCCGAAATGTCTGTCGGAAAGTTTATGCTTCTTTGCAATCCCTTAGATATATCGATAAATGTCTCCCTACTAATACGAAGGAAATGTTGGTAAAAACCCTGCTGTGTCCTCATTTCGACTACGGGGATATTGTGTATAACAATTTAAAAGATTCACTCGCTCAAACTCTACAGAGGGCTCAAAATTCCTGTATTCGTTTCATTTATAACATAAAAAAATACGATCACATCTCTGGAGTTTATAAACAGCACAAAATATTAACACTAAAGGATAGGCGCTTGTATCACAGCCTTTGTCTTTTATTTAAGATGCTAAAAATGGGTTCCCCGACATACTTAACAAATTATTTTGTACACCTTAAATCATCTAGATTTCAAAAATCCCAGTTACTCTGCATTCCAAAAAGCAAAACCAGCTACTACAATAAATCGTTCGCAATTACTGTAGCCCGCGAATGGAATAAATTGCCTCCCAATATTAAAAACTCCTCTTCATTAACATCTTTTAAGAAGCACCTGCATGACTTTTTTACAAAGTAAAATACACCATTTTGCTATTTAAATCACTGTAGATTACGGGTCAAATAAAAGCTATTTCTTAGGATTGTTAAGATTAATATGTTTTAGAAATAACATTAATGTTTCTTTTGTAAATGTTACTTTCTTGCGACCTGTTTGATACTGCCGGAACTGTACTTTCATTCGTAGGAGCAGAGGCGGTTTTAAACAAGAAAACCACCCTTTGCAGCATGGACCGCAGCTGAGGATACCATCCCAAAGACCCGTTACTTCATGTTAGCTTAGTTTCCATTGTATTAGGACACAGTCTGCCTGGTGGGTTTTCCCCGACTAGCGGGTTTTCCTCCAGGATCGAGCGACGTGTGATGGTGTCTTTCTGTATTAAAAGATCACAGTCGCTCGGGGTGAATACCAGGCTGTCGCGTAGCGCGCAGATATTTAAAGCACATAATCTTATTTAATTCAAATTGTATTTTCAATCTCAGACTTGATTTTAAAATTATTTCAAAATTATTATTGTAACATTTTATCCATTTAACCTCTGATGTTGTCTATTTATAAGTTGCTTTAAATGACGTTTGCTTTCCACTAACTACTTACAACTTGTAGATTATATTACTTTTAAATTTTTAGATAACATTACTTTTTAGTAATTTTACTATTTAATACATTACTCTGTATACTTGTGACATGTGGTCAGGCGGAAGAGCGGGCCTGATGGCCCGAGCCTCGCCATATTAATAAAGGCATATTATTATTATTATTATTATTATTATTAATATTAAATAATTGTTTTATAGATATAATAGTAATCCTGTTAAGTATGAGTTTATTTTAAAAATTACTTTGAAGTTGTTATTTAAACCGAATAAGTGATTGTCTATGCGATGTGTTGTAGGACAGTGGTATCACCAGCATATTTAAAGACAATTAAAACACACATTTATTTAAAGCAGAAATGTTTAAAGTAAGTCATAAACTCTTAATATGCAAGTATTTTTGTTTTGTTTTTTGTCTGCGGCTCCCTGTTAATTCGTTTCCATTACGCGTGAAAAGAGAAGTGATACAATATAAGTTTGTGAACAATAACGAAGAAGAATGAGGTGTATTTTCCTTGAAATTCCATCCTTCCATATTAGAGCTCGCTACAAATGTTTAAGTTTATTAAGATTTATTCCAACTAAAACAAATCCGCATGTATAGTTTTACATGTATTTATTGTCTGTATTTATCTTCTAGGAACATCTCGTATACGAAACCGTCTTTCGTCTGTTATTTCTCAACTCATCGCCTTCTATGCGACATAGCGTACTTTCCAGAAAAATGCTGAACTTATATAGAACAATTTAGTACATGGAGTGACTATTTTATTGTTTTTTCATACATCTGTAAATTAGAAGAATGACAAAATCTTTAAAATCATTGTTAAGCTAAGTGATTTAGTTTGTAGTAAAATAGTGTTATTTTCAATATTACACATTTTATACAGACACTGATATATTATGATTATTATTATACTGATGATATCACAAGACAACTGATATTCCAGTGTCTTAGAATAAATGTTTCAGATTGTAAAGCTTGTAGATGGAACGAAGATGATATTTTTTTGCCAATGAGTACGTGGTTGCAAAGTTCATGTAACGAAGTGTTAGCCACATGACATTTGCCCCTTCTTGATAGGCAATCCCTCATGCACCTGTGTTCAGCATTTTCACGAATCTCTTTCACTGTGTCCGAACGTGACCGGCTGCCCCTTCGCAAATCAGGACCAACCGAAAGAATCAGAACGTCTGGTCCTCTTACTCTAGAACCCCAGTTACTATTGGGACTGCCGTGACCCTCCGTTTCCAGTCTTTTCAGCTCTATCTCAAGACCATGATATTTCAATAATAATAATAATAATAATAATAATAATAATAATAATAATAATAATAATAATTTTTATTAATGCATGTTTATTCAGTGATAATAGGTAGACTGTTAGTCAAACCTCTAAATGAAGTATGTCGTGGATATGGTTAAAAACTAGGAGGTCGTTTACTAGGAAATTAATAAAAAGACCGAAAACATTGCATGCAGTTTGAAATTATATATTTCAGCTTCATCTCTATATTATTTTTTTATCATAGTGCTTTAAAGAAAAAGAAATCGACATTCTACATTTCGTAAGCAGTTTAATATTATTTCGACCTTATTTTTGCCTACCAAGCGGTCTTTTCAAATTAGAGCGTCTGCCAGAAAACACGTTGACAAAACGTAGTTTCTTCTGTCGGTCTACCTTAGGGCGTGACACGAACTCAGGATTCCGCGAATGTTCCGCTTCACGAGAGATAACGTTTCTAAGAGATTGTTTTCTTCGCATTATTCCATAACACGAGCCCGTACGCCGCGCCGAGCCCTGCTTTAGGCGGACTTAACGTGCGATATTTGCCTAATTGGAATGCAGGCTGCGCTCTGGCCCCGCTTGCGCTGGTGCTGGCACTGCTGTTGCTACTTCTCCTGGCGCTGCCGCGTGATACGAGACTTCACATCACAGCTCTCCTGTTCTTTCCATGCTCAACGCGTTTCAACAAAATTCACAAGCAAAGAGACATGTTCACAATATTTGACGTCTGTGCGACATGAGAAGTTACAATGTGCATTTGGTCTGGTTTTATGACAAAATTTGAAGTTGTTGTTTTCCAGTTTAGATATTCGAATGCAGTTGAATACTTCGAACGTTAAGAAGAAGAACAGAACTTACGCTCTTTCCACAACATGTCGGTGAGAATTGCTGTAAAGTACGTAAGGCGACTTATGATGGGGCTCCTCATTCTGGTTGGGTGCAGAAAGGACGGTGCGTGTAGGTGGGTGGGGGCAATTGGGGGGATGTAGAGCGGTACATGGGTTGGAGGTGGTAGATGGGTTGGGTGATGTGTGAGTTGGGGAAGGGAGATGTGCAGAGGTGTTGTGCGCGGTAGGTGCATTATCGCGGAAGTTGGTTTGCTGGGATTGGGCGGTAAGTTGGTTGGGGAGCTCGATGGTTTGGGGAAGGCGATGGATGAGGTTGCGATCAATAGGCGGTTGGGGGCTGTAGGGAGTCCCTAACTATTTGTGGAGATCATATTCAAGGATTTCTATCTTAGCGCGGCCCCATTTGCAACTATCCCGTGATTGGCTGCGCCCGCACCGCCTGGGGGCGGGGCCGGGGGCGCGGGGGGCCGGCACGCGGGTGCCGCCAGGCCGGGCGCCGTTGCACCTCCGCGCGCTAATTGGGCGGCGGCTGCGAGGACCGATTCATCAAAACCCGTGCCTCGCTGGAGGCGGCGGGCGACGAAGAGCGGGGCGGGGAGGGGGCGGGGCGAGGGGGAGGGGGCGCCGCGGCACCGAGCAGCGCCCGCCCGCGGTATCGCGGATGACAAATTACCGGCCCCGCTGTGCTCGGTAATTACTGCCCCAACATGTTAATTATCGCCCTCATATAAAAATACACCGCCGGGTATTTTAATCCCCGCGCCAGGTAGGCCCTCACTCTGAACGGATCCGCTGTCGAGGACTCCAAGCAAGCTGGCGCCTTCGTGAGGACGCCGAAGGGCGAGGGTCGCCTGCGGTAAATATCAGCATAAGGGCAAGGAACCCTGCGAGAGCCATTCAGTTGATCTGGAACTGGCGCTGCCTCACCCCTGCTCAGTCCCGCTCACATCCCTCGTTCCCGCTCACCTTGCATTACATCCGCTCACCCCTGCTACAACTCGGCCCCCCCGCCCCTTCAATCCCGATTATCTTACCTCCCGCTCACGTCAACCACCCCGCTCACACACACAACGCTCACCCCCCGCTCACTCCCGCTCACCCCGCTCACCCCCGCTCATCCCCCGCTCACCCCGCGCTCAGTTCCGCCCACCGCCCCCCACTCTCAGACACATCCGGTCAGACACTCGCTCACATACGCTCACACACGTTCATACTCCCAACACACCACTCCCGCTCACAACGTCCCGATCCCATCACCCGTACTCACCACCTCCGTTCACACCACCCCCGCACTGCACATCGCCCCCGCTCACACCACCCCCTCTCAGACCACTCCCACTTAAACCACCCCGGCTCATATCACCCCCGCTCACGTCATCCCCGCCCACGTCACATTAGCCCCCCTCACACCGCCCTCGCTCACATCAATTTTAAATTACAAAATTATATCTCACTAAAATGCATTGATTTCGTTTTAAGAAGAAGAAGAAACTTAACAGTAAATTTAACATTGACGATTTACACACTTTGCCTAATATTTCTGTAGAAATAAATTGAAAATATACAGAATCAATCAACATATTGGCGGTATAGTTTTCATTGACTTCCGCTAGAGAAGACTCCGCGAGTTCTAGGATGTCCGAGAAATTCTTACTATCGCTTTCGAAACACCCTGTTAAGTCAGGTGGCTGTGCTGTGCGCCTGGCGGAGGATCACGAGGAGATGTCACACCTTCAGGCATTAGCCGGGGAGTCAATCTTTGGAGTAAATACCCAGAATGGGACGTAGAGCACTACTTTTGTTGGTTGTAGTGGAGTCCATTTCCGTTTCCACAAGATGGAGTTAGTAATAGTGCTAGTGACGCGAAGTGAAATTCAAAAAAAATGTGAAAGTGAAAGTGAAGGCGGGACGTCCGACTAGAGTTTTCCGATATTCTTCTATCAGTCTCTTTATCATCTACCACATAACGCAAAATCTTCTTAGAATCAGGCAGAAACTACAGACGATGAGGTGGGAAGGAAATATTCGAAATTTCTCGTTTGTAGCAACATATCTCGTGAGGTGTTCGAAATAGTGAATAACTGCAGTTGGAGTTTCAAACGCCAGGGAAAAGTATATTGTTCATTCTTTGGTGTATTGTAACCGAGCGAGAAAATGTGATGAACGTATTAGTGATACTGTTAAAGGTATTAAACAGAACTTTAAATAACAAGCCCGTCAAATAACATTAAATAATAAGTGACTTTTAATCAGTGCTTACGTTAGTACAGTGATTACACAAAATAAATTTCCAATATAAATACGTTTTGAATTGTTTAACAATATTTCGGGTGACAACCACACGATATAAAATACATTAAATAACATCACCTTTAATACTTGGTATTTGCTTTTGAATTCATTTTTTTAATTATTGAGCAACGTACAACATTCCTTTTTGCTAGCATTAATTTTAGGATGAAGCTGAAATAAACATACAAATTTACGAACTACACATCAGAGTTTCACAGACTGATATCGTAAATAATTATGTAATAATTTGGCATAATTAAACATCTAAATATTGGTTGTAACTGAATTTTCCTCGCAACCCCGAAATTTTCCGCGTGTTATGTTACCCACTGATATACGCTCTTGGCTTTGGCCATTGCTCATAGTCACAATTCATGCATCTTGTCCAGCCCCTTCATCACGGCCAGCCAGCCTGACAGGGTGATCAACGAAAACCAGCTCGAAACCTATTACTCGTCCTTCCCGAGCCCCCAACAATTTGTGCGCGCGTTCTGGCAAGCCAGTCGCGAGCCGCGTCCATTTCTTGTTCCTGCCCGGGGCGCGGGATTGGGAGTTAGCATGGCGCGTGGATTAGCGCGCGCAGGCGACCCTGCCCGCCCCAACGAGCTTCCGGATTTCGCTGCGTGTGCAGCACCCGGCTACGCAACGCGCCTACATTGTCTCGATTACAACGGCCGGCGCTAGTGTACTTGATGGCATTACAGTACATTGTCGTACGCTCCACTATATGACTCACGTCCAACGCGGGATATCGATCTCGAATGTGGATAATGGGCTTTTGGGCTACAAGAGCCTGTTTTCAAGAGTTAGGTTTGGGTGAAATGTCAAAGAAGTAATATATTTTAAGGTGTTATATTTGTTAATTATTAGTTCTTATATGCTACAAAAAACTCCGATTTTGGTATTCTTCCGGGCATTATTATGGACAGAAAATCTGAAGTGAAAATTAATACAGAACTAGTCAGGGCAGACACTATTTACACCGCAGAAAGCCCGAACACGGATGTAAAACGCAGAGAGAAAAATTATAAGGAGAACCAAACTTACTAGATAAGTTTCTAAAGAACAGAACGGAAGAATTGAAACATCAAAACTGTAATTTTTGGTTCCAGAGGAGACTGATTCAATGAAATATGCATCTTTTCCGAACAGATAAAACACATAATATAATCCTTTCGTACAGTAAATTCCATCGAAAGTTTAATCGTTTTTGCTATAATAATTGTTAAAAAAATATGGCGGATAATGCAAGAGGTTTTGATAGCCTTCGAGTCGCACGAACATAATATGGGTTTTTGATCGTAAACTAGAAGTCGCAAAAATATATTGGTGTTGTGCTCTCATTACTAATTTGTGCAGGAGTTTGTTTACGTCCACATTTACAAACACGTTGCTCGAGGCCCCACGGTACAGCAATGACTGCGGTGCTGGTGAAAAATATCAGAACAATGTGGATCTTTTCAATGTGGATCAATTCATCTTTGCGTAGTGACTCGTTCAGTGAGTTTTATGACCGTCTTAATCCTTTCATAGTATTACAGTAATACAGATGGCTATTATTTGAAATTTAACTATCTACTGGTGCGACATCTTTCTCATTCTTTTTAAGTACAACCAGATCTGGCGTGTTATGCATCACTCTCCCGTCTGTTAAAATCGTTCGTCTCAATACAAAACCCTCACTTAGTTTTTCAGCATACTTACAGGTTGGCCACTTGCAATATGGTTATTATCATTATTAACGATAATCATAAACCAAACCATCATTATTATTTTATCAAATTATCATCAATAGTTTATCAATTTTTTAATCAAAATATTAAATTATTATTAAGAAAACAAATAATATCGTCATTATTAGTGAAATTGAACCCATTTTGAAGCTCCTCTTCGCCATCGGCGTTCGCCACTTGCAAGTGGAGAAGTTCGGGGGCATTGGAGAATAAGAGAAATGGTGTAGGAGTTTCGTGGCGCGTTGAAACGGGTTTTAAATTTAGATTTAGATTTATTTAGTAAAAAAAAAACAGTAAAAACTGTATGTGTCGTATGGGGGAGATTATCTGCGCACGTTTTCTTGAGTTACAGAATTCCTTCCCGTCATTGTAACTATAAATCCATCATGGGCACTGATCGTATTGACTTAACTGGGGTGTAGTATCATCATACCTTCAACTGAACCATCATGCATTGATGTGTCTGCATCAAGTATAATAGAAGGTAGGCAAACAATGTTAACAATACTTGCATGCGCGGGCACTTTGGCATCCCATCGAAGAACCAGAACAGTGTCCGGAAGAACAGCTGCCGCGCCACGTGGCTCGTCAAGGGCGTGGGCAACATCGTTACATTAGTGTTTCGCTGCCCTGAATTAGAACTCGTATCAGTAGGAGCGCATTGTTACGTTCCACTTCCGTATTGTTACATTGCTACGTTGCTGCTACCGATGCTGGTTGTAAATCATGTAACATGAAAATAAATTAAAACATAACTGATATATGAAAAATATAAATCAACTATTACTCTTGGAATTGTAAAGACGTGGCTACTCTGTGTATAAATACACCACGCAAATGAGTATTCAATACAACACAGGCTATAATGCTGTGGGGAAACATGGTACTATAAACAAAAATATTCGTTGTTTATGATCCTGGATGCTGCATGTCAACGTGTTGAAAGCAGGTTTTTCGTTTTAATATAACTTAAAAAAACTCGGGTTTCGCACGTTGTGTACGTGAATTCTTTGCCATCTAAAAGCTCTGTGTGTATTGAGTAATTAGACTAGCAAGATTCTGAAAAACGATCAGGAATAGGATGAAGTCAAGTACTCTGATAATGACGACTATTTATTCCCAGACAAACCATTTATTACATTAATCTTAAACATTTATAAAACATGTCATGGAGGGTCGCAGTGACGATATAGGATTTACCTTTGGCAGAATCAAACTGGAAAATTATACCAAATGTTACGTATATTTTGAGTGAACTAAACATTTCGATGTGAATTGTGGAACAGTTTAATGGAACTCTTTGCAAGAAAAATGAACTTTCGTCATTGCTTCTGAGAGGAGCTGAGCTTGTCAGTAACCTTGAGGTTTTTGCTAGATGCAATATTCATCCACTACGCCAGATATGTAAGGATCTCGAGCAATGTAACTAGTTTCTAGAGTTCGCACACATTGCGTCCAGAGCAACTGGTGCGTGTTTGAGGTTGGTTGTCGCCTATTGGTACGGGCTGTGGCTCAGATGTGACGGTACGTCCCTGGATATCTGACCCATGACAGTCTTTTGGACAAAATGAAGAAATCGGTGCTCAATTATTGCTTCAAAACCAATGTCAATTCCCATTTCCCCTACTACAGCAAATAAATAATACATTAAAATGATATATTTCAGTAATATTTCGATTTATCAATTGAAATTAAATTAAACATTTTGAATCGAAAAGATCAGGATTTTTTCTAATCGTGTTTAGTGCAATATTTTTATTAACTTCGAAGGTTTAGTTTACGTTCTGTTCCCCTTAAAACTAACCCGTTTTATTTTGTCTGTCAAAAGTTACTCGTTTTCTAAGCGCCCGAACCTTTCCTAAAACGATCATAATTCTTCAATAAATGAAGACGGTTTAGCTCCATATAACCTGGACAAGAATGACGTTGCGCACACTGATGTGCGAGTGGTTAACGTACGGCGCATGGGTAGGATTTCCGAGGTGCATGGATTTTCTAAGACAGAGAAATGCACAGTGGCCAAGTCTATTGTGTAGCATGTAAAGTACCCTGACTAAATGTCGTCAAAACTAAATCCTCTGACAACTCCTGTCCTACGCCGACCCCATATTCGCTTAACCGGAAGTACCTCCTGTAATGGGTGAACATTTCTGAGACCGTTGCGGTGTTTCCGCGAAGTTGATATGGAAGTCAACTTACCGGCAACGTTGGGAGTCTTTCGCGTGCCAAGAAGGAAATCTCAAACATTTCAGCACATTAGAAACAAAAAAAAGCAAATTAAAATTACTTTTCCATAATGGCAGTAATACTTTCCCAATGGAATCCATTTTGCTGTTCACATTTCGTCTGCACAGCAATTCATGAGGGTGTGTTTGCATTCTTTATCGCAGTCAATTCAACAGGTACCAGAATCATTTGAATAGTTTAATCCATGTTGCATCCTTTCTCGGAGCTTAAGCTAAGCTACTTCACGTAAATCACTCGCATCCCTTTCATTAGCTTGGATGTAAGTTACTATCACACCAGTTCGGGATTAATACGTGCGAAATGTCTTATGTTCTATAAAGTACGAGTTAATATAAAAGTTTAGTTTGCTTTGTTAGTTGAAAATGATCTTAGAACTATGAGACATATTGAAGAAAAAGGGATCGCCTTAAATAGGTACTGAATAAATCAATCATTTAGCATACATATTGATCCACACACCAGGATATTATTTTACTTATCAATAACATGACGGCGGTCAACGAATCGGCGTGAAGTTCATTCCGAGCAACTGATGAGAAAACGGGATTGCCTTTACAACAACTTTGGAGAGCGTTTCCTTTACTTTGTGACGGGTGAAACATAAAATCATCACTTACATCTTCTGTTACGAAATGTGCCAATCTCTTTACACTCTATTAGCTAGCACATGTTTCATTCACATGTTTGTGTAAACATAGCGGTCTGGTTCGGTAAACATTTTATTGATCGTCTGAGGCTTTTTTGTTAAAATTTCATCAATGAACACAATAAAAATGCGGTCATGTATACTTATAATACAAACGGTTAATATTTGAGAGTGAAAAAAGAAAAAGTAAACGTTTGATGGTACAAAACAGATCCACACCACCGTTTGAAAAACGATTACCGAACTGATTTGGAATGACGTTTAAACATTTCATTTAATTCTGGGAACTCGAAACGGATTAAATCATGTTTTTTGAAAGGGCTACACATCTAACCTATACAAAAATAAGTTAGATTCGCCATATGAATCAGTGTATGCTTTTAGCTTCGTTACATGTAAAAATGCCACATATTCGCTATTTATTAATACAATCTAAGCGACTGCCGTTCTCTTTTTGCGAGTATTTCCCACAGGCCTCTTCTCTAAAGATGTAGGTTTTCCAGATACGCACGTGCGCTGAACAAATGATAGAAATGTGGCCTTTGTAATGAAACCCATTCAATTGTGATGGATAGGAGTGTTCAAAACGTGCCCTCGGGTAGCCTGACATTTCTTTGGTATTCGTCTGAAAGATCAAATGGAAACTAGTTGAGATCACATAAAGGGCATCACAGTCAAATGATTTTATCGGTTAAAATGTTTTTATCCTTCGGGAAAGGTGGCGTTGATCATTTAAACTCTCATCAATCGTCTTCGGAAGGCCGGAAGACAATACCCTAAGACTGGTTAATGAACACAAAATTTCTTTAGAAATTGTTGTAAACAATGGTTTTCAGTGTAATGATACTTACAAATGACCCACAGCATATTCGTCAACGCTCTAAGTTATTTATATTCGTCATACAAATAAGCAGACCTCGAATCATTTTCTGTTACTTTTTTGATAATTTACAATTATCGAAGAATATAAATAAATGAAAGAGAACTAATCAAGCATAAAGAATTGTGTTCATCAGTGTTTGAGTCCAAGGAGAATGGAAAACTGCGATGTTTTTCCCTTCCTACGCAAAAGTGGCCAAAATGCATTTACATGGGATGCTAATATTAAGTATATTTTTTTTTATCCTGGTCCAAGTCCCGACCACTATATACTGTATGTGGGATGAATATTTGACAAAGCTTGTTCGCTGCTCGATTTCTCAAGGTTCTTCATTTTACCCCGTCTCTCATTCCACCATCGCTCTATTATCATTCAAGTTATCATAAACATAGTTCCCTCAATTCCTGTCCTCGTAGGTAGACTACTGAGACTCTGTTACTGGAATCCTATTGCTTATTACGGCAATAAAATGTCTGGATGTCTGTATCATCTAGATGGTGACACGCTCTCACCAAACCAACAAACCCTTTAAAGCACCAAATCGAAAGGAGTAACTTTTGATTTTTCCTCTGCACAGCATTCGCTTCATTTAATTAACTGATGCTGAAAATTCATTTCACGTCTTCACTCGAAAGTGGGACATTTTAGTGAACGACACTTCGGGTGCGAATACGCCCCCGAGTTGCTCCTGCGAACGACCCTCTGCGCGTGAACTGCCAACGTGAAATGTGGTAGGTCGCATTCGCGGATTTAATTTGTTCTTTCCTCGGTGATAGCGTTGTCGGGGTTGCCGTAGCTTCTTCAGGCTGTCGTGTCACGCAGTCATTTCAAAGTTGCAACGAGATATTACGTTCTGTGTGCATTGCGGCGATGAAGGCCTGTAATTTGCATGCATCGCATGAATGATAAACTGCTGCGGAAATTCTGTTAAATATATGATGGTGACTTTCAAATCGTTTTCGTAGAGAAAGGGAACAAAAATTGATAAAGAATTTTAGAGAACGCACATAGTATTTATGAACATTGCGAAGGCACTTTAGATAGAAGAGGTAACTTGGTTAACGCTTGGTTACCCGATACCTACAGTAAAACACTGGTGGATAAATGAGCTTTATCGAGGATTTTGTCTATTTCCGACGGTTTTAAGAGTGACTGCTAAGACGATCAATTGTTTTTATCCGATCAGTTTACGCTTATCACGGGTAAATTCTTCACTGTTACAGACATTCCATTTTTGCACCTATGAATAACGCATTCGACACATCCTCAATGCAAATATGTGAGAGTATTACATCGCATGAAACATGGAATTATTTATCACACCGTATTCATCACACCTTTCTGATAATTTCCTCTCTCGCATGTTCTTCAGCACTCAGGCATGGTAATTAGTACTTTCCTTTACTGCTTATTGATTGGAATGTTACTTTGAGGCGCGAGTACAGCAAAATAGACTTTGCCGTATGCAAACTGCTCAGGAGTCATGACCACATAAAACAAGTGAGAATTGCATAATAAACAAAACAATGAGGCATCATGTATCAACATGGTGGCCGCCTCGAATTTTGGAAATCATCCCAAGAATATGGTCTTGCACATTTCCATGAATTCGTGCTGAAAAATAATGTATGCAACGGCAAGTCTTTGGCGAAATCGCTTTAATTCTCGGTCTCGACTCGTCTCGTCACCTCGTCCGTCAACATGTCTTTCGTTCGCCGAAGTCTCACTTTTTAAGGTCACTTTTTAACTCCTAGGTCACGTAGTGATCACTGTGATTGTTTATTTTGGGGTAACTGTAGCGGAACACGACACAAGCCCACACAATTATCCATGCCCGAGAAGGGATTCGAACCCGCGCCCCTTTGAGCCAAGGCAGCTACGGCCGTGCCGCCTCAGCGACCTCGGTTACCCAGGCCGGCGACTCAATTTCTGTATTAGTTACGCAAATAACTATTACCCCACTGTTCAGTATCTTTATGCTACAGAAAAATTCTGTTACGAAAATCTTAGAGGAAAATATTTCATTCGTGGAAATGCTGCCTCTTGTATTGTAATGCTGTATTTTAACTTGATCTCTGGAGAGGCGAGAGAAGCTATGACGCACGGAAAATCCTGGAAAAGGATAGCGCGAAGTCATAAAACATTGGTGATTGGATTATCCACTAAGTGGTAGAGCCATGTTTAGGGTTTGTATTTCCCTCCAGAACTCGAAATAGATTTTCTGCGGACCGCTTGCTAGTACCGAGAGAGAGAAAGAGAGCAGGGATACACAATGAGATAGAGTGAGAGAACAAATGAAAGGGTGCAAGGCAGGGTAGGGGGAGTCGGGAAGAGGCAGGCCAGCGAGGCGTTTTTAAGAGGAACATTTATTCACCCTTTAACGTGCACACTGATGCAGTCTAATGTGAAAGGTATTGTGGTAATTACAAATGTCACGATGCCACTCGATTGCTTGCTCTACCATTTCGCTCATGTGCCCTGTGATACATGACAAAACCCGTCAGTCAGCTTCTGCGGATACTGCGCGCGCATATTTAATTCGAACGTTCCCATGTCACGAGCAGCGAAATAACACGGGCAGTTAGACCCGTTTGTAAATTAGCGTTTGTCGTTCGTTGCAACTGGTCTGCGTTCCACTGGTTAACTGTTGACAACTCAGTTCTGTCGACTTCAGACCGCATTTCGAATCATCAATCAACTCCCCTGTCTGTCCATTGACGGCGGAGCACGTCTGCGCAGGAAGCATTTCCAATGTCTGTTTCAGCTCTCGTCTAAATAATTTCTTGTGTTCTGCTAACGCAAGTTAATTAACCAGAAATAGAGGTGGATTCCCCTATTGCATTTATCGCATCAGTCATGCGTGTTTCTCACATATCTTCCCTCTATCAAAATTAGTGGAGGTTTGATGCATTGTTTATGCTGTTCTGATGAATTGTCTATACCATCGATAATCCTTTTATTTCACTTGCAACTTTTTTACAGTTTTCTTTTTGTTTTCTCAACTTTATTTCATTATTTTAACATTAAATTAATCTTATATTAATTAATTATTATTTTTGTTACTTTCTTGTTAGTGGATTTCTTTTTTCCTAGCGTTCACATCTCTGTATCATGACTATTGTTCCGATGATGTTTACGTCATTGATTGGACTGAACTCAATTTATTACTCTTGCTTTAAGCATTAAGGCATCAGTGGTCTACTTTTCATCATCATTTTTATAAAAAGAGGTCAGCTTATACAAAAGAACATAATAAATGTGATATATATTCTAACACGCCTTCCACCCAACGTACCACCTTCAGCAGCAGCACGTATGTGCAGTAAGCTTGTTATCAAGAATGCTCGTGAAGCGAACTTAAAATTCTCAGGAAGCAGGATATTTCGGGTACGAGAAAGGTCTGAACCCTCGACACAATAATTTGCAAAGATTGTGAACAAACGAGCGTATAATTTAACCACAAAATTCGGTGGCACAATTACGCAACAAAAAAAATGAACACACTTTTACAGAGAATAAATAAAACAAAATAGAAACCTTACAATACACAATTCCAACTCCCCACAAATTACAAAAAAACTGTACAACAATTAAATTACTTTTCACATAAAACAGTACAAGGTAGGGCTCTCTTTTTTTCAAATGCATAAATAATTCGGGATTACACTTGCTCTACTATCACGAATAACAAGACAAATTTTCCCACTTTAAGCGATTTTAGTGAACTGTCGCGTTGCTGCGATCGCTTTTTTTCTAACGAAACTGCTGTAATACAAACGCGCGTGTCTCACCGACGCTGCGTTGCTCGCTGCCAGATGACCTCGCCAATTCAAGGTTGTTGCCGCTCCAACGTTTCGCCGAATTCTTCACTTGCTGCGTCGACCGTTCGAAGTCCCACGCTGAACCCAGATCTTTCGCACGTCCACGCCCTGCCTTCCATCCAAGACCGTATCTTTCGCCCGTACGCTTGAGCCTTCTTGGAGATGCCTTCTTTTTCTATCTTCACACGCCTCGTTGTAGAAATTAATTCGCGCTTCCAGTTTTATCTAATTTGCTGCGCCCCTTTCGTTTGCGTGTGCGGCCTAACTACTACACTTTTGGCTTGTGCAGTAATAAGGAGCAATATGACTGTACTGGAATAATTCAGAGACCTTCTGCGCGTATCTAGGCAATATTAGACTTATTGCCGATTCCAAAATTTACACCACTTTCTCCTATCACTTCGGTATTCTAATTTCTACTGCTCTAGCTCCACACTTATTTAAATAGACTCCTACTCTAGCTCGAGAAGACCTGTCCGCTGACCTTGCTGTGATTCAAGCGCTGCCGATGCGATCGCCGTCGTTGCTGGAATATCAGAGAGCGCTCCCGAAGCGTGTTACCGTATTTATGGCTCGACGCCTGGGGGAATTTCAAGAGTGGGGTTGCTTCTCCTCTTTCAACCCTTCACGGGAAAAACGTTGATCGCTAATACGATCAACGGATAACAGGTTGCGCGTTTAAGAGGCACTGCTCCGCTCCGTATGCTATCCTCGCTGCTTGTGGGTGTTCACAAGTGCTAGTCGGTGGCGTTATGGGGTTGCACAATCCCATGACGTCACAATATATATATATATATATATATATATATATATATATATATATATATATATATATATATATACACTGCTGTTTGTGAGAATTCTTACACGCCGAACGAATGGGCTGAATCACTTTACTATACGTAAACGATAGCCCTCGTCAATTACCAGCGGAAGAACAGTTCTTTTTGTGGATGATACGAATATTTTTCGCATTAAAGAAACCGTAAATAGTACAATATCAGGCACTTCAAATTGATTCCGTACTAAGGTATTAATAGTAAATGAAAAGAAAACTGTTTCAATGCAGTTTTCCATTTCAAATAAACAGCTCTTCACTTCACTTAAAAGGAACGGTGTGCCATTGACTGATGTTAAAGTAACAAAATTTTTAGGTCTTTCAATTCAGTCAAAACTAAAATGGAACGTCCATTTAAATGAATTGAACACTAAATTAAGTTCCTTATGCTACGCGTTCTGAATTCTTTCAAATTCAATCAGCCCTGCTCGTTGTGTACATTTCGCGAAAGTTCATTCCCGCCAAAGATATTGCATAATATTCCGGGGAAATACATATTGTAGCTCCCAGACTTTTAGATTACAATAAAGAATTGTATGAATAATGAGTACATCTCACCCACGTGATTCTTGTAAGCCTCTCTTTATTAATCTAGGTATTTTACTATTACCTTGTCTCTTCACATACGAATCAGTGTTTTTTTTGTCAAAAATGACTTACTTGAGGGCGGGAATATATTTTCAGCAAACGCCGTTATCAATAACTACAACACTCTATGTAGTAATCAGATTCATCAGGTGATAGTATCAAAAGCTCACTTCAAAAATGCACGTGTAATACACGTACATTATTGTCCACCTTGACATTAAACGATTAAATTCGATACAAAAGTCATAAATAAAATCCTTTGTGCGGCACAACTGTTTCTATACAATTAGAGACTTTACCTAGACTCCAAAAGGAAAGTAATATTAATTTTAACAATGACATTTAATATATTGTATACCATTTGGATTGTATAATTTTAAAGAACCTGTAACAAGTATTGTACTTCAGCTTCCGGGTCAATGACCCCCATCTCGATCAGGTTTGCGTCCAGTTTCCCTGATCCTCGACGAAATATTGAGACGGCCCCATGTTTTGCTTCTGGAATAAATGTATTTTCAAATTAACTTCTCCCCATAGCAAGTCACACAAGTTTCTAACTCTTTTTGATGAAAACAAATAAAATAAATTGAAAATCGGAGGTTGTGTGGGACAGAATATCCATAAGATGCGATTAAATTTACATTGCATTGCATAAAATTGCATGCACGTTTGTCTAGCAGCGTTCTACTTTGTGTGATAGGTCACGTCAGTGTTACGCCACTCCTATCAGGTGTCAAGCCATCAAACAACGAGAAAACATTCAAGCAGGTGCCAGTATGCCTCCTCGACGCCAAAGGGCGCACTAACAGCATCTGAGTGAATTCAAGCCGAGCAGAATGATCAGTCTCCGAGAAGCGGGTTTGTCATATCGTGACACTTCGTCTCGAACGGGGCGCGCTGCTACGACAGTAATGCGTGTGGGTAACCAATGGATAGAGGGTCGTAATGCGCGAGATGACCGTCATCTTGTCGGCATGGACGTAACCGACAGAACGGCGTCGTCTAGTGTTGGTTCGACTTTGGATCGGTGTCATCATGCCTTCGGAACGGGTGTGATCATGTCTTCGTCTACCGTTCAACAGCATCTGCTGAGGGCTGGACTGGGCTGGTGGCACGCATACCACTGCGTCGGATTCCGTTGACCAGAAACCACCCACGCCTCAGGTAACAATGAGCACGTGAACGTCTTCACTGTTGTGCTGAGTGACAAAATTTAGTGTTTTCGGACAGGTCTCGCTTCAATTTCTAGTATAGCGATGTCCGCGTATGTGTTCAACGCTACTGTGCTGATTGCAATCCTCCAGCCTGCATTGTTCCGCACCATAGCGGACAAGCGCCAAGTGTAAAGGTTTGGAGTGCCATTGACTACGATGTGCGATCTCGACTCGTACGTACTGAGGGCAATCAGAACATCAACTAATGGATCGGGGAGATTTTAGAACTGTAGTGACCCTCGCGCAAGCAGCTCCACATACCATATTTCAGCAGGACAATCCCCAACCGCATGTGGCTAGGAATGTGCAAGCTTTTTGCGAAGAACGACGGGTACCACTTCTTCCCTGGACTACACCTCCTCCTGTCGCCCTTCGAACATGTCTGGGTTATGACCGGTCAGCAACTCTTTCGCTCTGATCCTCCTGTTGCCACTGTCGATGCTTTGTAGTCACGCGTAGAAATCGCGTGGCA
This sequence comes from Gryllus longicercus, assembly GCA_038098605.1. Taxonomy (NCBI): domain Eukaryota; kingdom Metazoa; phylum Arthropoda; class Insecta; order Orthoptera; family Gryllidae; genus Gryllus; species Gryllus longicercus. The sequence continues at coordinate 163,145 of JAZDUA010000500.1, forward strand.
GTGTGCACCTCTGCAGCATACACAGGCTCTCTTTCGATCCATGCCACGACGTCTATAGGCTCTGACTGTCAGCGCATGGTTGCTTCACGCCGTACTAAATTCTCAAGGTCAAAATGCAGGAATAGTTCTGAAATTCTAATCATTTATATATTGTGATATTTCTAATCTTTGGAATACATTTCATTGTAATAGTATGTATCCTTCTTGATGTTGCAATTTTTACTAACATCAGTGTATATAAGGAACCCTACATATCTGTATCTATTGATATACTATTTTGTGACCACTTGAAAATTGAAATACACTGTCAAGATATTTAGATAGACCGATAAATATGTAAATGGATAGATAGACAGAAAGTTAGGTAGAAAGATTGCGTTTTATTTTTCATGCAAGTTACAATTCTTGTGTGCCATGTAAGAGTGTAGGTTATTCGGAGATCATGAGGGAGTACATATGTAAAATAATAACACCGGAAATTGTTTATAATACGTTGGTAGAAAACAGATTTTTAAAACCACAAACAAACTAAAATGTAGGTGTTAAAAATTTTATCTTTCTGGGTTTAAAAAACTACTTCAGAGATCACTTCACTGTGGAATGTTTACCACTTCGACAGTGTCTGGCAGCAAAGGAAAGATAATCTTTGCTTCAATCGCCACACAAAAATCTTGTGTCTTTGTTTATCCAACAACACTTCAACATAATATGTCGGATTTTTCGAAAATAATGTTGCCAATTCGAAAGTCATGGCACGTAGACAAGTTAAGATGAGACTTGAATATAAACTTTACGTACGATAAGAAGTTCGTGGCTGCAACAGTTTAAAACCACCATTTCCTTTTCCACTTTGGAGGACCACACTTGCCGCGTGAACCAGACAGGATTCCTGTTATGATACAATCTTTTGAAAAATGTGCTTCTGTAAGTCGCGACATTCTCAGAAAACAAACGACGCACACGTTCCGTCCTGCAAGACCAAATCATCGTACACAAAAGTATTCATCTTATTTGTCGTGTCATTTGGATCTTGTAACAGTTATTTACAGTATGTACCAAGCTCGTTATAATGATCGAGCGGTGACAAAAACCCGAGGGCTTTTGGCCCGAGATCATTAGAACCAGTTAATACCCTTGGTACACAAAATATTTTTCTTTTTAACCTAATGCTAAATGATTCAGATTTACTTATTTAATAATGAAGTATGTTAATTTGACTCAGTTTGTCTTGTCACATTTCCTTCCCATAATTCCCTCCATAGGAGAGAATGTAGCATCTTCTGGCTATTTTCTTTTTTCCCTCGTCACCACCTTCCTCTCGATCCACGTGAGCTGATCACATCGAACTCCGTATCGTAGGCAATAATAAGCAATAACGTATCAGCAAAGAAGAAACATATTTTTGATGATACTCTTTTTCTCGCTACTGATTCATTTTCATGTAGATCAAATCATCATCTTATTCTGCTTTTGTCGAGTTTTCCGTTTGTTTACTACAGATTAGTAGATGCTCTTTTGGTATTTATATTGTGAATGATAAGCTCTCACTTATTATGCGTCTGGGCAGTAAATATTTTTTTAACATTAGGTACACTATTAACTATTCATTCTATAAACAATACAGAAATGCGTCACCTGAATTCGCCGCACATCTACAACTTTGTAATAGTATCTATCAATTACTTTCAATTCATATATACAATCCATGTTTGTACTCAGTGTGTTTCAAAGATTTTGAGCGTACATTGATCGATCGCCACGGAAATATTTCCAGCGTTCTTACAGACACTCAATTCAGCATATACAATTTATACGGTTTTCAAAACGTAAAATAACTCGTTTAAGGGTCAACATTAGAGCCCGGATGTTAATGGTCTGTCATATGTTTGCTTTATGTTATTTCCATGGAAAATGTAAGTTATGCACGATTTTATGACAAAAATTACACTACTAAAATGACAATTACTAAAATCATTGGGTTTTTTCACGTCACATAAAGTCATACTTTGAATTTTTAAACCTTTCGCCATTTCTCGTAAATTTATCATATTATGGTCATATTTCCCATGAATATTGGTACATTTTGTCATATTTTTAACTATTTGATTCCACTTTCGCATACTTGCAGTCGTTTCAAAGATATTCACATATCCTGTTATCTTATGTCGTACAATTTTATCTAATTGTTTTGTTGTCTTTCATATATATAATTGTGATACGTGATAACTTATTTTTGTCAGTTTAAGTGCCCAGGTCAACTGCTTTTAAAAATAATTTTAATTGTCTTTATGGGGCACCAAAGGAGAAAGGATGAATTGTGGATGTGAAAAATTTTAAGATTTATTTTCAATATAATCGTCATTTAAACAGCGGAAAGATTTTGAAAGTTTCGAAAATGCAAGTAAAAATGTTTAAAATCATTTTTATGGTCATATTTTTATATTTTTCAGGTCATAAATGTTTGCATATTTCCAACGTTTTTAGCTCATAAACATCCGGGCTCTAGTCACCATTATCAAATTTGTTCCTTGAATTGACCAGATTCTAGTCTACAAAGCTTTAATTCAGGCTTGGCAAGGTCGCGGGCACGGTAACAAACTTATTAGAGCTTGCAAGCACTGTGTCAAGAGAAATTGAAGCGAGATAGAAAAGAATTTACGAATTGTTCGGGAGTAGCGTTGCGTCACTGAATACCTTGCCCGTGACAGTCTTTGAGAGAAGTAATTTGACAGTTGTTGTCACAAATTTAGCTATGATCAAATAAAATAATACACCACTCCAATTTCGAATTTTCAATTGAGAGTAAAATTTAAAAAATTGAATCAAAAGTACAAGTACTTGGATTTTGTAATCCTGTTTACTTACAAATGAAATAAAAGCATGAATTTTCGCGATTCAGGTTAAGAGATTTAGTAGACAAATATTCTTGTGTGTTACAAGAGCTTTCCGTCCGTAAGCGACATACATCGACTTCTCCATTTGTTTCACATTATTGCTAAATACAATAAATATCAGAATGATTTAAGGGCATAACATGAATACGAAAACAAGAAAAGATTTCCACATTTAAACATATTCCTGTCACTTGGCAATGATGTTTATACAAGGGAGAACAGAAAATAAACATGAAATAGTAATAAGTAGTGAAGAATATAAACATAATACAATTGTCGGTAATTTGATGGAAAAATCTGCCTACCATATTTTCGAATGAAGTCACTATTCACCGCCGCGCGCCGCTTCAGTTTGCGCATGTCCACCCCTTCCTGGATTTTAAGGGGAAATGAGTGCGGAGCCACGAGATGTTGCTCGTGCCCGTAGGAACGCCAGGTTTCCCATGCGGGCAAGCAGCTCGTACGGGCGCGGTTTGACGCGCCTGCTTTCATTGCTCTCGATGCTTTAGAACACTGCAGTATTCAGAGCGGAATTCGGGGATATGTTGGTGATTAGTGATTTAACTTTCATTCGCCGAGGTCACAGGAGCATATGCTTCGCTAATAATCCACAGCGGCGAATAAGGCTCAGATTATCGAATGTTATCTTCCGTTTAGCAAATCATTTATTGGAAATGAGAAGGAGATCGTGTAAACCAGCTAAACGTTTATCAACAGGCTTAACTGAAGACATGAAAGGATCGAAATTTCCAGACATGCAAAGCAGTCCAGCAAACGTGTACAGCCTTCCACCCTGATGCTCTAATCCTCATTACTCTAGGACAGGGCTGCTAAAATACAAGAAATGCTGCCAGGCTACTCGCGGTAGCCCAATGCAATGGCCCGTATGCCACTCGCCTTACGCTAGACTACAGCCGATAGCGCCCCACTCCCACCCTGTCGGACTGACCCAACAAGAAGCGGACCACATTATAGGCTCAAAGATGAGTGCTGGGCCAGAGCAAATGGACCAACCACTTGAGCTGTCCTAGAGTAGGACAACTGATATAGGACACGAAAGCTCAAGTAGGCGATCAATTGGGCATGCCGTGATGCACCGGGTATCTGCGAAAGCACCTCAGAAAGACCTTTTTTTGGCGAAATACTGATTATAACGTACTTTCGTTCATATACATCAGTCTCACTCGTACCATCGGGACAATGAATATTTTCTATACTATAAGGATACTCCTTGAGGACATCTAGAGTGAATAGCAAATGACCTTTGGTATATATCGTAGTGAGGTACTTGTTCTGAAGGGACGATAGAGCCAAAGAGAAGGGAATTTCTCCCACGGATACTCCTCTGTCACGTACTCTCAACTCAGATTTTTTTAAGCCCGTAAAGTCATTGAGTCGGTGTTATCTAGCGCCGTGTTTCTTAAAAACCCATCGTGTGCGATTTTTAATGTAAACGATCGGTTTTGGTTTACTGAATGCAATCACAAAACAAAGTTTCCATTCTAGGTAATAGAAGTGTCCAGCAGCGACGACTGCAATAGCTGAGTGTCCTGCACCGAATAGCTTGGAAATGTTACTAAGGCACATCATCGAACCAAATGCGTGAAAGGATGTAGTACATGGCTGAGCGTGTCCCCCGAAACCCCAATAAAAACAACGTAAAAAGGATTTTTGGCGCGTTTTGCTTTCAACTTCGGCCGACTTCGCGCGCTCTGCTTTCCGGTTCTAACAAGGGAATGCCGAGATGTGACATGTCGGAACTGTCCTAATCCTTCTTTCAATCGGAGCACATGCCGTATTAATTTCACTATCAAACTTTTGAGTGCGAATACTCACTGCAAGTCAACTAAAAAACATCCTGAATTTGCAAATTGGCCCTATGCTTTCACCGATGTAAAAATGGCCAATCCTGCTATGCCGGTGTTACCCAGCGCGCTCGCTTGTGATTCAACGCCACTGCTGGCCGCAAGCGGCAGACTCTGCTTCCAAGGTCGTTTCCTGAGAGGGGCAGGCGGGGAGGCAGCTGCCCCTCCGAGCAGCTAAAATAATAAAACTAATAGCACTAATATTAACTATACATAGTCTAAACTACTAATACAAGTTTTTTCCGAATTTTAGTTTTATCTGTAGTTTATGTTTGTAAGAAATACATTTCACCGTGATAAACCTTGCCGCAACCGCTCATCTTCCATCCAACATGAGCTACCTCCTTTGGAGCTTATTCCTCACGAATTTGAGAGCTCTTGTCTGCATTTACTGCGAAACAGGTCAGTTGTGTAATCACGTGAGAGGTCGGTGCAAACTGTAAAAGTGAGGTAAAGTAAGTCTTGCGGAATTTTCAAATGAGAAAATTGATTTATCGACACAAATTAAAGAACAGTAATTTTCCCGAACAAAAAAACCAAAATGAGGCCATGAGATGTGAATTTGCTTCACAAAACAATTCTTAAATCTCTTCTTTACATAATTTAAATATTAAGTGATACAGTAGTTATATGATATACGTTTTCAATATTTAATAATTATGTAAATTGGCAATATTCATAATCAAAAAAGTAACAAACTTTCATTGGTAAGTAAATAAAATATCTCAAATGAAATGGACTTTTACAATGAGAAAAGCATTGAGTGTACCGGGAATGGCCTGCTCCCAACGAATGTCATATGACCTCTCCAACGCCAACCTCGGCGCCCGCGCGCTCGCCTTGCGAGGTCTGTCCAAGTTCTCTGTAGAAACGAAAAATAGAACGAAAATGTTGGTAAATTTGGAAATTTTAAAAGTAATTGGCACTATGTATCGGCAGCCAAAATTTGAATCGTGGGCATCGAGGGCATGTTTCGACATGACACACCGCGGCATTCCCTTGTAAGTTGTTATTTTTTAGGTTCACGAATTCATTATCTGCGAGCAGCATTCTTTACTAGGATGCGACACTTGTTCCGTTCCCCCACGTTTACATCGTCATCTATCACATCCCAACGACCTTGAATTGTGCCGTTGGCACCTCCCGAGCGCTCCCGTTTTTCAGCCTAATTTCACGGCATGCTCGATGGCAAGTACTCTACATCGTCGCCGCCACCGCCGCCGGCGAGCCGTACCCTTCAGGGTCTTCGCCGCGAAGTCGAAGGTCGGGGCGAAGCGTGGAGCGCTTGCACCTTCCCCTCCCCCTCTCCGACCCCTTCCACCAACCCCGCGCTTACCCTTTCCCTCATCGGCTGGGTTTTCTCCGTCACCTCTCCCCTCTTCTCGCCCGCGGGCCGTTGCTCCGTCAGCTGCAGGCAGCCGCCTGTGCGAGCTAGGACGGGCGCGCGGCCGATATCGGACGGGACGCAGAGAACGAAGAGCGGAGCAGTCGTCTGTTCGCCGCACTGGAACTGGTAAGGATGGCGTACTGCGAAGTACGAGGGGAAGCGGCGCTGCACGGAAGGAAAGAAACGATGCAAAGGGACAGCTATGAAAAATGACGCAACGATGCGCAATTGTCATCGTGGTAGACGGAGCCGCCATTTGCTCGCGGTTGACACGCTGCGATTTATGCGTCACGAACAGTTTGTTTTCGACTCGGTCTGATCGGTTGTGACAGGTCGACTGCTTGGAAGGGAAGGGATGTGAGGGCTATGGATTCATGTGTATCCAATGTGTTTGCTCTTTTGCGTCGTGTGTTCTTAATGCCAAAAATCGTAGTTGTAGCTGCAGCGTAAGCTTTCTTGCTCTGATATGTGTATGGAACCTAAGAGAAGAAAAGCTGTCATACACGATTTCGTAGTACAAATGCTTCGAAGACAGCCTAATACTACATAATTACAAGAGATGTATACATATCGACACTTGTATATAAATAAGGGAAGGATTGTACATTTGAATATTTCTTTATCAATGATATATTTTACTCTGGTTGCTCTGTAAAATATGTTGTTCTTCAGGAACACATCTATGAGAATATGAACTTGAAATTGGTTATACTATTTTTCTCACAATTCGTTTTGACGTTAAAAAAATGAGATTTTTCCTTTGCTCAAAGCTACAATTTGGTTTGAACTGTAATTCAGGACATAATATTTTTTTGTATTCCAGCATTATAAAAGAACCTTTTGTGTTACAAGAAATCCTTCATAATCTGGCACTTTACGGCACAAATGATTACGTATTAGATTTTATGCCACGAATGATTGCGACATCACACATTCAGCCAATCGTAGCGAGAGAATCGGGGGGAGGTAGAGCTAAACGGAACAGCCGACCACCGTTTCCTATCACGATGTCAAATACCCGAGTCCTCAAAGGGGAGTTGTTTCTCAAAATTAAGTTTGATTATCTTATAACTGTATAATGCTTTAAACAAAAACTATAGTATGCAACTCGTTTATAATGTTGCTTTATTACATTCGTTCAAATTTAAAAACTCGCTCCTATAGCCGCTCGTTTTCAAAACATGTACTTATGCAATAAAGCTTAACATTATAAACTAATTGCATAAACTACTATTTAAACATGGACACTACCATTTAAACATGGCCCCACTTACATATTTCATGAAAATATTAACACTTGAAGAAAACCAAACTTAACGTAAAAATGTATGTGTGTATGCGTCAATATTACATTGTTTTATGGTGTAATGTTAAATTGTATTTTATTATAGCTAAGGGTCCAAAATGAAACGAGCGAATCGACGTAATGGTGATACGATGATCAATCATTGAAAATCGTCATATTGATTGTAATATTTACATTTATTACATGTGTTGATCTTTGGTTTTGTTAATATTTATTAACATCCTGAAGACGAGTATCGTTTAACGGGAAGAACGGAAAGACTGAACGCATATAGTGAAAATTAAATTAGTCAAATTACGCTACATTTTTGTCGTTTTCAATGCCGCCGCATATGTACGACAACGGACCGATATCCGGGTCCCTCCCAGTTTGCCCTCACGGCAACCTTCCCAATCAATGCCTGGGTTGGACCTTCGTGCTAGCTCAGAGCTCCTAGCTTTACAGGCTAGTACCGGATGGAATATCATTGTATGACGACGCCACTCACATGTGCCGAGTCTCTCGTCTCACCGAGTCCCCAGAGTATTGGGCAACTGCCACAACGTACCCGTGAGACTAACAGGGGCCACCCGAACAAAGGTCTGGGCTTCTCGGAGCCTCCATCCCGTCTCCTCGCAGCCTACACCGTTAGGCTAACCACGTGAGTGACGCCGAGAACCTAGGCAACTTGACGGTAGATAATTTCAGCCTGGCTTTTATATGTGGATACCAGAGCGTTCCTAAGAAGCTCCTTCACCCAATCCTGCCCAACTGGTGGGCAGTGTTGAACCGGCAACCAGGAGCTTGATCATTGCTTACTCACTATCTCCACCTTGAAGATAACGATGTGCACACCGGCAAACTAAGAGTTCTTATTTTGTATTGTTAATTGTAAGAAATTTCCTCTTCCACTTAATTTTATGGAAAGAGAAAATAAGAGTTTTGCTATAGACGTTTGATTCGGTGTTCATATAAAACATGTCAATAGACCATGGAACCTCTGGGTACAATAATGTATATTATCGCATGTTCTGTAATAATCTGGTCTACCGCATGCGTTAAGCTGGATTAAGAGTAAATTGAATTATTTTCTTCCGATCCAATGTAGCCCCGTGCTAATGCGGGAACTGCATTGCCCATCAGCTTTCACACGGTTGTTACTTCGTTTCCTGCGTTCGCTTCGTGGTTTTTGCGTGTGGAATGGGAACGTAGGCGTCCGCATCCTAAAACAGCAGGGGCGGGGAACTACACTCCTGGGCTATTTACATATGCAATTTCACTGGTAAATAAATAAAATAGACTACAAAAAGAATTAAATTATAATTTAGAGGATTACTATTAATAAATTCAAATATTTTTATAATAAACTATTTGAAGGTTGCCAGACCTGGAAAGCCCATTCCCCAAATGTAATACAAATTTTCTAAATTACTGATTTTTCTCAAAATAATTTAAATAATTTTGATCAACAATTCTGTTTGTTATAATTTATAAAATGATTTATTTGTGCATTAAACAATAATGGTCGCTAATTCCTTTATCTGTTTTTAAGGAAGCCTAAATAAATAGTATTGTAAAAAATGTTTTGAGAAAAGTATTGTTGTCAGGTAATAATATTTTAGTTCCGAAGATCTTTTCAATCGCATAGCTATAATCATCAGAGTTATCTTGTAATGTCTGGGCGGAAAACGACATTCTGTTCGAAGCATACATAATTATAACTACTCATAGCTAAGAGATGAACTCGTAACTCAAATCATACTCTGTTCCAAACTAATATCACACACTGTGTTCCAAATGTAGAGGGTCTCGTAGTAAAAATATACCTCAAGTTAAATTGTATATATAATTCTACCATTACGAACCTTTATTTGGAATTATTCTCTTTTCTATTTAATGAGGAAATCTTACAATCGTTAGTATGTTTTACTGTTACAATTACCTTATTTATCCATTCTGTTGTGTACTTATTGGAGCTGCCAGCAACGTGTCCGCTCTGCAAGGCCTTTGCGTGCCGCCGCAGCTGCGATCTTGAGGGCGCGCGGGGCGAAGTCATGAATGCGGCTGCCGGTCCAGGCAACATCGTGCCCGCCCTTGGGTTAGAGGACACTAAATCATCCAACAATGATTATGAAATCCTATAGGTCATTTTTTTACGATTAACATGGGAATAATTACGTAAGTTTTGAGAATTCAATTTAATAAATAATAAAACAAAAAATAATGGGTAAATACTTTTTGCAAGAGTTTGGTGAAATAAACAAAATAAGCTATACTTCCGCTTCAGGACACGTATGAAATGGGAGTACTATAACTCTGTGTTTACCGTTAAATCGAATTTCTGTTTATAATCGGCTAATATGATAAATCTAAAACAGTCGTATGATATTAATTGATTATTATATGAAAACCAAATTCAAAGCAGAATGACATGAGAAACACCCAGTAGTTGAAAAATAATATTTATAACAACTTGTGGTCGAAAATATTAATAAATTCTTCGCCAGAGTTTCTATTACTACCCTTTTCGTGCCAACAAACAATGTTAACAATTGTAATTTGTAATATTGATTAAATTGTGTGAGAGAGATTTTCTTATAGGATGCAGAATTATATAATTAAAATGTGAAAAGGGATTCGATGCCTATTTAAATATTGCAGTTACGTAATCCCTTCATGCGCATTATTATGTATTGAATATAATTCACTTCAGTCTCGAGGTATTCGTACTTTGCTGAGGAACAATCATATTGATTCAACTAAAGGTGCTATTTCTGTCTACATGCGCATAGAAACGTGTAACAGTCTAGTAAGAGCTTGGGTTGTTTCTGCTCGCGGACGAGGAACATTCTGAAAGAACACGCTGAATTTCTCGAGATCATGAAAATAGTTCAATGCATGAAAGCGTTCACAAGGTCGGCACTTCGGCGCCGTTAAAGCTGAAAAACATCACATCAATTTTTCGATCTAAAGCGTTTTAGAACAGAAATATACTTGACATCTCATTAATCTTGCGCGAAGAGGGATTTAAATCAATTTAAAATATTGTTCCCAGTTCTGCTGCGGAAAGAAAATTACATCCTGAACAACATCCCGCTTGCTTTCGTCTGCACGGAATATTCATTCCGCACATGCATTTTTGAGCAGCACGTCGCGGTTCCTTTCACCTTCTCCGGCGGAGGAGGCAGCCAGCGCTTGACGCCCGCGCGGCGTCGCGCCTCTTTGACGTCCGGGCGACGGGGGCGGGGCGGGGCGGGGCGGGTCGACGAGGGCGGGGACGGGGCGACGGGGGCGGGGACGGGGCGACGGGGGCGGGGACGGGGCGACGGGGGCGGGGACGGGGCGACGGGGGCGGGGACGGGGCGACGGGGGCGGGGGCGGGGCGACGGGGACGGGGCGACGGGGGCGGGGCGGGGCGACGGGGGCGGGGCGGGGTAACGGGGGCGGGGCGGGTAACGGGGGCGGGGCGGGGTAACGGGGGCGGGGGCGGGGCGACGGGGCGGGGCGACGGGGGCGGGGCGACGGGGGCGGGACGGGCGCGTCGGGGTGGGGCGTGGGCTGTGTGGACGACAGTCAGAGTTTGGGCCGGTCAGAGTCTGGGGAGGGGGGGGGAAGAGAGAGTTGCGGGCGGCTGAGGCGAGGGCGGCATCTCGACGTCTGAAGGGAAGAGGTTTTCTCGCGCGAGCGGCCGCGGTACTGGAAGCGTAATGTTAGTGCGAGATGTGCGGAATTGAAAAGAGCGCTATTCAAACGAATGTCAGCGACTCGGAGAATATCAGTGGTATTCTAAAGAAGTGATTTGCAAAGGACTGACTTGTAGAAGCAGCAGTATCTAAAAAAGCGATAGGTATGAAAATGATTGAAAGGTGACGTAGTGATGAAAATGCTGGGCCAAGAGGCTATGTGTTAGAAAGAGTTTTGAAAATATGCGAATAATTTTGATCGAGATAAAAATACGTGTAGTTAAATGTTTAGAAATATACGCTGATCCTTAGTAATAGGAATTTAATTTAAAGTAGTTACGTGCATTTTAAATAAGATTAATTTTAATATTTCGTGTATTGAAAAAAAAGTAAAGTACAGGAAAGAGGCACGAGGGAATTTCTTATTGTTAAAAAGGAATTCCGTATGAGGAATGGTATTTTCTTTCGAATCATTAGAAGGTAGTAAAAGAAATCACATTTCATCATCCAGCAAATTATCTGATCTTTTAGGATAATTTAAAAAATGCCCTCAAAGATCCTTTTTCTCTTTACTCTTTAAAAGGATTCGAAAACTTTAACCAACTACACACACATACACCCATTCCATGTACAGTCAGAATAGCGTCTAATATTCAAGGATACCAAGCGGGGATTGTTCGATTTCCCAAGCCCCTAAAATGCTCAAGGAGGCCGATGAAAATACAAGGGCTTTAAAGAAACTTTAAACAAGGGCTTACGACGTCAATTGGTAATTGGGTATATGGCAGTATACTGAAGTTAACTAAAATAAACTATTACAAAAATCCTTTAATTCAGAGGATGACCTCATCTTACAACGTTGAGAATGACTCTATATGTATGACTAATATCTGTTTTTAATTACGGTTATTATAATGAATTACTTTCTTATTCAGGTCTACTGATTACATTGATACTAATTTCAATATTGATAACGAAGTTGATCCTTACTTAGAGGATAATATTCATGTCACAAAAATAAGAAGGCTCAGTGAAGTAAAAGCCTTTAGAGCACATCAATTCCTCCGTACCCTTAGAGTTTATGTTTATTATCCTTGGAAATTTAGTATCATGGTCAAACACTGGTATTTTTCTAAAATGTTTCTGATCACTTCTAACTTAGAATACCAATATTCTGTTTTCGAATATAAATTGTCTCATTCCTTATTTATGTTTGTTTCCTAAGTGCTTGTACATCAACATTTAATGTGAAGCTTTTTATGACCACTCGAAACTATTGCATGGAAGATCAGACCGCCCCTCGCTGTTGTAATATAAAACCGAAGAGACGGTTCTTAGCGAAGTAAAGTACGTTGTGACGGCCACATCAATACATTTTCAGCGATATCGATTTACACACACATACTGTTGAAATGTACTTGCTACTGGAGCGCGTCTAGGGGTTTCCATCTGCCCGTCCTCTCAAGCGCTTGCGAATGTTTATATTTTCTCTCCACATTTGCATCCTTTTTGATGGTCGTCTTAATATGGTAGAGGAGTCCTGTTTTAAAGATTTTATCTCAACAAAACGTATAAGTTGATGAAGTGGTTCTAAATTGGAGCAATGGGAATGTCAGAGCATTACCCTGACAAATGAACCACAGTCCACGCGCGATTTTTTCTTCCTCTTCCTTTGTCCTATCATCAACCCGCCTTACACACACACACACACACACTTATATGCTCTACCTACCACACATGTCAGAAGGCTAGTCGTGAGCTTAGAGTTTGTCTCGGCTGCGGCTGTGCCCCATTTTCGGAAATATTTGGTTGGGGAAACACCCGCAATCCTGTAGGTCACCGCGGGATCTTGTTGTCCAGCGGGGGAGGAGGATCACAGCCACCTCCCATTGTAAACATGCACTACAACTACGGGAATAATAGCCGATGCAGTTGACGTGCCTGGAAGCACGAAATAATCAATCAATGAATGTCAGAAATGAATGGAATGGAATGGAGAACTGCATTGAAACAGTTTTCTTTTCATTAACTATTAATTTGCTATTACGGGATCAATTTGAAATATCTGATATTGTACTACTTTCGGTTTCTTTATTGCAAAGAATATTCGTATCGTCCGCAAAGAGAAATGTTCTTCCGTTTCTAATCGTCGAGGGCATATCGTTGACGTATAGTAGGAAGAGAATAGGGCCTAAAATCAATCCCTGCGAGACTCCAAATGCAATGTTAGCTCCAAACGCAAGAGTAAAATGTTATGATCAGTGACGTCAAAAGCTTTTGAAAGATCTAAAAATATTCCAATAGGTGCTTCGTTTTGATCCATGGATAAGACGACATCTTTAAGAAAAGAAAATATGGCTGTGTCCGTAGATTTTGATTTTTCGAAACACATATTGGCAATCTGAAAACGCGTCCTGTTTACTAAGAAATGTTTCCATTCGAACGTAAAAAAGTCTCTCTAATATTTTTGAAAACAACAAAAGAGTAATTGTTCGATAATTTTGAATTTCATTTTTGTTGCCTTTTTTGAAAAGCGGTTTAATCTCAGCTGTTTTAAAAATATCTGGAAAAATCCCTGTGCGTAAGGATACATTAAATATGTGAGTTAACGGGTGTATAATGGCGGGCGCGCAAACCTTTAACAAACTATCCGGAAATTCATCTAAACCGGCTGAATATTTATTTTTTTCAGTCTACCGATTATATTAAGAATTTCATAGGAAGAAGTTTCGGAAACAAACATCGTGCCAAAATTTTTTGGGGAAACGTCTGAGGCTGAATTTTGTGGCTGAAAACCCTTACTGAGATCGACAGCTATTCTCGAAAAGTATTGGTGAAAGAGACTAGTCACTGTTGCCGGATCGTTATTTATTAAAACAACATTGTATCATTATCTTTTAAAAAAACATTCTCTACAAGGTTTCTAGTTGATTTGGTCGAATTGTTTACTATATTCCACATTGCTTTTGTTTTTTTATTTGAGATCAAAATATCCTGGTCATGTTTCATGATTTTGGCCTAACTTTTCTTAACAATGATTTGTATTTTTTAAAGTAGAGGAGGAAATTTTGAAATACGTTGTGATGCTTAGAAATGAAAGAAAGAATTCATTTGTTTTTACATGATGTCCTAATCCCTTGTGTTATTCAAGAATTGCTTTTCCGTGAAATATTTAATTTTGTCATTTGAAGAGGAAAGCAAGTGTTAAAATGAAATGGAAGAGTTGAAAAAAAATTGTATTTATCGTTTGTATCAACAGTATTGTAAACCTCGTCCTATGACTCATGCAGCAAGTAATTCATGAATAATTTTATTTTACATTTAGTTAATAATCTACTCATACGTGTATTATTTATTGTGGCAGTGTAACTAATTGATTACAACAGTACAAAGTGTTCAATGAGACATTTTTAAGCAAGAGGCACCATGCGTTGCAATATACTTGACCCATTATAGACACGGCTTTCATCATTCCCTCAGAAATAAAGAATTTTCGTTTGAGAGGCAAGCCATGCTTCCTCATCTTCGGCCTTATTGTACACGTAATAAGATCGGAAGTGTATTCGGAATGCTCTGCCACGTCGAAATACAGATTGTGCTGTGGTATGTGGTTGCATCTTGTCTTGTAACAAAAGCCTTTCGGCAGTCAAACCTTGTGTTTTCATAAGGAGAACCAACTGTGTTTGATTTGCCATTTCATGAAATTCACTCGTCTATTATCGGAATTAGGGGATGGGCTTACTCAGGATTGAGATCAGTAGTAGTGATGCGACGTTGATATTCAAAATAAAAACTTCAATATTAATAATGCATCTACAAAAAAAATCGATGTTTTTAAAAATCGATATTTAAATTGTTTACTTACCTCTAATATTAAATTCGTGCGCAACATTTAATATGAGAATGTCCGTGTCAAATCCGTCCAATTCATTTCTCATTCAAATTTAATTGAAAACAAAGTTATGCAACGCCTCTCCACGTGCGAAATACAGGAAAGACGAAGGAAATACCAAGCCATCAGGATCATCACGAGCAAGGGATGGTAGTCTGCTGAACGAGAAGAGAACAAACCACGTTCCATCGAATACAAAGAAATATTGGAACTATTAGTTATTGCTTCTTATTGTAACTTTTACAAAATTGTTATTATGGGCATCTTTCATCCAAGAAAAAAACAATGAAAACGTTAAAACATCGATCCCCAAACATCTATGTTCAAAGAACATCGGTTTTAATACATCGATGTTTAAAACATCGCTATTTTTATACAAACATCGTTGTTTTAAAAACATCGGCATTCATGTCGCATCCCTAGTCAGCAGTGGACGAGGTTGCGCGTCATGATCTTTTCGCATTCTGCTGCTTGTTTGAGTGCATTTGAATAGTTCAGTGCAGTGGCAAACACTTCGCCAGGGAAAACTTGCCCTCACTTGGTGCTGAAAGTCGTCTAAGGATTTCACTTTTTGATGCACATTCAGATCACAAGAGGGATTGCGAAATCCTATTCTTTTTTGGTGCTACCGACGAGTGGTGCAGCGATGCTTATGGCGCAACTTCTCAAGCAAAAATTTAATTATAACTCTGAAATTTGCCTTAAGCAACGATGTAATCTTTGGTTTGTAAGTGCACAAAGATGTAAAGTCAACCTATAAACGATGAAAACGGAAGGGCAGATGCTTACTGATTTACACTTGTGGATACAGGTGTCTCAAAAAAAAAAACGGTACAAACTTTTCAGTCATTTAAACGACGACGACAAAAATATTACCTCTTTTTGTCAATGAATATCAGGAATATGTTGTGTAAAGGAGTTGCAGGGACATATTTCCCTGGGCGGCAGACAACGTATCCTGCTCTCGGATTCGAAGTTACACTAAATAGCTTAGCGTCACGAGTACTTATTGTTTTTTATAGAAAATGTTAGAAAATTGTAACCCATACTCTCGGTTCCAGTACTACCGCAACTACCGAAAAAGAGCTCAACAAATCATGCGCATTTTGCAATATCATCGTTTTACTCGTGAAATGTTAGTGTGAACAGGCACGATCATCAAATAACTTACTCATAAAGCATTGCACGTAGCCTCAAAGTACCTCGCAAAAAAAAAAAAAAAAAAAAAAAAAAAAAAAAAAAAAAAAAAAAAGCTTACGTGCTTTGGATCTTGCTGGACGTCTGCTTCATCCGTACAAAATGTCTGGTTCTGTAAACTGCAAAATCCTGGGCAGGGCCAGGCAACCTGTATAACGCGCGCGCGCACTACACGGCGCAAACATGCCCTGAAGCTCGTAACGCGTCGGCTGACTCCGATGATCTAAGGCTTCAGTTATTAATCTTTAATTGTGATCACAAACCTCTCTGTGATAGCAGTTTTGGAGTTTTAGCAGTTAGCAGTTTTAGATAGAAACGTTTTTCATTCCTGTAAATAAATATTTTAATGGTGGCCTGAAGTAAAATTTTCTGAATTGTATGTATCATAAGATTATAGACAATGAGTTCAGAGTCTATATCAAAACAGAATGTGTGAAATAAAAATCATATCAAACAGTGAGGCGGTGCCGACTGCGGCGGTGCCACGCAGGAAGAGATACCTAGAGGGAAATCCTCGCCAGCCGACGTGGAGGTCGATGGCGCAACAAACGAACTGCGTTGTTTCACTGCTTAAAACAATTCTCAGTACACATATCCTATTTTGATCTGGACCTTGAACTGACTGTCTATAATCATAAGATACCAGCTATTCAGATTTTTTTTCATTTCTCTAAAGTCCCATGCCGCGTTCAGGAGGCAGGAATAGTACCGTGTCGAATATGTGATGATCGTGCGATAATACAATGTTAATTGTGGATTATTTCAAAATGAGTTCAGATCAAAGAAGGTTGAAGTCGTTTTACAAGCAAATGGTAGAGTTCAAAAAACGTATGTTTAAAACTGACTTAAAGTGTTTCGGAAACTTTTCATGAATGATTCTATTTTCAATTCAAATATAAAGCATTTGTAGGTGGGATCATCGTGTTTGGATGATACTTGGATCGGACGGGGAAGTGCCGTACAAGCCTCCCTTGCTTGGCAGCCGTGGGGCGGCGCGGCGCTCGCCCACTACTGGTGCAGAAGTGCGTATGAGGGACTCGCGCGCGCGGAACGGCGGCCTTCGCCCCAGGCTTTGGAGATAAGGCTACTTTATGGACGCGGGAGCAGAAGTGCGACCCTTCTCCGCCCAGTTGCTCGCCACACTCACACACACACTCACAGCTGGGGGAATCTTCGATCTGGACGGACGAAAGCCTTGGCGTTCAGTCTACGGGATCGAGTATTAATTCCCAGCGCGTCCAGTGCCGAGTCATTGATTCCGTAAGCGTAGTTAAAGGGGTATCGGTATTCTTTCTCAGGTGGAACATGAGTTCCGGCACCGACCTACACGTCGGACTGGGGGGATTTCCCCTCCGGGAATCTCTTTCTGCGGGGCACCACCCCCGCCGTGCCCAACACTTCAGGTCATGACTGGTATCTCGACACGTACGGTAGCGCAGTGCAGGGGAATGTGTGTATGAGTATAAGTGGAGAGAAGGGAACAATGATGAGAAGGGAAAGGTCGTTTGCTCTGTTGCCCGTTTACTAGAGACAGATCGTAAAAATACAGAAGTCTTCTCGAGAGAGTGGTTTGATTCGTCCTAGCTGTCTAGCTAGCAATTATTTTCTGTAATAACGTAGCGAAGCGTGGTTAAATAATGATGAACCTAAAAGAGAAAAAACATTTGGACTTTTGTAGTTAGTGTTTGTTAATAGTTAATACAAGAGTATTTAATTAATTGATGATTTTTTGGAAATAGCTCACCCAGCCATTATACAACGTTTTCAATAGTCCCGTATGTTTCACACTTTTGTTTCGGATATGCATGGGAAACGGATATGTGATTTTTTGACCGGCTGCTATAAACGAATAATATTACTCAATGAATTGTTGTAGAGAGTCGGCGAATTTACCAACTATCGCATGATTTCCTTCATTCATCTAATTTCTGTAAGTCATAAATTCTTAGGACAGTTAAAAACCTTTTTTCTGAAGGGATGGATACTGGTTTCAGTTAAGATCAAGTATGCAAAATTGAATTTTCGTGCAGTTAATGGACACAATTTCGAACTGTTGGGTCCGTCGGCCACTCGTGCGGGTTTGTCCGCTAACCGAGTAAGTGGCCGCCACGACGCGCGGTCGCAGCAGTAGAGTGCAGGAGTGGTCGCCGCGGCGCTACGCAGCCGCCCTCTTCCCACCCTCCGCAGCCGCGTCCCCACTCCGTGATTCAGCCCCACATTTCGTCCGCATGCGTCAGTCCCACGCTTATCCCCGACCTGTCCTTTCCACATAGCTTGCCCTTGACCCCAGGCCCGTCGCCGTCCCCGCGCCCCGTCCTTGGCCCCTCAGACCGTCTTTATCTCGGTCTTGAACACCCCCGCACCCCCCACGCTCTCTGCACTCACTGTCTCCATCCCCGCGCCCCCGCCCCTGAACCTCGTCCTTGCGTACCGGACCACGCGTAGTTGCGCCCTCGCTCGTATCCCCGCCCCACTGCCTTCCCTCCCGCCATATTTATTGCGTTTCTACTTCTCTCATTGCACGCTTCCCGCCTTCTACCGCTCTACCTCTTTATCCCCCTGCTTCCTCCATCATCCCTTCACCCATTCCAGCGTGCCACAGTCCTTGCGTTTTCCCTTCCTCCCGACCTCGTATTCCCTCGCCCCTCGCCCCGCGTCCCCACGTCCTCGCTTTTGAAGTTCGATAACGAGCAGTCCGGCCGGTGTAACGAGGACTCTGGATAAACCAAGTACTCCGCGGCCCGAGAGACGCGCTCGTTCGGTGGTTGACCGGGCCCGGACTTGATGCGCGTTTGTTTCGCGACCCCCCGCGCCCGCCCCTTCCCCTTCCCCCTCCCCCTCCCCCTCCCCCTCCCCCTCCCCCTCCCCCTCCCCCCTCCCAGGGGACTCGATTTGCGGCGCCGCAGCTCCCCGCTCGGCCCGCGCCCGCCGCGCCGTCATCCGCCGCGTCAGATAAGGGAATTTTAAAGTTGTCATTCGCAAACTTCTATTCCCCAAGTATCCCTGGCAATAGACGGCTATACTGCGTTGGTCTTGAATATTAGATATTAGAAGTGCACGGCCCCAACAAAACTACTTCTGTGTTTGTGGCTATAGTGAATAGCTAACTCCGTCCGGTGTCCCGGCCTCCGACGCACCTCCTGCGACACACTATTTTGAACTTTCTTTAGAAGGGGACGTCAAAAAATCCACTCTCTCTGTTGCCCTTTAGCAGCAAAAATGCTGCTTCACGACACCACACAAAGTTTCTTTCCAGAAAGTATCACGCGCACTGCTCAAGAACAACAAATAAAACACTCTCCTATAACTATGCGATAATGTAAATATTTAACAAAAACAGTCCTGGCAAATACTCCAATAACATTGTGTAGCAAGAATGTGAAAACGTTGCTGTTCCGTAATACAACATGTGAATCATATGTTAATGGAGGGCGGCTGCTTCCTTGAGCCCTTGCGGCTTTGTGACGTCAGCTGAGCGGTAGGCAGTGACCTGTGAGTACGGGAAGTCAGTCTGTATGGCCAATATGAGAAGAGGCGGATTATTACAATAAGATATTTGTATTTTTCAGAAACTTGTCGACTTTAACTACTCTTGTATTTTCCCCGAGTTCCGTGCTGTCTAATAAAACTATAGACATCTGTCACATTGCCGGAGGCTGCATAGTTTTCTTTCACTTTCGATGCTAATGGGAGATCAGTAATAAAGCGGCCGCATTTGTTTATTCAGAAAAATAGAAATATCCCTTAAAATGTTCTACGAGAAAGAAAATTACTTTTAACCCGTGTTCTAGGAAGTATTAAAACTAATTTTCATGTGATTATGCAACACGATATATTCTCTCGGAAGCAAAACTGTATAGAAATTTTGCTTTTTACGGAAAATTTCACATTTGAATACTACTCTTATATTCACGTACTATTCTGTTAGTTAAGAATATTTTTAGAACACTCATTAACGTATTACTATAAATGCTAACATAAATGACACAAAATAAACTACATAATATGTTTCATATAAAATGAATCCATAATTGCAACCCAGCAAATTGGCCGTAAACACTTGTTTCTTTAAGAGCTGGAATTAAATCTTTCTCTTTAAGTTATATGCCTTCATTTTGGAGCGTCGCACAAAAGTGTACAAATTAATATTCTAAAATATGATACTACTGTACAAAATATGATAATGTTCCTCAATCTCCGTGCAGTTTATTTTGGTATTTTAAATAATCAGTTTTATTACCTTTAATATGTACAAATACTCATATATGCGCATACACATACTATGTACATACACAAATTTGTAGAGTACGCTGTTTCTCCTCTCAAATACGCCCAAACTTCAGTCCCAATTTTCTTTAAATGAAATTACCCGGAACTACCACTCAAGAGAAATCGAACTAGCAAGACATCTGGCTCTACTTCCAGAGAGGCATATTTAAATTGATTCCCAAAATCCCCTCAATAGCCTCATGACCTCGACGGATTAGTTGATTCTGTTAAGTTGGTACCGCTTCAGACGCCGCGACAGAATAAGCTGAAGCGGAGAATATCTTGAACGGCGGCGGAGCGTCGTGTTCGCACTAAAAGCTCCTACATTATGTGCGCGTATAGTCCCGGTCGGAGACGGATGCTGCTGGCGGTGGGCCAGCTCGATTTATACGAGTCAGGTGGCCCACACGCATCGATTCTCTATGCGAGCGAGTGGAGCGCCCTGCGGGCGGCGGCAACAAAAAGCTGCGCGGGTTAATAGCTGCTAACTTCGCCTCGGCGTTTCCGTTCTCGCGAACATTTTAGTGAATCGGTCGGGAGCAACCGGAAGCTTTTGCCCTTAAGACGAGAAGAGGAGGGCGCAGGGGGAGGGGTGGGCGGAGTGAGAGAAGGGGGGAACGAGGGTGGTGGGGTGGAGAGGAGGGGTAAGTGAAGTGGGGAGGGGAATAAAGAGTGAAGAGCAGGAGGAGAAGGAGGAGGAGGGATGGCCCGAGAAGGGGCAAGGCGAAGACGCTTGCCTGTAGAAAGGGAATGCGATATTTGCTGTTCTGAACTCCTCCTTTCCTATACTTTCTATCACTTACCCCTCTCCGTCCCCTCCCCAAAATAATCCATGTTTTTAAAATACACGTTTTAAAGCTGGTTTAGTAACCTTTGATGTTAAATTCGTTCGTAACGAGTTTAATTTATCAGTGACCATGTTTATTAATTTGAATTAAGATTTAACTGAAAAGTTAAGAAAATAATAAAACTGTATGAAATTGCCGATCTTGGCAGAGATCGCTAAGGCAGTAGAGCCTCAGCGGTCTCGGACCAGAATTTCGTGTATTCGAGTCCCACTTCGGACATTGGTGCATTTGTGTTTCTCTGTGTGTGTCGTCCTCTCACTCCTCTCTTTCATCATTTTATCTTCCATACCCCCGGGAGATAAAAGGGGGGAAATAGCTGAATGATGATCCAGTGATAAAATTTACATGCGCCTGCCACCGAGATAATGTTTCTCATCCCGGTAAAATGCAGAGTGCATGCACGCATGGTCCAAGTCGGTCTATTCGTGAGCAAAAAAGGACAAAACCTCCTGAATCCTGATCGTCCTGGATTATCTCAAACGGTCAGTCCTCGGTTTGCTGAAGGATACAAAAAGGGGCAAGAACATACGCCTATGTCGCAACGTGTGCGACCGACTCTCCATTGTTAAAATCGTATTCGACGAAAAAACGTTTTTCTCTAGTTTACGGCATTTTTTAAATGAACAGTTAAGAACTCAAACACAACACTAGAACATATGTTACTATATAAAAGGAGTGAAATATGACAGTCCTAAAATTGTTCCAAATGTAATAAAATTTAAATTATGGAACTTTTCTTATATTTAAATACCAGGTTTAGTTCTTAAAGCTACTGGATTACTAGAAGTAATGCACTTATTCTTCACAGTTCGTGTGAAATAGCTGACTAAGCCTGATTAATAAAATTTATTTATTAATAAACTAGCGGAACTCGGCTGTCCTGCGCTCAATGTCTCTTTCTCTTTCCCTCTTCCTTCCTCTCGCTCTCTGTCTTTCTGCTGTCTCGCTCTTTCTGCCTCTCTCTGTCTCTGTCTTTCTGCCTCTCTCTGTCTCTGTCTTTCTGCCTCTCTCTGTCTCTGTCTTTCTGCCTCTCTCTGTCTCTGTCTTTCTGTCTCTGTCTCTGTCTTTCTCTGTCTGTCTTTCTCTGTCTGTCTTTCTCTGTCTCCGTCTCTCTTTCTCTGTCTCCTTCCCTCTCTGTCTGTCTCCTTCCCTCTCTGTCTGTCTCCTTCCCTCTCTGTCTGTCTCCTTCCCTCTCTGTCTGTCTCCTTCCCTCTCTGTCTGTCTCCTTCCCTCTCTGTCTGTCTCCTTCCCTCTCTGTCTGTCTCCTTCCCTCTCTGTCTGTCTCCTTCCCTCTCTGTCTGTCTCCTTCCCTCTCTGTCTGTCTCCTTCCCTCTCTGTCTGTCTCCTTCCCTCTCTGTCTGTCTCCTTCTCTCTCTGTCTGTCTCCTTCCCTCTCTGTCTGTCTCCTTCCCTCTCTGTCTGTCTCCTTCCCTCTCTGTCTGTCTCCTTCCCTCTCTGTCTGTCTCCTTCCCTCTCTGTCTGTCTCCTTCCCTCTCTGTCTGTCTCCTTCCCTCTCTGTCTGTCTCCTTCCCTCTCTGTCTGTCTCCTTCCCTCTCTGTCTGTCTCCTTCCCTCTCTGTCTCTCTCCCCTCTCTGTGTCTCCCTCTTTCCCGTTCGAAATTTCACAATCGCAGGGTCAAAATATGCAATGAAGACGCTCTCAATACTTCAGAATACGTCGAGTTGCGTAGAGCGCCGTCTCGTAGAGCGTCCTGTTCAGGGGCGCTTCATCAACGCGTGTCTATGTGCGCGGGAATATGCATATTCTCATGGTACTATGTCTATATTCTTCCCACATGTGCAAGCAATAAGTTGACAAAGTTTATCGCAATCGGATGAAAGTCTTTTCGCAATTTTCTCAGCCTAGAAAATGTATGGTGAGTTAGTGTTGGCAACTCTCCTTAGGTTCCAGGTGGTTTTACATTTTTATGGAACGGCTACCTGAGCTAACCGCTTGGTTTTGTCATGATATACGAAAGTTAATTGTTACTTGTACACTTAAACTTGAAGAAAAAAGTTAGGAATATTAATGTATATTAACGGTGGAAAATGTTAGGAATGTTGGAGAATTCCGTTGGGAATGTTGAACAATTTCATTGGTGGCAAATTTCACCATCCAGCAGTGGAACTTCCAACTTTTCCTCGGCGAGGAAAAACTTATGGGACTTACGTCCTTAGTAGTTGACGCGCCAGGAAATTCAAAATAATGTATCCGAGTGTCCAGTGATGGGATTGTTGTGTGGCCACACTCGATGTCGTGAACTGCACCAAAGTTCCATCAATTACAAAATTTCTTTTCTTATTTTAAATCCGAAAAAAACAATTTTTGGGGAAAGCACCTAGAAATATTCTCAGCGCTTTGACTTACTGTGAGTAAAATGTTTTGAACGTTATATAATATACTCGTTTATAAAAGAAAAATTTTAAAGGTATTTTTTCTCTTTACTTTTAGTCGCATCAACGACCAAGGTTATGAGAGACTATAATATTTTTATAGCAGGTGTTTACAGACAATTATGGTTTCACTCGTCATTACATTAACATAAGTATCGTAATGTATAGCTCATAACATAATACACTATCACATATTATTTATCTTACATACCATAATCTTACAGTATCATCAAGACAGGTTCATAACATATCTTTTCGAGAGTTACATATTACATTAACATAAGCATCCTAACATAAAGATTATAACAAAATAAGTGAGAGCGTAGGCTTCCGTGGCCGGAGTCACTATTAACTTGGCTGTCCGGGTGGCGCCGCGTCCATGGCGAAGGAGCCGACGTTTCGGTCGCCATAATGCCGCATTACGCCCTGAGAAAGGTCGCAGAACGGCGACCGAAACGTCGGCTCCTTCGCCATGGACGCGGCGTCACACGGACAGCCAAGTTAAAACATAAAATTATTACATTCTTACACATTCGTAACATAATTATTATTAATTATTATAATACTCTTACATACTCGTTACATAATTATACAATATCATCGGGGTAGGATCATAACACATCAGCTCGAGAGATACGAGCGGGCTTACCATAATATTATATTTCAAGCATGGCATTTGTGTTTTTGCAACATTTGACAATCTGGATCTGAAAGGGAACAGAGTACAGGATTTTCTCTATTTCATTTGGAATAAAGTACACAGTTCTAATGTTTTAATATTTCCGGAGAGACGTAATAATATGCGCGACAGATATTCTTACTTTACACATGTCACATGGTGGTGATGAGGTATATTCCAGCAAGTACCTGTGTGTAATTTTAGAATGACCAGTTCTAATTCGTATAATTGCAAATTGTTCGCGTCTAGTTATCTTGGGGCCCGAGTTGAGTAATGGGAATAAATTGATTTGTGGGTATTACTAGTTTCATGACTTCGCCATATCGGTTCCCATTGATTTATTTCCTAAGTATGAATCGTATGACATCTTGCTTGAAATAACCAGTGTTAGGACTTACATTATTTCTTTGGAAGTCAATTACTATCTTCGTATAAGTTTTATTATCATGTATTTCAGTTATAATAATTGAATACAGCTGATTAGGTAAAAGAAGAAAAATTACTGATAAACCTTGAAGTTTAATCATATGAAGTAGTTCTTTAATTCGAGCAGACGTTTTAGATTGTGTTTAATCATATATTTTGAAGTTATTCTTTGGAATTTTATTAGTGATGATAGTGGCATCGGTGCAATTATGGATTATCTTTTTAAGCGCTTCCAGAATTGCGTGGTTGGAGATGAGTTCTTTACTAGCAATGTTCATAAACCGGAGTTTCACCGAAGACTTGGGATCCTTCAATATGGCCTCAGAAGATGTATTATTGCGTCCGTCAATGAAGATATTGTAGTTATTTTTGTATTTGTCATCTCTTTGATAATATTTTAGTTTCCATTCGTCTAAGTCAAGATTATCATGCTGAACTGTAACCAGAGATTTGTCAGGGACGTAGATGGTCCAGGGATTTACAGCGGTATCCCTTGACTTGCTATTTTTAAAAAAAATGTATTTATTTAAGGTCGCTTTTCAACAACTGGGTCATAAGCGACCACGACAATCAATTTATAATTTACACAAGAATACACATTTTTTACAGTTATGCCATTATACAATTACATACAATTCATACATGCATATAAGTGTTCAAAATGTATTAATAATGTAGGTATTTACATAATTGGGATGGGTACACATATTTATTTATTTACATTGAGAGGAGAAGGAATTATATAGAGAATCTTTTAAGGAATGTCTTATATGGGCTAGTTCAGGGCACTCCAGAATAAAAAGGGATGTAGATACTAGGGATCCACATTTAGGACAGGGTCTGGGTCAGCTTTTGTTATTAGGTGAATGTGTGAGAGATTTAAGTGGACAATACGTAGTCTGGAAATTTGGACTTGTTAGAATCTAGTGAGTTGGAGTTTCGGAAGCGCGGGTTCAATAACGGATTTTCTTACGAGGTGAATTTTGAAGAAGGTAGTCAGCCATTTTTCATTGCACTGTTTTTTAACCATATTTTTAATATATAGTTTAATATCGGAGAGAACTCCCTTCACATTCTTGTCCGTTGTTGGTAATGAAGTTGCTTCTTTAGCCGCTTTATCTGCCTTTTCATTCCCTTCTATACCTTTATGTGCTGGAACCCAAACAATAGAGATGAAGGTTCAGTTGTTTTCTTGTGTAAATAACTGTTCTTGGATTCTTTAAATTATCGTATTTTTAGAAAACCTGTTGACTATTGCATTTAAGGTAGCCATAGAGTCTGAGTGAATGACTATTTTGCGGTATTCTCCATTTTGAGAGACTAATTCAATGGCTTTCAGGATGGCCCAGGCTTCACAAGGGAAGCTAGAAAAGTATTCTGTTAACGTCAATTTAAATGTATCGAGCGGGCTTGTAGATACAATTGCACAATCAACTTTGTTTTCATATTTTGATCCATCTGTATACACTTTTTCTAAATCATGATAGTCTTCATAAAGAGAATTCAGATGCGATGAAACTATTTTTGGAGAGATTAAGGATTTTGGAATCTGTGTAGTCATTGTTTTAACATCAGGTTTAAAGTATTGCCAAGGAGGGATGGGGTGAATCCTTCTCTGTAGAATGTGAGGAGTTACATGCACCTGCTGGGGCGGTGCTCCGCTGATGGTTGGTTCCTGGTTGGGAAAACTCCGCAAGCCAACATGTAGGTCGGCGCCGAACCTGGGATTCAAGCAGGAAAAGATCCTCACACGATAAAAGTACACAACAATTACGGGGCTAATGACTAACACTTGACGCGCCCGATAACGCATCAATCAATCGATCTCTTTGCCGTAATTGCAGTGTGTGATCTGAATTGAAGCAAGATGATGTAGTGTAACACATTGTTTTAGCGTCGACTATTTGGAGACCGTCTTCGATATGCCGCCAAAATAACAGTTTAGGGTTATTTAAACTGGATATAATGCCCATAGTTTAATGTAGAATGATGTCTATTTTCGGAACGTGTGTGTTCTCGCCGTACTTAAGAGCACTATTCTGTCACACTGTAAATCAAGTGCCAGCGAATGTTCTCAGCGCTTTGCGTTGTTACAATATACACTTGCTATTAGCTATTCCTAGTTCCCGGAGAATATGTTTACTGGCTAGTTGTTAGGTTAGGCGGGCTCTGAGGAATATCTGGGTTATGTGAACAAACAATAATATGGAGTAATTTCGGAGATGTTTGTGCAGAAGTTTGTAACAACTCTTGTTTAAATAGACATGTTGTGATTATATATTTCTTTGTTACATCGCAGTTTGGAAAGCTATACATTTTCCCAAGGAGAACACTGTACTATACAATGCTATTGCTGTAAACCTCACATTACTTTGGACACTGAAATTCCATCAATAATGTGTTTCGTTGTCTGTTCTGGATGCGTATTTGACACTGCAAAACGGGTACAAATGATGTAGTTTCTCCTCTAGATCATTTTGCCTCGCTCTCTTTGAAACAAACGCAGATGAAAATCGACGTTGCTGCAGTACATTTCAAAGGACTGGATGTGAGGATGGCCACGTATTCATAGAATTACCACCTATGGAATAACATTTTTTTAAACACGGAATAGCTTATTTGTATGTGCAAACTTGTGGGTCAAACTGGTGGGGCATGAATGACATATTTATGTACATTGTGCAATTATAATGTATTCCTTTAAATGATACTGTGAATGTGACGAAAATTGAATCTCAATATAAGCATATTTAAGCTTCTCAAAGATGTCTAATGATGCAACCTATAATGTCTAATGATGCAAAAGTGCCAAGAATTTTAAGGTGAACTTAGATCTATCGCAACTGAATTTAATCTTTTGTAAGATGTAGTTGCATTATGGACCAACATTGGATGTGGCAATTTAATTTCAATGAATCGCTGTAAAGGCGAGGTTATAGGAATTAAAAATAATTGTAAAAACAATAACATATTGTACAAATTCCGTAAATAAATTTTGATTGATCTGTACGTACTGTCAGAGCAGTCAAGGACTTAATATAATGTCTGAGATATGCATAAAACAAATAAAAACAAACGTTTCGATGAATAAGCATTACTGATACATCTTCAACAATCTTTTAGCTATACAACAATTGAGTTGCAATAAATTGAAAATTATAAAAAGAAAAAGTAAAAATGACAAAGAAATAATTCATAACATTTTTAAATTGTATCCAAAAAATATTCTTATATTGATTATTTTTCTACGTTATCATACAAATTTGTTAAATATTACATAATTTATGACAGCATAATTAGAATAAAAAACATATTTATTATTATTTATAGCTTTTAAACGTTATAGAGTAAGTTAGTTTATGTTTATGTTTATTTACAAAATGACCTAGTAGTGAAAAACAATTTTTTTATTAAGCGATAACTCTATTTACTAATATCCAAAAAATGGATAAATCTTGTTGCTGTATGTAGTAGACTACTTTTTCTAACTCGATATATAGTCAAGATTCACGTTTTGTGGATTCTTGATAATGACTAGGGAGCCGATTACTTTGTAAATAAATATTTACCAAATAAGCGAATATCGATACTAATTTGCTTATCTTTACGTTTCACTATGTGTACACTTAAAAACTGCTACTTTTATTTTCCACACACTCGTACACATTTCAATTCGTTTTGCACTCATTTGAATAAAAGTCCATATATTTTCCATAGTTCTTATAAGATCAGTACCAATAGCATATTAAGTTTAAAAGTGAAATTACTTTAAATGTTAAAAATGCATCTGGACAACGAGAGCTTAAACATTTTCAGTAATTCCTTAATTAATTGGAAAGCCAGATAAACAATTGGAAAGCAAGTTAAGAAACTGTTAGTGTTAATTGATGAGAAGATTAGATCCTCTCTCCGGTCAAGAGGCCCGGGCTGAAGAGTCTGGGGGCCCCGCGAGCTGAAGGGGGCGCGTGGAAGCGACGAACTATTGGATTTGTTTGACAGATGAACCAGAGACCTCGATGGTCTGTGGAGAACGCACTTCTTTTCAGTACCCACACTATCCCCTCTTCTTCATTCTGAAGCTGCCACCCGGAAATCGCATGACGTCACAGAGACTTGCATGACATCAAAATTCAACTTTTACAGCTCCTCACTGTCCGTTACAATCCGGTCTGAATACTGTGTTGAACGATTTCTGTTAATCTCTCTGTTAAGGCAGTGTAATGTGCGAAAAGTAGCACAATCAGCCAATGTAAAATTAGAAGATACATTGGCATTAATTTTAATTCTGGTTTCAGGAACATAACGCTTTTTGTTTGTCAATTTACAGTCATGCGAGTATTTCATATCGAATTTTACTTGCCACCATAGTGTTTAAATGATTTGTTTACGAGTATGTTGTTTGATATGTACAATTGATTTTATTTTACTTTTCAAGATAGAAGTATAATTTTTTTTGTTTCTACAGCATCAAATTAATATTTCTCGAAGTAGTGAAGAGAGTGCCTCACAATGTCAACTAAGTCTAAAAGAGAAGTGTAATTTTGAAAACTGGCGGAAAATAAACAAAAGAAACAATAAATGGCATCTAAAAAACTAGTGGTTGCTACAGAAAATTGTATTTTCGCTGTGATTAGGATTTCTCTATTGCTCCTTCTGATTCTGTCTCTCTGATGCTCGCCCTCTCTCTTTCTTTGTGCTTTCTCTCACTATTATTCTTACAGTCTCTGTTATTCGTGCATTCATTCCCATTTTCTTTCCTTCCTTCATTCATTCATTCAATTTATTTATTAATTGATTCATATAAAATATCTTTGCCACTCTCACTTCATACTGCATTGGATACCTTTCGTCGCCTCTTCGGTTGATGACTCAGTGTAGTTCTCCTTCGCAATGACATGTTCTCCTCTTGTTCGTTTAATGATAGATCTGTTTTCCTCGCAGTTATAAGGGTTTGAATTGCAAACCACTTCAACTTCGACCGGTGATTTCTCAGAAGGGGAGTTGTCGCAGTTACGGACATTTCCCTTGTCGCAGTAGATTTCCTTTCGGGTAAACACATCACGCCTTTTTATGACATCGCTGAAAGTGCGCTCTGCCGAATGGAGAAGATAGCACCTTAAAGAGTGAACGAGGTGATGGTCGAAGCACTGATAATCCTGGTGTTCGTTCATGTCCTAATTGCGAATTAGAAGATATCAGTGTTGTCGTTTTCAGCCATTTCCGCCGCTGTTAATTCAACATAAAATCATTTTGAATGAAATTGTATAATTATTATTTATTTTTGATGTATTATGTCCACGAATCAAAATCATAGGAAATGTTTCATCTTTCGATTACGGATATCATGTGTAAGATGGTGGAATGATGTTTTTGGATGTTCCAAACAATTGCTGATGAGATGAAACAGTCACTGATGAGATATGTAACCTACTAATCAATTTATAGATAAAACACTATACTCGGCTTATGTTTTGACTTGTTTATTACCGTTTTGAAGATGTATAATTGGCCTCATTAGATCTGAGTGTTCATACCTAAATTAATAAATTCATGTTAATGTCTTGCCAAATAAAATAAGGCATTAAATCAATTCAATGTTTTACATAATTTTTACTATGTTATATAAGTAGTACAGAAAAGGTTTTGGTATACTGCAAAAAATCGAAGTATATGACACGTTTTGGTGGTCGCTGATGCAAAAAAAATGTTTTAAAATGTGTTTTAAAAACACTAGCGCGTACACCATTCCCAGGATTCTTTCCAAAATGGATATCGCCTGATCGCTCTGGCCGCAATCCAAAGCCTACAAGCTAGAAACGCTGCGTTTAAATTTTTAGCGCGCATGTCAGGACACATTAAAACACATTAATTTTCTAAAAAATGGATCCATATTTTTTCATATTTTGCACTAATAGAGCAAAGTACGCGTATACGATTGCGCAAATCCGATTTTCATTAAAGTCTGAAGTGTGGAAAATTGCAAAAGTTTAAAATTGTGTGATCCTCATCCATAACTTCATTATTGAACATCGAATTTCCAAATGAAATCTGTTCCTGAAAACTAGGTATTTAAAGGATGTCACGTGCAAATATCAGAATTAGAGTAGTTATTGCACAATTTTCAGTGAAATCTGCTACAAATACTAGGGATTTTGTAAACGGCTTAATTTTTTTCTTTAATGTTCTGAAATGCTTGAAAAGAGAAAATATTGCTTAATAATATAGTGTAGGTTGGTCTTTTATTTTTGTATCTTATGTGTATGAATATTAACAGATATGATCAACTTACACTATATATTCAATATTTAGGACGTTTCCACGAATATTGAATCATGTATTCCACTATGAAGTCATATTTGCATATAATTTTTGTTTAAAGCATTCAACTACACCGAACGTAATTATATTCGTGTTTTCATGCGCAAATTTACAGTAATTATTGCTCTTTTTCCGGAACTAGCAATCTTTGTGTTTACGTAACCTACTGCACAAATATTAATAATACCATCTACATGTGAGAATAATTTAATATCTGTAATTAATAGTATTCGTTCTCATTAGTCTCATTTCACGATATAATGAAAATAATCTCCGTTCCAATATGACCATCACAAATTTTGCTTGTTATCACATATTTTGTAGTTAGTCATCTTTAATGCAGAATTTCCCTCTAGGAGCATCTGGTTTACTCGCCAAAAAATCAGAAGCCTTAACGTCAGCGAGGTGTATGAGAATATGCGAGGCGATGAGAAGGAAGTAATAAGCAACCGGAAACTGATCTTCACGCTTGTATCGTTGTAGCTTTAGCTAGGTGTTGTTATCGAGACGTCTTTTCTGGCAGAGGTTCCTGCAGAGAAGTTGAAGTTTGAAAAACCCGAGCCCCGTGCGCTATCCTTAGCATCTCGATTACATCAACGCACAACGCATTACGGCGCACGGGCCTTCTCATGTTAATGAGGGCAGGTCTCGCCCCAGGGGCGGCGGCCGAGGGCGAGGGCAAGGGGGCGGGGCGGGGGCGGGGCGCGCGGTCTGGGCCGTCGTCGAGCCGCACCTGTGGCCGCCGGGTCGGGGAAGGGGCTCGTAAAAAATAAACCCCAACCGACGTCGGTGCTGGCGGTGCGCGTGGACGGCGCCAGTGCGGGGGTGGCCCGCGAGCGCAAGAATTTCATTTGGCTGGATAAAGCGGCGGAAGCAGCCACAGAGGGCAGGGGCGGGCGAGTGGGCGAGAAGGCATCAGGCGGAGGAGGGCTAACGGCCAATGTCCATGACGGTGACGGCTTGCACTCGGTGTGTGTGGGAGGGAGATGGGTTGTGTCGGGTCCGGAGGTGGCGGGCGAATGGGGACAGCGGGACCGGGCGGGCGATGGAACGTTCGCCGTGCTCCGCGATGGGGTGGACGGGGTGGACAGTGGAGGGCCACCAAGTGGCGCGACCGTGAGGAACGGTGGGATGTGTTCAGGGGGATGGCGGAAGCCGCGTTCACGTAAGATGGAGAATAAATATGTGATTCTGACGGACGAAGCCTGGTTTTGAGAGTAGT
The DNA here is from genome assembly GCA_038098605.1 of Gryllus longicercus. Lineage (NCBI taxonomy): Eukaryota > Metazoa > Arthropoda > Insecta > Orthoptera > Gryllidae > Gryllus > Gryllus longicercus. The sequence continues at coordinate 195,502 of JAZDUA010000500.1, forward strand.
CGGAATACGTAAAATCAGAGAGGAGACAGAATTGGGAGGGTTTACTGTAGTTTGGAGTATATGGGAACATGTCGAGAACAAATCATATTTTAGAATTAGGAAAATGTCTATGAGCAAAATATTCATGAGAAACAATAAAAAAATCTGAGGGGAAAATTTCACGCATCTTCATATGAGAATTAGGGATATTTGGTTATAGACAAAAAGAAATGATGTGCATAGGTGTGAGGAAAATGTCAGCGCAAGAGTATGAAGATAAGGAAATATGAAATCTACATTTGTAAGTGGACAAGTAGACCAATGCACGAAGTAATTAATGTTGCCGTAAAAGCGATGTTGGAACTACAAATTCGTGAACTAATACGAAAGATCATTTTAATGATAAAGCGTGCAGTTATTACCACGTGTTTGTTACATATGAGAACACGAAAAATAGCAGTACAGGGCCAAGGGGTCCGGTAGGGTTATGCACAAGAGCCACAAACAACAGGGGCGAGGGCCACTGCGAGTTACTGTGTGGTGGTACGGTGAGGCGGGGCTGAGGCGGGGCTGAGGCGGGGCTGAGGCGGGGCTGAGGCGGGGCTGAGGCGGGGCTGAGGCGGAGCAGGTGGATGGGCCTCCCGTTCCTCTCGTCTTCATTTGGGGGCCGTATTAAAATGCGCGGACGTGCAGCGTCCGCGAGTTTCTGTCTAATTGCTTAATCAGTGCGGCGTGCGCGACACCGCCTGCCGGGTTACTTTTCAAAAGACAACCCCCTGCAGAAAAAAGGGAAAAGAGGAAAAAGAAAAAAACTCCGTGCTTGGCTGAGGCGACCGCTGCGCCCAACCTACGACTGTAATAGCGGTGGCCTCATTTGGTCTAATCAGTCTAATCACTAGATTTGGCCAACCCGGTGCAAGGCTGCGCTAATTTTGTTGAAATAATAGCTACATAAAATACGAATCTGAGCCCACCAGTTTCAAACAGGCTGAAACATTGTAGGCAAAAATACTGGCATTTTTATTTCAAGAATAAATGAATCCAGTAGTGTGGAACTTGCTGACAAACCCAATTGGTGGGTGTAGGAGATAGAATGTAAAAATACGAGTGGTGGGAGGGCCGCTCTTAGAGAAACTTGTTGGAAACTGACTAATTTGTTGGTCTTGTCATAGTAATGTAGTTATTTAGAATTCAATAATTTTCTGTCAATGGTCACGGTAATTGATAGCAACTTGCCCAACTTATTTACCCAGATGGGTTATTTTTAATAACTTAGGACATGTCACTCAAAGCAATAAAAGAGTCAACCAATTTTGGTTATTTATAAATTCGATAATATGAATATTTATAATACAAAACATTTATTTCTTCAGAAATTTGTACTCAAACCAATCATAATATTGATGTTCAATTTTTGAAGGTTTACAGGTAATATTCAGATAATTTGAGATTAGGATTTTACTGATTCCAAAGAAACAAGAGTTGAATTCTAATAATTCTTGTCCTATTACTGATGTAATGAGTATATATTGGGATCATTTTATAAAACTATTATCTAGCTTATTTTTCCGTAGCGGGAAAATATATACTTATACGAACTCTGATATACAAGAAAATATGGTTAAAGGGGGTGAATGGTGAAAGGGGATTACTCTTAAGCTTTACATTCGCTGCTTCCGAAGGAGGTTTGAAGCCCAAGTGTTTCCCTTCATTTTCACCCCGTGTTGATGGTGGGACAATGGATTAAGGTGCCAGAACATTGAAAAGAAATAAAAGTTCAAAATATTTTTACTCTGTCATACATTCAAAATATGCTAGTTTCTTTTCAACTGAATTTCCAGAAAATGAAAGATTTGTTTTTAGCCTTAAGGAGAACATTTCAATCAAAATTAATTAAACTATCTGACAATTTTGAACGAAATTGTATAAGACTTTTTAGTAATAGGATTTATTAACACATTTAGTTCTCTGGAATAACAAATAACACTTCGGTACATTCATAAAATTTACACGCACCACTGCTTCGAACTAATAAATAACGCCGATGATATTAATTTGCGTTCATGAGAATGTTCTGATAATTTTTGCACACTCTCTTGCTCGGCGGATACGAGATTCCGTCCGCCGTAATCACACATTTTTTCACAATGCATTGGCTTCCACTCCGTCCGTCTGTGCCCTGCAGACGTCGCTGCACCGCGATTCTACGCCATTTTCCATTACGCTGCGATTAATAACGTTTGCTGGATGCAAAAACAACTCGAATAGCCCTCGTGATTTCATCACGTATGTTCTGCGTATGTTAAAAAAATGCTTTCAGGAGGTGTACACCCTATGCTACTTGACAGGTTATTGGAAATGCTCCGAAGTGTTGGTAATCCGTTTTGTCGTAATGAACCAAAAAACTCATTCCGTTTAGAAAGTCTCTCTGCAGGTGAAACACGTGCGTTATGTTACAAAAGAAATGAATGAACAGTGTATTTTTTGAAGAAGAGGGGGAAACTGCTCGTATTTAGAGAACCAATGTTATAATAGGTATTGGACTTTTGAGACTGATAAGTATTTATCATTCATATAATTTTCGAACGAATTCTTTGTATCTCATGGATTCAGTCTCCATACAGAGTATTGCAGAAGTAAATGATATTTTTTAAATAAACTAGTAAAGCTACAAGAGCACATATTTTCTAGTATAATGGTTGCGTCGTCTGATACTATTACTGAACCCTTTTCTCACTTTAATTCGATAGCATGGTGACGGTTAGTGGCAGGGTCCCGCTGGAAATGGAAGTGGATGTGGAAGCGTTAGCGAAAATGTCAGTTTTTGGTCGAGTGCCCAAGGACCAAAATCTAGTTCGTCAATCTTCTTCACTTGGAGATAGAATTAGTGCCTCAAAGTATGCCTTCCGTTCGTTCCAATTGAGGCATCCTGAGAGAGAGGGAGGTATCCCACGAAATTGAAAATATGGATATATGGAAGTATTCGATTATGAAAACATTGGCTATGTTAATAAATAGAAGTTTTGAATTTTGTGGCTTAGCTCCCTCTCTCTCTGGATGCCTCAAGTATTTCCGATTTTCGGACAAAGTACAGTCCAGAAACGATTCTTCTAAACATATTCATAATATATACAAATAATTGAGGGGAAAGTTTTATTATTTTTTATTAAACTTCTGTCGTCCCTGACAAACATATGTTCACTTGTCAGAAGTTCTTATTTTGTGACGATAAAAGATACCCTTTGTGGTAAAAGTGGTACGAATATTTGAATGAAATTTAATGGTTTCTCTGAGAAGTAACAAATACGTTTTTGAGATGAATAAAATAAAACTTCATATTTATTGTTGGAAAAGAGACTTATGGAAATTTGTGTAGGAATTTCAAGTGGATATGATTTTTTAAATTGTTAATATTAACCTGTCTGTTCTTGTTCATTCATGATTGTTCTATTTGTCCCTTTAGTTTTTAACAGACCTTTTTTACTATTGTGGTGTTTACATAATAACACTATGAATATGCATTTAGTATTAAGTTTTATAAGATTTGATATGATTTTTATTTTCTGTTACTCAACTATAACCCTACGCAACAATTTAAATCCTACGCAGTCAGCTTGTTTAAAAAGTTAGATATTATAATATCTAAGATATAATTAAAAATCTGATGCATGTCTGATTTCTGTTACTCATTTTCGAAAAGTCAAAAGTTCAAAATTTTTTCCCGGTCTTTTTTCAATAGTATTGAAGATAGAGATATTTTACGTTTTGAAAACCGTTCTTCAATGTACGCAATACACATGTTTTTAAAACATTATTAAAAAAAACAATTTTATTTATTGTTTCTCGAATGCAGCAAAGTTGGCTTATTAAAGCGGCACTGGTTAAATTTCTGTTGATCTTTATGTATTTTCGAATTTTCAAAAAATTAACACTGCAAAACACCAATATTGATGATAGATGTTTTTGCTCAATGAAATCTGTTCTAAAAGATCAAATCTTTAATAATGTCGTGTACATTTTTCCTAGTATATGAAAATTTTTCGGATAACTTTTGCTTGAAGTAGAGGCAATTTATTTAAAAAATCTCAAAACGTGTCAAATTGTTCTTCAAATTTTTTCCTTGGATAGGGGAAAGGACGATTTAAATATGGCGCAGGTTTTCGTTGAAATCAGTGATTTTTTAAAATTGCAAAGATTATAAATAATGATGTTAGGTGTTATTGGCTCACCACACTAGTTTTAATATCAAACCACCTCTTCTATTAAAATAATGTTTTGCCATTTTTATGATTCAAGATAAAAAGTTAGTGTAATCTAAATTTTAACTTGTTTGTTTTGACATAGTTGAACCTAATAGGACCTAGGTATAAATGATTTCTGCATTACAAGGTGTCTGGAGCTCGCAGCTTAAGTTTTCGTTTTTATGTTTTAAGTTAATGAAAAACTCTATTACATTTGTATGTCTAATCAACCCCAATTATCATAACATGTCTGAGTATTAAACAATATTTTACTAAAGCATAAAACGCCATGACTATTTCCAGAATGTTTTCTAAATTTTCAATTTTCGAGATAATTATCTCGAATGGTTTTTGTTAACAGTAATAACAGTTAACAGTAAGACGCATAATAACTCACATGCTAGCCTATGCATGTAAAAATGCTATTATATTTTGAAAATAAAGACAGCAGATCACAAACAGTTAGCGGAAAAAGGTTGAAGAAAACCACACAATTTGTTTTAACGTTGCAGCCCCACTACTCAACTACAATAAATATTTTCACGTAACAAAGCAATAAATGATATATTTTATGACAACCTAAACGAACACTAGATAAAACAGAATAGTACTTTTACACACTATATCAGTTCTTGCAAACCAAGACTATAAAAAGAAGTTGATGTTCCATATTGAAGCTCGTAAATAGTAAATATTTAATAGAAGCCGGTCTCTTCCTTGGATGATTGCTGTCGTGTGTCTAGTGCTTCGCAAGAGAGACTTACTGAGTATGAGAACTCAGTTGGTACGTGCAGTATGAGAACAAATGGAATAACGTAATGCATGATTGATATTGCAATTTTCCCGAGTTTCAAACGAAGCCATAGGCACCTTCACATGGCGAGAGGGTGCATATTGTAAGTTAGTAATATGGATATCAATGTTTTTGATTTTCCTACCGGCATAGGTGGCTCAGGGCTTAAATTGATATCATTGTAGAGCCTCTGATAGAAGGTCCTAGGGTTCTAGTCCCGACGGTGGTAAGATTTTCGATTAGCTAGATGGCTAGGTTGAATTCAGCCTCTCTCTTAAGAAAAAAACCTAGCGGCTGGTTCCACTGCGTTAGTTTCCCTTGATTTCTCTGGTCAACACCTGGCACATGCCGGAGCTGTACCCCAAAAAACTGGTTACGGACCGCGCGCGATCTTTCGTTCCTCTTCCTTGTCCTATCCTCAACTAATTTTTTCACCCACTTACATGCGCTACGCTTCCACTCATGTGGGGAGTTTCGAGATCGTCGCGGCTGATAAGAGATAAATGTTGGAGAAAACTCCACGAGCCGATGTGTTGGTCGACGCGAGATCTCGCCATCTAGCAGGTAGAAATCTCCGCCACCTCCCGCGATAACACACACTACGGGAGTAATGACCGTAGCCAATTGCTAAGCAATCACTGAATTCAATTGAAAAATTAAAACATCAAAAAAACATAAATCGTTGGTGAGCGTCTGTCGGTAAGGCAAGGGTTAAAAATCTTATGTTTTCTAAGAAAAAATGTGTTAGAAGAACATTCAAACTGTCATTATAATATTTTATTTATAACCAGACCGATTGACAGAGACTTTTATTTTTTTTTAAAAATTTCTATTTTATATTACCGCATTTCTCTTGAAAACTCTATATTTTTTTTTTTAGAAATATCAAGATTTCAATTCAGTTTCCTTGGCAGTTCCGAGGTCACATTTGCAAAATTTTTGCTTGGATTTTATTAGTATTACACAAATCATATTACACAAATTTAAAAAATACATGACTGCACACTGTTGTGACACAACTACTTTAATTATTTAAGATTGTTTGAAGGGAACAATTATTAACGAGCAATATATAATTTGCTCCGTAAAATTTATGACTCTATCTTTGAATTGAAGACGTTAAATATAGTGATAAATTATATTCCGCTTTCAAAGCTGACCCAGTAAAATTTCAGTATACATTTTTGTACTCTGAGAGAGTGTGAAAGTTTACAATAAAATATCATAACAGCATTTATATTTATGAATATTTAAAATACACCACCAAATTTTTCCAACATTTAATTTTGTCAGAATTTGGTTTAATTAATAATCAACAGTGATGAATTCACAACTAATTAATCTTTCTTTATTATGAAGTAATTCAGAAAGTCAAAAATGAAAAAGGTAATATGTTTTAATCTCAAGAGTTTTAATTGGGTTTGAAATGTGTTAGGGCAAATGATAGCCAACATTCGTTCATTATCATTAGCGTGATTATCATCGCCATTCATATTATTATTATTATTATTATTATTATTATTATTATTATTATTATTATAGTATTGCTCTTATTATGAAGTGGTGTTGATATTTACCTATATACCTCGTGGACAATGAACTCAAGTACCAGTTTAGGAAATCATACTATGAATAACTTACATTCAAGTGGAAGATGTTTACCATTAAAACATGTTTGTTGAACTAATCTTGCAAATTCGATCGTACATAAAGTCTCTCTCTCTCTCTCTCTCTCTCTCTCTCTCTCTCTCTCTCTCTCTCGCTCGCTCGCTCGCTCGCTCGCTCGCTCGCTCGCTCGCTCGCTCTCGTTCTCGTTCTCGTTCTCGCTCTCGCTTACACACACACAATCACACACAAAAACATTCGCTCACACATTCACTCTTTCACACAATCACATATTAACACATTCACTTCTCATTCATTATCTCACTCTTACTTGTCTCACTCATTCATTCACTCACACTTATACTCATTTCTCGTTCATTCATTCTCACACACACGCGAGGCGCTTTCGAACGATGTTTTTCTTTTAGTAAGAAAATCTGGTGATCTATTGGGCTCCCCATTGCAGATTCTAAAGAATTTTTGTTCTTTCTCTCCCATGACTTTACAGCTAAGATCGGACATTGCCCTACTGCGTTGACGCAGAAACGTTGGAGGCTTTACAAACCTTAATTATTGAGTATGTAAGATATATTAAACAGACATACCATTAAAGTAAATTGTTACATTAGTATCGCAGATAATGGTGGACAGAAATGCGGTTGTATGTCATACATGGAAGTCCTATCTGATTGAAAAACAGAACACTTTTTATGTACACCAAATATAACACTTTTTCATAAAACTAAATACGCAAAAGAAGAGTAACGTGAAATTCCACCCGAGTGTTACTTCCGAACCCTATGCAACCAAAGTTGTAAGGACGTAGTGGCTGTCCAGTGTATTGACGTTAATAAAATGTATGAAATATTTTATATGAAATTATTTTTTCATATTAAAAAAATGAGTTGCACAAAAACTTCATCACTGCGTGTACGTGCATATTGGCGACGGTCCGGTCTGATCTGTAGCGCCAGCATAGAATTGTTCATTTAGTATACTTTGTAATGGTAGTTGATAAGAATATTTCGTTTCTTATTATCATGGACATTATGTATCGTCGATCTCCGGTGCCCTTTTCTTCTTCCCTTTGCCGGTGCATGTCGGCGGGGGGGGGGCGAAAGAGAGCAGCTGCGTTCAGCAGTGGGGCAGGGTTAGGTCTCTGGGTCGGGCCGGGGGGGGGAGGTGAGAGGGAGGGGAATGGGTGATAGCGCGAGGGCGTGCGATGCGAGAGGAGGGGGAGGGGAGCGCAGGGTGAACACGCGCGCGCGTGCTCTTTCCCACGAGCGTGTGTTATCATTATACCGCGCGCGAGATTGCGATCGATATCGGCATCGACAACTAGCGACGCACGCGTAGGTCAAAAGTTCACGCGCGCGGGGCGGGCGGGGGCGGGGGCGGGCACTGGCCGCGCCGGCCTCCCGCGGGCCAGACAATTGAGCGCGCGAGCGCCGGAAAGGAAGAGAGGCGCGGGAGAAGGAAAAGTTGGGGGGGGTGTTAGGTAAAAAGATGAGTTTGAGTGATGCTCGTGGGGGCGTGACTGGAGGTGTCAATGGAAGAGGAGAAGGAATAGTAGGGGCGATGAAACTGCAGAGGAATGAGGCAGTACAAACTTTAGATGAAGATGAAAGAGGAGAGTAAAGAGAAAGTGGCAGAAGGGTGGATGACGAATTGAGAAAAAAATAATTTTGAGGATGCGAAGTTGAAGAGGAACGTTCTTTGCTCACGCAAACGGAAATAATAAACGCATCTGCAACTTCATCAAATGGGTCACTCACCATAAAGAAATACTTATATATTGATTAAATATGTGTAGATTATATTTCAACATATTTTGTGAAATTGCTGTGAAATCTCTTATTGTATTTTGAATTAAATTGCCAAAGTGTACCGATGAATAACACGACGTCGGATGTTTTGAAAACTTGTAGGACTATTTGTTTGGGACACAGTAGTGTAGAGTAAGGTACATGGATCAGTGGCGACATGCGAAAGGGGATGTTGAAATGTAGGCTCTATTGAAATTCAATTGTTGATTTAGGAACGACGAAGTATAACGTCGTGGCGAAATATAATTAGTAATTGGCGATGATGAAGAAACAGTTGACTATATTGCTCTGGATGAATGACAAAGACAGTGACTGGCAAAGTGAGTCACCTGTGAGCTGCCTACAAGGATACTTCATCCACGACCACTCTGCTACTGACGATGTCTGCCGCAGTGGCAGAAGAAACGTCTGGAAACGATTTCCACTAGACCTCGGTCGTCTTGCCCGGAAGATAATTCTAATTGTGATAAAAGCTGATAAAATATTCATCAAAACATTCCTTCATTTCAAGTTTTGACTAACATATCTGATCATCATAAAATTTGTTGTATTATTAGTTATATATTTAGTATTGTGTATAATTTGGTAAAAAGAGAATAGTTGATGAATCTTATTCGTTGAACGTGGAATGGTTACTGTTTCCAAATGCATCAGTTGCTTTCTTTATTTAAAAATATATTAATGAATCTATGTAGTAAATTTTAAACATTTTAATATTTCATGTTAAGTAACTAATATATTAAAAAATTCCTTTTCTAATTACTTTTGTTCAAAAAATAAATAAAATATAAATTTATGAATGTGTGTGGTGTGGTTATTTGTCTCTGGACAAAGGCATGACAATCAAGTGTAGAGTGAAACACTGGAAATCACTCAGTTTCATCTTTTTTTAAATACATACATAGGAGTTAGCTTGCATACAAATCGAAATTTTAAACACATTGCTTTGCAAACTCCAATGTTACCTACCTTTTCTGTCGTATGAATTCGACGGCTAAATAAGTGTATACTACACGTTTTCTGAAGCGACCATCCTGCTAGAGAATTTAATTATTAAATTCGAGTATGTATACAGAATAATGAAAATTGAATGGAGGAATAACTGTTATTTTTATTTGAGGCCTGACGGCATGGGTACACAGTTCATACGGAGGAGGAAAATCTCGTTAGCGATCCCCTGCTGTGAAATTAATTAAGCAATTTGAACACATGTCGGATATATTCCGCTATTTACATAATTACATATTTCACAACATTAGTCTAATGTATGTTTCTGGGTGTTGCTATAAAAGTTATGGTTTCAATTTTAGAATACGGGATGTGTTCCTCGCAAAAAGATGAGACGATGTTAGAAATTAGAGGAGTTCTCTTCTCTTCCAGTCTCAGATATCAAAAGGTAAAGAATAAATTATAAATTAAAATATATAAATTAGCAGGATTAAATATCGCTTGAAATTAAGAAACACAAAATACGTACAGAAGATAATGTTTTATGATACTTGTTTTTACTACTATATCAACTGCATAATATAAATAATATAAAGTAGAAAATATTATTGGAGTATTTATTTCCTTCACTGTGTATACTCGCAAAATTATAAATTCGCACCGTGAATTGGCTACTTAGTACTCGCTCTAATCGATCGTCGTGCCAAAAGTTTCAAGGAACGACGATAAAGAAACGTTCACCATCGTATTTCAATTAATTTTTTTGATACCTTCCTGCGCATAGGAATGATCATAAATACATTTTCATTAAAAAGGGGCGCGGGCCTGAAGAAGAGAGATACATAAATTACAGACGCGATTTAATGAAGAAATATATTGAAAACCGCAGAACGACCCCACCCCCATCGTTTATAACGGACTTTCTTTCGATCTCCTTGCACTCAGCCAAATCAAGGCGGCGGAGGAAGAGGAGGAAGACGACCTGGGAGGAGGAGGAGAAAGGGCAACTGGATGATGAAGGGCCGCCCTGCTGTTGATCTAAGAGGAACGCCGTCGCTTTTGCACTACTCCGGGAACTCGTTCTCCCCTCAACTTGAGCCAATTCCTTTGGCGTCACTCTTGGCGAGGTGCTCCCTCTGCGCAGGCGCACCCGCGCGTGCGCTTCCAGCAGCAGTGGCGCCGACGCAAAGGCCGAGGTAGACATTGCAATTCTATGCATTAAATTAATGCCTTGTTTTACGTGGCGAGACGCGGGCCATCAGGCCCGACCACGCAAATTTCGCCAAGCTCCTTTCTCCACCAACCAGAGGAGAAAAAGAGGTATTTCTTGGGCGACGAAACAGGCGATTTGAATTTAGCTCAGAGGCGTCATTTTGGCTTGAGGATCTTTTACCTGGAAGTAAATCTACTAACATGGGACAGCCGACTTTACTTTCCCTACGAAGGAAGGCGTACGAAAGGATTGGGTATACAGTCCGATACACTAACCCTTACACCGTCGCCGCCGCGAATGTGTGTATGTGTATGTCTAAGTAAGTGCGTGCGTTTGTGTATATGCAAGTACATATATATATATATATATATATATATATATATATATATATATATATATATATGTGTGTGTGTGTACTTGTATATGCAGAAACGCACGCACATATATATAAGTTTTGCATTTTACGAAAGTACAGTTGTTTTTCAACAAAGACGCAGAAAACATGAAAACAATCTTTTTTAAATTGGCGTGTGTTTTGAAGATATTTTTTAGCGTCTCCTTTCCCGATGAGTGCTGCTTCTCCACTGCGAAATCTCGCTTGCTTTGCAGCATCATTATGTCGATTCGTCTTGCTTTTTCTTGTTCCCCAGCGTATTTAATACAGTGCGCCAGGGAAGTCTCTCCACAGAGGCACCAGTGGCTGGTGAGAGTGCTTGCAACAGAAATGATGTTGGTAGTACAATCTGAAGCTTGTAACATATAAAAACGTAAATTGCGAACACCCCACGATCATATCAATGTTGAAAGTATAGTTCTTTTCACTTGTTTCGCCAGGAGACAGGTGTCTCAGTGCAACAACTGGTGTCAGTGCAGTGCCTCTGACCGGCAGGTCCTGGGTTCGAGCCCCGACAGCGGCAAGATTGTTGACACTGGCTTGTTAGCGAGGTCGGATTCAGTCACTGTCTGCGGGAGAATTCTAGCGGCTGGCTGCTCTGATCAGTAGTTTGTGTGGATTCGCCGATGAACACCAGGCGAATGCCGGAGCAGCCTAACAGACCGCGCCCGCGTGCGATCTTTCCTTCCCCTTACATGTCAGATTCTCACCCCTACACATGTTGACATGCACCACACTACCACGCATGCAGGGAGACCGAGCGGGAGCTTAGAGCTTGTCCAGGCTGGGGTGGAGCACCGCTGATGGAAGATACTTGGTTGAGGGAAACCCCGCTAGATGACGGTAGGTCACCGCCGGATCTCGCCATCCAGCGGGAAACATCACGGCCACCTACTGAGCAGACATGCACTACACTTACGGGACTAATGATCTCAGTAGGTGACGCGCCCGGAATCACTAACAACCAGCCAACGTCAATTGTTCCCCAGTGATCTGCTTGCAACGTACATAAATGGAGTGTTCAATAAAAGCCCGTGATTTGGCCCGGCGTGCAGAAACTTTCTTGGCGCACGTTAGCAGACTCTAGGGTTTTAACTCCTTCGTTATGTGAAATTCTGATTGCCTCTTCAGTTGGTGCTTCTTCTTCATTTTCAACGTTGTCGTCCTCGCAGGTCGATAATATACATATTAATACTGGTAATCGTCTTTCATCCAATTTGGAGGAATACGTTGTACTAGAGGTGGAATGGGTTCTTCAGTTTCACCCGTGCTTCCCGTCCCTATACTCTCGTCATTACATAGCAGAGTCTTCCATGATTTGGCAATTGTTTCAGTCCTTACGCCTAGCCAGGCCCCTGCAAACCAATAATGGACATCGTTAACATTAATGCGTTTCAGTTTTTCGATCATGTTTCTTTTTTCAATTACTTCTATCACTCTAAATATTAGCATCTACGATGGACTCTTTTTAGGCTTTACAAAACGCCCTGATCCAGAGATACCCGGTAGATTTGGTTGCGGTCAATGTTACGAGTGAAAACCGCAAAATGCGACCTTGTGCCCCGTGTAGTACGCTTCATTCATATATAACGCTTCAAGGAAATTAATTGTAAAGAGTTATGTGATCTAACCAGTAATTGTATACTTGTTGCAGGCGTTCTGGACTGAGAAATTTTAATACAGTATATGATTTGTGATGAGTAAAGTAAATTGATATTTTACAAACGTTGCTGGCCAAACAAATAATTACCGGTTTTCATAGAAAGCAGTAATTTGAAATAACTAAAAAATTATTTAAAAGTTTTCAAAGGAGTGTTTGTAGTTTCAAAAGGGTGATTTCATTTCTTTATGATTTATTTGAAAGTGTTGTTTGTCCTTTGGGTTTTGTGTTTATTCAGTGCCCGTTGTAAATTGGTTTATAATTTGAAGAATACAGGTATATGCACTGATTATGCTTATTTTACGAGCATTCATTCTGCCATCCCCTCAGTCTTTTCTGAGTGGGTAGTTAACTGAGGGGGAGGTCAGAATATTGTATATATATATATATATATATATATATATATATATATATATATATATATATATATATATATATATATATATGTATATATATATTGAAACGCGGAGCGTTTCTCTAATTTATTAGAAACGCAGGGCATGTTATTCCAATTACGCCCATTTTGAATTGCGCGGCAACGGCGGCGAGTAATGGCCGTGACGAGAGAACGCGAGAAGGCGGCGAGACGGGGCGAGACGGCGGCAGTTGCAGTGTGGAGTAGAACTCGAGTGAGAACGGAGCGAGGATGGTGCGTGCGGTGAACAAAGGACAAAAGGACGTTCAATAACGTAAAGAATGCTATCAAGAAGTGAGTTAAGTGTGACAGTAGGAAATATTAAATAGTGCAAGCTAGTAGTCGTGGAATTTGCATCAGGAACAGTGATGGAAAGGGCAAGAATTGTACGCCGCGTGGTAGGTAATAGCATGGGTAGTGACCACGTGCCTGCATTATCGTAAAAGGTTAGCGGAGAAGAACTGGTGGATTGTGCTGCAATAAAGCATCGAGATAAACTGCATAAGGAGAGGCGGACCGTAATATAGGCGTAGTGTCTACCCGATTTGGAGAGCACGTGCAACGGTCGGAGTTGAAGCAGAGGCATTGTGCAACCGCTGCAGGGAGGGGGCCTGTGCCCCGGCCGTCCACGCAGCCCGCCGTCTGAAGGGCGCCGAGTCGCGCCAAAAGCCGCCGATTATCGCAGCCGTTCGGCGACATCCGAGAAGAAACGAGCTATTTTGGTATTCGAGGTATTGTGAAATCTAAAATCCTAAATGTAGTTTTGGTACCAAAACAGGGAATAAGTAAATTGAACTTGATGTACTAAATGTGTGATTTCAGTAATAAATTGTTTATTTGTTCAGAGAAAATTATAACTTGGCTTTTCCAATGTTCTGGTCAATCCTTACGAGACCCATTCACGAACCAAGACACCCTTCCTTTTTAATATTAAATGCAGGGAAAAGTACCGCAAATCGATGTACGTCACTATAAATATATATATATATATATATATATATATATATATATATATATATATATATAAAGTGAATTTGAACTGACGATTGATATTTGATTGATGATTGATATGAACTGAACATGATTGTCACACATGTATCGATTCCACAAGATGTGTGTACGTAGTTTACGAGAAAAAGTGTATGTTGATAATGTAGTTAATAGATTATTTAGATAGATTAATTTTTCTGAAGCAATATACTAGTACCTCAAGAGGATATACAAGTACTTTATGAAGCAACAAAATATGTTGAGTAGAAACAGTTATTTATATAAAGGTATGTTCGATACTTTAGGGTTTCGGGCAGGCGCGACAAAGCGCATTACATTATCGCTGGCTCTGACTGACTTGCTTTCGCGCCTCGGAGGGCGCGCGCCCTCATTGTCTGCCTGTGAAATCTGCTCGTAGGCTTCTGTCAAGGATCGGATCTGCAGAGACCTCTCATTCTCGGCAGTAGCGGCGGAGTTTTGTACGCACTTTGTTGCTAGTTTCGGTGTATGCACCATACAGTAATGTGCAGACTATACAGTAATGTTTAATTTCACAAACAGTTTTGTCAGAATTTAAAAAAATGTCACTTATACCGTTGTAGTATTCGCCTCACGTCCTGCTATCCACCTCCTCCCTGCTTGGGTTGCGGCTCATTTCGCGCGGCCTTCTCATGCCTCACGCATAACATTAGGTAGTCCACCTGCACCTAACTATTGTTAACTTACATAACAGGCACTTTAGAAAATGTATCGTCTTCTAAAATCCATTTTTAAACGAAAGAAAATCAATAAATAAGGTTTGATCAAACTTTTCAAGCAATTTTAAATTCCCTTGCCACTTCTCAGAATATTTCTGGTTTGAATTGTATTTTCAATACCGAAACTTATTTTTTGAAATTTCTAGATAAGATAAATCACATTATTATAAAATAATGTAAAACATGAATGTTTGGTGAAATCTCATCGGAATTAAATCTTTGTATTTTTCAGTTGTTCTTTTAACATGTATGTCGCTACACTTGCGTTGGAGAAATTAATGTGCGGAGGCCGGAGATACTGATGTAATCTCTCTATAGCCCCCCCCCCCCCTCCTCTGCAGACCCTTGAGGGAATAGCACTTCGACCAGTCGCGCGCAGGGGATCAATTGAAACGGACATCTAAACAGTAGACGTGCAATTGTTCGCTTTCCGCTGTCTCCCTCTCCTCTCCTTCCTCCCCCCTCTCTGTCTCACACTCTCCTTGTCCTACGCATCCGCAAGCGGGACACATTAGCCTGTTTCCCCTCGAGGACTTTACATCGTGAGGTGTGATGCGATGTGGCGATAAGCTACCAGAATCAGCTGCTGGGAGCTAGGATACTGAAGCATTGCACTAGTTGTTGTCCCATTATGCTTAGCTGAGATAACGAGGTGGTGTCTTGTCAGACCTCAGCCGGTTTCTCCAATATGGTGAACAGTGTGAACGCTCTAGCCCATCAAATACATACATATGAATGCGTAATGAACAAATCGACAATGTAAAATAGTAACATTATATTTGAAATTGAATATTTTATTTATCTGGAAACAACGCAAGAATTCTCGGTTACCAAATTACATTTATTTTACAGTTATATAAATATATTTACATCCAGATAAATGCATAGCGCGCTACGTTAATATAATAAATAAATGCTCAAAAAATTCAAATTATGATATTATTTGTATGCAGCAAAATGTTGTAAGTACACTTTTAGACGACACTGCATTCCATGCATAAAATATTAGCGTAATAATAATTTTATTTGAATGCAATGTTTCAACTAAAAAAAGTTTATTTTATATGGAAAATTGCGGTGATTTTAATATGTAATTGAGTGCAATTGATGAAAATATCGAGCGCAATTACTCATTTTTCAATGTGTTTTGGTTTGATATTTAGACACGTAGCCTTAAACCAGCAGTAAATGAAGTATTAAAATGTGTGGTCTTACTATAAGTACGGCCTAAGTATGTTTAATTTGATATTAAAACCTAATACATAAAACGCGTTGAAAACTTTCCGAAATTAATCAATCACATTTTAATGTTCTTTACAATTTCGCAATTTTGTACGTTTTAATAAATAATATGTAAGTTATATATATATGTTGGCCGCAATGACGCTCGGATAATATATTCCGCAATCGTAAAGAAATCCAAATTGTGACTATGTTACTGAGTAACAATGAATTTTAATAATTAAATTTGTTCAAAGAATTGGTTGCCCCTACAGGGATTCTAACCCGAGCTTAGTGATTCGAGCAGCTGACCGTAATCCAGAAGGCCCGGATTCGAATCCCGGTCGGGGCAACGAATTCTTGGTTCAAATTTATTTAAATACATTTAGTATGATAAATTTAAAATGTATTAGTTTAGATAATATTTTTACTCTTTTCGAGGTTTTCATTTATATATTTCTATATTTGCTGCGCACTTTCATAAGCTGCTATTTGCTCTACACTTTCTACTCTACACTCTCTTCTCTATACGCTCTCAAAGCCGTCCTTCTAAAAGTATTCAGTGATCTAAGCAATGTTCTAGAACACAAGAAAAGCGTGCGCAGATGATCTTCTCTCTCGTATATCACATACACGTTTTACTGTTTTTTGACCAAATAAATCTAAATTTACAACATATCCGAAGGCTAGAAGAGATCGTTTACAACACAAACGGTTGAACAACAGACAACACCGCGGAACCTTCCAACACAGACTGTTGGAACGCGAAGAAAAAACACAATAGCCACTATCAATTGCGACTGCAAAAATATTTTCTGCATTCCATTATGACAGTGCGTTTCCTTCCTTCTAAGTTCTCCCTAACCCCTACAAACAAGGGCATGTCTATCCACAAAACAGCCGCAAAATGACGAGCAAACAGAAACATACGTAAAGTTGTGCACCCTAGTCCACCACTGAAGAAGGACATTCCTTCTGAGCCCACCAAAAAGTACTAATTTTAGCTGATAGGCATGGGCACTAATTGTACTCCCTGCGTAGTAGGAAACTTTCATCTAACGTTTCTGTCACGGGTGTTGAAACCTATGTTTGCCCTCGTGACCAGTGAGTTGGCACCCAAATTCCAATACGCCCACATTCTCACCAAACGGGACGCAGACATCATAGGAGGGCAGAATTACTCCAATTCTGATTAATATATTGACTAACTACAATGTGCCGCTCAAAACAGGAACATCGTAGTCCGTACACTGCCCTTCTGGTTCTACAAATCAACATCGTGCAAAGATATTAAACACGCAAACAAGCAGTTAACATGGCATCTGAGACAAAAATGATCAATTATTTGACCTAAACTTTCTCTCGAAAAAAAGCAACCAAAAACACCCCCCCCCCAAAAAACGCTCCACAACCCATGGTCTTCAATTGAAACTTGCTGGAAAACATGCGTTCGGAAGCGAGCTTCCATGCGCGTTCTTCCACATCCTCGGCAGTGACCTGCCCAATACTCATCCCCCCCGACTTCTTATTTCCCTTCGGATCTCATTCGAATTCACTTACCTAATCCCCTGAACCCAATCCGTGCACTATCTTTCCCATTCTTCATTCTTCTCCATCCGTTGCCCCCTCTGCCTCAACCCCTGCAACTGTTGGCATTCGATACTTCATTCGGGCACGCACGCGGGGGAAAACGAGATAAATATCTACTAAAGTCAGCTGCAGGAAAAGATCCGTGTAGGTACATGCAAGAGAGCCGTACAGTGCACCATACTGTTCAATTCCTTTCAAATTATATTGGAATTATCTTCACCAAGTGCACGTTTTCTTAAACTCTCTTTTTGCTACTTATGTAGTAGTCGGGGTGTGGGTTGTTTTTTCAGCAATAACAAAAACGAAACCAGAAGAGGTGACCGGGAGATTCTCTGACCGGGAGGTCCTGGGTTCGCGTCCCCACGATGGCAGGATTTTCAACATTAGCTAGATGAGCTAGGTCGAGTTCTGTCGTCTGGAGGAGAATTCTACCGGCCGGCTGCTCTGATCAACACCAGGCGAATGTCGGAACAGTACCCTAACGGGACACGGACCGAGCGCGATCTCTCCTTCCCATTCCTTGTCATATCCTACCGCTTACTTCCACTTCCATGCACTACACTGCCGTAAGTGCCGGGAGACCGGTTAGGAGCTGTTGGGGCGGTGCTCCACTGGTTGGGGAAAACCCTGCTACGGTGGCTGATGGTAGGTCAGCGCCAGATCGCAACAGCCAGGGGGGAATATCACCGCCACCGCCTGCGATAGACATCTGCACTTCACTTACGGAACTAATGACCGTAGCAGTGGACGCACCCGGCATCACTAGTAATCAATCATCTAAAAAATGAAAGCTGTAATTCATCAACCGATGCAAATAAGTTTTCTATAACTCAGGAGCGAAACGGTCCATTTTTAAATGTTTGGTATGTTTTTGATACTTTTTCGTCATTCAACTATCTGCAGTAAATGGGCGAGGACGAGATTATGGAGCTCAAGAAATTGCGTTTAAATTACAATTCTTCACCTAAAGTTTGTAGGGCCGAATTCACAGTATTCACAGTCGATGTTTAAGGAATAAGGACATGCTTAAGCAATAAGGAGTTCCTCAAAATGAAAGGTCACTTAAGGAGGCTTGTATTTCATATACGTCTATTATGTGAGCAGAAATGAGTGTTCCTTAAGGTATCGGAACTGTTGCAACGTTGCATTTCCGTCTGCTGGCACTGTTTAACAGTGGTAACCCTGTTTTTCCGTTGTAACTAGTGTCTTTTGTTGACAAATTTACATTAGACCTAATTTTACGAAGCTTTTATAGGTATTTTCGCTTTTTATCATTTGAAAATGCGAAATCTCCATCTGATGGAAACTACAAAATTCTTGATGTAACGTTCCAACGTTTCTGAATGTTCCGGAATTATTCGTCATACTGTACTTTGACTAACTTTATAGAGATCAGCGCAGGCAATCTAAAAAAAAATTATTTAAATAAAAAATTATTAACATTTATCATATCTGCAATAAAAATACCTCGAAGATGTAAAAAAATTCATTTCTTTCATAAGTATGCACAATGAATTTCATATCTTGTGCAATCTTATACAGCAAACCTGAAAGAATGAAGTTGCGTAAAATCTTAATGCAATTATTATTATTATTATTATTTTTTCGTTAATCGGCCGACTAGGACCACGCAAGCAAGCATCCTGCATTTACCGTGGCTCAGTTTTTATTTATTATCGCGGTAGCAGGTGCTTGCAACAATTCTTTGGGGGGACCAGCATTTAGCTGGATCCGACTTTTATCCCCCATGGTTGTTAGCCCGGGGGTATGGAAGATGAAAGATGATAGGAATGGATTAGGAGGCGATAGGTGATCGTGGACTTTTGGAACCATCCCAGCTCTCGCCTTTGTGACCGAGGGAAACTGACTGATAAGGGTGACTGACGAGGGTGACTGATAAGCCTGTCTTGAGTGTATACTTAATATACTTTAAGAAATTATCGTATTTGCCATGTCGCAAAAACTTGTGTACGTAGACTTCACTTAACGACATCTGGCTGCCCCTCTCGCGAATGAGGAATACTTAAGGCGACCAGTGACCTTCTTTATACGAATGAGTAGTTACTCATTCGCCACTCATTTGTAAATAAGGACTCTTTTTGAATCGTAATCTTTTACTTAAGGAACACTCATTATAAAAACGACTATGAATTCTGCCCGTACAGTTTTTTGTCGAAAATAAAATAAAATAAATCCACGTCTTCTTAAATGATCCATTTCTGCCTTGATTATCGACATGGTGAAAAACTTTCTTAAATCGTAACTTTTATATTCAATTACGTCGCCGGCGATAAATGAGGAAAGTTTTATTAAAAATAATGAAACTCTTTTTCGATTTCTGGTTAAATGTTATATTGTTTCTTAAAACACATTTTAAAGAAAATCGGTTTGAGAGAAATATTTGAAGAGAGAAATTGAATGAAATTCTCATTTTCTCCTCATTTCTTTGATGTTTAAAGGTTATTTCCGATAAAAGTACCTTTTTGTGTAAAAAAAAATTGAAAAGAAAAAAACTCGTGCTATTTTTTCGAAGCAAAACGTCTGGACTCGACAATTACTTCTCATGATCACTGGTGTAAGCAGGGGTAAAATTAAGTAGAAACATTTGCAATGCTACCAGAGTTCAGAATGAAGACATTATTTGAACCAGATCCAAGTAAATTGTGTGTGATTTAAAGTCCAAGCGATACGAAAACAAAGGCTATCTCGCAGGTGATATGTTACAATGGAAAATGCAATCACATTTATCCGCCGAAATCAATAACATTTAAGTTAATGAATATGAGCACGTATCAGTACAATGTACTTTTTGCAACTGAAAGATGGTAATGTACGAGATTATCACCAACTCAATACTTCTATCCTTAGCTTTGAGGATCAGAATTCTGCCTAAGGCATGAATGTTTGTCCGTTATTTTGGATATTATTTTTCGAAGGACCTCGTGTTTTGTAGTATTTATGGATGAGTAACCTCTTTTAGAGTTCCGATCAAAGAACATACTTCAAAAAATTATTCAACAAAATCACCGTGGGCTAAAAAAGCGCTAGTTATAATGTCTACAGCTACTATAATTTAATAATTTTGAACATGACCTTTTAGTATTCAAAATTCTTTCACCATTTACACTTTACCTTACTTTAGGCCACATTGTGCACAATATTAATTCTTTTTTCTTCGGTCCTTTAATATTTATAGTTCAACATTCGGCAGTTCAACTTTCAACAGCCGTCATATACTTTGGCCTCCAATAACTGTATAATTACGCCTGTGTCCGGTCACTAAAGTAGTCAAGTCAGAGCCACTAATCAACGTCTCCATTGAAAAGATGTATTTATAATAATTATTATTATATTACAAAGGTTTAACCAACGAAATCATTTTTGTGGAGAAACGTAGATCAAGTGGTAATTATTTACAATTACATACAGTTATTTTTATCATTAAAAGTAACATCGAATTGAGCTCTCTCTCTCTCTCTCACACACACACACACACACACACACACACACACACACTCACTCACTCTCACTGGCTAAAATTAAATGCGTAGAAAGGGATGAATTAAAAAGGTTTTCGGATTCAATCGTAAAAAACGTGTATCTTTCACGTAGGGCTGTCTGAAAATTGATGTATGTACTCCGTTTTAAATGTAGTGATCCTTAAAGGTCACGAACTGAAAGGAGAGGGAACACTGTCATCCAATCGGGAGCTTCGCTACGACTAAAAGTTTTGGTTTTGAAGCTGCGGATTGGACGACGGATTCCCTCTCCTTCCCGCTCGAGACCTTGAAGGGACAAACCATTTAAATCGGAGTATAATGCTCTGCTCATAAAACTTTAGGTCATTCATAATAATTTTGTAATGGTGAAAAGAAATTCATTTGCATTTGAAAATTCATTGCATTTAAAGTAGTACGTCTTTTAAATTGTTTTCGAATTCTCGTATGAAAAGAAAAGTTTCTTGCAGTTCGCGTACTCGTACATATGTCGGTGTGCATGAACTGAGCGGATAGGGCGCGGCGCCTCCGATTCCGCGGGAACTGCCGCGCGACGGCCCCACCACGTCTCTCGCGGGGCAGGTGGAAATTCTGTCCTGCGCCCGCAAGGCAGGCTCCTGTAATATCATTTGCAGACTCGTTCATTAGATTCTGTTTGGGGTCATTTGTGCCCCTGGCGGAAATAATATTTTGCAGAACTCTGAGAATTATTCACATGAACTTCTCATTTTAGATGTTATTTGTATCCGGTTTTAGATGTGTTATGGTCTTTTTATTTGTTTTTTTTAGTTTCCTTGGGTGGAATTAATTTGATTTTTATGCGGTTGGTTATCAGAAATGCTGCCAAACAGATTTCACATTACAAGTCTAGAAACAAGGAAAAAATTGTCCATTTCTTTTTCGTAATATTATGTTGTAGTTTCTGAATTGAAATCTGACTTATTTGTCTATTAAGAGTTGGTAGCTCCGTTTCAATCATTTTCATACTGCTGAGATAGACAGCTATGTACAGTTGTGAGGACATGCTAGAATGTTTTTTCTGGAAATAATATTATTCTGTATTCTTTAGTACGATAAGTAAATAGAGCTAATAAATACCATTTTCTCAATTAATAATTCAAAATATCATCGGCGCGCGGTAAACGATTTAATAAAACATGTGGGGTCGAATCCTTGACGGAATCGACGTAAGTAATGGAGAAACAGCGTGGAAGTTAATGTAGTCGTGTGTTAGTTAGATATTTCTCTCCATCAATGGTTCTGAAACGCCGTTTCTGTACGCGTGTTGCTTTTGTATACTCTGCTTCAACACATCCCACAAAAACATCATGGCACGACACCGCTTCGGGAGATCTCACAGGCCAGTCTGATCATTATCCTTCCGTGAATCTCCGGTAGTTCACAAATCGTCATAAAAATTTCTTGGTTTCAAAGAGATGCTATCTGCACAAACTCACGCACTTGCAGCGATGCAGTGTGCCGTCTGCACATTGTGATATCAATCCGAACATATCCTTTTCGTTCCTTATTAACTACAGATTTAGATTTATTCAGTAGTAAAAACTGTATGTGATGTAGGGGGGAAATATACTGTGAGGAAAGAGGAAATACTGATAATCGGCAATGAAAGAAAACTGCGACCTTTCTGTGTCGAAAGCAAACAAAACTTTCTCAAAGAATGGGACGCGCCGGGCGATTGACGTCTTAATCGACCGGGAGAAAACTGTCCGGACTCCTTATTTTACGTGCCTTAGGATGCCTTATTTTACGTGGCGATATTAAAGTCATCAGGCGTGCTTGTCCCTCTGACATTGAAAATAGCGCTACGCCCCTTCCAGTAGAGAAAGATGGTATCACTAGGGAAGTGAAACAGACGATTTTAATTTGTCTCATTGGCTTCTTTTAGGCTTTTTTAGGATCCTTCTTTCTTTTCTTTTAGGACCTTTCGCGTGAAGTAAATCTACATAGGACAGCCGGCTTTATCTTCTGTCCGAATGTAGGTCTACGAAAGATAGTTCGCCCTTAAAAATGTACCGCTTCGATTGGATTTGCACTCACTAATTTGGGTATAACAGCTCGATACGCTAGCGGTGTACCACCGCAACTCCGCACCGTTGAGAAAACACTTGTTCAGGTGAAATTAAATTTAGTCATACTTGTAATTTCTTGACTGTGGGTTTTAAGTAAGCTATTTTAAGTAATTTGAGGAAGTAAAAACCTGGTATGATTAAATAATTGGGCCAAAAAAGGTAGAATTCATTATATTTACTAAAGGAGTAATTTACATTAAATTAAATTTTTTTGAGAAGACACTTCCCTTTCAAGACCCTAATCAGACATTTAAAATATTTGCTTTTTTGTTTTACTTAAAAATAATCAGTTGACTAGAATTTGGCAAGAACAGCTGCGCAACCGTAAGGCTCTTTTCCTTTAATATCAAGAATGGTTCTGGAAAAGATGGAGAAATCGTTCGCGTCAGAGATTTTCCATCGAGAGCGCCATTTCCGTCCTGGAATTAGTGACGATTGCTTGTCGGGATTGTGCAAGATTCATTAATATTAATACGGATAACTTGTGAACGGAGCGTCGGATATTAAAATTCCCGTCACATCATTTCACAGCCCGGTGGTGCAAAGAGAGCCAGCGAGATTGCCATCTCCGTGCAAATGGATGAGGGCGAGGAAGTTGGATGGGGAATGAGAGAATGGGGGGAATGGAGAGGGAGGGGGCGAAGAGAACCTGGCGGCAAAGAGGATGTCATCCTGGAATTAAATTACACGGTCAGGGGTTACTTAAGAAAGGGGGTACGTGATTTTTCCATGGTGAGTTTTTTCTGGAGTTTGCCATCTCATTGCGGTTGATAAGGCGAGAACAATCAATCTGCATACTTGGTTTGCGTGAAGAAAATGGGGAGAGACTGCGGGCCTGCTCAATTAAAATTAAATATCTGTAGTAACAAGGATGGGAAATTCATTATGCATTTTCACAGGGCAATCTAATTAAAGTGTGGTTTTTATTGTTTGAAATATATAACTGATTTACAATTTTTCTTATTTTTATTGGATGTAATTTTCTAATTTAAACACAATGAATTTATACATTGAAGCGTAAACCCATTTCAACTTTGATGATATTTTACTAAAAAGTACCACCCTTAACGAATGTGATGTCCAAAATGTCGCCTCTATAAATGACATTTCTTTAACTTAATAATTTTCGTGCCGTTATGGTTAGAAATATTTTAGACATAACTCCCTTCGTTTCTGCACCCTGTGGGCATCCAACTCATACACTTTGAACTGTCAATTCAAGCTCATGAAAGCAGCTAAAATGTACCAACGAGGAATATCCATAGACGATTGATGTTCATTGTTTGTAGGTGGCAGTGATCTAAGTATAATCAGAGTAATATTTGTTTTTTCCATTGTCATACGTATGTTAAAATTGTTTATTCGATGCGTAAAACAGATTTGGCGTCATTAGCGGAAGTGCTTAACTACACTTCGTTAAGTCAAGTAAATTAAGCAAACTCATGCCACTACGAATTCCAAGACGGGTGACTGTCTGGGAACACTGGTTACCAACGACGCCGAGCCCCTGTCGGAAGAAACAAAAGGCACTGGGAGACTGCGACGTGACGAGACAAAAAGAGAAAAGGTTAAGGGAGAATCGCACAGGAGACGCTCAATGCCCAAGAAGGGGCAGAGACGATCTGTTTCTTTGTCATCCAAAAGCGGCGTTTCTGTCCGTATGGAAACGTATTTGACCATTTATAAGAGAAAAATAAAATCCATATACAAAAACAAGGAGAATTTCTCCTCAGCTAGATGATTCTCCTGACAGCATGTAAAGTGCTACACAATTGAGGGTTTCGTTGGCCTTAAAGTAATCAGCTTAGAAAAACAATGATGAATTTCCTCCACAATTGTATTATTCGTTTGCAGCAATATTTTCTTGCAGTGACACTCAAGCATATAAAGTTCAGTAGTA
This sequence comes from Gryllus longicercus, assembly GCA_038098605.1. Classification (NCBI taxonomy): domain Eukaryota; kingdom Metazoa; phylum Arthropoda; class Insecta; order Orthoptera; family Gryllidae; genus Gryllus; species Gryllus longicercus. The sequence goes on from JAZDUA010000500.1 coordinate 220,622, forward strand.
TATTCTTATGCCAATATCGTTTTTGTATTTTCGTTTCTGGCTCTGCAGAAGGGATTGTGCAAGATTCATTAATACACTCGTGTTTTGCAATTTTTCAAAAGGCAATACACTTATCATCATTAGAGAACAAATTTGTTTGTTTCAAACTTCGTATAGGGCCATTTTGCACTTTTTCTTGTAGTAAACACGTGTTGCAACCAGCGTTGGTAAAGGATTTTGTGTTTTTGCGATGTGAATTTGACATGATTTGACTCTTTGAAGTTTAAAACTTGGGCCTTCAAGGCTTTGCACTTGATCCTGACCTTTCGTTTCGTCATTGATATTGACACTGCTCCGTTATCTAAATCTTATATTTACATTTGTACACAGTGGCACGTTTAAAAATCTTTGCAACGTTTCGTTTCGTAGAAGAGTTTACTTATTTACTATGCAGTATATGATAAATATTCAATAGATCTTTTCAAATCGCGTGTAAATGACAAAAGTATTTGTCATTTTAATCATATTTCATAGAAATATAATGTAACGCTGTATCGTATCTCGATATCGCTGAACAACAGTACAATTTTTTTACAGTAATTCCATTAGTCAATTCCTCATCTGTTTTACGAATTGATTGTGACGTTGCATCGACGCTTTGACGGCGAATAGTAACTCTCATAAACAATCTTCGGAGCTTGTCGTGGGAAATAATGAAATAAGTCATTAATCATTTTAATGTGAGAGTTTTGGCAGAATTCAAACTATAATAGCCAACACGCCAATTTGATATGTGTTTTTAAGTAAAAGTGTCTCCTAGTGAAGGGTTCGGCTTTGGACTGACCATTGCTATATTTTCGAAAAACAAAAGTAATCTAATATATTCAACATATCAATGACTACATTTTGGGCGAGTATTATGGTTCTGGAGTATCAAATGACGCTTTACTGCGGAGAAATTTCTTGACTTCGTGAGAAGGATTGCAGGATTGAAATCTTCATCTTATTTCACAGAATGAATTCTATGTAACGTAGAACCATCTGGAGCCAAGAAATTTGAAATATTGTAATAGAAGAAAATGACACATTTGGTTGAATTTTTCCATTTTGTGTGTTTTGTTTTTTATTTTTGATCGTTGTTTGAGTAGATGGATATTGTTGCATTCGAGTGAATTTCATATCGATGCATTTAATTCACATGCGTTTTCATTTACATATTTTTGTGTCTCTCCAAATATTTTCTATGTATATAATAGAGTGAACTCTCAATAGCACGAATTCGCTTAACACTAATTTCGCCGTACCGCGAACCAAACTTGGGTCCCGCCAGAGGTTACAGTAATACGGTCCTTTACTGTATTAGCGGATAACACGAACTTTTATAACACTAACTCCGATTATTTCAGTTCCTTGAAATTCGCTTTAATGAGGGTTTACTGTAGATCAAAGTACACTCAAGGTGATCGATGTTTCACACAATTTACTGGATCCACTCAAATTATACTGGGTTGCAATTAAGTCAATTCTCTTCAGTTAATTTTTTTTATGAATTATCTATTCCATTTTCTGCGTGTTCTCTAGGGTCGCACACGCCTCCTTCAGTTGGGTGTACCCTCTGTGCTGTCTTACCAGTCATCGTCGCCAATTTCATTCATTTCTATACTCTCGAAAGCCAATGAGTTCACCTCAATTTAATTCGATCGTTCCAAATAAATGTAGACCAGTTTCCAGACGAGTAGAGTCAAAACGATTCGCTCGCATTGGATTCCAATTAATTGGGTTCCGTTCAATTAGTTCTACATCGGATAGCGCCATTCGCTAACTGCCCGCAACCTAGCGTGGCGCGTGCGCCATCTTCGCCGCCGCGTTTACGCGTCCGGTCGGTCTTCAGCGGGTGGGATGTCTGGCTCGCGGTTCGCAAAGCTCGTGATGGCTCCGCGTCGTTGTTGGAACGTATGCGCTGCTCAGGCGACGCCTCTTCGTCGCAGCTTCTCCGCGCCCCATCTCCTTGACCGGTTTGCTGCGAACGTCTTCAGATGCAAGGCGGGGCGCGCTCTTCTTGCGGGTTACCTGCACGGCGCCGGCTGCCTCTTTTCAGGGGGAGCAGCAGGGGCGGCGAAACCTTAATGGAATCTCGACGGTGGCGACGGCGCACCTTCGCGCCGGAGCGCCGCTTTGCAGGCTGGCACAGCGTTTGATGGGGAGGGATTCTTCGGGGATTTTCCAATTGATGGGCAGCACTCTACGGACAGGAGTAGCTATGAGAGAGTTCATGCAGAGGGGACTTGATTAAACCAAATATAATCCATCGGCGATTTTCAGCAGCTTCAGACACAAACGTGATGAATCCATGCATTTACGTGGTGATATATTTGCACATGAATGAATACGGGTTCTTCTTTCTCTGCATTTTTCTTCCTCTGTGGCTTCTTCTTCTTCTGCAGCTTCTTTCTCTGCAGGTTCTTCTTCCTCCTCTGCATTTCTTCTTCTGCGTTTTCTTTTATCCTTCTTTGCTTCTTCTTTTTCCTCCTCTGCTTTATTTTCCTCCTCTTCTGTTTCTTCCTCTTCCTCTTCTGCTTCTTCCTCTTCCTCTTCCTCTTCTTCCTCTTCCTCTTCCTCTTCTGCTTCTTCCTCTTCCTCTTCTGCTTCTTCCTCTTCCTCTTCTGCTTCTTCCTCTTCCTCTTCTGCTTCTTCCTCTTCCTCTTCTGCTTCTTCCTCTTCCTCTTCCTCTTCTGCTTCTTCCTCTTCCTCTTCCTCTTCTGCTTCTTCCTCTTCCTCTTCTGCTTCTTCCTCTTCCTCTTCTGCTTCTTCCTCTTCCTCTTCCTCTTCTGCTTCTTCCTCTTCCTCTTCTGCTTCTTCCTCTTCCTCTTCCTCGTCTGCTTCTTCCTCTTCCTCGTCTGCTTCTTCCTCTTCTCCTTGTGTGTCTTCGTTTCGTCTTCTAGTTCTTCTACTTCTACTGCTGGTGCTTGTTCTTCTTCCTCATATTAATTTCGAATGTGACTTCCTGAAGATTACTAAAAACAAGTTTGGCAGTTAGATGGTCTTTCTTTCTCTTTATATTCCTTCTTCTGTGAAATTTTCTGAAATTCCCTCTGAGTCTTCATTACAAGTTTAATCGTTTTATTTCGGAAAAAAATTGGACAGAACAAAGTTTCGTTTCGAAACGTTGAAAATACAGTGATGAGCCAATTATCTTAAACGGGCATTCAAATTATATTGTAAAAGGACTGGAATTTGTTTCTATTGTGACTATTGTTCAATTTCTTTACAAATTGTATTATGATCGTGATATGAATATGAGTTGATAATATATGAGCAAATAATCGAACATTATTATGAATAAAACATGAAATAATTGTATAATTCATTCAGTACGAATCACGCTAATTGATATGTAAATTAAACATATACGAGTATGACAACCAAATAACTTTGCTAGTAAAGGGCATTGTGTTTTTATTAATTTACACATATTATATAATAAAGTGTTCCTAGTTTTTGATACAGGAACATTTCGATATTTTGATATTTACATTGAATGTAGAGTGAAATGTATGGAGAATGTACAGTAAGATTTAAGGAGATATGTTTGATCTGCAACAGAACGTGCCCGACAACTAATGGCGTTACAACAGTACATACTGTATTCGAATTACTTCTAATTTTTGTTATTTTCTAAAATTCAGATAGATCAACGAAAATGAGTCATGCGCCCTTTTCTTTTATCACGAACTTTGCTTACATACAAAGGTCTAACTTCTTTCTAAACGAAAACTCGTAGTGTTTAAAATATGTAAGACTTTTGGAAGTTTCGGAAGTTTTAATAAAAATATAAAATATACTATACGTGTACAATACACTTTCTTCTATTCGAGTACCAAAATTGTATAAAACACATGGTTGTTGAATGACACAGACTTTCTCTTAGTAAAGTTTTCCGCTTTCCTTGGTGTGGACTGGCTTTACGGTCTTGGCCCGTCCCCTTGTCAGCTGCTACCTATCGCCGCCAAAAAATATTTTTTTTGACATTTTCTCAATTTGTTGGTTTCCAAATATTAAAAACAAAATATTTCTTTAAGAATATTAAAATAGGGTAAATCCTCGTCATAATAAATTTTTATTGAAACATTTTGTTCCCTTTTTAAGAAAATGGCGTTTAAGCGTTACTGTAAATGTAAAATTTGAATCCCTTTTTCGCAGATAATGTTTGAGTTTTCGAAAAACTTAATTCGAAGTCATTTGAGGCTCTATAACTCACAAATGCAATAGTGCTTATAAAACGCTGGATACAGCAGAATGAACTTTGTTATTTTAACAGTGTAATTAGCACTACCCATTGGGAAAGTTTGAAGAACAAATTTGGAGCTATTTCTGAGAAAATGGCGTTTGAGCGTTTTTGAAAATGCGGAATTTTGACCTCATTTTAAAAGAAAACTGTAGAGTGTGCACATGTACTCATAAATACAATAATGTAAACAAATTCCCGCTAATGTATATATTAACGACGTGAGAGAAGTCCAAAAAAGTAGTCCAAATAACAAAAAAAGAATAGAGCATTATGGCGTTACCGACAGTGCATTTACAACTACACAACTGACAAGCATTTACAACGGACGGACGTTTTAAAAAAACAACACTTTTTCGGTATCAGATGGACACAAAACGTGTATTCCTGTTGAAATACTCCAATCAATTTTTCACAGCATTACGTAGCTTTCTCTATGCGTACGTGTACGAGAAAGTAAAAAATTTTAGATTTTCCTGAAAATTATAACAATTTCGTAGGTGCTTCATGTAAATTAACATTAAAATTAATATTTATGATTATCGGAACGGCAAAACTATTTAGTTGGATTAGTTTATTATCTTCAGCATTTTTTCGTTGTTTGAGCTTTTAAAATAATTTTTATAGTTCTTTATTTTTGGTACTGAAGTCTTGAAAATTGTTCGTCTTTTTTGTTATAATTGTTTTTTCGTTTTCCGTTCTTCGACATATAAATGAAGAGCTTTGAAACAAAGATGATTTAGAAGACAATTTTACAGTTAAGAAAGTGATTTATTTAAATCCAATTTAACAAATTGAATTTACCGTGTAACCAATCTTGCAAATAAACAGTTATATTCAATTTTTGGTAAAATTTTTATACATCAATGAATTCTCGGAAGTTAACAAATCATGTAAACAATAATGTATATTGAAAGATTTCAGACTTTGCACTAAAGGGATGTGTGAAAACTCCTCACAGTTGCTCCATCTTGAAGAATATCTATTTCGATCGTTGTTTTCGTCCATGTAGCGATTTTCTGGACGAATGGTAAAGCAGTCCTTTGCTTCTGGACAGAAAAAGTAGTTTCCAGTCGTCACCCGCAGTAAGTTTAGGGGTGAATTTAATTATTATTTACTTGGTGCTTATTAATGAGTTTGTGTCTGGAATTAGGAGACGAGGGGCGCAGCCGCAGAGCTCGTTCGGAGAGCGCGCCGGTCGCCTCTTCGGCGCCGGGCGCCGCCAGCCATTTGGCCATCCAATGAAAGGGCCCGGTCCAGCAATAGACCGTTAATTTTAGGCGCGGCCTGACAGTTGGTTGATATTTATGGAACATTTTTCATCGCTCGAGTGGGTAATTGGAAGTTTAAGTATTATCGCGGGCGGCTGGTGTTCCTGAATGGACCGCGTTTTGTGGAGCTCTACTCCAATGTGCAGTGAAGCCCCTCGGCTACTGAGAGGGACGGGAGGTCACCGATGAAGAAGAGTTGGCATTTATTTTGAAATGGGCACTTCCTCCTGGGCAACGTACGCCAATGAGCCACTTTCGACCCCTTGTGAACGACTTCGTGAACGCGCAAGAGTGTTTGTAATGAAGATATGAGCAGTATAACTCATTGTTGTGCATGACAAGTTGAAAATATTTTTTTAACTCATAAACGTTCAGTAGAGTATTGTCTCGTTCGCAATGTGTTTTCTCTACTTGCTTCGCATGTAGCTTACCTCACAAAAAATTATTCAACACCACTTTAATGGAATAGATGAATGTTCAGCCCAATAGAAGCCAATTTTGATGTAACTACTTTACAGAATGTTTCTATAGATAATTTAGTGAGGGTTATATCATTCCAGCCCCACAAAGTTGTTTTTCTTTTGTGTTTAATTTCATAAAACCGTAAGGAATTTAAACCAATTGTTCTTATTTTAAACTGTTGCCGTAAAAATATATTTCCCACACATGTGAAAAAATAATTCAAATCACTACATTATTCGTGTGTGAAATGCAATAAACAGGAAAATTGGAATGATTTTACCCTTTTTGTTGAGTGTCCTACGACGCGTGTGAACGAATATCTGTGAATTTGTACTCATTCTCCTACGATGCATAATTTTAAGATGCATTTATTTGATATCCAACATTATTATTTATTAAATGACGAATGAATCATTAATAACATAACTTATTAATTAATGATAGAAAAGATATAAGAATAATTAATCATGGTGTTCATGGATTACGCCTCGAAAAGGAAATAGTTTAATTATATTTTCTGTAATATATACATATATATATATATATGTGTGTGTGTGTGTGTGTGTGTGTGTGTGTGTGTAGTGACAACAATGTAAATGTGTACGCAAACATGTACTACGTCTCGTTATGAGTGGGGTGACGGATGGAAATCTAGAAAAGAACTTGCAATTGTGAAGAGCGTACAATTTCAATTTCCCTTTGAGTTGCAAACTAATCTGAAACCGAATATCTCACGCAGCACATAGCACGTAAGAAAAAATATAATTAATTTCCCTTTGAAATATTAATATTTAAAATAATGACCTAGGAGGGATATTACGCGCTTATAAGGAATAACGTAGGCAAAAGTGTCTCCCGGGTATACATTTTTTTAAATGTTGACAACCATACTTGAAGTGCAAAGAAACAAAAACAAAAAAACACGTGTTTTGCCAGATTTGAATCAATTTACCCGAAGTACTTCGTACAAATGATAGATTTTCTCGCTTCTTTTATAAGTTTAAATGTTTAAACCACATTGTGCCTATGAATATTGATTTTAATTATCCGTGCGATTTTCTATAGTTGTTAAAGATGATTCGAGAATTTTTTCAAGCGTTTTTATCCGATTTTGGTCCTTACAATCAACAAATGAGAAGGGAAAATGGAAAAAACACTTTTTTCCTTCGTTGTTTAAGAATATCTCATGTTCTGACGCAGATCATAAAAAAATGCTAAATGCAATTTGTAGTCTTGTAAATTCTCAACAGTTCCCTAAAACTTCAACTTTTTATCTTATAATTTGCACTTGAACCCTCAATCTAAACAAAACAGTAATTTAATAGTTTCTTATGTATTTGCTCAAAATTAGGTTTGTTTTATTTATTTTCGTAGTTTTTCTCATTTATGACTATTAGATAGATAATGGAAAAAAAGGGTACGAATAATTTTATATCCTATCGTTATTTGAATATTGAAATAATTAATTTTAACTGAAAATAATGAGTTTTTATTCTCTATCCGGAATACTTTCGTTATTTGATTTGATAAATTATTTAATAATAATGCTATCTCTTGTTTCTCTAGTTGGAATGTATATGGAAATGCTCTGAAATAATGTAATTGTTCAATAAACAACTGTTTTAGAATTGGATGGTGCCCCAACAGCGATTTCCTTTCGGTATAAAAACGCGCGTCGCTATAAAAACGAACACGCTTCTGAAGGATCATTAATAAGTTCATTGGTGGAAAAGCACGAGAAACAATATTTTTATAGGGCAACGGTTCCCTGAAAAGACATCTCAATTAATTGTTTCCATATCTCGTTTAGTATGCACTCTGTAAGATGGATCATAGTAACTTGATTCAGATAATGTGTCTCATGTCGATAGCGATTCTAACATTTCGGTCAGACATTTTGGCTTCTTACAGCCTCCTGAATCTTGCTATACGGAAATAGAAGACGAACAACGTCTGCATTTCAATGTTTTTATTTAGATGTGACGTATGTGACATTCTGTTGTAATGTGAATGGCAGACTTTTTGCATTTTGTGATGTTAATCCAATTGACGCGAGTGTCAAATATTGCGCTGTGGAGGTAAATCTGCAAATTGCGAAGTGGAGCCAAATGGGTTGTTTCCAAAATCTGCTGCTGGAATCAAAAACATGGTTGAATGCATCGTGTAGTCCCTACTTAACAAATATTTTAACAACATTACAAATAATATTTAACATTATTTGTAGCATTGTTGTATTTTGTTTGTAAACTCATATTATTTTTAGTTAAAATTTTAATTAATTCAATATTCAAATTACAATAGGTTATAGTATTATACTTACAATTTGTTTTCATTATATGTTCTGTTCTAATACACATAAAATAGAAATAGTACGAAAATTAGTAAAACAAAACATAATTTTAAGGAAATACATAAACTATGAAATTACTGGATTTGTGAAGAGTAGGGTCCATATTTTTTGACAGACGAATTCTTGTAACATTAATTTATTCCATAATCGTGCAACGGTTTCGAGGATTGTTGTCCCCATCAGACTGTATGAATTTTGAAATTATATAGTACAAAATTATAAGTTATTTACAATACAATATTAAAATGGAGAAATTATGACAGGAAAGAACTTAGCACACACATGAGAACTCACAAAACAGATGGTTTTTACAGTCACAGTTTTCTACACCTAAAGGTATATTTATTTATATATTTATGTCAAAAACAGTTAAAACGGTGTTGGCGTGCTATGAGGCGTTAATCTGAAATTACATTCATGTCCAGAAGCAAAACAAGGGGCCATTACAGCATTTGCTCAAGGATCAAGGAAACAGGACGAAAACCTGATAGAGATGGGTGTCATTGCCCCACAGGCTGAAGTACAATAATTGTTACAGGTTCTTCAGAATTATGCAATCCAAAAGATAAATAATACATTAAATATCATTGTTAAATATCAATGTTCGACATCTGCCGATGTATCGACAGGAAAGCATCAATGTTTCAAAAAGGATTATGATGCTTCCAAACTACTTCCAACGCGCTCACAGCACGCCTTTCATGGAATAAACCCTTTTTTATACGTCTCAAAGTAAAAGGACGAGCTTCATAGTGTCGCCTGCGAAGGCAGAACCCGGAGTGTGTGTCGACGCGTTGCAGAAACGATCCCTGGCTGTGCGTACGCTCGCTTTCCCTGTGCAGTGCGGGGGCGAGCGAGGGCGAGCGGGGTCGAGTTCCCAGCCTCGCCGAACGAGTTGTGCCGCTCCGCGAGAGTTTCCACAAGTTGGTTGGCGAGATCCGGCCATGCCCGGCCCGGCCCGGCCCGGCGCGCGTGCGGACCACACCACCGCGACGGAGTGCCGCTTCATAATACCCGCGCGAGTTTAAATCCCTGCTCCGGTCCCGCTGATAGCGAGACACGCGCGCGGGAACTAGACACTCCTGCGCTGATTGAATTGAAACGCGCTGGAATTGATATAGTTTGAAGTGGCGCGGGGCGGGAGCTGCGGGCGAGACGGTCCGCCCTTTTAGCTTCACGGTTCGTCTCTCGCTCGAGGACGTTGTGGGAAAACTAGCCGACGTTCCTCTCACGGATATTTTGGACGCGATGAGAAGTACATTTAGTAATTTCATGTGTGCATTAAGGTAAATTAACAGGTAGAAACTATTTCGCAAAATACTTAAATAAAATACGAGTTCTTGTCTGAAACAGGTTTCAGACATTGTGGCATTCATTGGTACCTACAGACCCTGCGTGACGACCTAGCGACTTGGGGGTCGCGTTATCGCAGCACCTCGTCGATACGACCTTTGGGGTGGCGCCGTGAGGCGACACTCCGCTGCCTCGTCCGCCCCGCCGCCGCCTACCTCCGCGCGTGCACCTCGCTTTCGGGGCGTCGCGTTGTGACGACGCGACTTCGGTTCAGCCGTCGGGGACACCAGTGCCTGCGCTGTTCATAGTGCGCCACGCTGAGGCGACCCTGCACGCCCGTGTTCGAGGCAGGACATGTGAAAAAAGAGGCGTTCACTCGTTACATTGCTTGTGTAGTTTCCATTTTGGTTACTTTGGTTAGTTTGAAAATGATTTAACGAAAAAAATGTTTGTGATTGTTTCTGTTACTTAATAATGACTTCAGCAGAAGCAAGGACCTGGATCCAATCCTTAGCCGGGAGCGGAAAAAATAAAATATATTGTGTGCGCGATCTCTCCCCGAAAGGTCGCGGGAATGACGTAACAATATATTTGTATTCATACGTAACCAACAAAATAGATTTTGTGCCAACGCTTGCTTCCAAATGTCACACGTTCTCCCACTCTGACCTCTGTCGACCAGATGACCATTGCCGATTGCAAGCACTTCTCGCTGCTGGTAGAACATCCACTTTCTTCGTGTACGTACCCTGAGCATAGAGTAGGTGGGTGGTTAAGTCGAATGTGGCGTCAACACGGAACGGCGAGGCGCGGGAGTGGCGCGGGAGTGGCGCGGGAGTGGCGCGGGAGTGGCGCGGGAGTGGCGCGGGAGTGGCGCGGGAGTGGCGCGGGAGTGGCGCGGGAGTGGCGCGGGAGTGGCGCGGGAGTGGCGCGGGAGTGGCGCGGAGCGGTGCAACTTAGGACTGAGGAAGTGAGAAGAGATAGAAAGTAATAGAATAGGGTGACGGTGAGGATGTGGGAGGTTCTAGTGAGACCGTAGCAGGCGCATTGCGAAGAGCGAGGGCACTGGATTGGGGGGGGGGGGGCGGTCAGACGTTTTCTTGCCCCGCACTCCAGACATCGCTCCCAACCCCACCCTTTGCCAAACGCCTGGACGTCCTTTGGTCTCGCAAAAGCAGTCGTCCTGGTTACACCAGCCTATCAACGTCTTAATCTCCCTGCCAATTCAAAGGCCGGATACTTTTTGAATATAGAGAACGTGGAGTTGCAAAATGTTAGTTTCCCGCTTTAGGTACGTATCATTCTAAGCTTTAAGTAACTAATTCGTACTGGGTCTCCGGAAATAATAACTACATTTTGTTTTAATTAATTTTTAAAGTTTCCAGCAGCTATTTTTTAAAAATATTATGAACATTTCTTTAATTTAATGTGCGTGTAATTCAAAGGGTTTTTTAAATATACATATGCGAAAGTAGCAGGTCTAGTATGGTGGCCGCTAACTCATCCGATTCCGTCTTGATGTTTTGGAAGCGATTTGATTGGGACGTTTCCTCACCACAGTAGTACTCTGCAGCACATGCTGTAGTCCCAGTGGCGCGTTGACTCCTTTTTTTAATGTGGCGAGTTCCCCTGAAGGCCTATTTCCACAATACCTAACTATATATCATTTTTCACCAATCTTTTTGATTCAATTTTATTTCATGAAAATGCAAAAACGTGCATAGAAATTTTTAAATTACCATCATTAATATTATTATTGTTATTATTATTAATAATTATAATAATATTGTTATGTAGTTTCATCACAAAATTGTTTTCTATATAAATCTTTTTCAGCTACCATCGTCATTGCTACTATCGAATAATAAATTTCTAAATTACCAATTGTACTAAAAATAAAAAGAATTAAATGAACTAATAGTTTAAACCGCAAATTATTGTTAGTCTCCATCAATAATTCTTCATAGTTCGGTAAATATGACTTAAATAATATGAATTTTTTGTCAGAGTGAAGATAGTCACAATGCGGTCAAGAAAGCTTAATTCGGAAGTTGTTATTGTTACTATTATTGTTGTTATTTTTCTGATTGTTATGACTATTATTATAAATATGATTTTTGGCAGTAACTTTGGCAAATTGACAGCAAGAATACAAAACTATTACAATGATAATTAGAATATAATTAAAGATTTATTGGTCGACCTGGGTCTTAAACCTGGATCACTAGAAACACTCGTACCTTACTCTAGGTTTCTGAAAGTCATTGGGAAAAGTGCGTAAAATACTAAACACGCAAATTTCACTTACGAGATTTATCAGCTCAGGCACAGCAGGAGCGCTTTCCTCTCTTCTCTCCTACCTGAGGACTGAGCGCTTCGGATAGCTGCAACACCTCACATATCTCGATTTCCCCGCCACCTTGCCTCTCGTAAGTTCGTGCCATACCCACTGTTTCTCCCCCCTTTCTCGCTTCCCTTCCAAGCCTATAAGACTAGCGCGTACTTATCCGCCAACAAGCAATAATGCAGCTCGTCGTCTAGTGCAGATGACATCCAACGACGATGGATCTATTGTAATTTCGTGGTATCCTAGAATTGATTTGGCGCGCGCGTGTGTGTGTGTGTGTGTGTGTGTGTGTGTGTGTGTGTTCCAGCTTTCGAAGGAGAAAGCGTTGTAGTTGCATGCGGAATGTGTTGGGTGAGTGGAGTATGTATTTCTAAAAAAGATTAAAAAAGCAGATTTATCGTTAAACTGAAATATAGCTGTACGTTCCTTCGAGTTTAAATTGTTTTTCGTTATTAAGCTAATGGAATTATTACTTTTTCTAACCGGATTAAAATATTAATAAGTAAATACCCCATAGAAGTACGTACCCCAGTTTGTACCCCCAATGAAATAATTCCAAACACAAAAATAGAGAGTAAAAATTTATGAACACTTGTGAAGGTTTCGAAAATTATAAGAGCGGATAATACAACGGGATATTATGTATATTACGATATAGGATATAATAAGGTAGGTGTTATTATTCATCAAAATATTGCCACAATTGTTACTTTAATACTTTGACGCTAGTGTTTTTCCGATCCACTGTACTTGATTATGATTTATCCTGTAAACATACATCATGTTAAATTTCATAATTAACAAAATTGCGAATAATGTAATGAAAACATCGCTTACCGAATTTTGTTGCTTTTTGGTTTGACATTACTTCACTTAAAATTTATAATATACTGCAGGGTGTTGTCCAACGGGGTGTGATGCAGGTGGTGGTTCTCCCAACGAATTCACATTCCGGATGGCCAAGTCCTGTAGATTTTGTAGGAGAACCCCTTGGATGACCGTTAACGAAGACTGCACGAAATAAATAGAATAAGGTAGAAATGATTTAGTAATGGTTTTAAAAGTAGACTTTTCTAATATAGTTTAACATGATTATATAAATAATTAAAATAGGTAAATTAATTGATTATACGGTGAAAGAAAACCATAGAACGCAATCCATAATTCGCTGAAAATCAATCAAACAATATTAGAAATGTTGATAATGCACAGAAATGACTTTCAAGAATATACTAATAAGCATGTAGCGAAGATAAATTATTTTACGTTCCCACGAAAAACATTTCTTTAAAGATATTCAAAGATTCATTCATTAATCTGCCTTTCGGAAATTATTTCCAGTTTTCTATACGTCTGGAAAGTTTTTTTTCTTCTAAGACTGGAAATTATTATTTTTTAAAGCTATTAATATTTGGCCACCTGCAAATGTAAACCATACTGTCAGGTCACTCACCTAGAATCACACAGAGCAAATATTCTGGAATTATTGCACATATTACTATTGGAAATATCTCTTGCGTTTCCCAGAGATCAGCAGAAGTAGAAGTCGGTGTTCCACCTTGTCATGTCAACAAACCTCATGGGTAAAAGGAAACGATAATCGGTGTTAAATTGATTATATGAAACAACTAGCTGTGTGAGTTACGTACATTGGTTTGTAAGACAAACTACAAAGTAATTAGTGCGTAATTCATTGTTTACCACCCTTTATTTTGAGACCTTCAATCTCCTACACTACATTCCTACCAGGATATTTTCAAATACTTTAATTTAATTTCTGGCGAATTGTATAATGTAATTTACCTATTCAGCAAATAAAAGTGGCAGAGTCAATGTGTGGTACAAAATCGCTCAAAAAGTGCATAAAGTGAGCTATGTAAAGTTACAATCCTCTTCTACCTCTTAGCACGTCATTTCACATCCTTACAATCGTGGGTATTCGTCCCGGGCATACGTATAATACTCCCAAACCCGTTCAGAGCCAATGTATGAAAAGCAATGTACCCAAATTTTCGGCAACGGCACATTTGAGTTCATCTCAAAGCACGTGTTATTGCAGACATGTCTATTTCTGAGTTTTCGCCTTGAAGCCGCTTTCCTGTGAATCGCGAGAGCGGGATGAAAAGTTGTTCTTTTATTTCCCGGTCCGTCAGAGCGCGAAATATAGCTAAACGGGTTTTCTGCTGCCCCTATTGTTCTTTCAACTTGGAGGCTTTCCTCAGGCCATTGTGGAACTCCGGAAAAGGAGAACCAGGCCCTTCATTTCCGCACCTGAGCGAATACGCAGGGTAGCCGAGTTTGGTGTAGTGAATCTGTTGGGTTTCCCCGATCACGCACGTGGAGCCGTATGGAGAGGCCACTGTTCATTCGAAGAACGGATTCCCCATTTAACAAAAATATTCTTGGGAGTGATGCAGTTTCTAGACATTTTAAAACTCTATTACTCCTATTGAGGATTTTTTTAGAATAATAATAAATAAAATAAGGAACAATCCGAAATTATTAAATACCATATTTGAGTACAGAAGAATTCGACGCTCAGTGTATTTGTATCTCATTTCGCATGTCACTTCAAACTAAAGAAATGGGAATCATTTGTGGATATTTTTTCATGTTGGAGAATCAGAATATGATTTCTCTGAGTCTTTTTGTCCGCAATTAGTACACAAATGTAGCGTTCACGGGTAAACATGGTTAAGGTGGATCACAGCAATTACTTCCACACTAATTTTCTGAGAAAGTAGATGGCCACCGTCTCTTTCGCAATTAATCAATGCGCGTTTTTTAATCAACGACGCTTGGATGTCTCGGTAAAGTGATGTACTCGCGTCTTTCACGTTCACCTCTACATGTAGACACACAGGCCACACAGTCATGCTGGCGCGCATTCTCCCTCTCGCTCAGTTTGTGAACTGGAAAAAATTCTTGGGAGAAGAAATGTTTCTATTAATCGGAAATTATAATGATGTTACATGCTGCCCGATTGAATCAAACATGTACTGATATTTGAAGAGCGCAAAGGGGAGGGTTGGCTATTAATCATAGAGGACAGAAAGCTGTAAAGACGGTCGTTTAAGCCCTGGTGGCTTTGTGCAAGAGTCAATTCCGTAATTTATTCAGAGTATAGAAGTTGTTATCATTTTCTGTGAACGTTGATGAAAATACTAGATGAAAACTGTAATAATTATTTTTTAATTGATGAAATTTATAATGACAGCAACGTTGGAGAAATTCCTTTATAAACAATATTGAAACTAATTCCAATTTATAACGTGTACTCGCATGATGTGAAGGTAAGAAAATTATTAGTTGTTTATCTAATAATTGATAAAATCTTTATTTTGTCCCGAAGTGAATGATCGCATAGTGACGTTCGATAATCCGAGAAATGCCAGGATGCCGCAACTTCGTAAACGACGTTATTGGATCACAAAGTTCTTCGCGGCACGAATTTTATTACTACTTGGCCCTTTGAAGTCCAATCTCTTTTACAATTGGGTAACTGTCTCCTAAGACGAACTTCTGAAGTTTTTGAAGGCAGGTAATCTTAGGTATTTGAGAATTATGCACATTTTCTGTTTGAGGGAGCACTGAAGTGCTTCACGCCAGATGCCGGAGAGATGACGCTCCTTTTTGCCCTTTTGATGATTCAAGCAGGGCCTTCATTTCGGAGGCGTATACAGTTTAATTTGTCAAACATTTTAATTCGGAATTTTAAGCAGCGCGAAGCTTTTATAGAATCTGTGATACCTAACTCGCATTGATTTTTCTAGGGGTTTTAGCTCATTACCAGTGGAATTACCATTCAATTTCACTCGAACAACAATTTTAATCAATGAAGCAAAAACATACCAATGAAACAAAAACATTGCGCGATCAAGTCAATCGAAACAATTTATAAAATGAAATTAATAAAGTACATTTTTAACATGATATAGTGGAACACTTTTTTATTATTTCTAGATCTTCTGGGACCACAAAAGAAACGTGGATCCCTTCTGTCATCCATTTAAATTCGAAAATAAAGTTTGGTCCATATTTTCCATGCGCTTTAATGATCTGTTCTATACTTCGCGTCGTTTTTATCGGCTTAGGTGGCTGAGGACATTAGCTGATGTCAGTGTAACGCCTCTGACCGGAAGGTCGTAGGTTCGTGTTCCGACGATGGCAGGATTTTCGACACGAGCTGGTTAGGTCGAGTTGTGCCGGGGAGTTCTAGCGGCCGCCTGCTCCGATCGGTAGGCGAATGGAGGACAGCACCCTAATAAACAGGCCACGGAACGCACGTGATCTTTCCTTCCTGTCCCTTGTTCTATCCTCACTCTTTACTTAAACTTACATGCACTGCAATACCACACATGTCCGGATCTTAGAGCTTGTCCCGGATGGGGCGGTGCCTACTGGAGGGAAATACGTGGTTGGGCAAAACCACTCTATCCGACGTGTAGGTCGGCGCCGGATATCGCCATTCAGCGGGGAAAGATGACTGCCACCTCCTGTGATAAAAGACGCACTACTGTCTCGGGACTAATGGCCTCACCAACGACGCGGACGGAAACATCAATCTCGTCGTTTCTTAGTGTAATGTTACGTATTTTTACAATCTCACCCTTACGTAAGACGTAAGAAGATAAATTTGATGTAATCGTGCGCCGGGAAACGGCGAATTCTTTCTTCTGAAATTTACAAACTTACGTTACTTGATTTTCCCTAAATAAAATTCTGAAAATATTATTTCTTGGGAGGACGCCCGAACCGAGAACGTGAGGATACACGTGGCGGGCAGTCGGAGGAAGCGGAGGGGGAAGCGGAGGCGGAAGCGGAGGGGGAAGCGGGCCCGTGGGCCATCCTGCGCCTGCGGCCGGCCAAACACGCGCCTGCACTCGGCCGAGAGCGCCCCTCTCGCACACACTCTCACGCACACGCCCACGTCCACCCCTTCCCCGGCGACGCGTCACAGATTGGCAGCGACCGCTAAGTCCGCAAAACACGCGCAATTCAATTCATTAGCTTTGCTCTTCAGCAGCGTCCACGAGGCGGGTGGAAACCGGGGCTGGCGCGCGGCAGCGACGCCGAAAGCGGGGCGGCCGTCACTTGGCAGCGGGGCGCGCGGGGGCAGCGCGCGGGCCGTTGCGAGGGCAGGGGCATGGCGGGAGCGAGGGGGCGGGGGCAGTTAAAGGGAGTTTGGAGTGTGAGCACGCAGTGAAAGGGGTGCGCGCTGGAGGGGGAGTAGTGGGGAGTGCGGGAAAGGCGAGCAGTTGACGAGTGATGGAGGGGCGGAAGGGAGCTGCTTGATGTTGGTGGGGGAGCAGGCGGAGAAAGCGAATGTGACGGTGGAGACGCGAAGGGCGTTTTGCTAGTGAGCGGACGCTGCGTGGATAGAACTTATGTCGCTTCTTTGTGGCCAAAACACAGTGCAAAAGATAACGTATTTCCCAATAATCGAATTTGAAGGTAGATCTACTTGCTTCAACTTGCTAAACAGGAGATTGCGTTGGCCGTGACTGCAGCATCGAAGTTCGGAAGGTCAGAAAATTGATTCGGCGCCGGAAAACTTTCAAGGCAAGTTAAATTCCTGAACGAGCGACATATGAACTAATAAAACGTGGCGTGGTTATCAGATCAACCAGGTCTCACACTCAACGTCATAAAAACTCCGCATGCAGCTCACGTCGTTATTTTAGAGTGCTTCTCCAACAATAATGTATACTTGAAGTCTTTGCGATTGTGCAGAAAAAAGAACCGCTTATATACTGCTTTCTACGTTTTGACATTATCAGACTAAATTAAATGTAAAAGATTATGCTGATACTAATATTGTAATCCACCTGACATTATAAATGTGGTAACCTCATGTTGTTTTTTAATTTTAACTATTTAATATCAATAATAAATATTTAAAAAATGTGTTTCTGCGTAATAGCCACAGGGGACCTTTTTACTGCTATAACACTTTAAGCAAATGCTGAGATCTTGCTTTTTTCTCAGAACAATAGATATCTATTTCTGCCGCCACCTTCTCTAAAGCAACAGTTTTTGCCGTGAAGTGAAGATAATTTGGAATAGAAAATGTTCAAGATGAAAATTTCAGAGAATCCCTGAAATAATAGATAACAGCAATTCAGCAACAACGGATGATAGACCCTCCACGATCCTATTGATTGATGGGTCCGTGGCCCATTGTGTTCTGCTTCGGCATTCTTGCTCATGATAATAATGGAAGAAACTACGAAAAACTGTCGATCAAACCAGCCGGCCGTTAGAACTCTCGTCTTGTGTGGTCGTCTCTCGACGTGTGTGGTAGTATAGTACATGTGTGTGGGGGATGGGAGATGACAAGGACGCGGATGTAAATATCGCGCGTCGCCGGTGATCCGTTTGTTAGGGTACTGCTGCGGAATTGGTTTTATGTTCGTCTGATGCATCACGGAAAATGCCGGTAAATACTGTAGACCGCTTGAATTCGAGTGTCGAAAACGCGCCGCCACAGGGACTCGAGCTCCAGGCCCGCCCGGTCAGTGACTGCAGAGGCAAGGGCCACACTGCCACTGAGCCATCGCGGCTGGTGGAAGCGGAGTGGAGCGCCACAGACGGAGGACGGCTCGAGGGCAGCGTGCAGCGGCGAGAATCAGGGCCCGGGCCTGCCACCGCAGCGCCGCGGATCCGACACGGCCTCTCTTCCTTTCAACTCGACACCCCCGCCCCGCCCCCGCCCTCGCCGCGCGGCCCGGCATGTCGCCGGCCGACACGCGCCCGCCTACTGCTATCGTGTAATCCAGCAGCCAGCCCGGCTGGACGCTTACTTTGTCACATGCGACGACGGGGAGGGGAAGGAGCGTGGGGGGTGAGGAGACAGGCCGCGGCGCCCCGCCCACTTCGCTTCCGCCGCGCCCCACCCCTCTCTGTCGGATATGCAACGCGCAAATTGGTCAATACAACATCGCTATCAGGCGGCACCCGCGGACCGCACTCGGCCCCGCTCCCGCTCCCGCTCCCGCTCCCGCCTTCGCCCATCCCTGCTCTGGCCACGGCCCAGTGTCCTGCTCGCCCCCTCTCCCTCCCCCTTCCCCCGGCTTCCGCGGTCGGTTGTTCCTCCCGCCAGGGTCCGAATTGTCATCGTGTTAATAGCAACAACAAACTGCTGACAATGGCGAGAAACGGCATTTGCACGATCGGATAAAAATTGCGAATCCGAACTAGTAGAAGGGCTGATGGTAGACAGACGCTGTGGGCTGACGTTCGATTGCTTAAAAGCATTTCTGGTGGAATGACTGGAAGAAACGACGACGTATACAACGGCCTGCAGCCTCCAGCTGAATCAACATCGAAGGAGTGTGATGATGAACAATTACATCGCTGTTCACCATCGCCAATGAAATAATGAATGTTCTTAAAAGACTGACTATCTTGTAAGGGCAGGTAGAATTTTTCGAAAATGAGTAGTTGTCGCTTAATTTTGGTGAAATGTATTTTTTTTTAAAATTAACCATTTTTTTTAGAAAACGGCTCAACTTTTTTCTTTAAATTATCCTCTTATGTAGCAAAAGATGGTAAAATTAAAGTGGTGCTAGTCTCATTTGCGGTAAACATTCAAACATTACAAAAAGTTATCATTTCAAATCTTCAAAATTTAAGATAGAGATTTTTACCGTAAACATCTGTTTTCAAAAATCAACTCGTACAACTGCTCATATACAATCTTTTGAAAAACAAGAAGTTTTCATGTAATTTCTGGTTGAAATTAATGCAAATTATAAGAAAAACATTTTCTCAAAAACTGCCTCAAATTTCACTTTATTGCACTTACTACTCGTAACGTCAGAAGAGAAACTATTGAAATCGTGCGCCGGAAAACGGCGTATTTTCGACACAAAAACTCATTGTCCGGGCCTGGTAACGAAAAAGTGAATAAATCCAGCTGCTAAATATAGAAAACAAATTTCTCTAACACGTGGTGCAGCCAGAATTCCGTTTTGAGCGTCCTTCACACCGACAAATCTATTGACGGCAAAACGTCTCTCTCTCTCTCTCTCTGTCCGGCTGTCGTCTGTCGTGCACAACGCTAGCGCATAAGCCGTTCAGCCTATTTTCTCCAAAATTGATATTCCCAACCATTCTGACTGATGCCATGGCCTCTGGAATTTGAAACAAGTTTTAATTTTTGGGGGTACTTTACATGAAGACCCCCAAATATTTTCAAAATTTTCCAGAAAATGGCTCCAAAATTTTTGCTTAAGTTTTGTCGTTGGATAGTACTAAGTTTCGTTGCAAATAAGTTTTCTACAACTCGGGAATAAAAATGTCTAGTTTTTTCAAATATTGCTAATCTCGTGCTTTTTTAAATTTTAGGCTTGTTTATTTATCTTTCAACTATTTATAGTTAAACTAATGGGAAGGGATTCTGGAATTCAAGAAAACGTGTGCAGATCTTCTCCTCCTCCCGTCACATACAGTTTTTACTGTTTTTTTTTTTTACAAAATAAATCTAAATCTAAAAAATATGGCGATAGACCCATTTTCGGGTACTGCTCGTTTCTTTAAAAAATTGCTAAAAAATCTAAACTACAATATAGAAAACAACGATTTTTGCCTCATACAGTCTGTTGTACAAATGTAGCTCTTTTAAAAAGACATTTACATTTTTTTGTAAAACTAAGTAGTTTCCGCTTAGTTTCTGTTTGGAATTATTGAAACATATGTGGACGTCCCATCGTACATAACGATAAGATAAATTAAGAATACGAGAAATTATGTATTATTGTAGCACCACCAGTTTTCTTTCTTTATTTAATTATAAAACAACGGACGCTTAATAGAATGGTGAAGTACTCATTTTTGTTCATCTTTCCGAATTTTCAAAAATTATATTGAATATATTGAAATGAGACAATTAGGTTTTTAAGAGTCGACTCGAGATGGTACGTCAGAGCGGTCGCAAGGCGTAAAGGTAAGGCGAACGAATAGTTAACTTTGAAGACTTCCCTTCTTGTGTCCACTGGGAGAATGTTTGCTGGTTGAAAACACTTGGGCAGGTTCATGTAGTAGTAAAATATTGCGGAACAGTTACAATGCGAGAAAGCATGTGCTGTTGAAACCTTACTAGTGTCTTCCTGCAGAATGTCAAGAAAACGTGTTGCGCTTCTGGCACTTCTTTTAAAGTAAATCACGTACGTGAATCTCAGAATATTAATATTGTTCAAAGAACGATGAGTACTAATTAAAGTTGATGATATTGATGCATATTGATATTGTTTTGATAAAACTGAAAAGTTAGTTATTAGCTGGCAATACTTTTCTATGACTGAGGTCTGATTATTTTTGATGTGTACTATTGCAAAACCTTGCATTGGCAATATTACGATTGTCAGGCATTAAGAAACGTCATTTTTCAGTAAATATTGCTAAAAAATTTACCAAGAGAAGTGAACAATTATCAAACATAACATTTTCCTCAATAAATATTTGGAAATAAAACAAAATTTAAAAAATCTTGAAATTAAAAGTTATTTTTGATCAAAATCAAATTAGTTGCCAAACTTATTCTTAAACCTGAAGAAATGCACAAAGTAATAACTGAAGAAAATTCTAATTATTTTGTTGATCCACAGCATTATTTATTTTGATAGGATTAATTAAATACCAAAAAGGAAAAATACCGAATATAAGGAGAATAGTTTCAATCAAATCCTCAGCTAAAGCTCAAAAAGGTTATACTTTCAAAATAGCTTTTCAATATATTCACTTCTTGTAGAAGATTAAACACTGCAATTATTTCACCACTCAGGACATATTTGAAGATGCATTTTATACATTCTTAACAATATTTTATGTATGAAATGATATGTAATTTTGGTTATAAATATATTACTGTCTATTTTGAAATGCATAAGTGATAAATATCATTTTCCCATTATTAATAAAATGCTACACTAAGACATATTTATGTGGTAGAGTATCTCACAATGTGATGCATTGGTTAGTAAAATGTCATCTATAGAAAAATACAGAGCTAATATATTAAAACTTGAAGTATGTGTCGAAAAATTAAACAGAAATATTGTTTAACGCAGTTAATTAAATTTATATTTTTAGCACCTCTTTCTAATACACAATAAAACAGCATATTTATGGAATGGGAAATTTTGCTGCAAAAATTATTCATTTTATTTTATTTAAATTTACATTTTACATATTATTGCAGAATAAAGTTATTTTGAAGATAAGTAATGGTATTCTCTTTAAATAATAGATAAGAAGATTTTGTTCGATAATTTTAAATGTAAAATGTTTTAGTGTGAAGTGATAATAGGTAGAGTATGCACAAATAATTTTAAAGTTATTGATACTCTCCTGTTTTATTGTTTATTAACACAAGATAGCTGAAACTGAATAAGATTAAATGAGGAAATTTCTTTGCTTTTGATGAATATATAAGTTGTTCTTGAATATACTAATGAAATTCAATCATCATTTCATACATGAGAAGCATGATTGTATTCGATATAGTTTTTGTAAAATTCTATGTTGCTACAATATGTAATCTTATGAAGATAGATCATAGGGTAAGTAATTTTATTAGTAGTTTTCAGTTATTCACTTGACTTTCCTCGGAGTTCTGAGAAAGGTGAAATAAGTGACTGAAATATTGTCATATAAGTAAAATGTGATACACTATTATTAACTTAAAATAAAGAACACTACAATCGTAAAATAAGGTTGACAACAAGCCAAAGCAGGTGATTCTGACAATTTGATGGGCCTCTACTATGTAGCCCTACATGTTGTACATATGTGCAACTAGTAATTGTAGCAAGCAGTAGCCAAAGAATGAGGTTATTTAAGAGACACGTCCTACCTCTTACTCTTCGTCTTCCTCGTCCTCATCCAGTTCACAATTATCCCCGGCAGGGCCTGGATTATGGTTAGTTTCTATATCGGGGCCATTTACAATGGGCATGTCGCCGCCTGCATCTGGTTCACCCGCGAAGTCGAAATCGACGACTGGCCCGTCATTCTCACTTTGTCCATTTTGGTTTTGAATCTGATTTTCCTGGTCAGCCATTACGAAAATGGTTGTAGCTTGCGTCGATGATGTCTTGTAAGTTGAATATTAATGTCTGTGATTTTGTTTGTGTTAGTGATTGTGAGAATGAGTGTTCGGAGCCTCTCAGCAACACCCTGCAGTATGCTGATTACCACACTCTTGTTCTGATGTCAAGTATTCGGCTCTTCTCTTTTGTCATGACGAACGCGAAAGAGTCGACTCACTTCTGCGAGACCATGGCGAACGACAATACGGACCCGCTAGTGGAATGGCGGTCTCTCATTGTTTTTCAGTACTGGTTCTTATGAACGATTTCGTCACGTTCGTTTCGAGAAGAGCCTAAAAGAAAGAAATAATCTTCACATAATTAATTAAGAAACATTTATAAGGAAGTTATCGAGGTGGTACATGTTGCGATATTACTTCTGCAATAGCTGCAGAAAAATTATTTTGCTACTTCTGTGTCCTTGACACGTCATGTCAGACACACAGCGGTGTAAGTGAATAATTATATATTACAATCTTCTTAGAATATTACTCGTAACCGTGGTCACACAAAACTCAACCACGAATATGGAAATAACGGACTCTTTTCGCTTCTTTTCTTTTCTTCGTCTGTCGTTCGGCGATTCGTTCTCGATAAGGAAGAGAACAATAACACAAACAGGATTATTGTTCATACATTTTAGAAATATATTACAATAATAATTTTACTATTGTTTCATAAATGTGCTTGAAAGTCGGTTTTGTAATAAAATACTGTTCAGTAGGCAGATATCGGTTAACATAATGATATCAAACTGAAAGAAATAGTGGTTAGGTAAAATTATTAATTGTTTATGTAGACCACCATATACCACGGTTAAAAATCCAATATTTATACTAACATATTAAACATTGTATTGGTAACATGAAGGATGGAAATAACCTCGCTCGGAAATGTTAATAAGAGATGCAATAAAGAAATTGGGAGAAAAGGAATTTTGATTGCCAATAACAAGAGGAACATAACAATAAATATATAACATTAACCATTTACCAAACCATATGTATTAAAAGCATATCATTCCACCTTTATTGCCAGTTATGTAGAATAGTTCATTACTGATTTAGTGATATGTCTTGCAAATTCTTTTCGTAATATTCCTAAAAGGTCTTTATTTTAATAAAGAATAATCCGTCATAATTCAAAACGTAATCCGTTGCATAAGTAATTTGAGTATTATGTTGTGAAAGGTAATATACTAATGCAATTTAATATTCCCCGCTAGAGGTAATGCGCCAAATATAACGGAACGAAATGAAATTCTCATATTAAGAATTCATTATAATGAATACTAGAACACAATTTCTTTAATACTAAATTAAGGGCTTCCCATTTCAAAATTTCCTTTATATCAGTAATAGTTTCTCAAAAAGGGTCTGCATTTCTCTAGGGGACACTAAAACGATTTTAGGGAGATCTTGAAGAGGCATCTAGGTGAAAGTTTTGGCTCTTAGAGAGTATTACCACTGGATGCCATGTGACATGAAGGAATTCGATTTAGTTCCTCTGATATTTGTTTTAGTCGTTTAGGCATTAGCGTAGGCGACTATCGTAATAAAAATACAAGTTTCAGTGAATTGTAATGTCATTTTAAATATTAAAATTCAATGATTCAAACCAAATTCGATACAAAAAAATTCAATGATACAGTTTGCCTTGCACACAACGTCGATCATACTTCGAGTAATGTCTAGTCTCATTGGACACGGTAGACGCTACCTTCTCGATGGGGCGATCAGATGATGTCCACTGAGGGAGAAAAAGAGATTACTCGAGGAAGTAGGGGAGGAGGAGAGGGTCAGGGAGGTGGATAGATAGGAAGTGGGGAGATAGACATGAATGGGAGAGAGAATGAGTCTGGAAAGGAGAGCGGGAGAAGGCACAAGTAGAAAACTGGGGGTGGAGGGAGTGAAAAAGGACAGGCCTTAATACCGGGAAGGAGGGGGGGCAACTTTCTATGTATATAATTTATTTATTGTAAGAATATACATGGATCAGCCTTTCGGCTCTATAGATGATTGATGGCTTATTTTAAGTTTAAAAGGAAGAGTGGGGAAACTTATTGAGCCGAGCCAGAGTATGATATGAATGGCTAGTTATGTCTTATAAATTGAAGATAGAGAAGCAATTTAGGAATCGATGAATTGCGTATGCTTATTTCTCAGAAAGTAGAGTTATCTTCACCGAGTATGTAGAAGAATTATTCAGGTATGTTTGGTAGACGAAAAAATAAATTGGGGGAAGTGTAACTATTTTTTTTTCTTTTATTGGTTTTAGGCTGCTATCGCAGTGAGGGTTGCGATCGTGGCTAGCCATGAGGGTTTGATCGCAATACGAGGGGCGGGGGCGATGACGAGGCAGCCAGTTGTGCCCCTCCCCCTCCTTCCGCCTCCGATTTGCGGGGGGCGAGCGTCATAAATCTCATTATCTGTCTGCCCGTGGCGTGTAATTATAAGCGGAAATGCGCGCCTGCTCCGCGCTCCACAGTGCGCGAAATGGTGGGCGCAGGGGCGCTTTCACGAGACAAGGAAATCGGCTCAAATTGAGAACAAATGCGTCTTTAAAGCTTCGTCGGCTTATGAAGCTTATGTTCCGTAGCTGTTTCAGGAAGGAATTGCAATTAGTTTGTTTGAGAGCATTATCACACTGAAATGTACGAATTGATAAATCAGACGGTTGGTAAAATTGGGGTTCATTGCTAATTTCACGATTGGGGAAATAAGACACTAATATTTTTGTAAGTAATAAACGATGTTGAAGTGTGAATTCATTTGACTTGTACTGTATTTCCAAATATCGATTATTAACAAGAGGTATACAGTAAATAATTCCCTATACAAATGTAACTACTGGTGCTACAGAATGGCACAAAAATAATGTGGCACTAGTTAGCTTCCTTAATTTTTCTGTGTGGATATTATCACTACAACAAATTTTAAGTAAAAAATTGAAGCCATTTCCAAGAAAACTGTGCTAGACAGTTTCTAGAAATGTTGAATTTCGATCCCAGTCAGTGCACTAGGAGAGCCAAGGTTCTATCCCCGACGGTGGTAGTATGTTTGACACAGCTTGTCAGCTCGGTTGAATTCTGTCACGGTCTGGAGGAGAATTCTAGCCGCCGGCTGTTCTGATCGCTAGTTTTCCGTAGTTTCTCCGATTAGCATCAGGCGAATGCCGGAGCAATACCCTAACAAACGGGCCACGGACCGCGCATGCGATCTTTCCTTCCTCTCCCTTGTGCTATACTCACTCTTTATTTACATACTATGTCTTACATACTACGTATACGAGAATGTTTAAAAAGTAAATTTCGTTAAACGTAGAATCGACTCTAGTGAATATATTTATGGCAAGAGGTAATCGAAAAAATGTGTGAATAATGCAGCAGTACCCAAAGAAACGGGCCACGGACCGCGCGATTTTTCCTTTCTCTTCCTTGTTCTACCCTCACCTCGTACTTACACAAATATTCACATACACTACACGACCACACGTATCTGGAGATCCGTCGGGTGCTTAAAACTCGTTCTGGTTGGAGCAGTGCCCCAGTAGTGGGAGATACCTGGTTGAGAAAACCCCGCTAGAAGACGGTAGATCTGCGCCTTATCGCGCCATCCAGCGGGGGAAGATCACCACCTGCTGAGGAAAACATACATTACACTTACGGGACTCACGACCTTAGTTAACGCGGTTCACTATCAATCAATTACAAAAAATAGGATCAGAGCAGCCGACTGATGGAATGCTCCTGCAGATAGCGGCAGAAATTTGACCTAACTACGAGTATCTAGCTAGGGTCGAAAAACGAATCTTCGTCGGAATTCGAACCCTAGAACCTCGCGGTCAGATGCACTGCAGCGATATTATCTGCCCTGATCCAGATCAGACTGCCAGAATCGCGTTTCTTGGGGTTGTACATACAATACATTTTACACATAGCCGTATAAGGAGCACTAGAATGATTGGTCGGTTCGGTGACTGCTTTGCGTTCGTCATGAGGAGCAGAGCGTCGGTGGGCGGATAGCGAGCGGCCCATTGGACATAGTTACCTATTACGTAACAATATCGAATGATGGACACATTAGCGGTGAGTGGTAAGTGAAAATGGCAGTTGGGAATGGAACGGATTGCGGAATATGGGACCGAGAAAATGGAGGTACCGAATGCAAACCTGCGCCAATTATTTGCTCATCATCAGTGACTCAAGACGATCTGGATACATTTCTATCATTACAAACTAGACTCTCGTCTGGACCGGGTTTTCTGTCGGGTTGCTTTAATTCATTGTGCCAAATCTGAGATGGTTCTTTCTTTTCCTTTGGACGTTGAATATATCTTTGTCCCCTCCGTCGTATTTTTACTGATATTTACGTTAAATACAAATTAGAATCCAAGAACGTCGACATGAAAAAGGAACGCGCTGGGTCCCCAGTCAATTCTGCGCCGATGAAAATTAGGTCCCAAGAACTGGACTCTCCTAAGTACCCCATTCCCGCAATTTGGAACATTTTCCCCTGGCTAAGCTGCGTGCGCAGGGAGATCTCTAACATGCGTAATCGACACAACGAAACACGATGGCCCCAACCATTGATATTCATTAATAATAGTAGCTTACGTAATAAGGGCACGAAACAAGTTATTCACGCACGAGGCGAGTTTGTTGTCTGTGCTCAGCGAAGACGACAATTGAGAACGGGAATCGTCTCTCGCCCGTATAAAAAGTAACTTCCCGCCCGCTTCGTATAAAAGTAAATGATTTCCAGGAAGTGTCGTAGCACTGTTATTTTCAAATAATAAACAAAAACGTCGTCAAGATGAAAGACAATTGTGGACAGTTACAGATGTTCCACACATGATCGTAATGTTTCGCACACTGTGAAAAATTAGCGGTTTCACACTCGGAAAAAAAGTGCGAGAAACCACGTTTTGCGCACGGCGTGTTAAAAATGCAATATACGTGGCCCTTATTTGCCCATGAGACGACTTGCACGGTCGGTATACACACAACGGTTGCAGAGTTGAGTGCTTATGTGTGCGGGAGGGTAGCAGTTTGGTGTGGGAGGATCCCCTTTCCTTCCGTTCTCTCTTACTGGCGGGTGGCGTCCGTTTTGGCGACGTGTGATTTACGTGCGCCGGATGGGAAGGAATCTGCCCGAATATTTGAAAACATTGGGTGAACACAACGGGCTGTGCATCCAGCGGCATGCTGCGAGAACGGGTGGTAAGGTCACAAATCACGTTTGCATTTGGCTGGTGGCAGGTTCAAATGGATATGAGGTATAGCCTCATCTCGTTTCGATTGTCGTGTATGGAGTGGTCATGGCATGATCTCTTCGTCCAAAAATGTTGATCGAAAAATTATCAAATTATCTTTGAAAAGGTTTGTGTTTCACATTTCAATTACTTGTGACCTATTGAACGGGATAGGCATCTCTAACGAACTGTGATTTTTTTTTTATATTTCTTATTTTCACAAGATTTTTAATAAGAGAAGTAGATCAATACAGGACACTAGAATATCAAATTGCATCTTTATTAAATATCAGTACAATATTACCACCCAGTAAAAGATGAAATATCAAAGGGTAATTGAACAGTTTTGAATAAAGAAATGCTAATGAATTCGTGATTGCTACATCTTTCGTAAAAACTGAAATCTTTCATCTGCTGGTATGTCTTGAAATGTAGGAAAAAAATACATTAGATTGAATATAATGGAAATTTTACAGCTGCTAGGATGAGTTGGGAATTGTCTTTTTGTTATTTTAATTTAAAGTGAAGTCGATTTCAAGCAACACTGGTGATTTGAAGATGTCATGGATTTATTGATACTTTCATTTATTTATTCCGTCAGTCAATCATTCATTCGCATGTCTCATGCCCTCAATTAATGACTTATTTTTATTGGATGATCTCATATTTGAACACATTCCCATAGAACAGTTCGTCTTAAGATTTTTAAGTCAGGATCACGTACGTGTCTAATTGTAAGTTACATCTTGAGGATATTTGAACGACGCAAGATTGCAGCCATTGTTTTCGATTGTGTCAGTACTATGAAATAATCAAAAAATTACGAGAAACTTTATTCTACTATTACGGAATTATCTGGAATAAAAAAGAAGAAATAAACCATAGGGGTGATATTTTAGCAATGAACCGAATTACTTTCACGGTTGAGATTATAATTTTCTCGGTTAAGACGCCACGTAATGTAGACCTAATGTAGCCATCAGACTTTTGCAGAGCTTTGGTATCTCGAAAGAGAATGATAAAAACGGATTCCATTGAGATGACATCATATAAATACCCGCATTACATAAATGAATACATCACCTCAAACCTCAAATAATTCTGTTACATCTTCTTCTTCTTTACCGAGAGAAGCGTACCTTAAGTGAGTAGGTGTATTATATTGCACTGAGAAGCTATTGTTATTACTTGACTGTGAGTTGTTGTTTCCGAAAGCTTTAGATTATTATTTTCGTTGTCCAGGATCAAAGTTTCTTTCCTGTTTTGCACAGGGGTGTGAGCAGCTGGCTCGCTTGACCTTTTGCCTTGGGCATGTTGATAAAGAGATTAGCTGAAAGGTCGCTTGTTGCATTGCTATGAGTTGTTGCTGCTTTGCTGGTAGCTGTATTGCCTGTTGAGGTGCTTGCAGCCAAACATATCCAGGTTGATTCACTTCAGTCAATTGAGGTTGCTGGCCTAATTGTTGCATTTTAAACTTCTGTAGAGGTGAACAAAGCACATGATGTTGGTGAATTTGAACTTCACTATCCTGAGCGTGGCTCTCCCCGGTAGAAGCATTTGAGAGCACATTTGTGTGCACTGGATTTAATTCATTGCATTCAGGGTGTACCGTTTAGAGTATGCGTTGCAATAGCAATGTGCTACCCCGTGTCGAGGCAGACACTCGTACACATTACGAGCAAGACAAGTATCTTCAGGGACAGTAACTCTGGTGAGAGTGAAGGTTCTCGTGAGATTCTCGATATGTTCTCGATAACGCGATGAAATCTACTTGCAACAAATACAAAAGGCAGAACGTTGTAGTAATTTTTTCTCACGATAGTTGATATTAAAAATTGTGTGAAGTGATCGAATAATTCAGCTTACGAACTGGTCACTGAGGAGAGGTGAAATGCCTCTTGACTCGCACCGATGCGTCTGCTGAATAAAAAACAAAAAACAACAACAAAGAGTTTAAAATCAACTCTTTTATTCTCGAGAAATATCTTGGCCGTTTTCTCCAAGACCATACGGTAAACCGTCTGCCTGTAGAGGTTCATTGTGGTGAATTTGTTCTGTTCTTATTTTTACCGCTTTGACTAATCCAATCGTACTCTAATAGGTTTATCCAATTCTTTCCTCCTCATATTCTTTCCTCCAGGTGACCCATCTTGCTCGATTGCATGACCTCGGGCTCTTTCTCTGAAAAACAGGTACTGTTAGCAGTTTCCGTCGAGCTCAAGCTCGTGGACTTGGCAACCCTCTCGAGTCTGCCCTGCCAAGTCCACGGGAAGTATTTTTCAGCTACAAACATACTACCTTTTGACTACCTACAATCTCCGTATACTCGATACTAGATATAAATTGTGAACCATTATTTGTATATCACAAAAGCTTTAATAAGGACAGGCAGTAACAAATAACCTCAAGCGAAATTAAGTTACAAACTTTTCAAACACAGACTCTGACTAAAAAAAACAATATATCCCTAACCCCGCCTACCTCTCCTTTACAATAAAAATATTTCTCTGCAATTAATGTTTTGCGATAATTTTTATCTCTGAAATAATTTTTAAAATATCTTCACTTTGAAGACTGAAATATTATTTTTGGATATAAATATCAACACATTTTAAAAGAAAAGTATAAGGTTATTTGATCACGGAGAAAAATCACGCGGACGCTGATATGTTCTACACTGTCCAAGTGATGTACATTGTTCATAGTACCCATTGCTACATTGTTGGAAGACACAAAGAATCTCATGCATTTACGTTTTTTTAGTTTCGCTAATGAGTGCTAACAAAACACTGAATGTGTTTCTCGTCCAGTTTTCTAGCTATCGTTAGAATGAATTCTGAGATGATCTGTTTTACCACTTACTACTTTTTCGCAAACGCTGCATGCAGTGCTTATTACTTTTTAATGTAGCATTATACATTTTTATATTACTTTTATTTTATGCCATTTTATTTTATTTTTTGGTACAAACTGGAAAATTAAAATAAAATAATATCGGCAATTTTTCAATTTGTGTCTTAGGACCAGATTCCACTTCTGTGAAAAAAGAATTCACTGTATTCCACTTGACCTTACTGCAAACACTCGGGCCATGAAGCAAGTTTCAAATAAAACAAAAATATATAAATTTATTGTGATTCAATGTTTCTTAATATCTTTTTTAATTCTCATGAATAGGAGTGGAGTTTAAAGATTTTTTCTTTTCACTTTAGAACAATGTTTAGACATTCATTTTCTGTTATGACAAAAGGAAATTGTCCATTTTTATATGAATTTTTTAAATTTCCTTCAAATTCGACTAATTACTAATTTTCCCCCTTTCCGTCATTTTTAAAGTATTGTCTACGGATTTAATGGATTTTAATATTATAATGGTACTTGTGTCACATAATAACGTGATACAAAAAATGTTCTTTACGGAATCCCTGAGTATCCTATTCGATTTCTTGGCTCAGGAATTGCAATGACTACTCTTGTGAAGATGTAATCTAAGGTTTCTGTGACGCCTATCAGCAACATTGTTGGTTCGGTGGATGCAACGATAACTGAAGACGAGATTTCTTGGTCCATTCCAAACTAAAAGTTTCCGAGCTGAGTTCACGTAAACCAAAGGATTACATCAGTAACGTATCCAGGAGCTTGAGTTGTACCTAGTTCACTTTTTTACGTCATATTTCTTTGCTTTTAGGGCATTCGAAGAATATTTTAAGAGCATTTAATTGACAATTTTTGGTGATGTAGGTCATCAAATTCCGTCTCCTATTAACGACATTACTTTCTCAGAAGAAATCACCACGGCATGAGGACAACCTCCGACCTCCAGAGGTCATTCAATTGTATTACAAGCTGTAGATTCTTCCTAATTTAGTCATCCTGATATTGGTTGTTATATCCTGATATTTATGACAGTAAGTCATACTTTTTCCACATGTGGGCCAAATGAACCACAATATCAATCTCTTGATATATATGACATTGGCTCTCTTAGTTATATGGCTTCATATGTAAAGCAGTCGGACGTAGGGGTGGCTTTCGAAGGGCGAAAATAGATGTTGCAGGGTTTGGAAATTCCTACAGATGAAAAATAGATGGGGTTTAAGTAACTGAAGTTCGTGAGCTACTCACTCCACCTGCTGGCTCCTACTGAAGAGGGAAGAATGATATACATGAAAGCGAATGTCTAGGGCAGGACAGTGAGCTCTCTTTTGTAACTAGGTCATACCAGGCTGATGACCCAATTAACACTATCTTTTGACGAACGTTTCCAACGTTTAAGAAGAAGCGCATTTGCTCATTTTCGTTTCGATGTTCGAGAAGCCACTGCGCTGGCGGCGTTCGCAAAAACCTCCGGCATCGTTTGTCAAAACAAAGCGTGTAAAGAGGCCCGGCGTTGAATGTGGTATCTGGGTAAAATACCCGCACGGAATTTGGTGTGAGGTATGGTTTGGTATTCCGTACTTATCAATTTTCACAAGTGAACGAAGTTCCTCGGTATTGAGTCGATTCAAATCGTACATGCCATCAACTACGTTGAAAGATCCACTCTACAGTATTGTGATTTTACACGTTTCTAACGATATGACCGACAAAATTTATTTGCAAAAATTGCTAAATGACTTTATATCAAAAACGGAACGCGCCGCGCTGTTCTTGCTTTGCAGAAATGAATTGCCGAATTTACATAAAATAAATGTGATAATGATAAACATGACAATTTAAAGAAAAAAAATTTGCATGTTTCCCTTCACACTCATTTTCAGAGGGCGATGGAGAGGGAGGGAGAACCCACACAGGTTCAACTACCCACTCGAACTTGCCTCCAATCGCCGGCCCTGCGTGTGCAACGCCTTGTTAACTGCGATGCTTAACTGTCTTGTAACTATGGTGTTAATTCGCTGGCCATATCCAACCGATCTTGAGCTCTGAGCGAACGGAATCTACGTGAAGCATCACGTGAACATGACGGCCGAAATCCTGCACGCGAGGCCATACACCCTCCACTGCTGCATTCTCGTCGAATGGTTGATTTCAAAGCAACCATCGTCTTCATCGTTTCCTTGAGGTCGATAACATTCTTTCGCTTGCTCGTTGCGCCATATTATTATTTTAATACTTCATAGCGCTCAGTGTTAGAAATGGCTTCTTTCCTACTTCGGTATTGCTTGCTTTCTGCGAAAGGCACGTACATCGCCTGTGCCCAATACGTGTGGTTTTTCTAGAAGACACATAGGAACAATAGTCTCCTCATATTGTAATTAACATTGTGCGACAAAATTGCTTTTCCTTTATCCAAACCATGTAGAAAGCATTGCTATCTCCGTCACTCTATACTTTGACAGGTAGTATGGATGCTGTTCTGTATTAACGAAATAAGAATAAAGATTAGATTAGATTTATTTAGTCAAAAACAGTAAAACCTGTATGTGACGTACGGGGGAGAAGATAATCTGCGCACGTTTTCTTGAGTTCAAGTTCTCTTCCCGTCATCTTAACTAAACATTTCAGGTCCAACCACCAATTAGTTAGTTGATTGAACTCATAAAAGTGTACTGAAATTTGAGAATCATCTCCAAATTCATATCACTTCGCCTTTTGCTCATGAGCAATCGGCAAGCATCAGCCAGTGTGATTCTCATATCGGCCGTCGGGCGTGCTCGACGACACAAAATGTTGTCGAACATTTCATGCCCGTCCTGCAATTAATCAATTAAGACTGATAAGAATTGACTGAATTTTTGAAAATGGCCACCGAATTCGTATCACGTCGCCTCTTGCACATCGTTCAGTCAGCGAGCTAAACCTGGTGAAGTAGTGACACTCAACGCGGAATTGTCCGATTAAAACATAGTGACTTCTCAAGGTCGGGAGCTGGAAGGAGACGGAGACACTGTCACCCAATCGGGAGCTTTGTTACAAATTTAATTTTTAGTATTGTTGCTCCCGTTTGGGTGTCAATACCCCCTCCTTCCGACCTTGGCGAGTCACTACATTTGAATCCGACAAATGGGCGTGCCCGAAGACGCCACGTGAAGACGGCCGGTAGGGGAGGGGGAGGGGGAGGGGGACGTGGGGCGGGGGAGGCCGGCTGGCCGGACGCGGGGCGACGGGTGCGCGCCGCCAAGTCAGCCCGTCACTTTAATTAAGCGACACGGCGCAGTGGGCGGTGCCCTCCGGCCCTCCGCCTCATCCCGTCCGGCGGCAGGTGGCGACGCGCTGCGACACGGCGCAATGAGGACGCCCCCCCCCCCTCCGCCGCCGCAGCCGTCTTTTGTCGTTCTGTCGGCGATGCGTGGCGACCCCTTGTTACCCTCCTCCGCCTTTCCTGCACCGCACGTCATTGTCACTCGCAGCTGCCGTCTCGCACCCGCGCTGCGCCCTCACATTACACTCGACGCTTTCGCTTTACCTGCCCTCCGGCCCTCCGAACCTACCTCGATATCCTCCACTCCAATCCACAACGTCCATCGCCGCTCAAGATACTAAACCAAATTCCAAATTACCCCCACTCCTTCTTCTAGATACTCTCTGCCTTGTTAACGCACTACCTCTTCCCTTTATATCCCTGTCCCTTCATTAGCTCTCTGCCGTCATTCAGCCTCTCTTCACTCTTCTTCGCCCCTGTACATCCCTTCCACACTAACATTATTCACTCTTTAAGGGTTCTCTAGTCCATGGTGCGAAATCTTGGTGTGAATTATTCACAAACCAATAAACGTGAGATAAATCAGAGTGTTAAGTGTACAAGTGGTGAAAATACAAACTCAAGTACCTGGTTAATGTTTTTAAACAACAAATTGTGCGACTGAGTTCATAATTAAGAAACACTCTTCTGGAAGCGGCTACTCAAGATATTATTAAGTGTAACTACCCTCCCCAGCAGGAGGCCCTTACCCACGTGAGACGTTAATGGCTAATAATAATAATAGTAATAATAATAGTAATAATAATAGTAATAATAATAGTAATAATAATAGTAATAATAATAGTAATAATAATAGTAATAATAATAGTAATAATAATAGTAATAATTGTACAGTAACAGTTATAATTTTTCATTTAAATTTCCTTGACAAGTCTTCCTTTCTTTCCTCTTCCTCTTCACCATTCTCAATTCCATCATCTACGAAGATGCCACCCTCTCCTCGCCCTCCCCGCCAATCGCGTTCCTCTCTGTCCATCTGTTCTCTATTTGAAGTGGGTCTCTCGTCACTCTCCCCGTCCCACCCCCACTCCTGCGGCTCCTTGCCCTAGGGCCGTCGCTCGCTCCCTGCCCCCTCCCGCGCTGAGCGGAGGCTCATCTTTCACGCCCGCCAGCTCGCGCTCGCATTTAACCTGGCACTCGTGAGGGGCGCGCCCGCCGCTCCCGCGCCTTCATAAGCGCTCCATCCATCTCCTGGTCGCCCTCCCCCGCCCACTCTCCCCGCCCACTCTCCCCGCCCACTCTCCCCGCCCACTCGCCCCGCCCACTCGCCCCGCCCACTCGCCCCGCCCACTCGCCCCGCCCACTCGCCCCGCCCACTCGCCCCGCCCACTCGCCCCGCCCACTCGCCCCGCCCACTCGCCCCGCCCACTCGCCCCGCCCACTCGCCCCGCCCACTCGCCCCGCCCACTCGCCCCGCCCACTCGCCCCGCCCACTCGCCCCGCCCACTCGCTCCGCCCACTCGCCCCGCCCACTCGCCCCGCCCACTCGCCCCGCCCACTCGCCCCGCCCACTCGCCCCGCCCACTCGCCCCGCCCACTCGCCCCGCCCACTCGCTCCGCCCACTCGCCCCGCCCACTCGCCCCGCCCACTCGCCCCGCCCACTCGCCCCGCCCACTCGCCCCCCGCGCGCCCGCCCCCCGCGCGCCCGCGACCACTGCCCGACAGCGCGTGGCTCGGCCCAAGGCTCCTCGCGGTCAGACTTTTGTTTAGTTAATCTTCGTAATGAGCCGGCTGCGTTGTTAGAGCAATCTCTCCAGGTGGCGTGGCCTCCTTGGATGAATTTTTGTTTCAGTGGCATCATCCTAGAGCACGTCTATGGAACTATATTGAATCAACGAACTTCCTCTCTCGTGCACTTTCTTAGTAAAGTGAAAACTCGCATGCTTTCTGTTGCTTTATGGTTCTGTAGGGTTTTTCAATTTTCATCATTTTTCGTGCAGTTAGAAGCTTTCTCTTTATTTTTATAAATATTACCACTACCACCTTATCCAACAGTTGTGTATTATCGCAAAATTTGTATTGCATGTATAAAACAAGTTTTCTATAAGAATTTAGTTGCGCAACCTATATACTTGAATGTCGTTAAAGCGGAACCGCAAATTTTCTTCAAAGTGTCGTTAGTTGCTTCTAAGAGAGGGGTGTTCAACTTGCAAGGCCTCAAGAGCCACAACCAAAACATTTAGTAAGTGTGCGGGCCATATGTACAGTACTTGGGTGATCCACACCTGACTACCCCGTATTGTTCATCTCGGCAATTTTCCTGTCTGCTCTGAAAAAGGGGGGTATTTAAACCATGCGTGACATCAGGCCGTACCATGGCCGTACGTAGGGAAACATATTAGGATTATATTGAATTTCTGAATTTACAAGAAAATCCTATAATCCATGCTTACCCATTTTTACTCGCAGAGGGAGTTGCTAGAGGGCCAACGCTAGGCGCGCGATGTCCCCACCCGCCGTGGATGCAAGGTCTTCGACTTTTGGCGAAGAATCTTTCGCGGGCCGCCAGTTGGACAAATAAGTCCTTGCTCTGCTTCTTCCCTGTGTTAACATATTGGCATATGTTTTGCCTTGGTTTTTAATTATTTTCGTATTTAGATTTACTTTTATGTATTATCGTCAGAAAGCAGTTAAATTGTATATGTCGTTTGTGGCAGACATATTATCTGCACATATTTCCTTGAGGTCTAGAATCCCTTCCCTCCCTTTCCCGATAGATACTTTACTTTTCAAATATTGCTAAACTTGCTTTGTTGCTAGTTTTATTCATAATTAGAGTATTTGCTTTCGAGTTCGAGAAAACGTTTACATCGCTGAACGAACTGTAGTGTTACGACCGCCCTCCTGTTGTGGCCTCGGTCTGGTGTAGGTCGCGTTTCTAGGGGGTGAGGCCATGTAGTCTGTTAGGAATGCCATTTTATGATATGGTTAAGGCCGAGGGCACACATACGGGATCCAGGGACTAATGTAAACGTTGGTTTTAATTAAATAAATTATTATTTAAAAATGTAATTACGTCATTTTACAAGACAATTCTACATAACACAGATTTGTTTTTATAGTATTGCTAACAAAATTACATCAATTTCGCATTTCCGGCTCTACACCAACCGTAACTGACAAAAGGAGAGCTGAAGGCAATGTGCGCAGAGTGAAGTTACATTGAAGTCCAGAAGTGAAACAAGGTCCATCTCAGCCCAGAGTCAACCAAGTTCTTAAATGTCATGAAATATGAAATTTGTTAAATTAAAACGAATATAATTTGATTGACAGAAATACGAGAAACTTATCCTAAAAATATATATCCCGTAGGTTTTGACTTTCCGAATCCATGTTGAGAGTATGAAAAAGCTGTATTTTCTGAGGAAAGTATCAACTCGTGTATAGAAATTTCTCTCTCCTACCTTTCCATTTACTTACTAGTTTCTCAATGTATTTATTTCTGTTGCACCTATTCTTGTATCATCTCTGTCACATTAGCGTTTGTCTCTTAATTGAACAGAATGTCGTAATAATTTGGCTGGGGATCTGTTATAGTTCTACCAAGTTTGTTGTTAACTTTGCTTTGCACGACTAAATAACTGCTCTCTTTCGGGGAAGAAGTGCAGTCGTACTTCCTGTGTAATTTGTCTTCATTCCTTAATTTTCTTAATTATAAGCTTGCCTGTTTTGTTACTAGATGTCGCTATTGAATTGATTTCTTAGGAAATTTTGATTTCAACTCACGTTGATTCACGTGTACTGATAAACTGATTGAGTTATTCCAACTAACTTCAGTAAGTTTTACTTCGACATATGCGTAGCACAGAGGAAGTGATGTAATGCTACAAAAAATCGTTCTCAATATTCTGACGGAAATATACGTTTTACGGGTCCTTGACGCCGGAAATGTATTTTTCAAAACCTTTTCCGTCCGTCCGCCTACCTTTGCATCACTGACGCCTAAACCAACCACAGGATTTTCACTAAAATTGATATTCGCTGAACTTTGTGGGTAATAGAGTCTGAAACGAATGTTTTATTTTTGGGGGGTACTTGTATGATTCAGGAAAATTTTTAAAATTTTCTCAAATTATTTTTGTTTGAAAATGGTCCATGTTTAATTTTCAATAAAACCTTTGAATTTTAGAAAGTTGCTTAAATTTCAAATTTGTTTCGACTGCATCCTACAACTCCATTATTGAAGAAATATACATTTGTTTTTTTATCAAAATCTTTCTTCATAGTTAAATCTCTGATAATTTATAGAAATGTCATTTACAATTTTGTAAAAATAAGAATAATTTTCATGTAATTTTGAGTAAAATTCTTTTATTTAAGAAATCGCGAACAATATTTTCTCAATAATGTCTGCAACATTTTTCTTTCAATTTCTATCTTGAATAGAGCAATTTTCACTTAGTAATGTTACCCAATACCATTAAAAGATATGGAGATTCGAAAATTGCGAAACATCATCTTTGTTTATTTGAGGCCTACATGGGCACTGTTGATATGCCTGATCAGCCCGGATATGTAATGTAGAAAAGCGTTCGTTGAGCGCGTAACCTGAGCCTCAGAAGTCAAATCCCAGTTCGGAACAATATTTTGCCGGTTGAAAATCTCGCAGGCAGAGGCATGTGTTCGGTCCGTATTGCAGTAAGCCGTCACTGGTAATGTCTGCAATCCATTTCAAATTGCAAAAGTTTCGTATTGAACTAGGATTATATTACGCAACAGTTACAAATATTACGTGAAAATACGTGTTATTGTGGCAACAGTAATTTTACCGTGTGAGTCATGCTTAATCTTGTTTATGCTGCAGTCTCGTGTTACTTATTTATCTTAATTTAATTAAATACTTCAGATATTCGTCCTTTATTTCAAAGGCCACAAATATAGATCTTCTTCTGATTCTTATGCAATGGAGGTCGTCATAATTTCAGTAGTATCATACCTGCTGTAAGTTGTGATCGGTACGTTTCTCATTATACCTGAGCTACTCTGAGCGTTTTCAACTGCAAGGACGGTAGCGTTCTTTCCCATGGCGTTCTGAAGTGAAGAGGTGAAACGTAATGATGGCAGAGTTTATCAAAACATCGATACATCACCGAAAGGTTTTCGATGTCGGCGATAACATCGACTAAAACATGAATGTTTAAAATAATGTTTTAAATGCATTTCGAAGTAAAATGCCCTGGTTCTAATGAGATGCAAAACACGTCAATATTAGATTGAAGTATATTCTGCCTAAAATTTGACTGTCATTTTAATTTTCTAATCAATGGTCTCGGTAGTTAAGGTTCACATTGCAGTTTAACGATATTACCTCGTACAAAATACTAAAAATGGTAACAGCACTGGAGAAGGGTTGCGAATAGCAAACTGTTTCCTGCCGCCTGGGGATCGACAATAGTGAGAGTTGTCAGTGGCTGTTGGTTCCAAGCAATCGACATACAAAACATATTTTTGGAATTTTATTTAATAATGTAAATAAAATTCCTTAAATATTATTTCAATGCAAATGTTTTCACAAACAAAGCACCTCCCATAATGAAGAGGTGCTTTGTATGTGAAAACATTACTGTTTCTGTACAGATTTATCGATCGGAAGGAAAATAGTGATGTTATAATATCGATATTTCTGCTCCAAAATATCGATGTTCTAAAAACATGGCTGTTTGCTATCCCTAGGTGCCCGCCTTCTCCGCTTCGTGCATCCGAGGTACCTCTTGTGGCTCACGCGGCAGCGGGCCTCACTCAAGGACAAGTTAATCGCGAATTTACGGCGGTCGTGGGCGGACGTAACGGCCCGATACTCCTCCGCAGTAGCCACTTAGTCGGGGAGGTGGTTTAACCAAGTGGCAACGGCCAATGGGACGATGGCCCTCCGGGGATCTTAGCGTGCAAGGGCATTCGAGAGACTGCGGAAGATTTCTTCTTAATAGAAGGACTGAGGAAACAACGGTCTCTTTCCACGTGGTGATTCGCCCTTAGATATGTGGCTAGTTTCTGACAGAATGAGTAGAATCAAATAATCTTCAGGATAAATTCAACTACATTTGTTTGCTACTAAACAGTACTCAAGTTCCACTTTCGTGCCCACATTGCAATGCTTCAATTGAAGGACATTTCTAATAACGCTCTGGCTTCGTCCAACAAACATTAACTTTGGAGAGGTCGCGTCTTCTTCGAACGTATCTGAAAGAGGGACTCTAGGACTGGGAGAAAACGGAGTCTAGAGAAAGTGGTTACATAGCTGTCTTCTAAGATCAAGAACTAATATAATTCGGTATTTATGTGATACCAAATTATAGTATTGTAACGTTTCTCGTGGTGAATTAAAACCAACACAATATTTACAACAATTACGTTTTATTCGGGAACAACTATACACACTAAAATCTACTGACACTAAAAACTACTTGGTCTATTTACAGATATATTACACTTAATTATTTACACTGTTACACACGACTCCGTTCTCTTGATTTATTTACACAGTTCGCTTCTTACACCCTATTTATTTAAACAGTTCTCTTCTTACACCCTATTTATTTAAACAGTTCTCTTCTTACACCCTATTTATTTAAACAGTTCTCTTCTTCTACAGTATCAGTCAGTCCATGCACTGTCCACGGTCCACTACACTTGACCCTAATTCCCTGCACAGACCACAATTCCCCTGCGCAGACCACAATTCCTGGCGCAGACCACACTTCACTGCGCACACCAGGGTCCACTGCACTGCTGTTTACCGCGATGCCCACTTCACAGCTCAGCTTCCACTGCAGACTTCAAACTGCTGACTGCTGTTTCCCCACTGCACCACTGCTTACCGCGATGCACCCTTCACAGCTCAGCTTCCACTGCAGACTTCAGACTGCTGACTGCTGTTCAACCACTGCACCACTCTTCACCGCAATGCACACTTCCCAGCACAGCTTCCACTTCGGACACACTGACGGACTGACGTCTTACTGCTCACTACTGACTGACTTCTGTAACTCTTTCTCACTAAACTAACTGACTTCTGTCTGACTCACTCGCGGCCGCCGGCAGCGTAGCATTTATACCCGCACGGCGCTTGTCTCGAGGCGCCTGGCTCATTCTCGGCATTTCTCCGCGGCTCGCGGATTGTCCGGAACCGTCTAGTTCGGGGGAAGGGGAGTGGCGGCGGCAGGTGACGCAATCCACGCGCAGCGACTTCGGCAGGTGATGCAATATTCGTTACAGTATTATTAACTTTATTTGAATACTTGTTATTTAAAATTATTATTACGCAAATTTATAAAATTCATCAAATACGTGCCAATACATATTTTTTCTTTTACCTAACGCTGATGATCTTAATACATGATAAATCTTAATTTGAGAACGTAGGTGTAAAGCTAAGTAATAGATTTATAGTCACAACCTGTACAAAAAATTAATATGGTTTGCTTATTATTGTTTCGTTGCGCTTTTGACATTGGTGGGATGTTTGCGGTTGAAATTTGTTTGACAAATTTCATATCTTGTCTGGTTAGTTTTCTTTCTTTTAACTTGTGTTTCTTGTTTTTGTTTTCAATTAGTTATGAACTCCCGAGGCTATCCTGCTGGTATAGATCTCAGAACAGTCCAAGAGCGAATACGATGCCAACTTCCGTTTGCAATTTTTGTTTCTAGCGATTCCTGGCAGTACCAGTAATGTATTGCCCTCCTGAAAGTTGATCCACGTTGGTTGAGGGAGCGGAGGTTATCGCAAGGGCTGCGTGGCTGATGATCCGATCGGTTGTGCTTCTCAACGCGGGTGACCCCACACACATTCGCAAGATAAAAATTATTTCTGAGACTTGACACACTGTTTGAAATCATGTGACAAATGCAGATAAAAGAATAGTGGAGAGCTGCTGAAAATCACAAAGCTATAACCGCCAAATGTGACTCAGGAGATCTGGTGTGACGGATGAGCCTCTGACTGGGAGGTCTTGTCCTGGTGGTGGCAAGATTTTCGACTCTCGCTAGGTCGAATTCAGCCGCTGTCTGGAGGAGATTTCTAGTGGCCGGTAGCTCGGATCGGTAATTTTCCTCGGTTTCTCCTATCAAAATCAGGCGAATGCCGGAGCAGTATCCTAGCAAACGCGCTACGAACAGCGCGCAAGTAAACATTTGTGTGTAAGGCGAGAAGTAGGAAAGATCGCGTGCTTCCCGTTTGCTTATTTTATTTCTTTTACGTCAAAAACAATTAAACGATGTGTGTGACGTGCTACGGGTAGAAGTGAATACGTGCACGTTTTATTAATTCTTTGATCTCTACCATAAGCCATAAATGTGTAGAATTTTGAATACGAAAATAAATTAGCGTTTTTTGCTAGGGTTGTTACGAAAATATTCGCTCTGATGTAATAAAATATATTTTTAAGTGAAAATCAGCTATAGATTTGAGCTCTTGTCCCTCATCTTGCCCTTCGTGATGGAAAAACACTTCATGACATCGTTCACAACATGGAGAACGATAATTAGAATAACTGTTTCTCATTGACGTGCACAGATAAATGGAGTTATACTTATGTCCCGAAGCAAAACAAGGGACCATCTCAGATTTTGCTCAAAGGATCAGGAGAACTGGACAAAAAACCTGATCGAGATGGGCTTCTTTCTAAGATACTGTTCCGTCATTCGTCCAGTATTGATCAGATTTATTGATTTGATCAAATTAAAGGCGTGTCAATTGTTATGGCCCTTATTCCCGTAAGTGTGAAATATTGTTTATTACAAGAGGAGGTGATGTTTTTTCCTCCCTGCTTTTTAAGATTCGGCGTTGTCGTACACGATTACTTGGGGGATTTTGCCTATCCAGGTGTCTCCAACAAGCGGTTCTAAAGAAATGAACAGTAATTAAGATTTTCCATTTTTTGAAACTAGAAATAATTTTTACTTTTTTTAAGAATGATTTTTGCTTGCGTATATTGTTTTTAATCTCTGAATTTTTAAAAATGGCCAAAGTTATAAATAATGCGAGAAAGAATGTCCTGTTGTAACCCCACTATTTTCGTGTCCACAGCATGCGCAGCGAGGGAAGCGCTTGCCTTCGGAAATATTTACCTCCACGGAGATATTTTTCTAAGAAACATTCGTGAGTTTGAAAATATGAAGTTTCTGGTTAAATTTATCAATTCCGATAATCCTAAAATATATAATCACATGCATTGGTTGTGGGACAAATCTTGAATAATACAAATATGTCTCTGGTTTCTCGTGCACCTGCTCTAATGGTAACCTTCACATTTAATTTGCGGCGCGAGAAAAGAATTAAGTAACTGCATACCTCAGCGTAAAAGCGAAGTTTTAGAAATAAGTTAGAACAAGATAACAGTAATTGATATTAAATGAGTAAGTGTTGTGTAGTGCGGTGTAGTGCTGTGAAGTTATGGTCAGTGTAATTCAAAACAAAAAAGTGTAG
Source organism: Gryllus longicercus (assembly GCA_038098605.1). Lineage (NCBI taxonomy): Eukaryota > Metazoa > Arthropoda > Insecta > Orthoptera > Gryllidae > Gryllus > Gryllus longicercus. Next base: position 264,579 of record JAZDUA010000500.1, read on the forward strand.
TGTAGTGAAGTGTAGTGAAGTGAAGTGCGGTGAACGCGATCAGTGCTCTTTTCAATGCTGCTTTTCGTCTTGTACTGTATTGAACGGTATTATTATTATTATTATTATTATTATTATTATTATTATTATTATTATTATTATTATTATTATTATTATTATTATTATTATTATTATTATATTATTATTATTATTGTTATTATTTTATTATTAATGTAAGTCTTGTAATTTCTGCAATTATTGTTACTTAACTGCCACCGGGTCATACCCATTTGCAGTTCTAATAAATCTAATCTAATCTAATCTAAAATATTCCCGGTTGCATTCCTTGCGGCTAGGCAGAACTTTTAGCTGACGCTTTTGGGTTGGCTCCAAATAACCTGACCTTTCTCACATCTGGGCAGTTGCGCGAGTCACACTTTTTTGTTGTTTTATTTATACCTTGAACAATCAGTAGAAAACTCCCGGTTTACAGAAAACTCCTAAGCTGAGATCACAGACACAGAAATAACAGCTAAATATTAATTGCAAAAACAACCCCCCAAAGTACTTGGCATCCCACAGTATGGCAGCGAGCACATGACCTTTTACCCCTGGGTAGCGGGAAGCATCGCGAAGTGACGTCTGTAGATCAACAAAGACCATACCGTACCGAGCAGAAGCGCGTGGTCGACGGCTAGGATGAGAACTTTGGCTGCGGATCTACTCACAATACGACGTCTCGTCTCCCGTTAATTCAAGTCAATCGATACATAAATAAGTAAATGAATAAATAAAAACAAAAGTAAATAAATAAAACAAAAATAAATCAGTCAAACAAAATCAAATACATTGTACCAGTGGCCCTTCAGCCCGCCCTACTGGCTGGTTGACCGCCTCAGCCTCTTCCCCGGCCACTGCTCCGTGTGCCCCGTAGGCCCTTTCGGACGGCGGCGAGTGTGGGCGCGTGTGTAACGCGCTCCGACGTTTATTGCAGCTCACCGCGCCCACGCCCACGCCCACGCACGCCCGCCGCCCGGACGCCGCGTCGCGACGTAGTCTGCGGCCAGCAGCAGGTAGCGCGACGCGACGCGCGATCAAATCCACATCAAACAACTCGCCTCGGGCAGACTCTAAAAAGCCACCAAGGGAGCCGACGCCACACACCCAGGATTTATACACCATGTGGCAAAACTCCACGGCAAACAGTTCAAACTTCTCATTGTGGGAGTAATTGACGTATTTTGGAGTTTCCGTTTGAAAAAGGAGAGACAACTCTTCAACAATTATTGAATAAATAGGAAAACAACTTTAAACTATTATTATTATTATTATTATTATTATTATTATTATTATTATTATTAAGTAATATTACTACATTGTTTTACTGCAGATTCTGACACAACGCGATCCCTTCTGAATGAGAAATATCAAGGGGCCCTCCATAAATTACGTATCGCAAACGTGGAGTATTTTCAATACCCTCTCCCCCTCTTGTAACGCGCGCATGAACCCCTCTAAATAATTACGTAACGGTTGCGACAATACTCCCCCACTTTGTAAATGCAATAATTTAAAAAGTAATTTATAGCACAGTAAAAACAAATTGAATTTATTTTACTTGTGTTGTATATTAAAATTAATGATAATTAAGTTAGAAATTAGTTGGCGATGCTCGCTGCAATAAGAATAAGATTGGGCCAAGTTGTGAGTGAATGGTTGATCACAAGCTGTGACACGCCGTCGTGGATGAAGCAAGAGCGAAAGTCTACAGTGCCAATTTAACTGTATTCTACAATGTACTTCGTATCAGTTTTGAATATTGTTTTCGTAATCTTACAGATGTAAAAATTTAAAAAAAAATTTCCATTTATTGTTACACATTACAACTAATAACTTTATTTTATTTCTATTTTTAAAACTAATTAGCTTATATTTTAATATTTTATACAGGAAAATTATTATTTCAGCAAATGTTGAAAAGTGTAAAAAGATAAATGTCAATGTTACGTAACACTTAACTAATACCCCTACCTCTATGTAACGCAGTCTTAGACCTCCTCTCCTTTCTTTAGCGTTACGTAATTTAGGGACCACCCCGAGAGAGCCGACTGAATTCTTATAATTCGCTGTCGTTTCTGCTCATGACATGTCGAAATGAAGTTATCGTTGGGAACGTAGCGAGTCCTTCTTTCCTTATGCGAAACCCAATAACTTATCTCCCACGCATCGGGACGCTGGAGCTCCAGGAAGTTGCCATCGCAACGGCGATTCCCTCGCTCACACTCATGGTGTTCCGTAAAACATAAGGCTTTCGTAAATGCACCTAGAAAATTTTGTAAAACGGAAGGAAGGCCTGTTTCACATTAGTCGTTTTTATATAATTGTTCTTTAGTAAAACAACTCAGTAAATAAAATATGAAAAATTAAATTATAAACTGAAGAAATATCTGAAATAATTCATCAAAGTAAAACTGTGAGTTTTTCAACGTAAGAAGGCGGTAAGGGAAATGTGAACGTGCTTACAATTTTCCAAAACAAATACAAATCATATTAATATCGCGCACCTTAGATTGTTGTGTCAACATTATTTCCATCTCCGTCATCAGGCCTCCAGCTACAGCTAAGGTTCTAAAATCTCTTACCGCCTTCTACTGCTGCGTTTGGTGAGGTCGCAGAAGTCAAATTTCTCGAAGTGCACGCTACTCCCGGACAACTCGCATGTGGTCGTTCCTCGCTTCTGGAGAAACCGTCGGGTTCGAAAGCTCCCTTATTCGCTTTTGCTCTCGACCGAGGGTTGAACTTAAACGTTGACGAAGTTATGTTTTATCTTCCGTCTTGCTCTCCGCCCTCCGTACAAACTCTGCTAAAACTGGATGTTGAAAGTGAATCAGAGCCATATTTATGAATGCCGACCTCGTAAGAGCATGTCTCATCAGAGCGCTGACGGTAAGTGATTTGGCTGCAACTGCTTACCACTCAACAAAAATGCTGCTTTTTATTTGCATTTCAGACGGAAACAAATGGATAAATAAATAAATGTACGATGAAACATATTTTTTAAAGAACTTTTACTTACTTTTTCGCATCAGACATAAATTTTTGATTATTGTAAAAATATTTTGGATTCAGTATGATTTGAACATATGTTTTATAGGTATTTTGCAATGTAATTGTGGCGGTTGTTTGAAGAAGGGCATATACTCCAAAACTATGTTTTCAGAAAAACGCATTGCCATGTTTGGATCATATTTTTCTACACCCTCGTGTATTTAATTGCAGATTACATTTGATTTAAGTATATTATATAATTTGCTTTTATTTATAACAGCTAATACAAATCGTAATGAGATTTGTTACTTATTTTTAACCTCACAATTCATCGTGTGAGCTATCAGATGCGGACACACCTTTGTCGACATATTCAGTGAACACTTCTTGAGGAGTACATTCTTCAAAAACGTTTTTTTTATTATTTACAAACCCACAAGATAGAAGTAGATACAATCATTCCGGTAGAGTAATATACATTTTAGAAGTTAGAAATGAAGAAAACGTCAAATGCAATTTGTGAACAATAAGTGATTTCTCTGTTCTGGTATTTACTTACTGCATAACGATTATTAATTCGATTGATAATTCGAGCATTTCCAAGTAATCGTATTTATTACAAGAGATCTCCTTATTTGGATTCTGTACTCTTGTGTAATGTAATACGGTGAATAAACTCTACACACCGTTATGTAATATTTTATGTAATGTAATGTTTGATCACCTTTTGTCAAGTTTAATTAATTATTTTTATTTTAAAGACAGTTTAATTACAATATAAAAAATCCTTGATGCTATGTATTTGTTTGTAAATTTTGAATTTGAAAAATCAAAGAAGCGTAAACGCCAATTAAGATTAATAAAGGGCACCTATAAAATTGTTTCGTTTCCTCGTTTTTTAGTTTATTTTTATGTAATATAACCAGCTACTGTGTACGATATTTTTCTGTAAAATCATTTTATTCAAATGCATGAAAAAAATAATGAAAAATGAACTCGTAATGCCGAGGGAGGCTTCATAGGTCATATGTCAAATTAGTATGCAAAAATGTGAAAGCAGTACTGATTTCCATGAGTTGTCTATTGTTATCTCGTTAGAATGTACTAATTTATGCATGTCCATGATTTAACGTCTGGCGAGCCATACGTTTTGTTTTAAATTATCAGAATTTTTAAATTCTATATAACTAGGGAGTTCTTTCCGCATTATGAATTTACTTCTATTTAAGAATTACATAAGTTTGTTATTATCTTCCGTTATGAGATTATTTTCTCGAAAAAAGCATCTACTTCCCCTTTGTTAAAGAGTTGTATTGGATTACAAGTAATAAAATATCCCAAAGAACCTTATTTCCTGTAAATTCAATTGGTTTTAATTCTTCTTCCTTGTAAATTTAATTATAAATATCTTGAATAGATTTGAAGAAAATTATTGAAAACGAAATAATTTAGGTAATTGTTTTTGTTTTAACTCCTTAATTCGTTTAAACATAATATGCCAATATAACACAAATATGATGGATTTTCAAAGTGTAATTTTCGTCTACAAAATAAATGTTTGAGTTCATTGTCTGCTAATACACCTTATTTTTGCTGAGTGAACCTAACAAACGGGAACATAATCTGTATTTACAATTAAAATCGAATTAATATTAAATTATGTTAATGATGCCCATTAATTGCAAATAAACTGTACAAAATAATTGAAAGCTTGAAATAATTACATTGCGATCTAAATTAATTTGCTAGTATATTAATCAACACAATGTATGAATAATGCGCTTAGAAACACCTGTACTTTAGTAGTTTGTTAAATGTAAAAGCTATCGAAGCAGAAACTTCACTTCATTACATATTCCTATTCGATGATGATTAATAAATAAGTTTTACTTGTTATGTCTCGTAAGCAAGTAATAATATTTGCATTTATTTTCCACAATAAATTATCTTCAATTTAAGTGATTTTATTATATTTTCTTTTTACACAACTGGAATGAGGGAGCTATATTCAAACGCAAGATGACTGCCTGTCTGTGGTCAAACACATGCCCTAATTCGTTCATTCGATTTTCCCAAATACTGATTTTCTCGGACTGACCTGAATGAACTTGAGTCTCTACGAATTTATAATGCATATTTAGATTTTTGGTGCCTTAACAACGTTTTAAAATCTTCTCAAAAATGGTTCTAAAACACGTTCTAGCACTTACATCTCGCACTGATTTTTAAAATGCTGTTTTTTCTTATTTCCACCACTTCTGTTCAGAGGTTCAGCTGCAAACTCGTCTCTCGCACAAGGCAAACAATCTCGTCCGATACGAACATTTGCGGATCTAAAACCGCGGTTAAGCGGTTCCGATCTTAATATGCTCTACAACTTGTTCTAATAACATCACTTGATGGGACAAAGTAATACATAGTGTATGAGAAGCGAGCAATTTCAAATTCTCATGGCGGAAATAGGAGTGCCTTACAAAGGACTCGATTCTTTGATTATCGTGTTTCCGAAGGGTGTCTTCCCGTAAGTGTAGTGAATATTTTATCACGAAAATTAGCGGTATTCATGCGGTAAAATAGCTGAATGGCGTCGACCTGCACGTCGGCTTCCAGGGTTCTCCCTATCCAGGTATCTCCCATCAGCACGTCACCACACCAACCGGGGCAAGCTCTAAACTCCAGTCTAGTTTTCCCCATCGTGTGTTGTGGTGGCGTGTTGGTGTGTTTAAGTATGGAGTAAGGATAGGTCGAGGTAGGGGAAGGAACAATCGCGCGCATTTTATGGCCCATTTGTTAGGGTATGTCTCCTGTATTCGCCTGGTTTTGATAGGAGAAACCACGGAAAACTACCGATCAGAGCAACCGGACGCTTGGATTTTCCTCAAACAGCTGCACCCGACCTAGCCATCTAGCTCGCATCGAAAATCCGGTCGCCGTCGGGAATCGAACCTCTCGGGCTGAGGCACTGCAGTGACATCAGGCGATGCCCTGAGCCTCTTCGGCTGGTACGGGAATCAAACAAGCAGCCGTCGGCTCCGAGGCCTTGGACACTTTTCCAATCTCCTGCAACTCCGAACTCGTCCCTTAGTCATTCCTTTAAATTCATTTTACCGAAAGAGTTCCCCATTTCTAAGATATCCCTGTGGATCCATTACGTGGGAGGCTCTCTGTAGGGGAACTGCGAGAACGTTAAGTTGGCCGTCGCTCTTTGAAACGGCCTGTGTAGTATTTGCGCCGGGCGTCCCTCACTCCTTGATGCCATTTAACGCTCTCCCCCTCGTGGCCTCACTCTCTCATTCGCGCTTCCCAGAACCCACCGCGAAGTCGCGCCGACTCCCCCACGGCGCCCCGCTGTTGAGCGCGCGTTGCCCGATGCCCCCCGCCCCAGCGTTCGCGGCACACTGAAGAGTGCGCCTAATAAATTGAATTGCGAGCGTTGTGCGGAATCCGCAAGCGACGGCGCCTGGTGGTGTGACGGGACGTCCACCGTCCCGCGGCGGAGGGCAGCGTTGTTTGTCTTAATTGTTGGAAATTTCAAACGATTACACCTACCTTTGGGAAGCGTATCGTTGATTTAACGATTATTTCCTGCTGTTCATTTTACGCGTGTTCCAACTTGTCAGACCGACAGCGTTGGCTGAGTGATAAAACGTTGCTTTTGCATAATTGTTAACTGGAAACTCGTGGGGTTCGAGTCTCCACGGTGGTGAAATTTCGACTCTTTGGTTGGAAGTCAACTACTGTCTGGGCGGGAATTCTAGCGGTAGGTTTTTCTGATAGTTCGATATCCGTCGTTTCCCCGGTGAACCAGGCGAATGCCGGAGTAGTTCAAGAGCCACGGACTGCGCTAGATCTCGTCCCCTCTCTCTTCTAACAAACACACACTTACATGTCACTATGACATAAGACCATCCAAGAACTTGGAGCTTGTCCCAGCTTTGATGGGGGATACCTAGAGAGGGAAAGCCCGCAAGCTGACATGTAGGTCAGGGCCGGACCTCACGCGTCCGCCGGGGAAGGACATCGCCATCTTCAGGCGGCATTTACGGTACCTATCAACTAAGATCTTGACCGCCTGGAATCAATACTACGTCCTGCTCTTGGCTTTCGCGCGCATTGTCAGGTGCTCCGTAAATCCGCGCTGTGTCGGATGCAGATTTCCCGCGTCGCGCGCTCAAGAGAGAGCCTCATAAATGCACGGGTTGCTTTGACTTGCAGTAGCTGGCAATCAGCAAGCGACGGCGGCTAGCGCTCTAAAGGGACGTCTACAGCCCCAGGGTGGAAGGCAGCGTTGTGGAGAGCGACAGGGAGATGAATTATCAAAGGTGTTTTGGAAGTTCCCGAGAATGGCTATAACGCTGCTTCCACGAGTGCTAGGAAAATGGTCAAGAAATCCCTGAACAGCGGGAAGAAGCGTAGATTTAGCTGGGAATTTTGAAATATGTTTGGAAGACGAAAGGAAATTGAGTTTTTCCGATATAATGAACGTTAACGACGTTCTTTGAGAGACGTTGAGTAGAGATAAATAGAACGATGGACGTGATACTTTTATAAATATCCATATGTTCAAATTTAAAACTGTCTGAATGTTTTTTCTTGTGATTGTTCTTGACGGCTGGGAACAATGGATTAATGAGAAACAATTGTTTGTATATTCTACCTTCCAAAGAACTATGACACCATCGCAATTTTTTTTAGGAGAAGCAAAAGAAACAAAGAACTTTGTTCCCATCTTATTCTATTCCCGAGGCCGAAATTTCACCTAATCGTCCTTTAGGAAATAACACTTGAAACAGTTTTCTACGGGAATGTATTGTTATTTTCAAGTCGACTGATAGTCATAATCACAAAAACTTAAATTTGGCAATAATGCTTAGCTCTCCAGCTGAATGCATGATTATAAGAGAAAATATATTTTGTTACGAAACACTAATTCACGTTTTCGCCATACGTTTTATTTTCCTAAATTCATAGCATTATTTATTTATTAATTTCTACTAATCCTCCACAGTGTGACGTGCCGCGAATTCCACTTCAAATTCACACAACATTTTCTGTCGGTATTATTGTATCGACCTTTCACATTCTGTGTCAAATTTTACGTGTTTCCTGGACAATCGTCCACAGAATTTTTTTTTTCAATTGTACGACCCCAAATCCAAAGATCTAAAACCTATTGATAATCGTAATCCCGGCTTCATTAATGAGGAACAGAGCGCAACATATTTACATGAATATGATTGCTTGCGAATACGTCTTGTGCGTGTTTTACAAGACGATAATAAAGGTTAAATACTCATATTACGAAACATTCAAATCTTTTAGTATTCATCTAGGGTACTAAAGTTCAAAGAAACTGTATTTATGTGTTTGTCTAGTACATTCTAATGAATTAATTTTAAACGTGTTGAACACAGTACAGCACATGGACGTTTCTGTCACGAACGGAGGCGCCATTATTTAAGAGTGAAACATTTTATAGGCAAGAATGAAATATTTCTAATGGAGATCAAATTAATTGAGCGGTTTCCTCCGCTTGATAATTGGCGGATCAATCTGTGCAACTGTTTAATTTCCGATTACGTTGGTGTTTTGTTTACCGCGTGATGCCGAGTGGGGGAAGGTTGGGTGGGCCGCCCTCCGTTTCGGCTGAGGGGGCGGCCTCCCCGCTCAGGTGCGTGCCAGCAGCGCGGGCGCTATTGTGTTAGGATTAGGGCTACAGTGGCCCTCGGGCGGGCGCGGGTCCGATAACACGCACGGGGTTTGGGGTTCGTCTGGAGGGGCGGGGCGGGGAGGGCCCTCCTTGTGAGGCGATGCGGGGTTGAATGGGGAGTCGAGCAAAGTGGACTGGTTTGAAATAATCAATTTTCGACTCTTCCCAAACATTCCTGCCATAGCCCAGGTTAATTGGATTAATTAGATTAATTTCGAAGGACCACCCAGATTCCTGTAAAGAAAGAACAGGTTGTAACCACTCTTGCAGATCTGGGACTGCAAGGATGGAAGAGGAAGGAGAGTGCTTGTTACCATGAGAGACTTGTAGTCTAAAACACGTAAACATATATTCTAAAGACAAAAATACATAAAGATATATCTTAAACTATGCGGGAAGAAGGTACAGGGGGTTACAGCACAAATCACAATATGAATATACAAGTTTCTTGAATCTTGCTCAAGTTGATGTGGCTGCGGGCGGCTCAGCTAGGCCATGCCCAACAGAGGCGGATGAAGTCCAGGGAATTGCCGGTGCCGTGAGTAGCACCACAGAGAACACGAAGAAAACCAGTGAGACACGTAGTGCCGGCAGCACAACTTATAAAACAGTTGATCACAGGTATCACAGACGTGAATACAAAGTTAGCAGTACACGTGGCAGTAATGGTTTGCAGAATAGTTGAATCACAGGCGCCACAGACGTGAATACAAGGTTAGCAGTACACGTGGCAGTAATAGTTTGCAGAATAGTTGAATCACAGGTACCACGTAATAGTTTGTAAACAGTTAATTATGCAGCTCATGAACATGAACACATGGCAGGCAGTACAGGTTCATAAATTGCAGAACAGTTAATTGTACACGCCACATAAACGTGAATACGTGACAAGCAGTGGAGGCGCAATAGTCACCAGTACATGAGTTGAGCGTAGACGGCAAGAATGGCCGCCAAGTTGAGGCAGCGGCATGCATGGCATGGGGCCCAGGTAATGGCGCCAGGAGAACGGCGTCGCCCATCCGTACAGCTACAGACTTGGACGAGCATGGAGAGATTGCTGCGAGGGGAGCAGCATGCAGTATGTCTGCCCATGAGAAGCGACAGAGCAATACAGAATGTGCACACCGCAAGGAGGGCGGCACAAGACCCATCCGCTCAGCAGAGGTCGGACGAGTGCAGTAGGCACGCCGCGGAGCGGCGCGGAGCGCGTCTGTTCAGCAAGGAGACGAGACGAAGACTGATTTGGCGGCTCGACGACTCGGCGAACGGCGAGGCGTCGGTTGGATTTCCAGATAATTCCAGCACAACGGAAAACTCTGGCAGCGGTGGGGGAAGCCTAGGCGTGACGTGAGCGCGCGGGCAGCGCAGCCGCGCGGCAGCAACTGGTGTCACCAGCCGCTTGCGCCAGCAGGGGAATGCTGTAAGGTGGTGCGCTCTGATGGCTAGAAGGAGAAGTTAATACAAGGCATTGGCGGGGGGGAGCGGCAGGCAGGCCGGCTCCCGAGGCAGCCGTTAGCATGTAACGACTTGCAAGAGTATTGCGCCATGACGCAAGCAGAGATTTCCAGGAGGCACAGCTGCACGGTTTCTGCCGTGCGGTGGTGGGGGTTTCCAGCGAAGCGAGTCGGTTGCATGATGTGGCGTGAGAGGAATTCCGAGTAGCGAGGCACTGCCACACGTGCTCTGCAGGCTTACAGGAAACATGATTGCGAGAAATTGCACCATTGTTTTAGAACTTCAGAGTTGCATCATTGTGTAAGAGCTTCAAAAGATGTACGTCTTTATAAATGTACAAAAAAATATAATTATAAGAATAAAATATAGCTTGCCCTGACATACACCCCCACAGAACGATTAGGTCGTTCGACAAAAAAGATGTTAGGGCAAGCTAGGTAGTTAGGCATAAGATGGGAGTGGTAGGGTGTATGGAGATAGCCGTTGGTAAGGTAGGTATAATAAACCTTAAACAAGTAGGCACCTCGAAGAGGTGGCAAGTGCGATGGCACACGATGTAATAAAGTACAATGACATAATAAATTAATGTCGACTGAGATAGAGCACCTCGGAGGGGTAGCAAGTGATGCAACAGAATTCTTGACATAGCAAGACTAATAAGGTTTCTCAAATGAGATGGTGCACCTCGGAGAGGTGGTGGGTGCGACAATGCACAAATCCTAACATAATGCAGAATCCTAACCACTAACCTTAACATAATCCTAATTACTAACATATTTGCAATATAGTACAGTGAACCTTGCAAACGAATAGCTCTAAATAACTAGCACTAAACAGAAATGTTGCCATAGCAAAGGCTAATGAGGCATATCTCAGGTGAGATGTCAGAGGTTGCACCTCGGAGAGGTTGCAAATACGAAAATGCAGAATGTTGCCATAGCAAAGCTAGTAGGGCATATCTCGGATGAGATGTCAGAGGTTGCACCTCGGAGAGGTTGCAAATACGAAAATGCAGAATGTTGCCATAGCAAAGCTAGTAGGGCATATCTCGGATGAGATGTCAGAGGTTGCACCTCGGAGAGGTTGCAAATACGAAAATGCAGAATGTTGCCATAGCAAAGCTAGTAGGGCATATCTCGGATGAGATGTCAGAGGTTGCACCTCGGAGAGGTTGCAAATACGAAAATGCAGAATGTTGCCATAGCAAAGCTAGTAGGGCATATCTCGGATGAGATGTCAGAGGTTGCACCTCGGAGAGGTGGCAAATGCAATGCAAAAAAGGTTGCCATAGCGAAGCTAATAAGGCGTATCTCGGATGAGATGTTGTCCTCGGAGAGGTTGCATGCAATGCAAAAATCTTAATGACTAACATGTCTACAATATAATGAATTAATCTTACAGCTAACAAAGTGATAAACAAAATGACTAAATAACTAACACTAAATAGCTATGAATTGCCTATATTTAAATTTGAATTGACATCTGATAGTCCACCCCCACAATGCCAGAGGTGATTAACACACAAAAGGTGTTACCTTTACACTTCACATTAGAGGGCAATACTTTAGATTTGGCAGAAGGCAGTGTTACGGTGTAAGTACCGTGTTCACCTGGAGAGCGTACATAGCTTGCTGCTCCGTAGGGTATCAGGCTGCTGTCAGAAGAGCCATGAAATTCGATTAATGAGTGTGCAGATGGCAGAATGCATCGTGGCACATTGAATGTAGGTTTGTCAATTAGTGACGTGAACACTACTTGCCATTTAAGGGCAATGTCAGGTGGGCGCGGTTGGTCCCAATTGAGGGAATAGTCCCAGAATCCTTGAAATGACAATTTACATGTAATTATGCAAGGGGCCGATAGGCGGAGTGGATCAATTAAAGAACATATTACAGATAACATATAGTCCACCCCCACAGTGCCAAAGGTGTTTACGGTGCAAGTACCGTGTTCATTTGGGGAGCGTACATAGCTTGCTGCTCCGTGGGCTTTAGATTCAAAAATTTTGTGGCCTGACTTGGCCAGCAGGTGATCTGAAAGATCTGACAAAACAGATTTGTCATTTGAAACCCATTCGCGTAGGAGGAAACCACCCTTTGTTAATGGATCATTTAATTCAGAAGTGAATTGTTTGGCAGCATGCAGGTTAGGAGATGAATATAGAAAATCATCATCATTAGACATTGGCACATGTGAGCCTATAAGGAGGCCAGTGCATTCGTCTGTAGTTTGCTGATGCAAGGTGCGAACAGCAAGAAAGGTGGCTGGTTTTAAACCATATGTCACCGTAGGTAAGGCAAAGCCCTGCATGGGTTCAGGAGAATTTCTCCATAAGACACGTTGTAGGTTCCAGTCAGGTGGGTCTACATTAATTTGACGAAACGTTTTAAGAACAGCGGAAATGCTAATTTTGTTAAATTTAAAATTGAGCAAAAGATCAGAGAGATCGTTTTGAATTTTGCTGCCATTTAACAATGCATCATTAAGAGCAATACCAGGAGTGGTTTTGGCTGAGGCGTTAAGCACAATTCTAGTTTTAGTAGTTGAATTGGTTACAACAGCTGATGCAGCCTGTTGATTAGTGGGAGGTTCATCACCAGAATGCAGAGGTTTATGGTGATTTTCACTACAGATGGTACATTTTGTAAGACAAGAATGACCATGGGCCTCCGGGTGAAGGCATCTAGAACTTGCACTTTGTTTAAGAGTAAGGTCATTGCGTGCTTTAGGTGATGATTCTAAAAATGAAGGACAGTCGTTACTTAAGTGCTCCGAATTGCATTTTGGACCAATTGGTAGTGTATTCCTTCCCGTGTTGTTGACGTTGCCCGCCCTGGCGGTGTGAGGCTTGTCATTAACGTGAGAATTGGAATTCCTAGAAGTATGTTTTGGGGAGATTGTTCTGTTGGAAACAGAAACATTGTCAGCGGGAGCTGATTTGTAATTAGACACTGCCACATTAACTGCAGCGAGAACCTCAAAATATACATTAAAGAGATCGTTCATTTGAGAACGAGTCTCATCAGTTAGATCAATGTCATCAGTTAAATTATCAAACTTATTGAAAGCTTTAATCAGCGTTTCCTTTCTGCAGATTAACTGTTGGCACGCAAGTGAAGTGAGTTTCTCATTTTCTGCAAGAAAATTTGAAGTTGAGGTGCAATAACGTTTCAATTTGGCCATTACGTTAATAACGTTTTTAGGGAGAGTTTGTGATGCCATCTTGGATGCTCAATCGGCAATTGATGGACACAGAATAGAACAGGAATGTTGAGGGATCAGAAGGGGGCCCTAACCTAGTATTGATTGACACTAAACTTTCCCCCAAAATACATAAACACTAAACAAAGCACACTGTATGTACATGTGACACATAAAAGGCAAGTAATAACACTGATGTGTATACATGAGACATTTAAAATTGCAATAAAAGGCACAAATGTGTGTGTATATGACACAATAAAAACACTTGAAATCAAGAAAGCACATAAAAATGTAAAAACACAAATGTATGCATGTGAAGTTAAAGTTGGCAATCAGTGATTGTAATCTTTACAAGCAAGCAAGCAAGTAAATCCCCTGAATAGACGCACATCTATGAAGTTATTACACTTACAAATTTGTTGAAAAAACAGCTGAGTGGTGCAGCATCAGTAGTGGAACAGCGTACAGCTTCGTTACATGATACAGGAGCAAACAGCCACGTTACACGATACAGGAACACAGCCTCGTTACACGATACAGGACAGTAAGTACATGTAACATTTTGAATCAGGCATCAGTGTGTTGCATAAAAAACAAGCACATTGACAAAGCAAATACAATTAATACAAATATGTTACATAAAACAAGTACATTGATAAAATGAATACAATTAACACTTGGTTTACACATGGTAACAAGGACACTCGAGAGAAAATGTGATGGCTCGGAAAGCACATACAAAGTGAATGCTGATGTAAGTATCAGCTTTAATGCCTGGTAGACATTGACAATGGAAATACAAAAAGAATGTGCTGATGTGAATATCAGCTTGGTACCTGGAAGGCATTAAAAAAAGAAATTAGGCATATATAGGCATATGTAAATTTACTGGTAAAAATCCGGCTCGAAGGACCAAAATGAATGGGGAGTCGAGCAAAGTGGACTGGTTTGAAATAATCAATTTTCGACTCTTCCCAAACATTCCTGCCATAGCCCAGGTTAATTGGATTAATTAGATTAATTTCGAAGGACCACCCAGATTCCTGTAAAGAAAGAACAGGTTGTAACCACTCTTGCAGATCTGGGACTGCAAGGATGGAAGAGGAAGGAGAGTGCTTGTTACCATGAGAGACTTGTAGTCTAAAACACGTAAACATATATTCTAAAGACAAAAATACATAAAGATATATCTTAAACTATGCGGGAAGAAGGTACAGGGGGTTACAGCACAAATCACAATATGAATATACAAGTTTCTTGAATCTTGCTCAAGTTGATGTGGCTGCGGGCGGCTCAGCTAGGCCATGCCCAACAGAGGCGGATGAAGTCCAGGGAATTGCCGGTGCCGTGAGTAGCACCACAGAGAACACGAAGAAAACCAGTGAGACACGTAGTGCCGGCAGCACAACTTATAAAACAGTTGATCACAGGTATCACAGACGTGAATACAAAGTTAGCAGTACACGTGGCAGTAATGGTTTGCAGAATAGTTGAATCACAGGCGCCACAGACGTGAATACAAGGTTAGCAGTACACGTGGCAGTAATAGTTTGCAGAATAGTTGAATCACAGGTACCACGTAATAGTTTGTAAACAGTTAATTATGCAGCTCATGAACATGAACACATGGCAGGCAGTACAGGTTCATAAATTGCAGAACAGTTAATTGTACACGCCACATAAACGTGAATACGTGACAAGCAGTGGAGGCGCAATAGTCACCAGTACATGAGTTGAGCGTAGACGGCAAGAATGGCCGCCAAGTTGAGGCAGCGGCATGCATGGCATGGGGCCCAGGTAATGGCGCCAGGAGAACGGCGTCGCCCATCCGTACAGCTACAGACTTGGACGAGCATGGAGAGATTGCTGCGAGGGGAGCAGCATGCAGTATGTCTGCCCATGAGAAGCGACAGAGCAATACAGAATGTGCACACCGCAAGGAGGGCGGCACAAGACCCATCCGCTCAGCAGAGGTCGGACGAGTGCAGTAGGCACGCCGCGGAGCGGCGCGGAGCGCGTCTGTTCAGCAAGGAGACGAGACGAAGACTGATTTGGCGGCTCGACGACTCGGCGAACGGCGAGGCGTCGGTTGGATTTCCAGATAATTCCAGCACAACGGAAAACTCTGGCAGCGGTGGGGGAAGCCTAGGCGTGACGTGAGCGCGCGGGCAGCGCAGCCGCGCGGCAGCAACTGGTGTCACCAGCCGCTTGCGCCAGCAGGGGAATGCTGTAAGGTGGTGCGCTCTGATGGCTAGAAGGAGAAGTTAATACAAGGCATTGGCGGGGGGGAGCGGCAGGCAGGCCGGCTCCCGAGGCAGCCGTTAGCATGTAACGACTTGCAAGAGTATTGCGCCATGACGCAAGCAGAGATTTCCAGGAGGCACAGCTGCACGGTTTCTGCCGTGCGGTGGTGGGGGTTTCCAGCGAAGCGAGTCGGTTGCATGATGTGGCGTGAGAGGAATTCCGAGTAGCGAGGCACTGCCACACGTGCTCTGCAGGCTTACAGGAAACATGATTGCGAGAAATTGCACCATTGTTTTAGAACTTCAGAGTTGCATCATTGTGTAAGAGCTTCAAAAGATGTACGTCTTTATAAATGTACAAAAAAATATAATTATAAGAATAAAATATAGCTTGCCCTGACAGGGGTTGTGCAGGGAGTGGATACGGAGGCGGGTTGGGGCGAGGGCAGGGAGTGGCTGTGAAGGTGGGCGCGTGGGGATAGGACTTTCGACATTAGTTTGTCAGTCAGGTCCAATTCAATCGCTGTCTGGAGGAGGATTCTAGCGGCGGGCTGCTCTGATCGGGAGTTTTCTGTGGTTTATCCGATCAATACAAGGCGAATGCCGGAGTAGTACCCTACTAAACGGGCCATGGACCGTTCTACTTCCTTGTCCTATCCTCTCCCCTTACACTAACTTGCCCTACACTACCACACGTGTCGGAAGACCGGTCGGGAGCTTAGAGCGTCTTGCGGCTGGGGTGGTGCCCCGCTGGTGGGAGATACATGGTTGGGGAAAACTGTGTTAGCCGACGGTAGGTCGGCGCCGAATCTCGCCATAAAGCGAGAGAGGGAAAAGTTCACCGCCACCTCCCAAGCAAAAAAACAACAACAAAGAAAAACATGCCCTGTTCTTACAGATATAATGATCGTAGCAGTTGATCCCGAAAGCACTAACAATTCCGTGGATGGGCGTGTGGAAAGGAGGAGCGCGGTGGAGGCTTGTGGTGCTGGAACTGGATCAAGGGCGTCATGTGGAGGCGTGATTTGGGCGGGTTGAAGCAGGAGTTTGAGGAATTAGGGATTTTTAAAGTGGACAGAATATGTACTCAGTGTTGACGGATAGTTGGGTGGAACGTTTTTCTCAGTGGTGTGTGGAGGTGTGTTTGGTCAGCATGTGGTCTGGAGGAATGGTGCGAGGTAAACTAACAATAAAGTTTTGTGAGTCTTATTATGTGGTTATGGAAAATATATTTTCCTCTCTACTATAGGTCAACTCGTATTTTTTAGTTTCGTATCTTATTGAGCACATTTATAAATAGGAATAATGTGATGGGCGCATCCCAATAATACAATCATGCTCCGCGCACTTGATTGTGCTCTCGAGCAAATAATTGACTTTGCCCCCTATTTCCCCAATTACAGAACATTACAGCATTTCCGATCTGAGGATCACAATTGGAAGACAATGTTAATGAATTTCCAATTGCGTTACGTAGGATACTGCTTCTCTGTTCCCCCCTTAAGCTCAGCGCTCTTACTCAATTGCGTGTTGATGATGTGATGATACCAATAACATGATTGTATATGTTGTGTAGTATCATTAACGTCATCACCAGGCACATGCTAAGCAAACATCGACCTAGCAACTGCAAACCCTCGCTGTCCGGCGTTGGCTAAAGGTTTCCATCAAACAAAAAATGTACCACGCCTACATTTTTAACTTCAATGGTTAAACAAAAGTTTCATTTGAAGGTGCTTGACAAACAATTAAATATTATTGAAATGGTGTATGTATATATAAAACACATTGTAACATGTCTTTTCATAACTACGCATGTAAATACTTCATGCAAAGGGACAGTTACAAGAGCAAATGTGGAAACAGTTCCTGGCCCTAAAAAAAGACTTTCAATAAACAATGTATTTGTAAGTATTTATATTCAGTGTGACTTATATCCTTGGTTCTTTTTCAGGTAAGCGAGTTGCAAACGGATAATGCTGCAAAAGTCAATTCACTTAACAAAGGTGGTTGTGATTTTAGATGTAAGTATTAAAACGTTTTTTGCTATTAACTGATCCTATACCTTCAAGCATGCTAAAATTCGTAGGCGAATTATTTGTTACCTTCATATAGTATTTTCGATATCAAATAACCGTCAGTTTTAAATGATAAATAATAATTTGACAATAATTAGATGCTATTCAAGGGAGTAGGATATGAAAGATATGCTGAAACTGATTTCCAGTAATTATCGCCTTATTCTAGAGCATTTTATTTGTACATGGTCTATAGTTTGCATTTAGCCGTCTATACACAAGCCTCATTATATTTAACCTTCTTTTGGACGACTAAAATTATTCCCAGTACTTTCTTTCAATGTTTTTTTCTCAATATGCGAAAATCGATTCCTCCGAATAATGGACTAAAGATTATGAATATTAATTCAGTTCAGGAGAAGTTCGCATGAAGGCACATGGTAAAAATTCTTCCTATGTCAAAACGATAAAAAGTAATGAAAAAACGAAACGTCCGGATAAATAAATGCGCCTCTGCTACATCTCCTCGCCGAAACATGAGAAAACCAGTAAATAAACCGATTTTTAGGATTTATTCTTTCTTTTAACTTCACCTTCTACTCCGCCACTGAAACTTACTCAAGCGCGTGAACTTATAACGCTCCTCGATGACGTGTTTATTCACTTGGAATTTCCTAAACTGCCAAAGCGAAAACTGGGGAAGCATCTCCTCTGTGGCCGCTTCCAAGTAAATGCAAACAGTAGCGAAAACGTTTGTTTTTATTAGTAGTATGGTGAACAGTGGCGGCTCGTTAAGTCAATGGAGTGAAATGCCACTTCACGTACAAATTACCATGTTAATTTAACCAATTATAATCTTGGAGCTCAGAAATAACTACTACTATTAAAACTGCCGAGTCTATCATTCCTTTTTCTTTCAATGAACCCATTCAATGTCGCGTCAAGGCGGCCCGGCAACGAGCATTCTGCATGCGTGCCTTTGTTTTTCCTCTCCCTGCCAAAGGAAACATTTCAGGGTCATTGCGAAACATCTTCACTTGCTTACGTCATTGCCTGGAGTTCTGTAGGGGACACGTGGCGGGTGCTATGGCAACCATAAGCGTTTTCACGTAAAGTGCAGCCGCGTAGCTCTTTTAAATACTTTCGCCAGAGGCGAGAATGTCTAGTTTCTGAGTTTACATATCTTGCAGTACAGATTCCAGCATAATCTAAGGCGCTATACTGACAGTTACTGTACCTGACGCAAGATGTGTAGTAGCAACTTTATGCAATTCCCACCAAAATGTAAAACGTACTAAATTTAGTTCAATATACTATTAGAAATAAAATAGATTTCTGTTGAAATCTCAGAAAATTGCAAAAGTCCAACATTTATTTTCGGCGTAATCTTACAGTGACTACTTGAAGATTGATTTTTCTTCTCAAGGAAATCTGTTCTCCAAAGCCTTTTTAAAATAAGGTTATTACAATATTTACAATTATTACATTTTTTTCAAAAGTATGAGTAGTTTTCTCGTAATTTTGTGTGGTGAGTTGTTAATTTTTAATTATTTTCTCAAAAACGGTTTCAAATTTTTTCTTTAAACTTCTTCCTCGGATAGAGCATTAAACGCTTAAAAATGGTGGTCACATTTTCCGTTAATTCTCCGTATTTTAAAAAATTGCGAACGAAATGATCATTAAATAATTACAATATTGATGATACAGATTTTGTCCATAATGAAATCTGTTCTTTATCTTGAAATAATGTTAATGAAAATATTTGGAATTTCCAAAATTTCAAAGGCAACTGTTTTAAAGCTTCGAAGAGGTAATTTGACAGTAAGGCTCGTGGTGAAGGGACAACGTGACTGGTGTGAACTCGCAGGATCTGAGTGAGATCTGAGACTCCCAGCGCGAAAAATGCTGTCTGGAAACATTCCAAAATTGCTGACAGGCGCCTGCAGGGTCATATTATTGCGTTGCCGTTACAAGTAATGCGAGAAATGTGTGCTGTGCCGGAAGCAATATTTCTCACTGCTTGCTATCGCTCGCCCTACATAGCGCCGAGCTATCCGACTAAATACACCCCCTCCCCGAGCGCTGCACTCTACCCTTCTCCCGTAGGCGCGCAGCAGTAGTCACAACGGACCCTACACAGGTAATATTAATGCTGTGCGATTCCTGTTTGGGATAGCACTTCACTCTGATTTCATCTCATGAGCCGCCACTGAAAGCAAGAATGGTGAAATATATAGGAGTGATGTCGAGTGGTAAATGAAATGTATGTATTTTCTCTCTCTCTCTCTCTCTCTCTCTCTCTATATATATATATATATATATATATATATATATATATATATATATATATAATATGTTTATAATAATCTGTGAGATAGGTGGGTGCGAATTCCACATTTAAACGATGTTAATGTGGCGATGTCATTATGTAATGTCGTCTAGATATCTAACGATGTCTAGATTTTCGAGGTTGTGAGATGTGACACATGCTGCTTCGGGGACGGAGGCGGTTTCGGAGGGCAAGGCGGTTTCGGAAGCGGTGGCGGTGGCTAAACGGTGCAGTGGTCGGCGTGGGTGGCGCGGGGGAGGGGCTGAGGCATGGCGACGGGCGAGTGCCGGCCGAGGGCGTGGCGGACGCCAAGTGCCGGGCTCCCAATCCCGAATTCCACGTTCCGCCGGCCTGATGGGAGTTCGCCGCGTCGGGTTCTCGCCGTGCCGCGCGTCTCCACCCCGCCCCTCCCGCCCCGCCCCGCCCCGCCCCGCCCCGCCCCGCCCCGCCCCGCCCCGCCAGCGCCCGTCTTAATTTGCGAGCCCCACGTGCCGCGCGTGGGGCCAAGGCGCGTGCCGCGGGACGGCTGGGGCGACGGCCGTGGCAGCTGAAGAGGCGGAGGAAGTACGAGCGAAGGCGGCAAGGTCAGCGGAATGAGAGCGACATGAGAACGGGGTCGGGGAATGGAAGAGAGGAAAAGGGCCGGATGTAGGAGAGATTTATCAAAGAAGGTGCTACGCAGATGATCGGTATGGTCGTGTGTTCAATTGTAACAGAAAAAAAGTTCGGATATTTCAATCGTTCAGAATTATAGAACATGAAACTGAGTTACTGATCCCAGTATTGTATTGATAAAGAAAACAATTAATATACCTAGAAAAAATGCTTGGAAAATATACAACTTTTGAAATTATTCAAAAAATATAATTACGTGACGTTATCGCTGTTTATTAATTTCGCATCCAAAACTTCTTTATCAACATTTTTTATTTTCTGTGAATGTTGTATGTCTTCAACGAATTTCGAACGTTTACGCGGCAGTATACAGTCTGTTCTAAACCGGGTGAATTGGTTCGAGGCAACAGCTGTTGCCAATCCAAAAACTCTGACCTAGCCCTTGGGTCTTGATGGGGCCGATTTTCGACGCTAGTAATATAATATATATAATATCACGCGCGTTTCTAGGTGATCCCCCGTAGAGGATATTCTAAGCAGTTGCACGTTTCCTTAGACTACCTAAGACGCGGGTCTGGTGACCTTTTGAGCAGGCGCACGCCCTTCTTGCAGGTGACCCCCTGATAACGGCTGGGGTGTCTCTTTCTCCCTCAGATGTCTGTGTCAGTGAACGATATCCGAACTATCTGTTTGGGAGAAACAGATCTCGTTAGAGCGGGGTATTGTCGGAGGGATTTGATTTTGCCTGGTATCCACCAGGGTTCTTTCACATGTCACGACAGTGGTGTGAATACTGTGGATTTACCCAAATTTCAAAAATCCACGCTCCTCGGCCTGGATCGATCCCGCGCCTGGGAATTCAGACGCTAGTAAGCTAATCCGTCTCCCACCGAAGTGTGCAGTAGCTATAGAGCTCAGTTGAATTCAGCCGCTGCCAGGCCGACGTTTCTGGAGGAGAATTCTAGCGATTGGCTACTCTGTTCGGTAATTTTTCGTGTTTTTTTTATGTGTACCGGAGAAGTACCTTGAAAAATGGGCCACGAACATTCACTGCACGGAACACACACTCAATGCACTAAACTGCCCCAAATGTCGGGAGACTACTTGGGAACTTTGAGCTTGTCTCGGCTGGGACAGTGTCTCGCTGTTGAAGGTACGTTACGGTTTATTCCATGAAGGAATAAACCGTAAGACGGCTTTCAGATTCCATCCAGATCTGACGTTCTAGTATGCAACAGATCAACCTTCTTTGACGTAACGATCACTACACTTAAGGGAGTAATTACCGTAATAGTTCACGCTCCCGAAACCGAAGTAACCAATCTATCAGTATATATTTATTTTAAAAGTAATACTACCAAATTAAGGAGATGTTTCGATAATTTAATGATACTTTGATGTGAGCTTAAAAATTTCATTACAAAAAATTAAGAGATGAAACACGCCAGCCTTACGAAACAAAACTAGCGCCTTAGCCGCACAAGGATTTTTGGGCCCGTAGGTTACAGGCCGTATCCAGACAGTGTAGACACACCGTAGAAGAACATACCACGAGATTCTTATACACTTATTTATGAATATAAATATTCCATTGTTATTAGTTGTTGTTAGTAGTACATCGGGCAATGGAGATTTTCAAATATCGTTGCCCAGCAGTTTAGGAAATAATAACATGTATCGTATAAAATTGAGAAAATCAGGGCCAGCAGATTTCGATAAGCAAATTATGAAATAAAAGAGCAAAATTGTAAATTAAATAAACACCAAATATAGTAACATAAATGAATAAATGTATATAATGTATTTTCATTATGAAGTTACGATACGGATCATGATGTCTTATAATCGCGCAGTATCCTCGTCCTCCTTTGCTACGCCTGGGCACGAACTGCAGTTGCCTGCTGCCTAAAACTTGGTCGCGGTGGCCCCTACAATATGCGCAACACTTGCCGAGCCTTTGGTAGTCGTTGGACGCATTTGTTGTCGCTTTTCGTCGTTATTGCTGTTGTTTTGCAATAAGGTTTTGTTTTCGTTTTATTGTGAGCGAAGGATTTTTGTTTCCTAATTTCCAGCGCAGGTGCGGAACTTTTTAAACTGTTCCCGAGAGCTACTTAGTGTTGCAATATTGAGAACATACAGACTGTGTATGAACAGGGTAGAGAGTTTAGTTGTCGTGATTTTGAATATTCAGGACACAGGGAGAATATTAAAACTTTGGAGGTGAGAGACGGATGAATAAATCGATAAAATCGCGCATTGAATGTGCAGTTTTAAAAAAGATAGAAGGAAAGAATGAAACTTCCGAACTTCGAGAATAATAATGGATTCCCCAAGAATTGATAAGCAGGGTATACGTGCCGTAGTATATGTACCGGTACATATTATCTGGTAGTACTGTTATTTTTGTAGTAGTTTTATTCAGGTCTGGAAAACATTTCCCCTTCAAAAAGTAAACTGAAAACAATAATTCAAAATGTGAATTCTATGGTTCTGTCAGTCTCTTATTCTCTCTAACATTTATTAACTGGTTCTTTGTATCTGTTCTATTCTTATGTTTGCACTGAATAATGCTTTTATAGGTATTTGCTCACTTCTTTCTTTGTGATCCTGAAGCGGCTCTTAGTGCACGCACGGCCTGTATTTCGAAGATATTCAATATCAATAATTTAGTATAAACTACATTGCTTATAGTTTGATCATTCCGTTGCGTTACTTCATCATGTTTTTGTGCATTGCAACACAACTCCTTGAAGGATTAATTATTTATTCTGAACGATTATTAAAAGTGTGATAGTCTGTTTTCGAGATATTTCATTAAGGGAAAGCGTCATACTAATCACGTTTCACCTTCTAAAACGCACCTGGACATCATATATTATACTTTAATAATAATTTAATTATTGGTGAAATAAATGCAATCCACATATAAGATTTCTCATATTTTATTTCACTTGTAGGTTTATCATGTATAAAGAACAAACGGAGAAAAAGAGTAATTTGTTTTCGAGTATTTAACCTCATATCTTGAAAAAATGAAGGAACTTTATTGAAAAGTATTATCTAATCTACGCCCTTACAGTTTTTATCCATACACTTTAATCGCACCAGTTTTTTTTCACAATAATTGTATTCATGAGATCAGTCTTGTATAATTTTAAACAATATGAATTCATGCAGTCTCACTATTTCCACTTCCACTTGTTTCGAATATTATTCATGATTTGTCCATTAAATGTGCGCACTATGTAAATATTGTATAATCATTATTTTAGAGAAATTTATTTCTATATATCACATACTTTGTGACGATTCATAAAAAGAAATATCACGTTCTACATCTGCAATCATTCCTCTACTATGGTAGTTTTGCCATACAATTTTAAAATTTGTAAAGTTGTAGAAATGTCAGTTTCAATAGAAAAACAGATCATAATGCAACTTTAATAGTGTTTCCATATTAAAAATAAATAGAGAGAGAGAGAGAAAGACGGAGAGTGAGACAGAGAAAAAGAGAGACAGACGGAGAGTGAGACAGAGAAAAAGAGAGACAGACGGAGAGTGAGACAGAGAAAAAGAGACAGACGGAGAGTGAGACAGAGAAAAAGAGAGACAGACGGAGAGTGAGACAGAGAAAAAGAGAGACAGACGGAGAGTGAGACAGAGAAAAAGAGAGACAGACGGAGAGTGAGACAGAGAAAAAGAGAGACAGACGGAGAGTGAGACAGAGAAAAAGAGAGACAGACGGAGAGTGAGACAGAGAAAAAGAGAGACAGACGGAGAGTGAGACAGAGAAAAAGAGAGACAGACGGAGAGTGAGACAGAGAAAAAGAGAGACAGACGGAGAGTGAGACAGAGAAAAAGAGAGACAGACGGAGAGTGAGACAGAGAAAAAGAGAGACAGACGGAGAGTGAGACAGAGAAAAAGAGAGACAGACGGAGAGTGAGACAGAGAAAAAGAGAGACAGACGGAGAGTGAGACAGAGAAAAAGAGAGACAGACGGAGAGTGAGACAGAGAAAAAGAGAGACAGACGGAGAGTGAGACAGAGAAAAAGAGAGACAGACGGAGAGTGAGACAGAGAGAAAGAGAGACAGACGGAGTGTGAGACAGCGAGATAGATAGAGACAGTCAGAGAGATAGATAGAGACAGTCAGAGAGATAGATAGAGACAGTCAGAGAGATAGATAGAGACAGTCAGAGAGATAGATAGAGACAGTCAGAGAGATAGATAGAGACAGTCAGAGAGATAGATAGAGACAGTCAGAGAGATAGATAGAGACAGTCAGAGAGATAGATAGAGACAGTCAGAGAGATAGATAGAGACAGTCAGAGAGATAGATAGAGACAGTCAGAGAGATAGATAGAGACAGTCAGAGAGATAGATAGAGACAGTCAGAGAGATAGATAGAGACAGTCAGAGAGATAGATAGAGACAGTCAGAGAGATAGATAGAGACAGTCAGAGAGATAGATAGAGACAGTCAGAGAGATAGATAGAGACAGTCAGAGAGATAGATAGAGACAGTCAGAGAGATAGATAGAGACAGTCAGAGAGATAGATAGAGACAGTCAGAGAGATAGATAGAGACAGTCAGAGAGATAGATAGAGACAGTCAGAGAGATAGATAGAGACAGTCAGAGAGATAGATAGAGACAGTCAGAGAGATAGATAGAGACAGTCAGAGAGATAGATAGAGACAGTCAGAGAGATAGATAGAGACAGTCAGAGAGATAGATAGAGACAGTCAGAGAGATAGATAGAGACAGTCAGAGAGATAGATAGAGACAGTCAGAGAGATAGATAGAGACAGTCAGAGAGATAGATAGAGACAGTCAGAGAGATAGATAGAGACAGTCAGAGAGAAAGATAGAGACAGTCAGAGAGAAAGATAGAGACAGTCAGAGAGATAGATAGAGACAGTCAGAGAGATAGATAGAGACAGTCAGAGAGATAGATAGAGACAGTCAGAGAGATAGATAGAGACAGTCAGAGAGATAGATAGAGACAGTCAGAGAGATAGATAGAGACAGTCAGAGAGATAGATAGAGACAGTCAGAGAGATAGATAGAGACAGTCAGAGAGATAGATAGAGACAGTCAGAGAGATAGATAGAGACAGTCAGAGAGATAGAGACACTCAGAGAGATACAAAGGTAGAGAAGCAGAGAGAGAGAGAGAGAGAGAGAGAGAGAGAGAAAGTGAAGACCACTTGCATCAGAGCAGTTACTGTTATAATGGGTGGTTGATTGACGTGTGAAAGATCAAAAGAACAGAGCTCGAGAAAATTTGCCACGACCGCATTTTCTCTTCTAAAGTACCCGCCCGACGTTAACACGATTTGGGCCTTGCTCTCCGGAGGTGGAACATGTATGTACGAACACAAGCAGCGTCAAAATAAAGAGGTGATAATAAATTCCCATTTGATTGACGTGCGAAACACACTACGCGAGATGTGCAGCGGGACGAGAGCTCTGTTAGAACTGGTAGGTGTGCTCACATTTTAGCTTTCGTTTGAATTCCAGTAATTGCAAGTGAGGGGCTTATCTATTTCTGCATTACTGTTGGTAAAGTAAAACGTGTATCAATTCACGTGTGACGACATATTTCTGTTCACAAAAATTGGATTACTTGATTACTTAAAATTTCTAGAATTTGTGAGTATGGCATAGAAAAATTTCTTGTATTGCAAGAAAAAACGTTGTATAAATCCCTGCCTAAAAATATAAATATGCATAAATGCATAGTAACCTAATGGAAAATAATTTTATTGAAACATAATTATCACGAACTTGAATCTGAAATCATTTCAGTATTCAATTCTCCGTTTTTAAATTTATTTAAAGTCACTCTATAACACTAGATCATCAGCGTCCCATATCATTACACAACAGTGCAAACAAGCATAGTAATTACAGTTTTAACAAAATAACCATGTCAAAGTTTTTTGCACTTTCTCACACTACATGTTATGTTTAATGTAGTTTACGCACTACACTATTATTACAGCTTATGTATGTAATATATTACAGTATGTATTATAATATGTACTACAATGCAGTTGTATTACAATATTCAATAGTGATATAAGACTACTCAATTTTGTGATTCATAATACTTTTAATATCAGGGCAAACCCGTCTGTGGAACTGAACAATGATTTAAGGCTTCCTTTCATTTTTAGAAGCTTCCTTACATTATTTAGATCAGGACATTGGAGTCAATTTTCCTTTGTCATTCTCCTCAAGATAGCAATTTAGAAAATTAATGTCTCGGCATTGTTGTGTTTCGTAAGTATTGTCTTTTGTGGTCTACGTACATTTTATTGAAACGGAGGAGACTGTTTAAAGAGGAGGAAGAAAACGATGCAAGTATTGCAATTTCTGTTGCTTGTATTTACCATCAGTATTGTTTATAATAATGACAGGGGCGGTTCCAGAGACACATTTTGGGAAGGTACATTCAGAATGTTTTGGTGGAATATGTCCTTAGAGGTTTTGTAAAGTGTCTCAGGGTACACTCAACTCAGGATGCGATAAGATTTTATTCGTTTTAATGATTATTCGAATATATTTTGGCTTGAATGTTTCGTGACAAGTTAAAATGAATAGCTACTGAAAACGTTTAGGGGGAAATGTCCCTCATTTCCTTTCTCGTGGATCCACGCCTCATTATGACCACATATATTCGTCCAAAGCCTGAACTAGTACAATATTTATTACTCAACACACTTCTTATAAATTGGGGTTATTTTCGTTTGTTACTACTTTTATTTTTTTTAAAATTATTCATGTTAGATTAACTGAACATTTCCCTGGTGCCGTGTCATCGACAAGGAAAAACAAGGTCCGTGGGTATTCAATGGTGTGTTTGAAAAAACAATTGAATTCTTAGAAACGCATCCATTTTAAAATTGATTAATAATAAGGGTGGAACAATAAAATCATTTATTTATATAAATGTAGTGGTCGCGATCAGCATGTTTTAGAAATATTGCCAGAAAATAGTGTCACTTGTTCAAAATAATTTTGTCTTAGATGTAGATCTGAAATCTAGTAACAATTATGAATGAAGAGTCTTAGAAAGACAATAACATAGTAAAATTCCAGAACTCAGTTACATTTTAAGATACTAAATAATCATGATTAATTCTTTAACTTATATAAAATTAAATGAAAGCGGAAAATAATCAATTCCTATGTTTGCACATAGTGTGTGATATTACTTTGATAATAGGAAAGTTTTATCAGATTTCGCCAGTAATATCGTTAAGACAAAATTGTTTATGTTTAAGTGTTACTGTCCTTTCTTCGCAAAATTATTTAAAACATTGTTGGTAGCGACTTCTAAATCTGTTTTACGTTTGTTTCACACTGGCGTTCATTAATTTTGAATGATAAGAGCTGCTCTTCCCCAAGCACAGGATTCCATTGTTTAGCATTCGAGACCGTTTCAGTTGGCGCGCTAAGAATAATTGGATGTGGCAACATCTTGGATCAGTAGCCGTCGCCGCACCCACGGGATCAGTCAAGGGCGAGTGAGGCGTCGCCGGGGCCCGGAAGGCGCGGGACCTGCGGGGAGGCGAAGCCGAAGGCAACAGCCAGCGGCAGCCAGCCTGGGAGGAGAAGTGGGAAGGGGCGGAGACGGGCAGCAGCAGCGAGATCTTCGCGGCGGCTGGAGGCGGCGCGGATAGGTAATTATTGGTGAAAGAGCACTGTTTAACGTCAGACTGAAGCGGGGCTCGCCCCAATTAATCGTGAGTGCGCCCGGGAAGCAACAAGGGCGGCGGCGGCGACGGCGGTGGTTGCAGAGGTGGCGACGACGATGTCGGCAGCGGAGGGGTTGAGGAGGAGAGGCTGAGCCGAGGGAACAAGGGTAGGCGTAGAGCTCGATGGTGTGGAGGAGAGAAAAGGAGATAGTAGCAGGCCTGCGTTTCTGATGTGATTGTACAAGGGCGGGAATAGGAAAGGGACCGTGGTGGCAATGTCGATGGCAAAGGAGACGACAAGACTTGGGTGATTACCAATTGATGTAGATGTTGTGTGTAAGGTGCAGACGGATGCGGGTAGGATAACGCTGAGGATGAACGTTGCATAAATGTAACGTTGGGAGTTTGTAACGGGGAATGTGTGACAGGAGAGATGGCAGAACAACGTAAATTGGAAGGAGAGCGGCAACGTGAAGCGAAGAGAATGTGCGAGGACGGCAACAAATTTCGACGACGGCAAGAGAGTTGAGATATGGGAATGACGACAACGTAGAAACGATGGAGTCGCTGAGGCAGGCAGCAGGCGGGATTTAGGAGAATATGTAACCTTAGGCGGAAGTTGAGATGGTGGTTGCAACGCCACCTCTAAGAGGAACGAAGGCGCGATTGTGACTCTGAGGGGGAAAATCTGACGCAAACTCAAAAATGTTGGATACGTACACAGTGCGCCTGTAGCTCCTTAAATTATGAGCGATGGCGACTAAAGAGAGGGTGAAGTGATCGTCACCCGAATTCCGTGGGGTCTCGTGTAGGAGGAAGCAAGGGGTACGGTAACGAGGGACAATGACGACGACGACCTCACTTGAGCAGCCCTCTTCAAGGCACGCTGTCGGTTGGGGTTGAGATTGTATAGGCGCTGCAGCGTCCCTAATGAATGCGTGGCCGGATGGGAGCGCGGCCACCTGAATTACTGGCGTGAAACCACGTGGGGGAGAGACGATGAGAACGGGATGCAATGATGAGAACGTGACACTGAAGGCAGAAAACTGTGTTGGTCACTCTCCGTTAACAATTTTGACATTTCCAAGGGCGACGGTGCTGGTGTCAACAAAACGGGCAAATGGGAAAGGAGCCCGCCGTCGGGTCCCTGTGGGACACCCGGTCGGCGGGACGGACGGGCTCGGGCGGAGTGGTGAATCAGGATGCTGCGTTCAGCTCCTAAATCGCGAGCGACGGTGGTATTTTCGAGGGCGGCGGGTGACGGCGGCCGAGGCAGCGGGCAAGCTAGGCGGGCACAGCCGGCCGCGACGCTGTGAAACGCGGAATGGAAGGTAGAGACGTCGGCAGCGAGGGCGGCGCGGCCACACAATTATATTGTTCGCCTGGCTGGCTGGCAGCGGAGTGGCGGCTGAGAGAGCGAGAGAGCGGTGCGGTTCCGCACCCCCCCCCCCGCGCCGCCCGTTGTCCGCCCTGCTTCTCGTCCCCGCCCCCTCGATTGCCGCGTGGCTTCTGCGTTCCGCCGCCGCCGCCGCCGGACGAGCGGCTTTGTGCTGCGAGAGAACAGCGTTTTTCGCGGTGAAATGTCGCCGCCACCGCACGACTTGCAAATGCATTCCCGTTCAAACGTACCGCCACCCTCTTGAAAGAAACTTGCCTTTCACTTATTTCATTTATCTCTTAAAATTTGTGTTCAATTTGTAAGTCCTATAATTCTTTATCTCGAGAACAATTCAGCAATTGAAATTGTTATTCTACTATTTGTAGTATAATTAAAGGAACCCCCGGGTAACTTGAGAAAAAGTCCCTAAAACGAAATGACACATGAGTAGTTATACTATAACTAGAGATTATTCAAAGGTTTCTTAGCCTCCCTCCCACCACCCCATCCTCACCCCTGTACACTCAAAAAATGTGTCCTTAATTTTTTTCGCCGATTTAACATCTTTTTTAGTCGAAAAATAATTTATACTACTAACATTTTTTTTGACATTTTCTTATCCGAGATTACCCTTTGACATGTTTTTTTCAGACACGTCATGTGATTTGCTGGTATCATGCATTACTAGTCACTCAGATACTTTTGATTCAGGCTTATGCCCTATACTTATCCTCTTCTAGAACCTGTGTAAGTTCTATAATTCTTTCTGTGGAGGGCAAGACAGCGTTGATTAGCATTTTTTACTCTAGCGGGCAATCAATATGCATTCGTACAGCAAACAGCCATTACCACAAAATCGGTGGAACACATTGCTTCAAGGCAAAAGGTGGGGTAGAAAGTTTAATGAGAACATTTTCGAGGCGTGCAAATCCCGGGCAGCAAAAACATTAACAGGAACAATGGCCAATGTAAACCTACATTCAGTGAACAGTACACTCGACTTTTATGCCATAACTTCCAGTTAGGCGCCGGTAATTGGAAGTTGGCATTCGAACGCCAAAATTTGAGAGAGCAAGTCCTCGGTCACGAGTTCTCATTTGCGGTGTTGACACTACTGGGTGTATATTTGGAAATATTTTTCAGTAATAATTTGTATAGCTGCCAGAATTATTGACTCATTAACTTTTCTTTTGGATGAGTATCCGTGCCCCTTAATGGATTAGGTGATAGGGCAGTGGCTTGCCTTTGCCTTCCATTGCAATTCGAATGAGAGGAGTAGTAACAAGAAGGAAATGGTGACAGATGGATTGCATGATCATCATTTGGGATACGTAGATAATTTCAGATATTACCCATATCACAATCGAATGGGGAAACATCAAAGTCTTAAGTGATCTCAAACGCACAGTATTGCATACAGCGCCCTTTAATTCTTCTCTGTCAGTTTTTCTTCGGCTTGTGTTGCACCTTCTTTTACTTCGTCTTTTTCTTTTTCTTTAAAGTCTTCTCCTGTTTTCACTTTTTCTCCTTTAATTTTTCCTCGGCTTACCTCATTTTTCTCAAAATTCTTCTTTTGCTGCGACTTCTGTAGTGAATGTCGCCGTTCATTGGGAGCAACCTACCTGGCCTCTCTCGTGCAAAGCGTTTCAATTCTACGAAAGATGGTTCTTCGTATAACTTTATCTTCGCAGATGTGCTTAATGTATTAATTTCTCGGATGATCTTTGGCGCGTTTGCTTTATAGCCCCTTTATTTATTTAGTAATTCTATTTACGACGCCTACAACTCCGCAGAAGACGAGCGGGGATTACGCCGGCCGACCCGCCAGCCCGCCGGCAACCAATTTGCAGCGCTCGCTGCTCGCGGCCATTCAGATGGCCCGGAGGCGCGGCGCGCACCCGCTGACGGAGCGACGGCCATGATGAATGGTTCTTTTAAATAAACGTTCGCTCGCCGCCGCGTGCGTGACCGGGAGCCGTTCCCTAATAGCGGAACCGCGTGTGCGAGGGGCTGCCGGCCCGGCCCGGCGCCGAATGGGAGAGCGACGCGACGCGACGCAGCATTAAATTTCCTCGGACGCGGGCGCCAGCGGAAGTCAATAAAGCGCAGCGGAAGGTCGCAAAATTGCGATTCATCGGGAGGAATATCAGCTATTAACTTCGGGCGAATGCCAAAGAGGCGAGTGGGCTGAGGAAAGCTATTGTTGCTTTTTTTTCGCAAATCAAGCGGTGTTGTGTGCTTGTTCTTATTCTATGTGTGTGTGTGTGTGTGTGTGTGTGTGTTGCATAGGATTGCTTTCACTCGGTTTCACACGTAGAAGTATCAATCATTCTTATACTAATTGGGAATTGATTATGAAACGCGTGTCTTATCGTGTTCATATACGTATTTTTAGTACGGTCGCACTTTTCTGCGACCTGCAATACACTTCGCAGCGACATTGATGCTGCCACTTACAATACTTTTAAAATACGAAGAATATTCTTTCTTTGTTTTATGGGTTTGGAATTTGGATAATCTTATAAGTTTCCTAGATCTGGTTTTTATCTTCCATTATACTAGCTTTAGTTATATGCCCACATATCCACTAACCAAAACGGAATTTTAATTATTTTTCGTTATTACCATTTATAGAAATAAATCTTGCGACTAATGAACATGTATATTGCGCAGTAGAAGCAAACATTTTCGGCACCTTAGATATAGAGTAAAATGCTGATAGAGGACAAAATTCTTAAATTAATTAATATACTTAGTTGATGAATTATCTTTCCCAAAACGGTTCTCCCCGTTATCTTCGAGAAAAAATGTTTCTTAGAAACCCCATTCAAAAGAGACACTTGTTATTAGAATTCCTGATGCAGTTATTTGCAGTATTTCTAAGAATTTCTAAGAGAAAAATAATTTTTTGGTGCTTCAATGTTTTTAAATCTTCGCATCAAGCACAAGGGGAAGGATATTGAAAATAATTCTAATTCGATTGCACTCTGTAAAAAATTTCTTGTGCGCAGGCACTATTTTGCTGCAATTTCCGCATCAATACCCCCCACATTGTAACAGAATGGAAAATATTTCCGATCATTTCATTGGAAGAATTCACGAAATCATCTGGTAAAACAATTTCCTGATATTTATTGGAACATGGAAAATGTATAAATGTGCATTTATCCCTCGTTCATATTTTACTGAGTGGATGGTTTGTCGACGCAACTCATGTTACTCTGTTCTACAATTCCGTGAAACTTTCGTATAGTTTCCTCAATGTACGACACTACTGTTTTATTACTCTTATGCTAAAGCATCACAAATATATTCAAAAATCATTTACGAGAATAATCACTCTCCAGCAAAAAGTATACGCGCTTGTCTTTGTAAAGAAGAATTACGTCCTACAAGATTCGATCACCAATTTCTCACCTCGAGTGCGTATCTACAATATTTTCACGTAGGTGCCTATCTACAATAATACGGTTTGTTGTAAATGTCAAAGTGAAGGAAATCCGCAGCCCTCTACCGCGCGTCGCGCTCTTCTTTTCTCCACTTCTTTAATATTTCCGGTCCTCTCACCTTCAAACCGTCTCCCTTGCCTGCCTCCTGTTTTCTTCGCTATTTTTTCTTATTATTTTTGCTTCTTCTTTGCTCGTACTTTCTACCTCCCTCTGACATTCTCTCTTTAATTTTCCTAAACCGTATATATCGGATTTCTGTGATTTTATTTATTTATTTATTTATTTATTTATTTATTTATTTATTTATTTATTTATTTATTTATTTATTTATTTATTTATTTATTTATTTATTTATTTATTTATTTATTTATTTATTTATTTATTTATTTATTTATTTATTTATTTATTTATTTATTTATTTATTTATTTATGTCACAGACAGTTATAACTGTGTGTGGCGTGCTATGGGGAGCTAAGTTAATTTGAAGTTACATTTTTGCCCAGAAACAAAACAAGGGGCCATCACAGCATTTGCTCATATCAGGGAAACTGGCCGAAAACCTAAGAGATCGGGGGTCATTGACCCAGAAGCTGAAGTAAAATACTTGTTGCAGGTTCTTTAGAAATATACAATCCAAATGGTAAATAGTACATTCAATATCATGGTTAAAATTAATATTACTTCGTTTTCGATGCTCGGTATAGTGCTCGGTATAGAAAAAGTTGTACGGGAGAAAAGATTTTACTTGAGACTTAAACTTGAGATTTGATTTTAAATATTACAAAGCAATCGATCTAGCCTCGAGGTGACCATGATTTTTCCCTCGGATCATTCGAATAGTTTGAAGCCGAATTCTAGCTCTCTCTGATGTTGCGAATTCTATATTTTCTGAAAAATAAAATCATCAAAAGCAGCTCTGACGTTGTAGCGGTCATATTTAAAATATCAATCCCAATGAATATCTGAAATGCCCCATCTGCGAGCTCCAAATTGGCCTCGCCTCTGTGAACACTGCTCTCGCCCTTTTCCGTTCCCTCTCCTCTTCCAGATCTTAGAAGCGCTCGCCCCTGTACTTCGATTAAAACATTAGGTGTCTATAGTGACGTTTAAGCTCCCGATTGAATAACATCTTCGCAGCTGATCAAGTGTCAATGGACGTAGTTTTAATCTATACTTCGATTGTTCTGTAGTGGGGATGACATTAGATCATTGTTATACCTTCTGCATATATAATACATGTTTTTATTTGATTAGTTAACGTCTGTTACAACGGGGCTCGCGTCCCCAGAAATGTGCTGGCCACTGTGAAAATGATTCACTTTACAAGGCATTAGATGTAACAATGACCGAATGCCACCGGCCACTACAGAACAATCGAAGTAAAAGTGGAGCCGCCACAACGCATGGGCGTGGGCGGAGCAGCAGCGGCTGGCGCGAGCGCGTGGGCGTTCGGGAATCGCTGCGCGCCAAGGCCGAGCGCTCGGGCGGAGCGGGAGGAGGGGGTGGGGGCGCGGATCGCGCGCACCCCCTCTGCCCCCTCCCTCTTGATTTACCGCGCCGCGGTATTGTGCGCGAGGGTTCGAGCGGCGCCGCGCCGCGCGGTGCGGACGCGGTTATCTTAAAGTTACACAATATAAATTGTAGGCGTCGCCGGGTGATCAATGGGCGCACCTCTCCCTGCCCCGCCCCCGCCCCCGCCTCCGCCGGCGCAGGCGGCGCCAAGTGGGGTTGGCGCTGGGGGGGGGGGGGGCTTGTGGAACAGCGCATATCGAGGCCCCGATGTGTTCATTGTGTGTGCTGGAGGGCGTGCAGCTCATGATTTTGGCACTATTTTCTCGATTCGTAATGATAGAATCCAGTTTTACGATTTATGATTACACTTAATAGAATTTTGGTGGTTTGAAAAGATGAGTAACTAAGTGTAGGGAAATAACTAAAAAATTTGAAATACTAGTAATAGTAATTCTAATTAGTGGCAGCAAAAATGGTGTTGACCGAAACCCCGAAAAATGTGTTCAAAACGGTAGCAGTGACTCTGCTCACGAATGCTGCTCTTAAAATACTGCAAGAACTTAAAACTGCAATAAATTAAATATTTATAGTATAAAACAGTCTTTACTAACATTGTAATAACGAAGCGTCAAAAACTGCTGATCCATAAAGCAATGTGTAAATATCATCATCATCATATCAAATATCAAATGACGTGCGGCTTCTTCCTTGGAGCTTTGCTGTCGCATGACGTCAGCTTTGTCATACGCACTGGTACCTTGCGAATGATAATTATGTAAGTGTAGTATGAGAATAAGCGGTAAAACACAATCCAATACATCAAACATGTCCGCCAAAATCAAACTATTTCATTGTTTTTGGATTTTCTCCCATTTCTGCGTATTTTACGAAATCCTAGACATCTTTTACATGGGTGCAGATTGCAGTTTTCTTTGAATTTCTGCGCACTTTGGAAATTGGTAATGTAAATAGAGAACTATTGAAATGAGCAAACTCTTTCTGCATATTATTAACGTGGACAAACATCACAGTAAACCGGAAACAAATACAAATTTGATGGAAAAATAATCACAAGACTTCCAAATAACTAAAGCGTAGCGACTCCAACCTCCTGAACTTCTTGTTTTATTTCGAACCACTTGTTTTATTTAATTTTGAAGTCGTCGGCTTCGGAGGCATCTCGTTAAAGCGATTAGAGTGTGAGGTAAGCGAAGTCGTTCTCTGCTTTTTGTAATTTTCTCATCTATAATACTTAAAAAAATACTCCGTCAGAATATACCTGTTTTAAACTGAAACCTTCCTCAATTAACGTATGGAAGGGGATATAAAATAAACAATATTATAAATAAACGTAATATAAAATAAAAATACGGCATTTAAAAAAAAGATACGTTATACTTAATTTCAATATCGTAAAAGTGACATATATACGCTCAAGAGATATCGTTTTATTTGGTCGAATGATGGTCGGTCGAAAAAATCGAGAAGTGTGAAAAATTTGAGTGAACTCCGGAGACTTTTTAACTAACTACTACAATTCGGGAACTGAATGAACAACAGGATTCCATCTTGAGCTAAATGCGTACTGTACCGGTATATTTTCCCCTAATGACTTGTGTGGAGAAATATATTTCATTTTTATTAATTTCAGTATTCGTGGAAGTTGAAAATAAATAACATGACACGACCGTTTCCTTCCCAAACTTTGGTATAATGTGAAATTTTGTTAATCACACATTCAAAACTCTGAAGGTGGAGGTTATACAATATTCTCTGTTGCAATTATACTTGTTTCCATAACTCAAAATTGTCAAAGACCTGTTACCGTTTCTAAAGTTTAACACTTGAAACAGACCAAAATTATCACAAAAATAGCAAATATTATATGTTAACATGCTAATTGCTCAAAGTGGCAACAAGTCGTGTGGGGTGTGTAGTTACTGTGAAATCTGCGCGCTTAGCACGGCGTAGCTGCAGTGGATAGTGGTGTTCGGGAAACACACCTTTCGCCATTCCATTAATATCGCATTCACATTATCATCATTTAGTAATCAGACATGCGGTTGGTACTAGCAGTTAGACGTACTCACGGTTTAATGGTTAGTGAGTGCCTGATATTACAGATATAATGAAAGATATAATGCGGAACGCATCTCGTAAATGGCTTTCAACGTGTCCAATTTGAGAACCTTCGCGTGAATTAATAGTGCATCTTTGCAGAAAATTCTGTTTTTTGATATTGTAGAACTTTGGATGACGTAGTCCAAAATATATTATCTTTGAAGGTTTAAAATCATTATTTTTAAAGTAAACGTATGGGTATATTTTAATGTAAATAATGTAAACAAAGTAATGAAGATTTTGACTTTAGTGCGATTTTTTAAAATTTTAATAATATCATTCATTATGTATGGTGCATGAAATGAAAATTTATAAACGTATTAAGGGGCTAAGTAGTCTAAATGAAATAATTTACCCGCATCAGCCTTAATGCATTCTGCAGCAGAAAACTGATTTCGATGGCTGAGCCATCGAAAGGTGCTATTTTAAAAACCAAATTGTCTGCAATGATGACTCATATCATTATTTCATTGTAAAAGCTAACGAGAACTCACCACTTTACCAATATAGTGTATATGAAAATCTGTGGTATTAGGTCAGAACATGATTTCTCTAAAGTATTACTTTTTTAGTTAAAAGTGCCACTCTTAAAACCTTTGTTCGATATAATCATGATATCTATAATATCACCACAGTGTTTCTACAGCATTGATGTTAATGTCCTATTCGTGATATATTTGTGTTAGATTTGGTTAGATCCTGACATGTGCATTTACCATGCGCTGACCAAACCATTTTATATGTATATTATGATTTGATATAATACTAACCTATCCACTAAACCAAACATCAGTTTACTGTAAATGTAAATGTTTTGCGGGAACTATCTCTATTTGCATTATAGTAGAACTGTACCAGTTAATAGGAAAAATGTTTGTGGTTGCAACTCACCAAGAATCTGGGGGAAGCTCCATTTGAATGCTTACTTGAGGGGTAAAGGACTATTTAGAATATGCGATATAAAGAGGCGAGGACGACTGTCTGAAAATAACATGCAAAAATTCAAAAGAATTAGGACCTTTCTGGTTTGTTGGTGTTCGTCGACCCTCTGTGCCAGGCAGGTCAAACCGCGCACGAGGCCCAGCGCTCCTGCGAGCACACGCGTGTAGGGCTACTTCGCTCTCGTTTCTCCACGAAATCCACAGAGGATCAGTACATAACTACAACGAGCAACTCAACAGTAGTTTATTTACCTAATTAGGACAACTAAAGAACATCCATTCTGAGTCCACATCATGAACATGTGTCCTGAGAGATATTGCTGCGAGATACGCCTCCTCTCTCGTGTCGTCATTACAGCTTGTGGTGCAGACGCCTCTTCCGTGTGTCCCCGCGCTCCTCAAGCACGTGCCCCGGCCCAGGACAGGCCGCCTACAGGCGCCTTCAGACGTCGCCACAGCGGCGCGCTTCCGATAAGCGGCAGGCCTCTTCCCACACCACCACCGCTGCCCCCCACCGCCGCACCGCCGTGGAAAGGGGTGGGTTCTGCAGGGATAGGTTTCGCCGACCCCCGGCAATGACGAACAAGGGGAGCGCAGCAAGTAAAACGCGGCGCAGTGGGAAGACCTGAAGCTGTGCGCGTACGCCCTCTGCGCTTTTCGTAGCGAGGGTCCGGCGCCGAACGCCGCAGCGGCGCAAACCCGCCGCACGTAGGAAGGTCTCCGTTTAAACCAATGCTCTGCTATGGCCGAGGCGATCGGAAGCGCGCAGCGGTGGCGACGTGGGAAGGGGCCCTTACAGCTGTGTTCTGCTAGCGGTGGCGCGTACGCCCTCTGCGCTTGTCGTAGCGAGGGTCCGGCGCCGAACGCCGCAGCGGCGCAAACCCGCCGCACGTAGGAAGGTCTCCATTTAAACCAATGCTCTGCTATGGCCGAGGCGATCGGAAGCGCGCAGCGGTGGCGACGTGGGAAGGAGCCCTTACAGCTGTGTTCTGCTAGCGGTGGCGCGTACGCCCTCTGCGCTTATCGTAGCGAGGGTCCGGCGCCGAACGCCGCAGCGGCGCAAACCCGCCGCACGTAGGAAGGTCTCCATTTAAACCAATGCTCTGCTATGGCCGAGGCGTTCGGAAGCGCGCAGCGGTGGCGACGTGGGAAGGGGCCCTTACAGCTGTGTTCTGCTAGCGGTGGCGCGTACGCCCTCTGCGCTTATCGTAGCGAGGGTCCGGCGCCGAACGCCGCAGCGGCGCAAACCCGCCGCACGTAGGAAGGTCTCCGTTTAAACCAATGCTCTGCTATGGCCGAGGCGATCGGAAGCGCGCAGCGGTGGCGACGTGTGAAGGGGCCCTGAGGTGCAAGAGGCCAGCTCGCCCACTCCAAAGGAGTCGCCACCCTCAGCCACTGCCCGGCCTCAGAGGCCCTCACGGTGCAGTCTCCAGCCTGCGCTCCGTCCCCACGACCATTCGACGGCGACGCGCCCGGTCGCCCCGGCTTCAGTCCTCTGCTGCGCCTCCACGACCGCTGTGTCACTGCCACTCCGGTGCTTCTTGAGCTAACAGTACTATAACAGTATAGATTACGCAAGTGAAGACATTGCATTGCACTACAATCGTTGTACATATATTATCAAATTTAATAGATTGATAAGGTAAAGTAGATAAAGATATGTTGTCATAAAATGTTGAAATAATATGATCTATATATTATATAAAATGCTACATTACATATTGAATTCCCTCCGTAAGAGAACATGTAGCTTCATTCAACTGTTTTCCCATTTCCCTCGTAAACACGATTTTCTCGATCCAGACAAGTTATGTAGTGTATTTAGAGCTCAGTATCGAAAAAAATAACGTATCAGTAAAATATAAATATTATTTTTATTTAAAAATGCATGCAATGCACGAAATTAAGTTTTATATATATATTACGTCCTCGTATACAGATAGCAGTAATTCTGATATTTTTTTTAAGCGAAACAAGACAACCAATAATTTTTATGTAACCTTCAACTTCCATGACGTTATCTTAAAATACCCTTAGACATTAATTACGGTTCTTTCGACACTGATGTTTGGTTATTGACCACAACAATTTGAACCTTCCTCTAATTCTTGTATTGTTCGGCTTATGAAGTCGAATTTCGAATCATTACGGAGTAATATCTTCGGCGTAATGTTTCAGATGAGTCCATAGTTTATCCTTTCCGATTGGTGTGATTCTAGGAACCGCTCGTTACTGTTAGATTTTCAGAGAAGGGTCGTTGAACGTGTATTTTGCTAGTACCTCTGATGATATTTTCATTTCTGTAATGCTGACATAGGTATCGAATTTCTCTTATCGCTCTCAAGGCTTGTATTCATCTCCGTAACTTTTGATAATGAACAAGAACTGAACTATTCTTGCGCCCTAGAGTTTTCTGTGCAAATGTAATTGAGTAATAATGAAATGTTACTTTTTTATTATCCATATGTATAATAAAATTCTAAAAGTGTTTGCCAATCCTATAAATGGATTGTCTCACTCTATCTTTCAAAAGAGGAATTTGGGAAAAAAAGTCTCGAGGTGTGTTCGGAATGAGTACGGTTCTTCTTGAACGTGGGATATACTCGTACCTCATAAAAATATGCCTCAAATGAAATAAATACGATTATAACA
Source organism: Gryllus longicercus (assembly GCA_038098605.1). Lineage (NCBI taxonomy): Eukaryota > Metazoa > Arthropoda > Insecta > Orthoptera > Gryllidae > Gryllus > Gryllus longicercus. The sequence continues at coordinate 304,937 of JAZDUA010000500.1, forward strand.
GTAGTTCGTATCTGGGAACCATATTTCGTGATTTATACATTTTTTAAGAGAAATTGCAAACATTTTTCTTTCCATTCTTTATACATTGCAAAAAATTATAATTTTCCTGAATGGATGACGTCCACTACGAGAGTGAATGACATTGCAGAATGCTACAATCGTTGTGCCTATTATCAAATTGAATAGAATAGTAACGTTATGCAGATAATAATAGACTGATATGAAACTGAAATAATATGAATTACATATTAAAATATTTAAACGAGGTACATATCTGACATTGTAGGTAAACATTGAAGACTCTTCTGTAATATGTAAGAGAAGGATAATTTCCTAGTGCAATCAAAAGAGCAAATGCATAATGTTCTCGAAGTCTTGCTTGTAATTCTTTGTGATAAATGAATCTGTTCTATTCATGCTATTTTGGAGAAGCTACGTGATTAAGGATCGGAATACTTGAAATAAATTTTCTGAAGAGTTTGCATTTTTGAAAAAACCTTTTGGAATTTATTTCCGTGAGACTGTTCAATGATATGTTCATTATTTGTTTACTAGACCCCTGTCAACTTTTCACACTTTGTAAGTCATTGTTTTAAAAGAGAAAATAGCTACATCCAGACACCCAACTTCAAACGGCCATCTTTGACTTGTGTGTTACATCGTACAGGACCAGGTCTGATTCTGGGAATATATTCTAATATAGCTAGCCATTTTTAACTAACAAAATGACTTAGATCTAATAACAAAAAGATAAACCAATACCTATTTTAATATTACATATTTTTCATAATTCTGCTCGGTTGTTACCATCTGTGCTAGGAGTGGCGTACAAAAAAAGCCACACCTCTAAAATGCAATACATTATTCAAAAAAGCACATTATCCTTAGAGAGAAATCTTGACCGTTGCGAATCCCAGAACGTGGCTTAAGGATAATGAATGCTTAGTTTTTGAGTTAGCAGATTGATTGTGTGCCTGCTAATTATAAGGTATAATATATTTTCGTCTTAATTATTTTTGGTATAGAATTTTAGGAATAATTTCGTACACTTCGTAGTGGCTGCTTTACGGGTTTTGTGTCCGTTGCGTTTAATAAACGGTACGAAGCAGTCACCATGGTATAGATATAGAAGGTTGTGAAAATAACGAGTTTTGTTTGTGTGCGCCCGCTCGAATCACTTATTCATTAGACCAATAAAATTCTTTAAGAAATCAAGTCATTTATTAATACTCCTAAACACAAGCTAAATTTCAAATTTCTAAATCCATATATTCAGACCAACACTTAACCACATTATAAAGACAACGATAACCTATTTATTTCTGTGCGACAGTTGTAAATACACTAAGAGTAATTCCCTTCTACATTTGTCGACTACCTGTGACATCTTGAGCCAGGTGGACTCGCAGAAGAAGTGCGCGTGGGGGCGAACGGCAGCTGCAGCGGCAGGGGGGGGGGGGCTTCCCCGTTTGCCTAGGGCTCCTCGCCGCTCAATAATAGTAATAATAAGCCCTAGCGCAGCTGCGGTCTCGAAGTGGCGCGGACGAGTCCAAGTTGGCGCTCGGGTCCCCGAAGCTGGTCCACCGGCTTATGGTCGTATTATCATCAAACTCTTGTTTAATTAGGCCAATTTGGGGATGAAACTTCGCCCTCCCCCTGCGCCCCACCCCAAGTTAAATTATTTTCAGTCGAGTTGGGGAGTTAAGTTGGCGTGCATTATGAAGGCGCCAGAGGTAATTGGAGGGCGAGGCGCGCGGAATGACCGCCCCCGCCCCCGACCGGCCACCTGGGGCGGCGCGCGTCCCCGCCGGACCACCCCCGCCCCCGCCCCGCCCCGCCCCCGCCTCGGCCTTCGACCCCCGCGCCGCGCCACCTAGACCCGGCCGCGGCGCATGCATCATTAACAGCACTTTCAACTTCGGCGGGCGGGCGGGCGGGGCGGGGCGGGGCGGGGCGGGGCTCGCCGCGGAGAGGAATGGTCGGACGGAGAGGATGGAGCTCAGGGCTGGGAATCGGGCCTGGGAATGTCAGGGTGGGGCGTAGAGAGATCTGGACGCAACGGAGAGATTTGGGCGGAGCGAAGATCTGGGTGGGAAGATCTGTGAGATGTCTGGGCGAAGATGCGTGAGTGATTTCGACGTAAGAGCAGGGAGAGATCTGGAGGGAGCTGGAAGATCTGCGCGGCGTGTTCTGGGCGAATCTGGGGGTCTGTGGGGCCTGGGGTGGGAAGAGAGATGTGGTTGGGAGAAGAGATACGGGGGAAGTTGAATTCTGGGTAGGGGCAATGATAGCTGGGTTTGGCGGGAGTATCACGAAATGACGGGAAAATCTGGGTGCGGCGGGAACGGTCTGTTTGACAAGTGCACGGCGGAATGGGGTGGAAGAAACGGAGGGATTGGAGAGTGCTGGGAGAACAGTTGGGGGCAGGAGATAGGGATGAAATGAAGACAGAAGATGGGGTGAAAGTGGAGGGAAAATATTAAGGTAAGTTGATGAGATCGGTGTGCGGTGGAGAGATCGAGACGTGTCGAGGAGACAGGTTCGGGGGAGATGGGTCAGTGAGGATGGGGAGGGAGCGGAGATACGTGTGGCGAGGGGGGTGAGGTCGTGGAGGTCGGAAGGGTGGTGATGGCGGGGTGAGGGGGTTGGCGTGGGTCTTGGTGAAGTTCCCAGAAACGGGGCAAAGTAGGAGCGAGGGATGGCGACGACAGGGAATAAATCTCTTGTGTGAGAACCAAGGGTCGCCTGTCCCGGTCCTTCGTACTTGGGGGATTAATAGATTTTTCTAAGCTTCTCCTCTCAAAGGCAGAATTCCGGGAAGGTTTTGGTATTGTAGGTCTTATAACTTGACACAGATTCCTGGCGAACTTACTCTCACACAGCAGGAAATATTGCAATTAGACGGGCATATTACTTAAAATGATATCCAGTTCTTGGAAAACCTCTTGAAAATTGTTCAGAGAATGTATTGAGAATGATTAAATACGGTAATTAAAGTGAATGGTTTCTATATAAGTGAAAGTATTTGAATATAACCAATATAGGGCAGTAGAGGTATAATATACATGCATTGCTATTTGTCGTTTTACATTTTTTTAAATAATTAAAAATTGTAGTATTGAAATGGATAGGTTTAAAAATGTTTTCGTGTATTTTCAAAACATTTTTGAATTTTGATTTTTGTGAGATAAAATATAATGAAATATTATTCCAGGAGGTATCTAACAATATTTTGAAAATCTACTATTTATATGTACAACTGATGAATATTCGTAGTAGTACTTCACATGCCCATATCGGCTCGAAAGTCAAAATGCTATGAGTATTGTGTTGGGCATGAATAAGTCTCGGGTATTATTTAGAAAGTTTAGACCCTTCAATGAAGGAAATTTTGTTTCTTCCTTGTGTATGTCGTACCGGCAGCTTTTTTGATTCCTTGAAGATATTTTGTGTTACTTGTAGAACGGGACAAATCCACGTATCATTTATAATTTAATCAAGGACGTTCGGTGTCTACTGAGAAATTCGTCTTTGAAAGGAATTTGATCTAGACGAAAAGAAGCATTCTAGTGTTTTAACTGTTGAGTCAACTGTTTGTCGACTAAACTGACATCGAATTTCGTCACGTTTGTGCTGAAATGTTGGTTATTTCCTGCTATGAATTCGGTTTGCTACCCAGTGATCTGCCGCGCAGAGTACCAAAAATGTTTGTAGAATCTGTCGCAATCCTTGTTCATGGAAAATTGATATATTTTTAATCTTTTAATTGAAATAAACTATATTCGATTATGACACTAATAAAAATATTTAAACTGAGAAACCTATTTCATCCTGAGGTGAGTAACGTAATCAACCCAAGTGTTTGTATAGGGTAGCGTAGTGGGTATAAATGAATTTCGCGTAGAAATAAAGAGATTTTCATTCCCGTGTCCTTTCCAAGATTTGATAGCAGTACATGAATAGAAGCCTACATAGCCTTCGATTGGGCCTGACGTAAACTTCTGAGAACATGATATCAGGCTACCCCGAAGTGCGTACGACACGCACTTGTTAGTTGGGTAAACACAGAATACCTTATACATGCGGTGTCTCTGTTCTGGATGTAAGTGAAATCGCAGCAATATTATCTAAACTCTTAACCGGTTATGGACAGTCTGAGACCGCTGAATAAAAATAAACGTATAGCCCTCTTTTCTAGCTTGCCGCAAGATTATTTTGTTTATAGTAAGAGTATGTTCTTGTCTCATTCTGAACAGAACTCACACTTGGGGGCTGCGGATCCAGTTACGCCCGTTCACTTTTGAGGGTTAGTGGAAGTTTCGATGCGGACCGTGCAGACCAATTGTAGAACGTGTCTTGCCGCGACGTATATGTGTGAGCCTACTGGACGAACTCGGATGTTTCCCGAAGACCTTACTTTCAAGGGTATTGTTAATCAGCCGATAATCGAAATGTATAGTGATATACACAGTGATATAGGCGGTGATTCTGCGAGTAAGTGAAGTACGAAATGAAGTAGAAGGGAAATAGAAATATTATAATATATATCAGCAAAAGGGGATGAAACAGAGAGAGATGAATACCACAGCAGTTTCGACAAAACATGTGTACTTCTAAGAAGAAAAAAAAAGACAAAAAATATTGTACAACAGTCTTCAAAAATTCAGTTGAATGATGGATAGATTGTACTTTTTTTAAGATAATTGTTTCGTACACGTCATAATATTTAAATGTAGGTTTTTTTCATGAAGAGAATAATATTTCATATTCATTCTACGCTTTCTTAGATAATTAATCGTGAATTAAAAGAACGGAACAAATAAATATGTATTTATTGGTCGAGTAATAAATAATTATATTATTTTCATTTTTAATGACAAAACCTCTTTATTTTGTTGTTTAGTCTACCACTGATAACGTGAAACAATTGTCATGTCGTGAAACAAAATCATTATGACATGAAACACTGAAAATAATATGTCGAATATTTCACGATTTTCGCGATATTTTCTCAAAGGTCGCACGTCATCGGTAACAGGACATCGAAGGCTTAGTACCAGTTAATGGTTGATTGAACAGGCTAATGTTTCTGAATAGTTTGGTATCTCTTAAAATATATTCCGCAAATGGAAACAGCCTTTGTTAAGCTCTTTCCCTCTTTTCATGATCAAATAAGCATAGATCTGTTTCATTAATTTACATTTTTTGACGTATTTTTTAGTTAAACTAGTTAATACTAGTTAAAAGTTTGAACACACTTTGAGGAGATTGTGTATTGAGCACCTCAAGATATTATTGTTTGCAGTTAAAAAATATTACATGAATTTACAGTACATACGTGTATTACTCTTCGTTCAGTTATCTATATTCTTTTGCAACAAGATTATTTCTACTTGATTTTTCTCCTTCTTTCTGTCCTTATCAACTGTGAATCAATAAATTTGTTTGATCACTTAATCTTCTATTTCTTATTAGGAAAAGGCAGTTCATGAGCCATTTGCATATAAAGTAAGGAAAAAAACATTGAAAAACAACAACAGCATTAATGATTTGATAAACATGCAATGTTTGTCAAACATGCAATATGCACTTGTTATCAAAATATATAACGTAAATCTGGAAAGGTTTATTTTTCCCAAAAAACATTCGAACTGCTTATTTATTAAAAGAACAAAGCTTAAAAGATATGAGACATTCACTTGACTTCTTCCTGATTTCGATCGACAATAATTGTTCACGACTTTACGTACACATTACACTTGCGTATCCAAATAATTCCACCGTCTGATGTTCATCGTAACGAAGGGCAGACTAAACCCGCGCCAGCGTGGCCCGCAACGCGTTGGAAACCGCAACCAAAAGCCCTTGCGTCCAGGCAGCGTCGTCGTCGATGGGGACCGGATCGAGTCCGGGCGATAAATAAATATAAATCACTATGGCAGCCGCAGCCCAACTCCTCCGAAAGGCCGCCCCCATCGCTCACACACATGGCGCGGGGGCGGGGGGCGGGGGGAGGCCACATGCAGAGCCGCTGGAGTGGGATTTTTGACGTGTGGAGTGCGCTTTGCTGTAAAGGGAAAATAAAGAAGAGAGGGAAATCAGATGAGATAAAAGTTTGTTTTTTTGATAAATTAATATGTTTTGACGGAACTCCAAAAAGATGTAAACCCGTTTTTTTGGGAGGGGGACTAATCGCATCACAGAAATGCAAAGTTTTGCTGCAAGATGAGTAACACAAAATTTGTTATATCTATGTAGCATATGAAACTTCCACCATGCAAAGTTCATAAAGAAATGACTAAAATGGAATATTTAGATTTAAAAAGTGTATGTCTTATTAAACAAAAAATATTTATATGCAATAATTCTCACCTGATATTCAACGTACAGATTTCATATTTCCCAGAAGTTTACCACACTATATACTAATAACCTGAATCAATCATATACTTTATTTTATATTCCACAAAAATGGAAAAATCTCAAACGTATTTTGCTAGTATTTCTTTTTAATAGCATTATGAATCAATGGCAATTCTAATTTAACACTTTTAATGTAGATGTTCTGAAAGATGTACAGAAACATACACCAATCCATAGGGTAGTCTCTGAGAAAAGGTTCATTGAATGGTGAAAAATAAAATATTGAATAAATGCCGAAAACCTATAACTCTGCATGCGAGTGTGTTCTAGCTGTTGGGACCGAAAAAATGAAAGATAACGAGAAATTGCGTAAGAAATAATACTCTCTTGGCAGAGCATCAGGAAACTTATTTTTCTCGGCTCCAAAGGCGTTTAAAATTTAAATGTCAGGTAGAGGCAGAACTGGATGGTATTGGCAAAAAAGTCCCATACTTGGTCTAGGGGTTAACTAAAAAAAACAAATATAAATAAAAAGGTATTATTTAAAAAATAATTGGCCTTTTAATTCCCCTTAATTAATTTTAAAAAATCTTCTATTGGGAGTTTTTTTTAGAAAGAATAAAATAATAACTGTTAAACATACAGTAATAACGTGTAATTTTACTAACATGTTATTTATATAACTGACTCTTGTGTTATGTACGTGTGTTCTTTGACTTAATAAGTGAGATGTGGGACGGTTTTAACACGTAGGTAATTGGATAAGAAATTAAATTGCAATTGTAACAATCGGCTGTGGAAGGCCAAACCCAGACATTTGTGGATTGTCGCTCTGTCCGCCGACCCTGATAACTTGGGACCTCCGTGAGGAAGACGAGGTAAGTGGTCCAGGGCCAACAAGACTTCATCACGGCCGAAAGCGAATTGGCGTAAGAACATAAGATTGACGACACGTGATGAGAGGAGCAGGGCGAGATGAGCAGGTGATGACACTCAGAACAGACCAGAAGAAACGAAACAGCGATGCAGAAAAGAGTGGAAAACGAAACAAGTGGGAGTGATAACTTTCGGAGGAAGTAGACGAAATCGGAAGCTCTCGAAGAGCAAGGAAAGCTGGACTGAGGTGCGCAGGAGGGGGGAAGTGGACGTAGGGCGGGAGGGGAGGGAGGCATTTAGTTTATGTAGAATTCAAAAGGGACTTGGGAGGACCGAACACTAAGGGGCAAATCCCGGCAAGACAAGGGGGGAAATAGGCCACAGGCCGGAAAGTGAAGAGGGCGGGGCGTCGCAATGACCTTGGCAAGGTTTCTCCGGAGAGCGCAGGAAACGGAAGAGAACGAGTCGGAAGGACTGGCGGGACAGGGAACTGGTAGGAAGGGGAGATATGGTGGAATTGGTGGGATCAGGTGGGTGATAGAGGGGCGGGGATAATGAGCTGAACGAAAGGGGTAGGGCGGGGAGTGCGAGTGAGGAGGAATGGTGGAGCGGATCGGGGACGTCGAGCGGGGTAGGTAGTTGAGTGGGGCGGAGCGGTCGGGCGGGGAGGGGAGGTCGCGCCACCTGGGGAATTTGGAGAGGGAAAGCGGTAGGAAGGCGTGAGGTGAGTTCTTGGGACCGCGGAGTAGAATGGAGTGAAGTAGAGTGGCGGGGCGCCGCGTGTGGGCGTGGCGGGGCGCCGCGTGTGGGCGTGGCGGGGCGCCGCGTGTGGGCGTGGCGGGGCGCCGCGTGTGGGCGTGGCGGGGCGCCGCGTGTGGGCGTGGCGGGGCACCGCGTGTGGGCGTGGCGGGGCGCCGCGTGTGGGCGTGGCGGGGCGCCGCGTGTGGGCGTGGCGGGGCGCCGCGTGTGGGCGTGGCGGGGCGCCGCGTGTGGGCGTGGCGGGGCACCGCGTGTGGGCGTGGCGGGGCGCCGCGTGTGGGCGTGGCGGGGCACCGCGTGTGGGCGTGGCGGGGCGCCGCGTGTGGGCGTGGCGGGGCGCCGCGTGTGGGCGTGGCGGGGCGCCGCGTGTGGGCGTGGCGGGGCACCGCGTGTGGGCGTGGCGGGGCGCCGCGTGTGGGCGTGGCGGGGCGCCGCGTGTGGGCGTGGCGGGGCACCGCGTGTGGGCGTGGCGGGGCGCCGCGTGTGGGCGTGGCGGGGCGCCGCGTGTGGGCGTGGCGGGGCGCCGCGTGTGGGCGTGGCGGGGCGCCGCGTGTGGGCGTGGCGGGGCGCCGCGTGTGGGCGTGGCGGGGCACCGCGTGTGGGCGTGGCGGGGCGCCGCGTGTGGGCGTGGCGGGGCACCGCGTGTGGGCGTGGCGGGGCGCCGCGTGTGGGCGTGGCGGGGCGCCGCGTGTGGGCGTGGCGGGGCGCCGCGTGTGGGCGTGGCGGGGCACCGCGTGTGGGCGTGGCGGGGCGCCGCGTGTGGGCGTGGCGGGGCGCCGCGTGTGGGCGTGGCGGGGCACCGCGTGTGGGCGTGGCGGGGCGCCGCGTGTGGGCGTGGCGGGGCGCCGCGTGTGGGCGTGGCGGGGCGCCGCGTGTGGGCGTGGCGGGGCACCGCGTGTGGGCGTGGCGGGGCGCCGCGTGTGGGCGTGGCGGGGCGCCGCGTGTGGGCGTGGCGGGGCGCCGCGTGTGGGCGTGGCGGGGCGCCGCGTGTGGGCGTGGCGGGGCGCCGCGTGTGGGCGTGGCGGGGCGCCGCGTGTGGGCGTGGCGGGGCCGCGCGGTCGCCTGGCCGTTCGGGCGATCGACGTGAGCCCGCGCGCGCCGCTGCCGCCGGCCGCGTTTCCGCCGCGTTTATCAGCCCGCTGTCCGCCTGTCAGGCGGCGGAAATAAACGCGCGCCGCCCCCGCCCCGCCCCCGCCCCCGCCCCCGCCCCCCGCCCCTGCCCGAGGGCGACGCTGCTTTGTGTGGCAGCTGCCCCGCGCGGATGAACACCCCGTGCCCGCGCGCTAGAGGAAGCGGCCTCATGTTTCTTCTTTCTTGCGCCCTGCGACCTTCTGCTTTAACCTTTGCCTTCTGCTGATGAGCAGTTCTCAAGATGTAAAACTATACTTCGCACGATACGAAATATTTCGTATGGAAACTTTAAAACTGTTAATTTATCTGCGTTTGTCTAACTCGTTAGTTTAAATGAAGTCGTAGGCTTACGCGGCCGGAGTCGTGTGAATGATCTTGGCTGTCCGGGTGACGCCACGTCAAAGGCTGTTGCCGACGTTTCGACCATTTTGTCGTGACCACGATAAAGTGGTCGAAACGTCGGCAACACAGTCTTCGACGCGGCGTCACCCGGACAGCCAAGATCATTCACAACACGTTAGTTTGTTTCGTTCACATGGATTTTTAATTACCTGCTATTGTTAGTAATGGTTCAAAATGTTTTATTGATTGTTACGATTTCATTGTGATTATCGTAGTGTTACATCTTAAATTTTATGTAATAAAAAAGAGGTATTCAATGGAATAGATCAAGAAACCTCTGTAAGGTAATTTGATCGCGGGTTAAAATTTTGGTATCGTGTACTATTCTCGTATGTGCAAATATTTGCATGTTTCGCATGTTGAATTACTTAAAATCGGCAACTTGTCGTACAATCTCACCATTCACTAATTATCACTGGATTACTGGCGGGAAGCGGCAATCAAGATGGGGTTATGCATATAAGATTATTAACTGCTTAAGTTTTGTAAGAAGAATTAACATTATGGAAATGATCAAATTCAATCAACTGCAAAAATGAAGATTATATATAAACTGAAATATAAATCTTGAAATCAATTAATAGGAATGGAGTACATTTTGTGTTTATACAAACCAAAATGTCAGCCTCCGAAAGAATTGTTCAGGGAGTCTGTGCTGGAGGACAATAGGTCACTGTGTCACTGATTCAACGTTTGCGATAGTTACGCAACGCAACGGCCGCCAGACGTGTGCCTGAGCCTCCTGGACGAATGGCGCGACCGCGAAGTCGCAGGGCAGTCGTCCAGAAGAAGGTAGGCACACAGCGCGCCATGGGGGCATTCCACAGCCTTTGGAACCGGTAAAGATTGAGCAGGGCCGCGCCAAGGTAATTTCCGCCCTTATGCAAATTTTCGTTTGTCACCCCCGGGTTCTGGTGTATTGAATTGTGTTACATAGAATTTACTTAGTAGCTAGTGCACCCTTTTGACTGTGAAGTTGAGCAGTAACTTCAGCCGCATTTGTAATAAAAGTAATCGATATTAAATTACACCAAATTGATGAAAGCTTCGAAAATTGTATCGCTAATACTTATGTATTAGTGAATTTTTCGCATCTGAATGTGACACAAAAATGTTTTTATATTTGTGAATAATAGAGTAAACGTTTTTCAATTCAAATAAAAAGTTGCAGATATTAAAAAACGCCTAAATATTTGTATTATTCACAAATGCTGCCTTCTGCGATCCGCTAGCACTAGATTCGCAGCCGCCCTAGGTTTGAGAAGGCCGCAACGCCGGACACAAGTAGGAGAACTGGCCATTTCCCTGAGTTGCCCAATTCTTGGGCTATTCAGATCCCAGTATAAAATAATTAGAAGGAATGGTGCCGTGAAGGAACACACTAGCAACAGAAAATCTCCGAGCCTCCTTGCGAGATTTTGTCTCATTTTCTTTAACTGTTGGGACAGCTCGCATCCGTCTCCTTGTTATCGGCTAACTTATTGTGTACTATCATCTTGTGTAGACTTTTATTACAAATGCATTATTATTTTATTATTTTTTTTCAACTATTACACTTTCTCTTCTACTTGTACCCAATCTTTTCTATCGTTTGAAAACCTCTTTCCCTCCCGACTTGTTTCATGCAACCATATACATCCGTCGCCAATGATCTTATTTGCCTTTTTTCCTCTGCCTGCGTGTACGCATGTTTACCGCTTACCCACGGGTTACTCACTTCTCTCTCGCCCCCGTTGCTCGCCTTCGCGCGTGGGCCTCCATTCGTTTTTTGCTCGCGTCCCCCTCGTGGCCTCCTTTCTGGCGCGGACGCTTCCCCACCGCGGACGCCTGGCGTCGCGACGCACGCGAAATATGTTGATCGAACGCCTGCCTCCCTCCCCTCCCCCTCCCCCCTTCCGCCCGCCCGTCACCCGGCGTGCCGTGCCGGCGAGGAGTTTGCGGTAAAAATGAAATTTGCAGACGGCACCGCAGTCAGTGCGGCGCCCGCAGCCCGCGGTTTTTTCGTGGGGGAACCACAAAGCGTAGCTCCCCCGATCTAGACGGACGAAATATATTTGCTTTGCGGCTCGTGGATTGAAACTGTTTCCACAGAGCTGGCGGGGGGGGGGGGGGCGTCTGGCGTAGCGGCTGGCGCAGCGGCTGGCGCTCGCTTTTCGCCTCAGTGTATGGGAACTCGAATCCTGGGAACTTGGGCTGATGTTCTCGACACTTTGGAAGAATACTCTAACGGTGGGCTGCTTCGCTCGGTAGTGTGGTGTGGTTTCGGGCGCGTTCTTTCCTTCCTCAACCTTTTTCCTCTCCTACACACACACACTTTCTTATAGTGCCACACATGTCGACAGACCAGTCAGGAGATTACAGTTTGTGGCGGCTGGGGGATCACTATCATGGGAGTTAGCGGAGATTTTCCCCGCTGGATGCTGAGATCTACTCGACTTCCGGGGTTTTACCAACTTGGTATCTCCCACCGGCGGGGCACTGTCCCAATCGGCACAAGCTCTTTGTTTCCGAGTGGTCCCGAGCAAGGACGGACTCAGTATAGGGCAAGCAAGAGGAAGGGAATATCGCGCACGGTCACCGGCCGTTTGAGAGGGAGCGTGTCCGGGAGACCCTGGCAAACTACCGATGAGCGCAGCGGTTCGCTAGGTATCTCCCCCGACCGCGCGTTGTGCTCCACCTAGCTCTGTGTCCTCCCGGTCAGAGGCACTGAAGTGTCATCACTTGATCCCTTGAGCGACCTAAGCCGCTCCCAACCCTTCATTCTCAAAGGAAATAGTCCTCACAATTGTACGGTCTGCAACAAGCGTGATGCCCCAGTGACAACCCGTGCCCCAATATGGCCTTCGAAACGATTTTTTTCGTGAGGAGTAGTGTTGGCCAGTGTTATTGTTTTACGTTTCCAACATTGTTATCTATGTTTTGATTTCTAACTTACAATACGTTGCAAATAAAGTTTGTATTCTTCACACAAATTTGAGTTGCAGAACGTAAGATAAAATATTTAGCCGTGAGTGGGAAAATCGTATAAATAATATTTAGTCTAAGTTTAAATATTGTTTAATATTTTCATTGTGAAGTTGTGTAGTTAAAGCATTTGAAAATACACTGTCAACGTACTATTTTCATCACAATATAGCTTCTATGTAATTTTTTTCCAAGTCTTTTGATCGGCTTTATATTGTGACTCGTTTTACTAATCATTCGGAGAACGGGTAGTCACATATTGAAATTTTTCATAATTGAATTTCACATCGTTAGATTACTCAGGTGAACACCAATAACATGGCAAAATAAAGTGACGAAGATCTATGGGCTTTTTCACATGCAGAATATGACATTGTACCCACTGTGCCCTGTGGTGGCGGCCGCCCCGTGCGTCTGTTCACTGTCATTTCCACGCGGTTGCTCTGTCGCATTTATCCCGAACGTGACTGTAATATTCATTTATTTGTGTAGGCTTACACATTGTTCCGGCCTCCGTTTTTTCCTCTGTGGGTGGAACTAGCGAGCGCACCGTGCTAGAATACAGGAGCTTAGAATACAGGAAATCAGTAAAAATTTTCAGATTGGATTGTCAGATTAGATTGATTGGTGAGACCCCAAATCCGTTGGTTTTCCCATAATTCACAGAATTGCGAATTTAGCCTAGTAGAAATTTAACAGTTGATGTATATACATGCGAAGTATGAAAGGAGTAGATTTTAAGATAAATATTTCAAGTTTCATTTAAAAATCGGATCAAACCTTAAATCTACGGAGTTGTATTATCCCTGTGTAATTCTTCTACATTGAATAAATTTCACAAACTATCGAGATACTCAAGGTACTATGTAAAAAGTATCCAAAAGGTGACAGAGATCGGTTGTTCGGCACTAAGAAATCCTAAATAGCTTATCAAAAGCGTTTTGTGGCTCTCACCCGCAACCAAACTATATAAATGAGGTGTCAAAAGAAAGTGAATTTCACGCAGAGTTCACAAATTGGGTTTTAACTTTAAGAAAATACAGAATTTGTTGAAAAAAGCGCGCAAAATGTCAAATGAACCCGCAACACACGGACAGCATTGTTAAAACCAATATCGATATATAACAGCAAAACGCGTTGTAGGTATTCAAATCCTGAAATTTTTAGGCTAATGGCCTCTGAGAAACGGTCCTCCTGGATGAGAGCTCCTTGGACATTCTATTGTATTTTGCTGGCTCCGCGCTTCTCGACACTACCCACCTGTTCAGAGGCTTGCAAAATCTGCTATAATTTGTGAAATTAAACTAATTATTTGTATTCTAGCCGATTGAAATGCACGGGTGTACCCCTCTGTTCGGCCAGAAATTTAATAATATTGAAAGAGAGGGTTGTACTTGCCCGATCCTGTATTTCGCATGGACAACTTTTCATAGCATTCTCAAGAGTAAAAAGCTTTCGTTATATTATTGTCACTATCAAGTAAAGCGAAAAGCAAACTCTCAAGGAAAGTTGTATAATTATTTCAAATGTTTTTAAGGAAGTGTGAATTGTTCCAAGAACAACTATTCTATAATACTAAATAAACCTTTATTGAAACTTTGTTTCAAATAGGAGTTGTATTGATTTATATTTTTATTAGGTATTCTGTAATTACATTGGTAGTTACCTTCATACATTTTTTGAACAAATAATCATGTTACGTTAAAAACACTCCCCTTATCGAAATAGAAGGTTAGGGAAGAGACTGCGGTTTAACATACGAGCTCTCGCACGGGAACGCTTGTACTGGCATAATACAGCAACAACCTTTTCGAGGACGCAATATGTGTGAATATTATCTTATTTTAAAACCATACTACGATATTTTAAAATAAATTCTTCGATAAAATCGGCGGAAAAAGTAGAAATATTGTGAAAATACACATGGCTGGAGAAAATAAAAATAATGTTTCACAAAAAAATAGTATTTTACTTTACAGTCAGAAGACGCATTACAACATACATCCAAAACACACACTCAGCATATATACAGATCACAAAATGGCACTGCAAGGGGTGCATGTTTAACAGGCCCTTTAAATAATCCTGTTATATATGTGATGTCGAATGAAACGTGTTTTAGTTTCATTAACTTTATATTATGTATGTATGTAAATACTATAGTACCAAAATAAACTAAGCCCTACCCTTTTTGAAAATTTTCCTCCTTGCATAAAATTCATTAGTAACAGTTTATGTAATTGGATATGAAGAGCATAGCAAAGTATATATCGAAACTTGCTGTAACTACTAGAGTTTTTCTAGGACACACATTGTAAGTTTCTACAGATTGGAGTTTGCCACTAGTATGAAGAAACATTAACAATTCCTCGAAATGTTTCAAAAATGTTAATTCCTGCGATCATATTCCATTCCGGTCTCATTTGCGCATTGTCAGTTTCACAGTTGGGCTCCAATACGTGTGTGATGTGGACGCGAATCGATGTTTGATGAGGGCATGTTATTAGAAACATAATGAAAAATGCAGCTTTCGTTATCTTCCACAACGTAACACAATGACATCCGTATGACACTTGAAATCGACGCGTGGAGTTAATAACGTATCGCCTCTGACACAAGTAACCAACTTTTGTAACCTTAATTTAAATACAAACGCAATACAATTCGATACAGATAGCATGGAATAAAAAGAAAAGAACTCTTCTGAAATAATTAGCCTAAAAAGCAAGATTTTTTTGGAAGATCACGCATCACTTTTTATTCTGTTCTGTCGTATTCTGTTGTGTTTTTATTCTGTCTATTTATACTTTAACTTGTTCCTTACTTCCGGTTTGATAATCGGGATATACATTAGCTTTTGAGGATCCGTAGAAACTGAGCTGAATTGTAGCTCGCAAAATAGTGCAAAGTCATAAGAGTGTTGCGTAGGATTCATTTCAGTTTCACAGTCATTGTGCCGTGGTTCACATTTACTCCGAATTGCCTTAAGTGCATTCGAACAATTAACACCGATTAGTTTCCTTTGGCTTCACATTCGAATGTATAAATTGTGCGTGCATTGCCAGAAATAATGTTTTCGCAGGAAGTGCTCGTCAGCTGCTGGAGTTGGTAAAAGTAGAACTTTACGTAATTTCCTGTAATGATATCTTATATTTGACATTTAAAGAACGCCATTTTTACACTGTATACGTACTATAACAGTACCGGTGTTTCGTTAATTTTCAACATTTTCTTTTAAATCTTTAATTGAATATCAGTAATGTGCCTTTTTAAGTTTTTCTTCAGATATACACATATTGGTTTAGCTTTAGGCAATTTTTTTTGCAATTTTTCGAAAATTGCAAAAGTTCATTTTTTTGTGGCGCCTTCCCAGAAATTTTAATATTTAGGACAGATATTTTCCGTAATAATATATGTTCCTTAAAGTAAGGTCTTCAAATAAGTTAATATTCATTCGAACATTTCTCTTAAAATTTTCTTGCCGTACGTAATAAGAGACGGTAAAAACATGGTGCCAGTCCCTTTCCCGACTATAATTTTTTTTCGAAAATTGCAATAAGATAATATTTCAAAACAAAATTGAAGCTAGAGATTTTTGCCTCAGACCAAGTATGTTGTGAAAAATCAGCCCATTAAAAAGGTTACGTAATGGTTTTTTAAAAAAAAGTGTTTTCGTGTGGTTTGTGCTAGGAAAGTAAGCAATTTTAGAAATAATGATTCTCTCAAAAACCGCTCAAAATTTAAAAAAGATTTACGTAGAGAACGAGGGATGCTTAAAATAATGCCGTTTCGTGATCTCTCTGAATTTTCGAAACTTGCAATTTTCGAAATAATACCAGAAAGTATGTGCTGTAGTAAGTAGCTGTAAGTAAGCTGTGTAAAGTAGCACCACTAGTTTTATTTTTATTCCAGAAGTATAAAAGATCCGTTACATGAAATCGTTCATAAAAAGGCATCTTACGCCTCAGATAATGACATGCTTGTCGGTTATGTCACGAATGATTTCTTCATCACACATTCAGCCGATTGTAGTGAGATAATCGTTAGGATGTAGCAGTAAACGGAAAAAGCGACCGCCGTTTTTTCACATAGGTGTCAAATACCCGTGACGTTACAACGCAGTTGTTTCCCCAAACTAACATTGATTCGCTTATAAATTTATAATACCGTTTCACCAAAAATGTGTTTGAAACTAGTTAATAATGTTGTTTTATTACATTCGTACTAATTTGAAAACACGGTTTTAACGCTTTGAAAACGTATAATAATGCAATTACACTTCTAATTATAATCTAGTTGTCTAAATTACTACTTCTTCATCAGTTCATTTGTAACCGAACGGAGCGTGTTCTGCCAAATTCGCGAACGCCACTCCTTTCCCCAGAACGCCTTCGGCGCATGTTGTCCCCGTTTCCGCCTAGTCTCCCCGCCGCGCGCGCATCCGAGCCGCCATTCGGCGCCGCCAGGGCGTTTGTCGCCGCGCTCGCGGCGGCGGAGTCTGCGCGGGGTTCCAACGCAGGCGAGGGAGGCCGCGTTGGCTGCTGCACGTTCGTGTTTTACGGCCGCTCGTCCCTCGCTCGCGCACGTCCCGCGGATCGCGCAGCCCGCTCGTTGTCGCGGCGGCGGCGCCGGGAGACGTGCATGGGGCGGCTCTTGCGCCGGGGAGATGGCGGGGGCGGCGGTGCTGCTGCAGCGCACGGTAACCGCAGTGGTGGCGGAGGCGGTGCAGCGTAGCTGTCAATGGGCTGACAAGGATGGCAGTGGTAGAGTAGATTGTAGAAGCGGAGATGATGGTGTCGGTGGGGATTGTAATAGTATCGGTGAGGGAGGTATTCGTTCTGTCGTTTTTAGAGCGGATGTGTTCAGGAAGAACTCTTGTGTAGGTCACGGTGTTTGTGATGGTGGCGGTGGAGCGGGTAGCAGCCGCAGTGGCAGAGTAGGTATCTATGGGAATGAATGATTGATTGAATGAATGAATGATTGATTGGATTTTAAGGGCGCTTCAACTGCTGTGGTGAGTAGCGAGATATCCATGGATGTTGTCTGTTGTGCTGCGACCGATAGCAATGGGAAGGTTGCAGTGGTGTTGGATAGTGAGGGGTTGTGATGATAGTAGTGAGGGAGGGAAGAGTCCATTCGTTGCTTGGGTGCAGATGTTTACTGCGAGGACTATTCTGTGGTCGTGTTGCGGAAGGCAGCTTCATTGGGGTTCGCGGCGTTGGCGTAGTACGAGGCGTCCGAGGACGGCTGTTGTGATGGGGAAGGCTGTAGAAGTAGAGCTGGTCGTTGCAGTATTGTGTGGATGGATATGATGAATGCTGTATTGGATGCGATGTTTACCAAACTCGGGTAGCAATTTCAGAAGTGCTGTAGCGTGAGAAATGTGTATATGGCAGGAATACTAACTATATCAACTATTAATTATTCTGTTTGATTGAAGAGAATTCCTGGCGATATTGGGTCATATGAATAAAAATGAGCACTTGCTCATGAGTACTTGCTCCGGAGCAAAGTGAGTCTACTCCGCGGCACTGAGCAGAAGCTTCATTTCGTATGAATAAAAACTTTGTATGTCTCCGAAGAACTTACTCATGTCTCGCGAGCATTTGCTCGTCGTGAACAAGTGATAGTGCAGGCTAAGAGTTTTAAAAATTGGGTTCTTGAGCAACAAAGAGGTTACATACGTTACGCGCGTCGCGCACATTTGTGCGGAATAAAGAGCAATAGTTTGTCTCATTCTTTAAATTCGAATATGAATAGCAGTAACGAAAAACAGGCGCTAGTGGCCCAGCTAATTTTTACCGAAATGCTAAGTGAATATAAAATTATTTTTGAAAAGAGCCAGCTTTCAGAAGTACGCTGTGGCTGAAACGAAACATTACAAGGTTTCAAAAAACAGTACCCCGAAAAATTCCGAGTAGAAAAGAGCGATGGCCAATTAACGTAGAAGATATGCAATATGAAAACGCGCCTGAAAGCAAACGCAGATAAAAATCGTACCAACCATACATTGTACTTTTCGATTCGGCAAAGATTCTAATAGTCTACATCACGAGAATTTCGCCTAATCTTGCATTTTTTTAGTCCGCTGCATATGCATATCAACACACGGTAAAAATCGGCCAATTTAACCTTACTTTTCAAACGTGAGTCTG
The DNA here is from genome assembly GCA_038098605.1 of Gryllus longicercus. Classification (NCBI taxonomy): domain Eukaryota; kingdom Metazoa; phylum Arthropoda; class Insecta; order Orthoptera; family Gryllidae; genus Gryllus; species Gryllus longicercus. The sequence goes on from JAZDUA010000500.1 coordinate 323,587, forward strand.
CTACTTAGGTCCCTCCGAAATTTTGGAGCAAGTGCTCACTCTAGAGAGTAAACGCTTAACTTTATTCATACCAATTCTGAGCATTTGCTCGCCGGTTGAGAGTATGCTCAGAGTTGAAGCAAGTACTCAGAGACTGAGCAATTGTTTACCCACTTTATTCATACGAAACTGAGTAAGATCTCGGAAACTCGGAGCAAAGAGTACTTGCTTACTTTTATTCATACCACCCATTATTTTTTCAAATTAATTGTTCTATATAATTCAACCGGTGTGCATTATAATAATTCCCGTTTAAATACAATATAATAATCAAACAGTGGAAAAAAGAGTGGTGCTTAAGTTTGAATAAACAGACAATCATGAAGTACGATCGCGTTTCCTTTCATCCGACACCTGTTTGAAATTTCTCAGATTACGAGGGGGTGCTTATATAACTCGACTACGTGATTAGTATTTCGGTGTGCGTCAACTGTAGTCTTTAGTCCCGTAAGAAAAGTGCATGTATTTTATCGGCGCCGACCTACACCTCGGCTGCGGGGGTTTCTGCAACCTGCGCCGGGACAAGCGCTAAGCTCCAGAGTGGAATCCAGACGTATGGTATACTGCATGTAAGTGTATGCATGGAGTGTGTTATGACCAAAACAAGTAAATTTTGTAAAACAGTTTTTTTATTTACAATTGCCGAGAATACAGGGAAAACCGTTAACATGCGACGTCGCCAAATAGCCAGGAGATTTACCGGAGACTTGTCAAATTCACCAAAAGCCGAGATCTCCAAACACGATGCCGAAGTCGCAATCCAAATACCCGAAGAGAAGGCCGTAAAACCCGCCGGCAGCGTAGTCGCTCAGTACTTGCACTCTCGTGGCTCGCACTATGAAGGACGACTGGCAACTGGCTTCACGGCTTGCTGCGCGCCGTATTATACCCTGTCAGGGCTGGAGGCTCGCCGACTGGCCCGGGCCGACGCTCGCAGCGTGACGGCTCCGCTGAGCCCGACGCAAGCCACATCCGGTCAGTGGTGTATTTTGCTGGGGCGCCGCCGCCTCGCTGCTGCGCCCCGGTGCCGGTTCTTTCAAAGAGGCGCGGGCGGCTGCTACAGAGTGAAGATAGGACAAGGAAGAGGATGGAAAGATAGCGCACGGTCCGTCGTCTGTTTATTAGAGCACTTCTCCGGCATATGCCTGGTTTGGATAGGAGAAACCACGAAAATTCTACCGATTAGTTCAGCCATACACTATAACTCTGCTTCAGAGAGGGGCTGGATTCGATCTAGCTGACAAGCAAGAATCGAAAATCCTACCACCGTTGGGACTCAAACCTTAGGACCTCCGGAAAAGAGGCATTGCAGTGCCATCAATGGATGTTCTAAACTCAAGACTTTCTCACGACACTCTAACAAACTCATAACTTGTTTAAAATATTTTATTAGATAAGTAGGGGCTAGTAAAAAGAACATATATAAGCATTTATAAAATTGTGATATTTCATAATATAAAAAGTTTCAAGCAAACTATAACAAAACGTTTTGAAAAACATATGTTCGATATTCATTACTAAGTTAAATTTGTATATTACGTAGAGATTTTCTTCTCTACTTCATCATGTGACACCGATCTTCTACATTGCCGGATCTTTATTTGACCCTTTCAATTTAATACTAATTAAAAAATGCTTAATACTTGCAGTTTTCAGTCGCTTATTTCAAAAGAAGTGTTTGGGCTCTCTGAAGAATCCGTGTTTTTAAAGAAAGAAATACTTTTTCACATCTGGGAAAAATAGATTTAAGTCAGTCTTCGCGTGTTCCATTGCTCCGAATATTACACAAGTGTCTGATTTTCTCTTTCCTGACCTAGCTCACACGTGTTAAATGAGCGGCCCCGTCCACCACGCCTCAAATTGTGTAACCAGACGAACTCGCGTCACGCTGCACTTAGGTGAGGGAGGTGTGGGAGGGTCAGTTAATGGACCCTCCTCGACACGTCGAGGGCTGCGGGGCGGTCACGTCAAAGGAAAATTGCGAGCAATGGTCGGCCGGAGAATGGTTGATCTGGCGCGAACGAGGCTCTCAAAGATGCCATTATCAACACCGTTCCGTCCCTCGTGTCCTCTCCCTGGCCCCCTGCCCGGGCTGCGCCCCCCTCGTGGACGCAGTCATAACCGCGGCGGCGCTCCCTCGGCGGGCCAGTGCTCGCGGAGGCGGCGCGGGTGCCGGTCTGCGTCCTGCGTCCTCCACGCGCCCCTCGAGCGCCCGGATTGGGCAAGCCGCTGGCGGAATGGGCGTGAGCGAGTCGGTGCTGGTGCAGCGGGTCAGGGCGCCGATCAAACGGCTACAGTGCGCTCGGTATGGCCACGCACTGGGAGAAGATGGTGAGAAGGTAGGACTTCTTTTCTTATGCGTATTCTCAATTTAAAGGCTATTTTGCTTTGTTTTTTCTTGGGTATTTTTAAAGATTTGGGTGCGTTTTAAAATCAGTTTTTTATGAAGTATTTTCAAGAGTTAATTCGCCTTGAAATCAGCGTTATCTGATAAAACGATTGAGTCAGATAATGTTAACTCTCTCTCCTTATATGTGAAAGTTTATAAGTAATGCATTAATAACTTCAGATTCATAATCAGATTCATGCCAACACTAAAGTTTTTAATATGATACTTAAGGGTTATCCGATGACAATGACCGAACGATTCAACCTTCAATGTTAATAATATAATATAAAGAATAATAGAACAAAATTTTACTTTATATTAAATTTAAGTTTCTTTTTATTTCAAAATTTTATTTATTGTCAGTAAAAGGTTCTCAAATTTAAGAAAATCTACGTGCTGTTGCTTAATTTGATAAATTCAATTTCCATATCGAATCTTAAACTCACTGAAAATGCAAAGACGACTGCAAACCTACCGAATTCGACCACCAGACATTGTTCCGATTTTTGGCAGACGTCCTACCCGAAAAAAACTTTTTTTTGTAGCATAGATTATAACTTGCAAATTTCCAAGTTTCTTTTTTGTTCGAGTTATTCAGAATTAACGATAGAATGACGGGAATGCAGGAAATTGTGTTGTACATTATAATACCGATAAAGCTTTTCTACGATTCCATTCTTATAGCAGTACTTTGAAGCGAGTATTTCATTTAATCCATCGTGTTCGTTGTGCATACAGTGCTATTGCTTAAAGCGAGGTATCGGTTTAAGTGGTAACGTATACAAAATACCCTGTGCACATATAGCCCTTTTAATTTATTGCATTTGATCACAATATTATATTTTCATCTTCGGAATTGACGTGATATCAAACTCTTTTATTAAGACTATATACATAATTTTAATTTCGTTTCTGAGGTCTATTGTAGAAATGTTTTCTATCTCTACTGCTCAACAAATCTACGAACAATACAACGAATTGCTGCAACAACGAATGAGCATATCTTTTGTTGCACTGTCATTGATAACATTCTTCTAAGATATGAGTTGCTGACTACAAAGTGATAGTATACGGTCGCATCTTTAAAAATGGACGTAAATTCTTTGACGTATTTATTCTTTGCATAAAAAAATTAATAAAAGTACTATTATAAGTCTTGAAATTATCCTTCTGACCATGTATGTGCTATCTATAGAATTAATATCTGAGATGAATTTACATTCATAGTAGAACAAGATTTGTTGTAGCAGGAATGTGGAAATGACGTTGTTCGGCTTGATGGCGCAGGATCTTGGATCTGCGTCCAAGGGTGCAGTGCCCCACGCTGCGGGTTCGCGTCCCGAGTAAGGCATGCGAGCTTTTATCACGGGGTTGGGTCGAGGGGTGCTTTCTCATACCACCTAGGAGCCTATCTTAACGTTCAATTCCTAATCATTTATTTCTCGTCTTCTGACATCCCTCATCCTCATGATCATCCTGCCGTCTTGCACACACCTACAGGAACCGCCGCTGTGATCTCCTGTCTCGGAAAGAGAATGCCACAAGGTCGTCGATTGATTCAAGTTGCCGGGCACGTCGTCTTCTATGGTAATTATTCCCGTTCATGTGGTTGGATCGTGGGAGGTGTTGATGGTTCTCTCCCTGGATGGTGAAATATAGCGCTGACCTATAGGTCGGCTTGCAGGGCCCCTAAAAAATCGCAAGTCTCCTCTATCCTCTACATTCAGAAATGAAGGAGAGTATGATCCTCATCATTATTCCACTCTGCTGAGGGTGCTCCTATATCAACACGAATATATACCAACTCCGCAGGAAAATTGAAAACACGACATGAAACCTTTATTGCTGTATTAACAGGTGTCACAATGTTAAATGTAATATTTAAGTTGAGGCTTCTTAAATATTTCTCAGTGGTACAAGATCTTCCGATTTGATTTGATTTCTCTAGTTTTGATGTCAATGACAGAACGAAATTAAATATTACTGCTTTTCTGCTCACTGCACTGCGATTCGTGTAGAGAGATAAATATACTTTTTTCAAGAACCAGGTACTCTCCAGTGATCTTTGATTGCCGTTTCTTAAAATATTTTAAAAAATTTAAGCATTTCCGTGATTTGTTTGGCCCGTCAGTTCTTGAAACATTTTTAGGTGATCAAAATCTGTGCTTCGCTAATAACAAAGAGCCGCCCGCTCCCCACGTCGGGTCGGGTGCGCCTCTGCCCAAGCCGGTGATTCCCCAATCCGACGCGCACTGCGCGGCGCGGACGACAAACTTGCCCCCCCCCCCGCGGATCCATCATTTTTCGACAGGCAGCGACGCACATTTGCCTAATAGCGCTCGCGACCGCAGCGCGGGGCCCAGGGGGCCAGTGGCGGCGGCATTGGCGGCGGAGGCCACGGTTGGAGAGGAGGCGAGGCGGGGGCGAGGCGGGGGCGAGGCGGGGCGAGGCGAGGGCGAGGCGGGGGCGAGGCGAGGGCGAGGCGAGGGCGAGGCGGGGGCGAGGCGAGGGCGAGGCGGGGGCGAGGCGAGGGCGAGGCGAGGGCGAGGCGGGGGCGAGGCGGGGGCGAGGCGGGGGCGAGGCGGGGGCGAGGCGGGGGCGAGGCGAGGGCGAGGCGAGGGCGAGGCGAGGGCGAGGCGAGGGCGAGGCGAGGGCGAGGCGAGGGCGAGGCGGGGGCGAGGCGGGGGCGAGGCGGGGGCGAGGCGGGGGCGAGGCGGGGGCGAGGCGGGGGCGAGGCGGGGGCGAGGCGGGGGCGAGGCGGGGGCGAGGCGGGGGCGAGGCGGGGGCGAGGCGGGGGCGAGGCGGGGGCGAGGCGGGGGCGAGGCGAGAATTGAGTCAGATTTATGATAACTCGGAATTTTTATTCAGAAAGCGAATGTCTGTCTTACGTTGCAGTTTAGTGGCAGTTTCCAAGCTTGTGTAGTTAATAGGTTCTCAACGACACCTTGATATTGATCTGTTAGGAGTCAGAACTAGAGGTACGCTTAAATAGCTATGTGTTTAAGCTTGACCAATACTCTATGAGTTTATTGGTTTCCTCAGTAGTTGTCTCAGCTATTAAGAATGTATCTAATGTCAGAATCGCACCTCAACAGTTTGCGTATCTGAATTCCTAATGCCTTCCAAACTTTCGCGTCTTCCTTTTCACAGTCATCCCAAACAAGACCTCTTCTGAATAGTGATGAGTATGTGGATCGCACCCATTTCTTTTTAATGAAATATACAATGCTTAGTTAAGAATAAACAACTTAGGCTTATTGACGAATTAAGAGCATGGGAATGAAATATCCTGTGAAATCTGCCATCGAACATAACGTATCCGCCGCAAACGTCGTATTGAATGACTCAAGATTGTTACGAACGTTTGAGAAGGTCTGTAGTAATGCTGAAAAGCTGGTAAGCTCTTCCCTCTAGCTCTCTGTCTCAATATGGGCCGTATGCTGGGATCCCTTCTGCCTACTCCAAATTCACTGGCTATACGACATTCATAAACAGCCTTTAAATTTTCTGATAACTGTCTCTCTTACATCCAATTATTACCGTTATCAAATCGCTGCAAGGTGACTATGCTTAGTGCATTACATAAGGTGTCTGTAGGTTCACCTGCGTGAAAGGACTAATCAGATCATCATATACGAGCAGAGGGGATCATAATTTCAAAATTAGAACACGAATGCAGCAATCTGAAACTCTTCTTTGTAAATCGAACAATGAAACAACGAATATATAATCGTACGCACTATAGCAAAATATTGTCGTTGAGCCAAAAAAGAAGTCTCAGATCAGCTCAAATTCGTATTAATTGAGCGCACCTGCAATTCACAAAAGCGATACTCCGTTTACTTGCTTTGTAATAAATGTAAGTTTAGAATATGTCCCTGCTTTTGGCGACAAATACCTATTTTCCTATTTAGAAGAGACGTTTTATAATACCATTGAGAAATCTCAGAAGGAGACCAGATATCCGATCCAAGAAATGTCAATTTAACCTACAAACATTGGATTCATTTCATTGGACCGTTTCTTCCATATTCATATTATTCCTTAGCACAAGGTTATACGTATTCACACAGTGATTTGTAAGACACAACCTCCCTATTAAACTGATTGATGTTAGGGTAATATGATAGACCTGCGCTATGAAGTGAAGTGGAAAACCTTATCTTAAACGTAAAATTCGTCTAACAGTTCTAGCATGTTACGTGACTGACACGATGGGTACCGTGACGTCTCACTCTTTAATATGTTCACTTGTACGCTGAGTGGCGGTTTCCATGGATTATCCGACCAATTCCAGGCGGATGCCGGAGCAGTAACGGAAATACGTTTGCCCCCCCCCCCCCCATCGTGCTCCCGCTTCCAATTTTAGGGCTTGCGATAGTCTAATTTTTTATCCACGTAATGACCATCCGACACTGATTTATAAAATATCTGACAATCGTCGACGATACGAAATTAAGCGATACGCTGGGAGACTCATGATACAAGACGTGTGTATTACAATAGGAAAATTGAATTAAAGAAATAAATTTAATTACTTACTGTAAAATGTAGATATTTTCTATAGAAAATACTATTCATTATTTATTTATGGTTGCATTAACAAGGCCATTAGCTACCACATGATTGGATTTTAACATTGGAAAACTATAAGGGGTTGTCAGTTGTCAAGAGGACCGCCAGGTATCCCATACGAACTTCTGTGTCACTACCCAGCGGCCAGAATTGGGAAGGAGTTAGGAAAGTGGTTGGGTTTAGGACGCTATATAGGTGTTAAAATAGCGCCTGTAATCAGGAAATACGTTCAGTCGGCAAATTTCTCGTGAGATTGTTCGGGAAAAGAACCTGAACCTTCTTGGTGAAAGTCACGTAACTTCGCTCTGAGCTACGAGTTATTTTTACCATTCATCCTTCCAAAGATATTAGTAATTTTTGTAAGTTAAATCAGCACGTTTTGTCGTAAACCATAAATGCTTCCTAAATACGTTCTTTTCTCTAATTTTTATTTCTTTACTTATCATGAATATTCTCTATAAAATCGAACAATAAATACCAATATTTCTAATATCAAACTTGTTTACATTCCTTTACTTTGAGCTAGTGATAAATGAGATAATTCTCTATTTACATTGGTTGAAAAGTATATTTGAGACATATTTAGCTATATTTTTTCCTGCGTACTCTCCTTCAAACATATTCCGAGTAAAAATATTCCCGAACAGTCCGTGACAGACATCTCTGACCGTTCCCTTGTAAGACCGGCCTCTCATTTTTGAATGCCGTAGTGACATTTTCTTCTTCCGTGCCTCTTCTCATCTATTTGTTCCTGCAAGGGGAATACGCGGTTCCATTCCAGGCACTACATCCACCCACGCTTTCCCTGTACTTGTTCCCTCGTACCTGCTCGCACCACTTTCCCCCACCTTCCCCTCCCTTCCTCGTCCCCGCCCTTTCGCGCCGGCGGCGCGCGCCCCGCGGAAATTGAACGCCGATATTGCCGCAGAAGTTATTATCAATTAACGAACGAGGGTTTCGGATTCGAAACCTATCCCCTGTGCTAAATGCGTTACTTACAGGCCGGAGAACAGCGGCGGCCACCGACGCTGGGGCAACGCTCGATCGTTCCGAGCTGATCGGGGAGATAATGCTTTGGCTGCGCCCGTCATGCCCCGTCGGGCCGTAAATGGAAGTGCGCCAGCGGAATTCGCGTGGAAATGTATTCAGTCAAACGCGCGATTTGGCGGCGACGGCTTAGTGGATCGACGGGCGCTTCCGCTCTTGAAGCGCCATCTGATGGAGCGAGAGGGGCCGCATCCGGACGCGCTTACCTTCGATACTTCCACAAAGCGAGGTAATTATTTGAAAATGACGACCTTTACCCAGATGATATGTCGTCTGTTAACATGCCGTCTTCAGTTTGTCGGCATTTAGCATGCTGGAAAAGTGTTTGGGGTGAAGTCATTTTCATATAATGACATGCATCCGGACGTTAAGTTGAATCACAGAAATGCGATGTTTCTGTGGAGATATTGATTTGCTTTGTTTCCCAAAATCTGTGCTGGAAAAAATTTGCGGTCATCTTGTTTCATATTGTTCGCAAGAGTGTGTGGCGTGACAGTAGTTAGCTCATCACCTGCCTTCCATTTGCCATTTGAGTATCAGGCTTTTTAATCCTGAGGTTTCACATGAAATTCGAGTGGTGGGCAATACTTTAAGTCTCCGAAATTTCTTTTCATGCAGTACATAATAGGATATATTTTAGTAATATATTTATTATTATTATTATTATTATTATTATTATTATTATTATTATTATTGTTATTATTATTATATCGCGATTTTTTAATTTGATGTATGATGAAGTAGTTTTCCTCCAACATTAACCGAAAAAATATCTTCCGTTTCTCTGAATAATTTATAGAACGTCAAAAACAGTTAAAAATTATGTGAAAAGTAAGACATGGACTGTGATGTTATGGCGAAATTGTGCAAGAGAATGAAGATCTCAGGTTTGATGTAGGTCTTTGGGATGTTTCTGATCAGCCCCTAACTGTGGGATATCAGCGTCCTCTGGCTGCAATAATGGACTAGACGGACGGTCTTGATAATGAGGCACAACAATCATTTAATTGTCGTACTCTATCTGTTCAATTTAGTGGACGTAGTGTAGACGTGTGTGGCGGCGGTGGTCCTGCCCGGCTGGATCGACAGGTCGGTAGCGCTAAGCTCCTCGCCCTGTGTGGTAGTGGAGGCCATGTACGCGGGGGCTTACTTGAAGAGGAGGGGCAACGGCGAGGATGGAAAGATCACGTGCGGTCTGTGGCACATTTGGAGGATTACTACTCGCAGGTGCCTACTAAAATTCTTCTATGATCGAATTGGAGCCATCACTCTCGCTGGTATTGAGAGTCCGCCTCTTTCGGGACACGAACCATATCATTGATGTTGCAGAAGAAACGAGAAGAATGCCACCGGTTCCGAATTAGTGTTATGGGAGTTTCTCACTTAACACTAATTCTCGTTTTTTACAGTGACTCACAGACCACAACCACCTTTGATATTGGTATATCAGTATTCTGTAAGGATTACAGACATGTGACTGTCTTCGAAACATCTTTCGTCTCGTTAGCATAGAGGTCAATGCAGCTGACATAAAACGAAAATAGATTACCGACTAGGGTGACAAATGCATTGCTTCATTTACTCAATTGCTGTGGAACTCACTTTCTTTGACAAACCATTTCGTACTTAATTTTTCGCCAGGTCGTACTAATGTAACAAACCCATTATATGCACCTAAACCTTTTAATAATTTTGTGAAATCTCATTCTTTGCAATTTTTCCTCATTCATATCAAATTGTTAAAGAGGTCTAAATTCCCGCAAAATTCTTTGTGTTTCTACGACAGCATTTGCAGTTTCCTCTGATTCTCCTAAACAATTGATTCCTTTGAGAGCGAGGAGCTTAATTTCCTATTCCGAATCTTACTCTCCATAATTTTATTGCCGATTCAAAATCCATATCAGATCAGTTTAACTTGAACTCAATTTTCCTCTTCTTCAGTCCCTAATTGCACTTAAGCGTCTTGAGTCGATTAATCCTCGTTGCATCCGCTTTTCTTACTTCACTCCTGGCTATTCGTATTCCATCCTTTAAAAAAACTCTCTTCCTATTTCCTCTCTGTTTCTCTTTTTCTTTTTCTTCCCCTCTCTATCTCTCTCTCTCTCTCTCACACACACTTTTTTCTCTCTCTCTCACTTTCTCTCTCTCTCACTTTCTCTCTCTCTCCCTTAATTTGTCTCCTTACTACACTTTTCCTTACATCTTTGCATCGCTCTTTTCTGCCGCTCAATCTCTCTTTCTCTTTCGCGCATTTGAAATTGAAGAATACTGTTGAGAATGAAGACTTCAAATAACGAAAAACATGAATACACTTGTTTTCCCTGCATTGTGTAGATAGTATACTTAAGATATCTTACAATATTTATCGGCAATAGGAAATCGAAACCTCCTGACTCCAATTTCCAAAATGTTAGAGCAGAAATAAAAAACTTATTATTACAATACTTGAAGTAATTCACAGGCGAATCCTTCTTCAGTTTTAAATGTGTAGTACAAATCTAGTATTGGTAAATTTAATCAATTCTTTAGTGACTGATATACGATTTGGAGAATTGAGTTATAAAAAGAAGCACCGAAATTAATTCGTTCATGAATTTGCAGCTTTGAAATGAGAAGTAACGAAACTAATAAACTAGAAAAAGAAAATGCATTTTATTTTTACATTATTATACTTTTTATCTTGTGACTAATGCAAGCTTCAAAACCGAAGTGAAACCTAGCAAATAATTCTTTGAATATATTATTGTTAAAGTTTTACAATTTCAAACACAGGATTTCAAATGTGCGTAAACGAGACGAATCTGTCAACATTTTGCTTTATTATGTGATGTATGTATGTATTTATCAGTTTATCGGTTTAATTCGGTTTTTGCCAGCTAGCGATGTTCCCAGGCCTGGGTCCGCCCTGCCCAGCGCACTAAGCTTGCCTGGGTTTTTTCTTTCGTCACAGAGCTGTAGAAACTAAGACGTTGCCTTAGAAAGCTACCGCTCCATATTTGCTCCGGCAGAGAATCAAACATGAATTCGCCCCCCGGAGAGCTAACACGATGTCTCTGTGCCACCTGAGGGGTCATTTTGTTATTTATATTGCATGAAAATCGACTATCACGTGACTAGTGTAAATGAAAATTCCAGTGATGTTCAAACGAAAAGTAACTTAAATAATATCTTAATTTTTGCTTTTTGAGCGAAAATATTATTTTGAATTTTAAATTTTGATTTGTTTGCAAATAAATAACTTCTGATTCCGCAAATGCACAGCTTTTATAAACATTACTATTGCTTCAATCATTTTTTATTATATTTTTGAATCATTAAGGAATTTATATATATTTTCAAGAGGCGTCGGACGTTTTCGTATTATAATATTACGTAACCTTCACCAACAACACTCTAATGAATGTGCTGTTTAAGATGTATTTGTAACTATGTATTTGTCACTGTTACATTCCAAATACTAAGGACACTTTCGGAAGTACCATCGCATATAGTATATCTGGTGGTATGTCGTTATTTTCCATTCAATAGGCAGCGATGATGAATTACTTGAGATTATTGTCCGATTTATATCTAGACTAGAGACAGATGATCAACTGTACACGGTTTTTTAATCAGGATCTTCGTTACGTCTTTAATTGTTTTTGGTATTTAAGGTCGCATCAACTACTAGTGCATTAGCGACCACTACTGCGTGTAATGGTATAGCAACTAAGAGGATGACACAATATGATGGTAGGGATGTAAAAGGACGAACACAATACAACCATGCCCGAGGCGGGACTCGAACCCGCGATCCTTCGGTCCGAGATCGCTGCGGCACAACTACCTTAGCGATCTCGGCCCTCCGGACCGGCACGTCTTTAATTCTAGGCATCAAAGCTCTCGATTGGATTACCGCGTCACAGGTGATGATCTATCACAAGTCACTGTATTTTAATCTGACAGTACGTTCAGACACATTTTATTAGGCGCCATACAACGTCAGGGCAGGGTTGTCATGCGTCACGTGCGGGCGAGGTTGTTCGGTCGGGAGGGCGCACTTGGAAGAGGCCGGCGCCAACAAACGGCGAGGAGTCCGGCCAAGGTCAGGACGACCTCGGCGAGCCACCGCCCCGCCCGGGCCCTAGTGCCATCCTCCCCCGCGCACCCACTGCCCGTCTTCTTTGTCTGATCCGCCCCCACCCTCCCTTTCATCTTGTCTCTACTTTGCTTTGTCGCGCTTTCTCCTCACAAATCGTTCCGTCGGAGTTTTTCGTTTGCGTGATTTCCATTGGCTCTTCTTTTCCTTTTCTCTCCATCTTTCTCTCTCTCTGTCTCTCCCTCTCTCTCCCTTGCTCTTTATAATCTTTCCTCGTTGTCCTCGTCCTGCCTTCCTCGCTACTTCGTAGCTTCTCCTTGATATGAATTTCTTGCTCTTATTTCCTAACAATTATCTACTTGCTCTTCTCTGTCTTCTCTTTTGTCTCACCTCTTGTGTTTCAGATACACTCCGACGTGCCTTGGCATATTCGCGCCTCAACGTTCCAGTCCTTTCTGTCTCTTGTAGATTAGACTCTGCTCTCCCGTCCCTTCTTTCATTGTGCTCCGCAAGTCGGTCGGCACATTATCCTGCTCCGCTGTACTGCGCCCAACCGCGCTTCGCTCCGCTCTCACCGCCCGCACCCCCACTCCACCCCACCCCGCCCTGCCGTCCCGTCCCCGCCCAGTCCCACCCAACCCCACCTCTGCTCTTCACCACGCCCCCCCGCTCTGCACCGCCTCGTCCCGCCAAGCCCGCTACCCACCGCGCCTCGCCTTCCCCGCCACGCCCCGCCCCGCCCCGCCCCGCCCCGCCCCGCCCGGCCCCGCACTGGCCTGCACGGCGCCGCGCAACTCTGCTCCGCCCCGCTCGCACAATGAAGGAGCCGCCTGCTCTTTATTGAGACGTGTAATTAACGCCGTCGGGTGACATACGAGCGAAATTCAATTTGTAGTGCCGCCGCCGCCGCCGCCCACCCCTCCCTCCCGCCGGCCGGAAGCACTTCGATTGCTGTCGCCGGCTACTTAACGGCTGCGACGCGGGGCGCGGGGGTGGCAGCGGGCGGACTGGCGCCTGCCAGACGCGGCTGACGCAACGAAGAAATCAGAATACGGGAGAATTATGGAGAAGAGAAAATAAGGCCGCGGAAACATATGGTCAGAAGCATGTTGTTGAAAATGTGACGGAAACAAAAAGGGTGAATCACTTTTATACGAATCTCTTAATGGGCGTTTTTGAATTTTTTGTTTAAACTTGGCTTGAAATCCAGAAGAATAACCGATTTTGAAGAAATGAGTGCCAGAGGAAACGAGGTTGTTCGACCATAATTTGCTTCGAAATACATTTGCTCCTTTTGCTGTTTATGTCTTGGGACATCGTATATTAAGAGAGTCGTGTTAATTTAGTAGTTTCTTGTTTCATGTACTGTTTTCGATTTCTTATAAAACTTATGTAAGCGCTTAATTTGAATCTAAATTTCAGAGTAAAATCTCGGTTTTAGTGCCTTAAAACTGTGTTGTTTTGTTTATATTTCTGTGACCTTTCTGTTGATCTTACCAATCAAATTATGTTGATGATAGAAAGGGCAAGATAAATTTTAATTATTTCTCTGAATTAAGAGAAGTCTTCTATTGGTGAGATAAATGAGATTATTCTCATTTCGGTTAATTAATTACATGTATTAATTGTGATATAACCGCAAATCTATATGCGGTTATGGCTACAAAGAAATCCGTAGGACCTGACCGATTTCTGGACAAATTTAGGAGAGGAGGCCATATTCCGTACTTTAAGAGAATTCTTCTAGTTACTATCAATAATGGTAATAACCGTAATGGAAAAAAATCTACATTGATTCTCATTTACAAAGGTGGGGATCGTTCATTAATGTCCAATTATAGACATATTCGCTAAATATCTGTAGTACGTAAAATATTAGAACATGAAGTTATCTATTATTTGCTACGTGTATGGAACAAGAATAACCTCTTAGTTAAAAACCAATACAAGTTTTAGATCATGCTTAATAAAAGTATCGAATCGAAATAGACCCCGAGCAGTCATATGGATTAGGACATTTCTCCGGGATCGGAAACTGAGAGTTCATATTGCTGACTTTTCTTTCCGACGAGGGCAATGCGGCGGCCGGCGACCATCAGGAAGTGTTAGGACCACTTTTTTTTGTATATTAAAGATGGGTTACCGAAATTCGATCGACAATGAAAACTTTTGCTGACGGCTGCATTGTGTATCGAAAAATTAAAGATAATATTGACATTGATCAGTTGCAAACAGATATTGATGAATTGTTGAAATGTCCCCAAGAAACGGAGTAAAAATTAATCTATATAAAAGCCAAAAAAATAATTTTCCTACGTCTTTAATTCAGAAAACAATCCAAAATACAATATGTAAAAATAAAATTCCAGAGCTAAGTAGCTGTAAATATCTGAGCTTAATAATTTGAATCGACAATACCTAAGCTGGTCACGTTACATACACTACACAGAAGGCTTGAAAAACACTTCCTTTTGTTATACGCGTATTACGGACACAAACACACAGGCTTGAACTAACTTGGTTTGACTCATAATGGAATGCGGGGTTGGGGCCTGAGGAAGGTCAGATTGATTCATTAAACCGAGGGCAGAGAAACGCTCTTAAATTCGCGGACCAAAACAATGGGGTGAATCTTAATTAAGAATCTGATACGTAGCAAGTCAACGCGATATTTTTGCTCTTTTCAAGGCATACTCAAAGCAACCGACATGCCATGTTACCTACGTAGGGGCGACCTAACAAAATGCAGCAAACAAAGAACGTATGTTGAAACTTCAGCTTGGTAAAAAGGACTGTGGTTGACTGGAACAATTTCTGTACAGAGGTGGTTGAGAATCTTCCCGGGGAGCACACAAATTAGTCGTTCAAGGGTTCTCAAGAGTACGTGTAGAGTGCACAAATTGGCAGTGAAGTGCAGTAACGTGTAGTGAGGTTTTTCAGAATAGAGGAAGGCCAACAAAAGTGCAGCCAAAGTTCTCCGCATATACTTACTGTTAATGTGTAAATGTTTTTAGACAGCGAAGGGATATGCTGTGAACCAAAGATATGGGTAGAGAATGCAAGAGGGGCACATTTTACCTACTGTTTTTATTCTAGAACTACAGCATCGTTGATCTAATATCATTTTTTTAATTAAAATGCCTCCCCATAAAAGAAATCGTGCGTATTACAGCAATATATAATACTGCTTTGAGACAAATGTACTTTCCTGATAAACTGAAACACGCCCACATTATACCCATTCACAAGCCTGGGAAAGCTCAAAGTGATCCAAGTAGCTATCGACCGATTATTTTGACACAATGGGAAAGCTATGTGAAAATGTATACTCTCCAGCCTAAATTCTTGCCTCAGTTCAGTCACCACTTTCTGTTTGCATTCTAACCCCTTTTGTCTCCCTATCATCAAATCTTACGCCGAACTGAAGATAACATCGAAGGATACCATGACCACAAGCACACCGCAGCAGGTTTGCTAGATGTAGACAAAGCTTTCAGTACCGTCTGGCACCCAGGGCTAATTTTCAAATTCCGGAGTGTAGGTACTCCATTATATTTTTCACGCATCATTGAAAGTTTTTCTTACCAACCGCACATTTTCCGTACTTGCCCCCGAAGCTCCTCCGCACCTTCCACCGTCAAAGCATCTCCCCTCTTCCCCACTTTATTCAATGTCTACACTTCGGATATACCAATCACCAAAATACTTCAATAGCTCTATTTGCTGATAAAACAGTTCTTTATTCCTCCAGTAGAAATCTTTAATTTGCCGTGAAAGATTTGTAGCATTACCTCACATTGTTTTTCCAACTGAGCCAAAAAATGGCACATTGATATAATTCCTAATAAAAGCCAGGCAAATATATTTACTCATCGTAGACCAGACGTCCCCCCAAGTCTCACGTACCAATAACAAATCACACATACATGGCGGCAAAATATAAAACACCGAATAACGCTAGCGACTAGTAGAGTCCATTTAAAAATATCAGCTCCCCTACAACTACATGTTGCTATTCACCCGTATAAAAAATGACATGACTCACACTTTCCTGGGCTTCTGTCTGGGTTTCCGCGGCCAAAACAAACATCAACAAAATCCAAATTTTTCAAAATAGGTTCCTACGCACCATTGCAAAAGCTCCTTTGGTACATTCCCGATGCACAATTACATAATGAACTGGGCATTACACCCATCCCCGTCTACTTCTCCCTCTTATCTGTAAAATTTTGTTCCAAACTGTTAAAGATTCACTTTCACATAGGTAATCAAAATTCCCCCATAGACATAAACCGATGAGTTTTTCGCTATGAAGCACATGTATATAAAACCTGATTTCTGTGTATAATGTACCAAATGATCTTTGACATATATGCGGGAATCGAAGACGGGATCGCGGAATTGAAAGCTATCGTGATACCCATGAGCCACTCGATGGTCCCATTATTTTATTTGCGTTTTCGTACTTCTTATTTATTTTTATACGCATTGTTTCTTTTCATTTTTATATTTGTTCTTATCAATTGTTTTGTTAATTCCCAATGAATGTATACTAATTTACGTGAAATAATAATAATAATAATAATAATTATTATTATTATTATTATTATTATTAAAATTATTATATAATATATTATTGTAATTTTAACGTCCCTTCATCTTGAAATAATTTTGTAGTCCCTCTGACCGGGAGGTTCCAGGTTCGAGCCCCGAAAGTGTCAAGATTTTCGACACTAGCGTTCAGCTAGGTCGAATTCAGTCACTGTCTGGAGAAGAATTCTAGTGGATGGCTGATTTGATCGGTAGTTTTTCGTGGTTTCTTCGATGAGCATCAGGCGAATGCCGGAGCAGTACCCTAATAAACGGGCCATGGACAGCGCGCTATCTTTCCTGCCTCATCCTTGTTCTATCCCCATCCCTTACACACATTTCCATCAACACTACCACTCCTTCTGGGAGAGCGTCCGGGGGCTTTTAGCTTGTCCCGGCTGGGGCAGTGCCTCGCTGGCGGGAGTTACCTGGTTAGGGGAACGCCCTGGTTAGCCGACGGTAGCTCAGCGCCGGGAAGACCACCGCCACCTCCCGAGCATAAATAAACATTACTCTGATGGTACTAATGACCTGAGTAGTGGGCGCGCCCAGAATCACTACCAATAACTCAATCAATCAATTTTAAGAAATCTGTTTTTTAAATATTCTATGAAAGTAGGGAATTCATTTTCCAGCGAAATCACATTCAGAATTCCCGGTTTCATAGCCTTCAAATGAATATTGATATCTTCCCCTCCCTACTAAGCAAAATAGATTTTTTCCTGAACGATGAAGGCGAAGAAAAAATTGGGTATGTGAAATTATCGAGATGAAAAGTGTTTTCCTGTTGTTTCGTAGCCAAGACTTTTTGGCTGTATGTGGATTTCTGTATTGAAGTTATAAATATTCTTCATTGATGAACAAACGATATGTTTCCGAATAATAATAATATTTAGCGGATTTTCGTTGTCTTACTCCATAAATATCTTCCGAGTTCATAATATTCATAGTGATATGAGTGGTATCATTATTGTACTGTTATCTTTCATTTGAACATTAACATTACACTTAATTCTATATTAATGTCTCAGTTACTTAAAACGTTTTAGGAAAATTTGTCATTTATGCTCCACTTAACGAAATATCAAGATAGTTTTCGTGACTTAGTAACGCTGTGTGAAAAATCTTTATCTGCAAAGTTTTGATGTTTTGATGCAAGAAACCTCTGTTCTCGCTTTACTATCTGTGAGGAATGAAAGTAACCCGTATACCATCAAATAGAAGATAAAGGCAAAAGTGGTGTTACTCATATTCATTACGATCTTCATGAGAATCACAAAAGTTCCGTTGTCTCACGCATTTCAAACACCATCAGCAATAACTCCTAAACACCCCACCCTGATTTTCCGTTGAGGAGCCCAGTAGGGTCATCATAGTACTTTTTACAGTGTATTATTTTGTAGATATGTACTGCAACCAAAAATTCTGTAAAGTGGCGATGTATGCTGCATCAGGAAAGTATTTAATAAAACAAAAAAATTTTTTTTAACATCTGCTTTATTTGCAATTTGTTCTACACGAACATTCGGCAAATACAATTGTACATATATTATCGACATGTAAAGAAACCATACAATTCTGGTTCTTTCTAAAAATGGTTTTAAACTAATTGTCCAGTTCAGAGAGAGAAAGAAAAAAGACAAACAAACAAAAGCAGCAATAAAAAACAAAAAATGAGAATCACATGTGTTTTAGATAGTTCACTCATCAAAATTTAGTTTACCTCTTCGATGGGCTGGTCAGTGTCTTGTCTTAGAAAATAATAGACGAAATACGCAAAAAATAGAATTGTCTTAAAATCCATTTATAGAAATTCTGTTCGTAAAATGCGAGGTACTGTATAGTCGTTTGGCTCATTTGCCCAAGGTTTTGCTTCGCAGAGATATCGTAGGAACAACAAATTGCGATGACAGATTTACATATGTAAATGATCACTTACATGGTGATAATTTTAAACATAATGAGAGAAGAATATTTCATTAAAATGCAAAGTTACTACTTCTAATAGATTCTATCCAACAAAAAGAATAAAGATAAATTACACTAATACGAGTATAGAAAATAATGATGTAAGTAAATATTGATATGAGTTGCAAGAGTTCCCAGAGCTCAACAACCCGCACACAGATTGCACTTCTTCCCGTATAACGTCACACGTCACACTTGTTTTAGCTCATTGTGCAGATAAATTAATAAATGGTAAAAAAAAGTTCAACTGCATCTTGTTAATATTATGATCACATTTTCGCAAATTTTGTTTAGTTCCCAATTATGAATTTTTTTTTTTAAATTTATTGTCTACCTGTTCAACATACATGTTTTTCAGGGATGTGAATACAATCATATATAACTTTTGGTTTATTTCCTAACTGTGGGCGCCCTAGACGGATGCGTTAAATGTTTTTGGTTGTTATTATTATTATTAATTTAAATTATTACGGCAGTAGATTGAGAGTACAGAGAATGATCGTTGATAAGATTGTTCGATGAAGGTTATATTATTTGAGGCCCATTTTCTGCTATTTTATGGTGGTCTGAATCTGTCTTTAGGGAAGCGTGAGTTGATTCGTAAGTTCGGTTCTGCTGTGCGTCCAAGGTTGAAAATGGAGGTGCTGGGAGATGAGGGGAGTGATGTGAAAAAGTCTTCGGACAATTTGGTAATGTGTTCTTTTATTGTCGGAATTTGCAGTTCGTGGTGGATTTGCTTGTTCGAAATAAACCATGGCGCTTTAATTATAGTTCTTAGCGCTTTATTTTGTATAGTTTGCAACAGGTTTAAATTAGTTTTTGCTGCATTTCCCCATATTGGGCATGCATAAGTCATAGTTTGTCGAATTATTGACTTGTAAATTAACATTCCGGTCTCTATTTTAAGGGAGGATTTTTTGTTAATTAGTGCGTAAAGTTGGGAAAGTTTTGCTTGTGTTTTTGTTCGTGTAGTGTAAACGTGTGTTTTCCAGTTTAATTTTGTATCAAGTTGCATTCCTAGATATTTCGCTGCTGTATTATTTGCGGCCCAGGGAATATTTTCGTTGTTCAAAATTAACTGCGGAGGGGTGAGGGGATGTCTTAGGGTAAAAATTTTCGCCTGTGTTTTATCTGGATTTATTTTAATTCTCCAATTTTTTGCCCATTTATTGAATATGTCAAGGTCGTCTTGTAAGTTATTTCTAGCTGTCATAACGTCCCCGTGCTTGGAAAAAAGTGCGGTGTCGTCAGCGTAAAGCGCTATTTGCGAATCTATTAGGTGTGGATAATCGGATATATATAAATTGAATAATACCGGTGATAATGGGGACCCTTGGGGCAGCCCTGCTGAAATCTGGCGTAAGGATGATATGGCATCGTTAATTTTAACTTGGAATATCCTTTGATTTAGGAAACTTTTAATAATTTGGAATAAGTAGTCTGGAGTGCCTATTTGTCTTAATTTGTAGAGAAGGCCTTGATGCCATATTTTGTCAAACGCTTTGGTGATGTCCAGGAATATTGCGATAGTGTGTTGTTTGGCATGGAATCCTTGCGCTATATATTCGGTAAGCCGTAATATTTGATGTGTTGTGGAGTGGTTAGGTCGAAATCCAAATTGCGTGTCTGGGATTACATGTGTGTTTGTCAAGAATTTTATTAATCGTTTTAGTATCAGTTTCTCTAATAGTTTCGACAATGACAGGAGTAGGCTTATTGGTCTATAGTTCGCTGGATCTTTTGGATTGTTTCCTGGCTTTCGGAAGGGTAGCACTGTTGCAATTTTCCAATCGTTGGGAAAGTATCCTAATCTTAATGCTGCGTTAAATATTGCTGTAATGCCTGCTATCGTATTGTTATTTAGTTCTTTTAGAACTTTATTAGAAATAAAGTCATATCCTGCTGATTTCTTAGTTTTCGATTTTTTGATTTCTTGTTTAATTTCTGATGGGGATATGTACTTTATATTGATTGGAGCTGTATATAGTGGTTTCTGATTGAATTCCTCTACTTGTTTATTAAAGTGATCGTTTTCGACTGGGTTTGGGTTGAACGACTTTTCCAGGTAGTCAGCTATAAGAGATGTTTTCTCAAAATCAGAATTTGCCACTTGTGAACCTAGTTTTATTTGTGGAAATTCTTGTTTTTGTCTTTTTATTCTATGTATGGTAGACCACATATGCCTAGATGACGGGTGAATTTCTTTTAGAAAAGTCTGAAAGCTTGCATATCTATGTTGGTCTAGTTTAGTTTTAACTAGTCTCGTCAGTTTGTTTAATTTTCTTTTTAAGTCTGGTCGTCGTGTCATTTGCCAATAGCGTCTTAAATTGTGTTTACTTTTGATTAGGTTTATGATTTTTATTGGGATTTGTTGCTTATTTATTGGGTTTGTTATTTTGAGATATGTGGTAGAATTTGTGAGGGATCCTTGAATGTTGCTGACTAATCGTTTAACTTCATTATCTAAGTCATTTTCAGATTGAATGTTTTGCGGATGTTTGTAGTTAATTTTTAAAATTTCCCTGAATTTAAACCAGTTAATTTTACCTTTTTGCTGTTTATAATAAGATGATAGATAGAGAGGATGAAATGATATGATTATTGGATTGTGATCCGAATCTAGTTCAGGAATTACTTTTTGGTATAGCGGAAAATCAATATTTTTTGTGATGAGGATATCTAATATGTCAGGAATTATATTATTGTTGTAAGGGTAATGGGTGGGTTCTATTGGAGCCATAATACTTAAATTGAGAGTGGTAGCTAGATTTAGTAAATTTTGCCCTTGTGGGGTTGTTGTGTTGCATCCCCAATCGCAGTGTTTGCTATTAAGGTCACCTATTAGCATGATATTATCGTTATTTCCAAAAATTTCATTATATATTTTTCTAGGGAATAGCTTATTGGGAGGTTTATACGCCGATATTATAGTTGTGTCTTTGTTATTTATTTTGGTTTTTATTGCTATAGTTTCTAGGTCGTTGCTCGTAGGACTATTGATTAACGTATGTTTTATATCTTTGTGCACTAGTATGGCCACTCCTCCTGCGGCCGTTGCTGAGAGACGGTCGTTGCGATAGATATTAAAACCTGGTATTGAGAACTTGATTTGAGGTAACAGGTGGGTTTCTGAAATACAAGCTATTTTTATGTTGTGGCTTGTTATAAAGTGTCGTAATTGATTTTCTTGCCTTTTTATTCCGTTCGCGTTCCAGTTGAGAATGTTTGTTTCTGGATTTTTATTTTCGTCCATTATCGAGGGCTGATTGTATTAATATTTGTATTTGTGGAATGAGTGCGTTTATTACTTGGTTGATGATTGTAGTTATTACCTGTTCTTGGTGTAGAGGGAGATTGGAGTTCAATGTCGGGGGGACTTGGTTATTAGGTCTTTGAGGATTTGAAAACCAGGGATTTTTGGGAGGTCGTTGCGTTGGGTTTGTTTGTTGTGGATGATTTTGAGGGACTGGTTTTCGGTCAAGGTATTTAATCTCGTGGGATTCTCTGTTATTAAAAGCCTGTCGTCTCTGATTATACCGCTCTGTTTGATTTTTAAGCAGTTTCTGATATACTTCGCATCCTTTCCAATTGGCCGTGTGATTTTTTCCACAATTAACGCATTTCCGACTTGTTTCTGTTTTAGGTTCCGTGCATTTAGAATAATGGTGGTTACCCAAACACCTAACGCATCTCGGAGCGCGCCCACAGTTAGCCTGAGTGTGATCAAATCTCTGACAGTTCTTGCATTGAATTGGTAATTTTTGATTGATTCTAGGAAATACCCTAATAACACTATATAAAAATCTATCTAATGCTAGAATGCTCCTTCCCTTGTTGTTGTCCTCTAAATCTACAGCACATGTTGTTAATGGTTTTCTGTCTTTTCCGTGAAGGCGAGTAACTTTGATTACAGGGTATTTTTTAACTAGTTCTTGAAAGATTTCTATTTCACTATATAGTGTGTGAATATCCTTAATAACAATTGAGAATGTTTTTATGCTTGGGTCACGAAACGTGTGGTATTCAATGTTGTTTTCGTTGCAAAATTTACGAAGATCTCTGAAATCTTCTATTGAATTTAGTTTTACTTTCACTCTGTCTGCTTCAATTTTTGTTGTAAAATCTTCTTTTACAACACTTTTAATGTCATTTATTAACAGTTGAAAATTTCCCGCTTTGTGAATAATTATAGGGAGGATTTTTATCACTGTCTCCGCGGCACTGATATGTTCGTCTTCATCTGTATCGGTATTTAATGTTTCGAACCTGTTTGCTGTAGGAATAGCATATCGTGAAACAGATTCAGTTTTTTGTCTTTTGCGCTCACTTTGTTGTGTTGGGGCAGGTGCACTATGTTGCAAGGACGGCCAACTAGAGCGTTGGCTGTTTTGTACTTGCGTTCGTAGGTCCTGAAGTTGCTGTTGCAATTGGACCAGTTGTTGGTGCTGTTCCTGAAGTTGATGCTGCTGCGCCTGTATTTGCTGATGTTGCTGCTCTATGATGAGCTGCTGTTGGTACTCCATCGAATGTTGCATGGCGTCGGGCGTACTGTTGTTCACGGCCTGCATCGCTTCTTTGATGCTCTGTCCGAGGTCAGAGCACGGTAATTCACTATTATCTATTTTCACTAATGGTTAAAAATGCGGAATAACTTTCAGAAACACTGGTCACTTCACGAGCACTCGCAACTCACTGAGTGCTCAGCTTGACGCCGACTGAACTGACAAGGTAGCGCTGCGGTCACAACCTCTCGCCACCGCTGTCAGCGCTGAACTGAATTATGAAATGACGCTGATGGCAGGACAAGTAAAGATTTTGCAGAAAAATGATCAAATGAATCGTAAAGTAATGAATAGATGAAAATCTACGCATCCCCTTCCGCCCGACGCGTGCCGCGCTGCGCCCCGAAGGCCGCGGGCGCTCTCTTTCCGCAATTATCGCCAGGCACGGAGGTGCAGTGCCAATCCGCCGCGAGAGGCGGGCGGCCGCGTAAGCGGATGACGGAGCGGCCGCCCACTCCGCCGATGGCGGCGCGCAGCCGTCCAGACGCTCTCTTGATGGACTTTTCCACTGACTTCGCTCCGGCCTTCAATTTCGCTGCGATCACGTTACTCGGCCAGCGGAGCACGCCTTGCTCCCCCGTTTCCTCGCTTCCATGATCTTATCACCCCCTCCCCCCCACCTCCCGCCTGCATGCAAGACTTTGATCTTGTAGTTTTTACAGTCGCGGCACTGTGTAGGATGCTGATATTATTGTATCATCATTGTTGAGATGCGGCACCTGCATCGAAACATCAATGTTCGAAGTTGTAGCATCGATGTTAATAATACCTCGCCCTAAAACCATCTTATGTTCTATCATTCTCTTTCCTTTACCGTGTTCGAATTACCAATGGCATATTACAGAAAAAGAGGTAAATTCAATTTGAAGTAGTTATTTAGTTACTTTTAAAGAATGGGCTGTTGTTTGAAAAGTATACTTAGGTAGACAAACAATAAAACAAAAAAGAAAACCAAAATGCCAGTAGACGCGTCCAAGCAACATTTTCGTAAGTAATTGTTTTGTAAATTTTTCCTTGGTTTTGTGAAAGAAAAAGTATAAGTTATTCTTACCATTTAATGAAATGTAATTAATTAGTAAATTCAACCAAACTTCCTACATTAATTTGTACGAATGTAGAAATTAAATGTATCATAGTTTGAAATGTAAATAATAAAGTGATTCCCCATTAACTCGATGAAGTTAATATTCATACTTGTCTGCTTATCATTAAATGTTACATATTCAAGAATATATTATAATAAATTTCTGCAACATTGTGTTAAAATATTTTGAGGTTTTAACCTATCGCAAGGCCATAAATAATTTGTACATTTTCTGATCTTGCAGGGACATCAATGACGACGTTCCTTTTGTAAGATTTAGTTTAAATTCACAATGTTGCTCCGAGGGCAAATTGTTATCTATATTCACAGATATCAAAATAAGATAGCATCATGTTCATGGGCAGGCAGGGGCTGTTAGAGGACGCAGAAGTTTCCACCAAGTGACTGTGCATGGCGACGATGTGGAAGAAAAGTTTTACCGGCAGAGGTGGCTCAGGGCGTCAACTGATGGCACAGCAGTACCTTTGCCCGAGAGATCCTAGCGTTCGAATTCCCACGGTGCCAGTATTTTTTTGACACAAGCTTCTCTAAGCCGTATTTAGCCGCTGTCTGAACGAGAATTCTAGCGGCCGACGGTTCTCATTGGTGGTTTTCCGTGGTTTCTTCGATTAAACCAGGCGAGTTCCGGGGCATTTCCCTCACAAACGGGCCACGTACCGCGCGCAATCTTTCCATTCACTTCCGTCTCCTGTTCTCACCCCTTACTTACGCCCACACACTCACTAGCACACTTGTCGGGAGCATAAATCGGGGAAAATTCCCGGAAGCCGATGTATGTTGGCGCTGGATCTCGCCATCCAGCGTGGGAAGATCATCGCCCTGTCCCGCGATAAGAACATACCCTTCGCTTTCAGGAATAATGAAAGTAACTGTTGACGCGCCCGGTATCACCAATCAATCAATCAATCCAATAATGTTTTACTGAAATAAGATGTAAAAGATGAAAAAGTAACTATTTAGGTAAAGAGCCTGCACCTAAACAATGATACAGAAATAAAACTTGCGGAGACATTGGCCCTTCCACCCACTGGTGTACGACTCTGCCAAAGGAAGTAGATATTTCGCTGCCAAGGCGCACGCACACATCAAAATAATTTGTTGATATTCTCCGCGGTCAGTGAATCCAGATATTCGCATAACGCAGAGTTGCAAAAAGTCGTCCCCCGATCCAAAGAACAACGAAGACACTCCTGTTTGCGATGGGGTCAAGACGATGCGGGCGTAAGGTGTAGGCGGGGGATGTGGGCGACGGCTCTGAGAAGGAGCGGGGGCGGTGGAGCGGGGGCGGTGGAGCGGGGGCGGTGGAGCGGGGGCGGTGGAGCGGGGGCGGTGGAGCGGGGGCGGTGGAGCGGGGGCGGTGGAGCGGGGACGGTGGAGCGGGGACGGTGGAGCGGGGACGGTGGAGCGGGGACGGTGGAGCGGGGACGGTGGAGCGGGGACGGTGGAGCGGGGACGGTGGTGCGGGGACGGTGGTGCGGGGGACGGTGGTGCGGGGACGGTGGTGCGGGGCCCGTGGTGCGGGGCCCGTGGTGCGGGGCCCGTGGTGCGGGGCCCGTGGTGCGGGGCCCGTGGTGCGGGGCCCGTGGTGCGGGGCCCGTGGTGCGGGGCCCGTGGAGCTTGACTGGTGGCAGGCGGGCGGCGGGGAGCGGAGGCCGGCGAGCGGGCGGAGGCGAGAGCACGCTTTCTCGCCGGCTGCGTCGCAAAGAATCATCCAATTGCAGCGCTCATGGCCCTAAAGCACTTAGTCCATTGACGACCGCGCACATCCGCCTGTCTGCGGGAAGGGGCGGCGGCGGTGGCGGTAGAGGTGGTGGAGGTGATGGCGGCCTATGGAGGCGGCAATGACGCGCCGGCGACAACGATGGCGGGAGCGATGGCCGGGGCTTTTCAGGTGGGAGCTTTCGAGGCGTCAGTGCGGAAACGTCGACGGGCTGGGCGAAAATTCGAAAAAGTGACTCCCTCCAAAATGTAGTAAATAGGTTATAGTAAAATGCCTTGTTTATCCAGAACATGCAGATTGTGCAGTCATGTTGCGCTGTGGGGAAAGACACGAAGATGCATTGGTACTATGGCGAACTCGAATATTGAATGAAACGATATTTAGACGTTATTTTATTGCTTCCACCCGTCCTATACGATCATCTACGTAATAAGTACCAGAATGTTTTGGTTGAAGAAACCAAATAAGTTTTATTTTTTTCATTATTGCTGCCTCGGCTTTAATGTAGAATAAATTTTAAACCGAATTTGCCTCAAACTTTTATTAAGATTTTTTCTCGGGATAATTCTGTAGGTTTTCAATATGGCCCAACTGGCTGAATAACTGGAAGGTAGGCTTATCTGAACCGTATTAGAAATCTAGCAGTGTTGATATTTGAGCAGAGAGACAGTGCTTATTTTTGGTTTTCATGCTCATTTGAATAATGAACCTGTTCATTAATTATACGCCTATACTCTTATGGCGATCTTTATTTCTCGTGTTGCTTCGTACTTACTTAGTAAATAGAAAGTATTGTGATGCTGTAATAAAAATTGCCGGTTCTTCGACGTAAAAGCGATTATTATGGGGCCCTGGTATCGAAAAAGTTGATAATTCTGGTTCCTTTATGAAGTACAGGACTTCCTCTAACCGGTCGAGCATTCAGAATTCACTTTTGTGGGCCTTTGATACAAAAAAAATCGTTTTGACAGCAGAACGTCTTACCATGTTCATCTGTCCGTTCATAGTCAACGCTACTGCCTATACCGTTGAGATGATTCTCCAAAATTCACATTTCGTAACCGATCTAGACGAGCCAGAGGCCGTGTCAATTTGATACTTTGGAGTACATACAATTTGGAGTTTTGGAGTACTTAACGTAAGCCTCAACATTTTCAAAATATTCTAAGAATGCTCAGATATTTCTCCTCGCAAATCCCAAAAGACGCTTAAGAAAGAGGTTATTTATGTTGAAATCTCTGAAGTTTCGAAAAATTGTAAAAAGTTTGTTCCTCAACATATCTTAAAATAACGTCCATACGGTATTGTTATTCGAAAATATGTTAATTTTCACATAATATTGCATGAAATATAGGTAATGTTGAAGCAAGTTTTTTTTCAAAAAATGGAAGAAAACCTTTTCTTTAAATTATCTCCTGTGATGGAGCATTAGACGTTTCAAAACGTTTCAGGTCCCATTTTTGGGTAAATGTATTTTTTAAATTACAAGAAGTACATATTGCAAAAATAAAATATTGAGGTTTTTTTTCAAGAAATCTGTTCTAAACAATGTGATTTTAAAAAGAATGTAAAGTTCATGAAAAAATCGAGTAGTTTTGCGTAATTTTTGCTTAAAATAAAGGCAATTAATTTTTTAAAAAATTTTAATATGGTAATAACTTTTTTTTCGAATTTTTTCCTTGGATAAAGCAAAGGACTCGTAAAAGATGACGCTTGTCTGATTTTCAACAAACTATGAATTTTTGAAAAATGCAAGGACATTAATTGCAAAATTACAATTTTGAGGTGTTTGTCTTCATTATATTTTTTCTTTAAAACGAGAACTTGAGATAATGAAAAGAGCAAATGGAAATGCAATTGCAAATGAAAACATTCGTCTTTTTTTAAAGCGCCGGGAAGAACCAGTTTATCTAAGCTCTTGCTGGTGCTAGAGGCTTTTTGAATGGGAGATAAGAGCGTGTTCCTATTAGACCCGTCGCCGGAGAAGATACCTCCATCTCTTGGGGTACTGCCATCTTTCATGTATTTCATTTACACACTAACGAAATCAACGACCTTGCTAGTCGTCCACCCGGCATCAGTACTCATTCACTGGTTAGGTATGGTTCTTGAGCTGTCTCCATTTCGCGGCCCCTCTGCCCTGCTATCAACGCGGGTCGTTGGAGGCGGTATCAAATGCGCCAACCACGCGAGTCCAGCCGCGCAGCCCAGCGACCACGACACGAATCCGTGGGGTCACGCAAGCGTGGGCGGCGAGGAGTGCTCTTCTTCAAGTCAATTGGCTGGCAACGCCGTGGAACGTGTTTCGTATGCGGAATTGCCGCGACAGGAATTGGAGCATTCGGGCCAAACAAAAATCTATTGTTGGTAGAACTTGTTACAAACTTCAGAGATTGATGTAATTTCTTGGGAAATATAAATACTTAAGAATAATTTTATTTTTCATTACATAACTGTGGAGTGATTAAAACGTCGTAAAACTGCGCATAACAATTTGCCAATAACTAAATTTCATTTAATACCCATTGATAGTATTTTGTCAGTACTGCCACAACATTTGGGTGTACATATATATTATTGATTCACGAATATTTAGATATATCAATGTATGTTATGAAGGAAAAGTAGTGTCTTCTTGACAAAAATCATGTCATTTGTAGAAATGTTTTACCTTTACATAAGTGCACTGATATCACTGAAAATAGAAACTTTAAGTAATATTACCAAGAAATTTATTGGAAAATTTTTCTTAGTTTGATGCTGACGAAACCTACTGCAGATTTAGAAGAATTTCGAAACGAGATACCTTTGGAAAGTGAAAATATCCTCGTCGAATCAGTAATTTCTGGTCTCCTCGATCGACTTAGTGAATGGAAAAGTGAGGTTGATATGCTACTTTGCTAAGTTAATTGCATTTCAATACCTCATTCACTACAAGATTAGGTTTCAAAATAATTTCAACTTTTCCATTGTGCTCTGCCATGTGCTTTTCTTTCTAGTTTCATAATTAGCACACACTTGTGGAGGTCTTGTATATTCGTCATACTTATTCCCCCTCTGCCCCCATTTATAAAGACATAAAATTTTTAGTAAATGGTAACTAATTATGTTTCCCTTAACATCAATGCTTCGAAATAATCCAAGCATTCTTCATCCTTCTGTCGTGCTCTCCAATTTATTCTTAAGTATTCTTTGTAATCATATCCCGAAAGCGTCGTTTGTCTTAAACCCATAAAAATATCGAACTACCCCTAAAGAAAGAAACGCTTATCTTAATTCTTCAGCAAATAATCGCCATTCTGTCTTTTCGAAAAAAGAAGAAGAAGAAGGTTTCCAACAGTACTATTCTTCTCGTTATTTCCTTGCTTCATACAACGTAAAAGACGAGAAAACTAGAACAATGGAAACTGAAAAGAGCAGAGCGAACCCCGCGTGCGAGCACGGGCACGTGGGGCCGCACGCGCGAGCGTGTTGTAACCACCCCCCGCAACATGTGAGCGGCCGCACTTGCATTCCCTTTTGTGATGCGCTCAACAAACGTTGGACGCCGCGGCCCCCATTAGCGGCCTGTTAGGCGTGGACGCAGGCGAGCCCGAGAGGCCTCTGTAGAGGTGACCTCCCGGGGGCACGTGGCACCGCTCCACAACGTGAAGTTATGTAATAATCATCGCACGGACTGAGGTGGTTCAGGACATCACCTGCTGTCATTGCGTGGACTCTGACCGGGAGGCCCCAGGATTCGTCTCCCGGCGGTGGCAGGATTTTTGACTCCAGCTAGATTTTTCATCCTGGAGCTTTTTTCAGCTTCAGAGAATGCCGATTTCGATTATCTGCTCTGGAGACACGTATTAACCTTTACACTTACTCCTCCGTCTGTGGTCAGCAGACTCACAAGGCCTTCCGCGACAACACACATAGATGAAAGACAAGGACAAACATCCATGGCCACGACCCGCGACCCCGCGCACCGAGGCGCTGAGTCGGGACACGGTCTAGCCCCCTAGCGCAGTTAGTCTAACGAATAGCGCAGTTGGACTTATCTAACGGGCCATGGGTCGCGTACACACACCTACAATTGCATACACTACACTCTTTCTTTCTTTCTTTCTTTCTTTCTTTCTTTTTCTTTCTTTCTTTCTTTTTCTTTCTTTCTTTCTTTTTCTTTCTTTCTTTCTTTTTCTTTCTTTCTTTTTCTTTCTTTCTTTCTTTTTCTTTCTTTCTTTCTTTTTCTTTCTTTCTTTCTTTTTCTTTCTTTCTTTCTTTTTCTTACTTTCTTTCTTTTTCTTTCTTTCTTTCTTTTTCTTTCTTTCTTTCTTTTTCTTTCTTTCTTTCTTTTTCTTTCTTTCTTTCTTTTTCTTTCTTTCTTTCTTTTTCTTTCTTTCTTTCTTTTTCTTTCTTTCTTTCTTTTTCTTTCTTTCTTTCTTTTTCTTTCTTTCTTTCTTTTTCTTTCTTTCTTTCTTTCTTTTTCTTTCTTTCTTTTTTTCTTTTTCTTTCTTTCTTTCTTTCTTTTTCTTTCTTTCTTTTTTTCTTTTTCTTTCTTTCTTTCTTTCTTTCTTTCTTTTTCTTTCTTTCTTTCTTTCTTTTTCTTTCTTTCTTTCTTTCTTTTTCTTTCTTTCTTTCTTTCTTTTTCTTTCTTTCTTTCTTTCTTTTTCTTTCTTTCTTTCTTTCTTTTTCTTTCTTTCTTTCTTTCTTTCTTTTTCTTTCTTTCTTTCTTTCTTTTTCTTTCTTTCTTTCTTTTTCTTTCTTTCTTTCTTTCTTTCTTTCTTTCTTTCTTTTTCTTTCTTTCTTTCTTTTTCTTTCTTTCTTTCTTTTTCTTTCTTTCTTTCTTTTTCTTTCTTTCTTTCTTTCTTTCTTTCAACGAAAATCTATTTGTTATGTATTATTTCCTACCATGTGCAAACGACTAAAACATAACTCTTGAAAAAATTGGTTACAGTCACATTTCCCAGCATTTGACGAACTATTTGTTATCAAAACTAACTTGTTCCATTGTGGCAATTTTGTGAGAGGAACAAAAATATCCTCGCGTCAACATGCAGTTCGAAATTAACGGAATGTTGTCTCGTATTCTATTCTCATAAATAAACTGGATTTGAGCCGTCTCTTCTGCCACTTTAGCCAGTGTGTCTACATTTACAGTGCATGGAAATGTGTATTGTTTCCATACATTTATGCAATATTGTTTTAATATTTTCTAATTATGTTTGAATGTCAACATTTGAAAATGATTAATCAAACGAAAGTAGTCAGATATATCAAATATGGAATAATTCGGCTAGTACTCCTAGTATTCTAAGGTTTGGTTCTATGGTTTCTGTTATCTACTTCTAAGGTTTAGTTATCCTGCCACGATGTCTAATCATTGTTTATCAAGGAACTTAATTAGAACTCGATGTGACCTTAATACGTGCGACGTGTGATTCAGAGGCCATCAACATCAGTGGTCAAATAGGGGTAAAACTCATTGGGCTCTCAGATTGGTTGTTTCTCTCAAGTGTCAATCACATACTTATTTTAACGACCGTAGACAACCAGAAGAGTAAAATCACAAGCTCAGCTCAGCTCAGCTGATTCCCCACGCGGCCACGCGCTCGGCGAATCACGTGACGCGACACCACGCGACACGACACGACACGACACGACACGACACGACACGTATGCGTAACGGAGAGCTCGTCGGAGGAGAGAGGGCAGTCTCATTGTCGATGAGTGACGGACGACTCTTTAAACGAGGGTCGTGTGGTCGTGCCCCCCGCGGGGGGCGCAGCAAACGGGGTCGCTCGCGGACGGGGTCACCTTGCAAGGGCCCCGAAGCGCCAATGGGCGCGCGGCGCACCGCAGTAAGTGAAGATTATTCAATCGAGATTAGTCAGTCGGGGCTCGATTGAAGGAGCCGCTCTCTTGACACGATTCCTTGGGCGTTGGGTCGTCCTTCAGATGCACCGTTGGAGATGGAAGATTGCTGTCGAGAACGATGTTGTCACTTAATGGGGGAGTGAGGCCTCTGGCTTTCATTGGTTGAATGCAGATGCAGTTAGACTCCATTACTCACTATCCGTAAATTTAACCTCGATTGCATTTCGGGAACGCGTTCGGTTTGTTGCTGGGATCTGTCACGTGATGTGGGTGGAACACAATTGTCCTATCGGCAGTAATTGAAGTAACAGGTCGTTTCAGATGATTGCTTTCGTGTGATTCACTTTATGCGAAGCCCCTGTCTGAGATTGAATGGAACATGGTATGTTCTCTGTATGGTGAATACTCATTTTCACACATTAGATGGTATTATACAACTCGTAATTGTATAAATTAATTAATGTATTCACTGCACGGACGGTTCTTTAAACCAGGGTCGTATTGATGTCCCTCGACGGGCGACTATTTCAATCAACTATCAACTTCTTGAGTTTTTGTATCACCTCCAAAAGTTGAAGTAGGCACGCATATTGGCACAATGCATTTTTTCTAAGGAACCTGACGGGATGGAAATTATTCATAATATACTGTAATATATTTATCATCCGTTGGTGTGTTCCCGTGTTTAATTTCTGGTCGGGGCAAAAATAGTTTAATTTTTAATTTTAATTTTCCGATTTAATTTTCTTGATATGATTTTGGCGAGCAAGACCGTATTCATTTTCCAATTTTTAATTTCATCTTTAGTCGCCTCCTTTGACGATAACTTCTGGACGTGTGATATTTTTCTTCAAATTCTCAAAATAAACCAGCTACATAATTGCGAATTATACGACTTGAGTCTAAAATAGAACAAGCATGTGCTTGAACGTATTTCAAAGCCAAGACGTTGTAGTAATGTTTCACAAATTTAGTAAATATGAGTATATGTCGTATTATCCTACAAACACAATTGATGCTTCAATCATTTTCAGTATTATCTTCTTTTAAGTAATAATGTCTTTACTCTGTGAGGGGAATCCCATGAGCTGTACGTTACAAGTAAGTTACTTTCCGTGTGTGGAATAATTTACAAGGCTTCCGGCGAAAAAAGTACGAAAGAGATACTCGCCACGTACGAGATTTGAAACCATGATACAGTCCAAAACACGAAATTGATTAGCATTTTTTTCCAACACGAATTCAGGCAGGCAGTGCTAAATGAATGAAATCTGAATTACAAGTTAATCATTGTGTCGACGTTGTGATTTTGAAATGATTATTCCTTTCGTCTTATTCTTCCTTACTGGATTTGAACCATATCGCCATCTTATACCCAGCCAGACCAACAGTGAATCTGATGTAATTTTTGCTATAACGTTGAAAGAATGCTCTAATTTCACATTGCAGCTTGCGGTCTTTCTTTGCGCATAGTCTTGGCCGGTGCTCCGAAAGTGTAGACGTCTGTTTAAGATTTCATTACGTCTCCGAGTAGGGAAATCTTGAAGGTAATGTTGTGGAAGAGAATGGAGTATAATTTATTATTTCCGTGCTTTCACTCCGCTTGGCTACTTTCCAATGCCACGTGTTGTCTGAGAGAAGAAAATTTGGAAGATGATGCATATCAATCCATTAAAATGTGGAGATAATTTCATCAGAGATGTGCAGACGCACGTGAAGGCGAACGTACGCGGCACAACATGAACTGCTGCATTAACATCAATTAGTATCTGCGAAATCCATTCATAATAGTAAGTTGATTTTTTGGTTAAACATACATTGAGCTGACAAATCAAATAGAATAAAAGTCTAAAACATACGTTGCAATTCTCATGTACACTTAAATGATAAAAGCACTCATAAAAGGCACATTATTCGTGTTTGAATAATTACGTGAGAAAATGTAATGTGAAATGCATGTAAGTAGAAAAATATGCACTCATGAGTGTGATTTATACATTTTAAAAAAAGTATTTTGTACTACATTGAGTAAAAATATGAATATGTATCTTTCTCTTTTTGTTAATTACTTCTCTTGTTTTGGCTCTTGTGTAGAGAGTGTGTTCATTCTCTAAGTACTACGAATTATTTTCAGTTCAAACTTCTGCGGTAGGACTGGGCCATATTTGTGAATCACATGGGGTGATTGATAACATAGAAAGTTTTCCGTGCTATATATGCTATTTGGCCCTGTGCCATCTACAACGCGCCATCCCCTTGCGTTATTTCGCTTTTTTCCTCCTGGATACGTGAGGTGCCCTCTCTAAGAAATCTCGCCCTCGCACTCGCGCTAATGTAGCAGAGAAGCATTTTATGCAATCGATATTTGTTCAACAAGCCCGGTTCTGGAGCGGAGTGGTTACGGCAGTAGTCGGGAGCTGATGGGTCTACGAGTTCGAATCTCAGCTGGACACAAATGTTTGCTGTAATGTGTGACATGGTGGGCCCTGACCCAAACCACCATGTATCACCTTCAGTACACCTTTGCTTCACAGACCCCCTCCTCTGCTTGTGAATGTCTGCCAGGGAATGGCCTCCTGTCCGCCGCCCCTCCTCCTCTACCTTGAAAGGGTTCACGCGCCGTCACGGGCTTAAGAGGCCTTGCGGCAGGGGGAGGACGCAATGGGGTTACGAGTCACGACGGAGTTAAAGTGGAAGCTCGAGTGAAAAGACTCGAGGGGGTCAAAAAAGGTGAGGGTATTAACTGAGTGCAGGGAGCGTCAACTGATAACCTGAAAGTTCGTTGGCGCAAAACGCCCGATAACGGTATTTGTTCCAACATTCAACCCAAGAAACGTCTTTGCAGTTACAACTAGTCCCAGTTCATATCCGTAGATAATAAAAAAGACTATAATTTATATGTAAATTAACTTTTCTGTGTATCATAATTGGAGAATGGGTAGATTATTTCGCATTCCTTCGCGGATGGAGATATTATGGAGATGATAGCAATTTCGCAAAGAAAAACTTTATTTTGCATTGTTTATTTTTGAAGCTATTTAGCATCAATGAAAAATGAACTTTCTTTGCATTCCCCTAAAATCCGCAGGACTTAGAGAAATTTGATCGCAGCGACGGTATACTAGTGTTTTTGTGGCTGGCGATTTTGAGAGTTACACGGATCGCATTAATCGCAAAATAGCCGATCAGAAAATGTTGTCCTCGTGGCTATAAATATAAAAATATCAGAAGTGTAGCACAAACTCGACATAATGCCAATTTTAAAATGGTTTTCATTTTAGTATCAGTTCTGTACGCAAGATAAAAAAAATGCTCACTTTTGTCTAAATACAAGATGCTACATCTATCTTTACCAAACATCGTGTGTATAAAAAGTACATGGATTTTGCTTTCTTTCTCGGTGGACCACCTTACAATGTGCAGCGATCATCTAGTGTTTACCTGATTACAGTTGGAGGAAATGTAATCCGGGGATCCGGCGACAACATTCCATGGATGTTTATTATTATACGTCACGTGTGTTCTCAAAACCAATTAAGTAATAAACATTTTCTAATTATCATAGCGATAATTATCAGAAGGTGTTACGGGCTTGTAAGCTAGGCGAAAGTCGCAAGGCTGAAATATACTCTGAAGAAGTGACTCCATTATATTTTTTAATGAGGTCACATAATACTGCCAGTAGGAGGGGAACAGATTAATTCTTGTGCCTCCATTGTAGAATAATACCTGCAACTTTACCCGACCTCTCTTTTTAATTTGCTGTAGCGCTGGGTCTCCGAGAGACAGAATGCGAAGACCACCTCCCCCGTGTGTACACGGTCCAGGTCTTTGATTTGATTTCGTAGGGAGTTGAGGCGAGTGGCGGGGGGCCGGGGGCCGGGGAGGAAGGAGACGACGGGAGGCGGCACGGGGGCCGCGACGGTCCGGGGGCCGGGGGGCCGGGGGGGCGGGGGCGGCCGGGAGGGGCGAGACGCGTGGCAGAAGCAGCGCTTGGGGATCGACCCAGTGACGACCCGGGGCAACTGGAATCGGAAGAACCCGGTCCTCCCCCTCCCTCCCCATCCCGCCGTTCTCCTCGTCGCCCCTCCGCCGCGATGCGCCCCTCTTGGTCGGGGCGGGGTGGGCGGGGGCGGGTGGGAGCGAGGGGGACGGGCAGTGCGCCGCACAGGCAGACCCTCCCAGACGAAAGATTGAATTTCGGCTTCACTCTTCGCTGACGATGGGGTTCGATTTGAAGCGGTCGGGTCGACCCCGCCGCCTCGAGCCCGCAGAGGAGGGGGGTGGGGGTAAGTGGCGCGGGGACGAGGGAGGGACGGAGGGGGGCCGACCGGGAGCCCGACGGGAGCCCCACGAGGGCCCGGAGGGTGCCGGTCGGGGCCGACAGGGACCAAACGGGGTCGGGGTGGCCAATGGGATGGAACCGTGACATATCAACCGCACCCTTGTGCCGCGGGACGCGCTTGCGCACCGAACCGTGCAACCTCCCGCCCCCTCCCGCGTTGCCCAAGCCTCCGCTTCCGACGTCAGCAGCAAAGCCGCTCGTCCTCAAGCGAATCGCCATCGGAGAATGTTATTTCTCTCGCTACGCCGGCGCAGGGCCGGCTTAAGGAAATGGGACAGGTGCTGGGGGGATTAATGGGTTCGGAGAATGGCACCACACGAGACACTGGGACGAGCGGGCGGGCGAGTGGAAGCGAACTGGACTAGAAAAGCTGGATGGCGTCGTAATTAGCGAACGGGCAGATGAAAAGGCGCGTGGGAGCAGTGGGACGGGGGCGAGTGCGCCATGAGGCGAGCTGGCTGGCGAGCGACCGAGTGTTTGAGAGTCTGTGAACGAGTCGGCCGGTAAATGTGTGACTGAACGAGTGCCCGTTTTAACAAGGGGGGTTGCGTTGGCGAGTGGAGAACCCGTGTGCCAAGCCACACTTGGCCGAGTAGGAGCCGAGCGAGAGCCTTTTTTGCGGAACTCTTCAGTTGCACTGGTCCCCGGACGGGAAGCGCGCGTAAGTTGGTCTCGCCTCCATACGCCCTAGTTGCGGCCAGACGGGCGCGCCCCTGTGTGGCTGTCAGGCGAGCGGGAAGCAATGGCAAGTGAGTAGTGGAGTGAGCAGGTGAGCGAACGTCAGTCCAGAGGTCGGACGAGCGAGCTGCCGATCAGGGTGGCGCCCGCCTGTGAGCGGGCGGATGAACTGGCGCGCTAGCGACGGCGCAAGTGAAGTGGGCGAGACGACGGGCAGGTCAGTAGGGAGGAGGATGGGTGAACGTAGAAGTGGGTAAATGTGTGGGCGGCTGGGTGGGTGAATGGATGAATGGATTGGAGAGCCGGCGTGCGAGTTAAGGAGAGAGAGGGAGGGAGAGGGGGAGTGTGGAGTAGGTTGCCAGAGCTCGGATGAGCGGGCGAGCGAGCGAACGAGCGAGCGGGCTGGCGAGCGAATGAGTGGGCGGGCGAGCGGGTGGGCGGGCGAGCGGGCGGGCGAGTGACAGAAGTGAGGGTGGGTGCGAGCGTGCGGGAGCTGCGAAGGCCGTTTATCGCGGGCCGGCGTGCGGCTTGGAGGGATACGAGAGCGGCTGCGCGTTTACCAAGCAGCTTACGCGAATAAATAGGTCCGCGACGCGTGGGAGGGCGCAAGGCTGAGGCTCAGGCGCGAAGGGCGTCGCCGGGCAGCACGTGCGCCTCGTCGCACTGCCGTCCGACCTTCGCCCTACGGCCTGCGCCCTCGCCTTGCGACCCGGGAAACAACACTCTTACCATAAGGAAATGTGCAATTGTTTGTAATTGTGAGCTCAATGTATTTTCTAAATATTTCCGTTACATCTGGGTTCGAAATAACATATAAACAAATTCTTAACCCCCAAGCCCTTTGCGAAGGGGTGATGTATATTTCCTATTATTAATTTTTAGGAGTGAAAACAAAGCTGGATACATTTTTTGTTTTTAATGTTGGTCATATGCAGATGACTACCAGAACGTTTAAGCAAATATACCTTCAATCAATATAGGTAAATGTAAGTACCGTAGAGTATTAATGCTTTAGACTCTCCATTCAGAACCGTTCATAATGATTTACATTTTGCTTTATTTAGTAAAAAAAAAAACAGTAAAATCAGTATGTGACGTATGGGGGAGAAGATCATCTGCGCTTCTTTTATTGAGTGCCAGAAGCCCTTCCCTTCATTTTAACTACGAATAGTTAAAAGATGAGTAAACGATTAAGACCAATAAATAAATAAAATAGTTTAACAAATTGTGATATTAGCAATTTTTGGAAAACACTAGCTATTTTCGTTCCCGAGTTATGGAAAACTTCAATTGTTTAATGTCATCTGACAATACGTTGTAAAGTAACGTATATGTGGATTTCTGATTTTGAGATGTTGATACTGACACTTGATGAACGTAATTTCTACGACGTTTATTGTAATTATAAATATCAGTATTACATGAAAATATGTCTCCATCGTTAAGTAAGTCAGTTTTGACAAATATTACAGATTCGTAAATAAATAGGCAAGACAGTGGTAAGATTCTAACTCAATGAAGACAAGCTTGCAGGGATCACGCGGATGGCATTTTTTCATTATTTGAATAATTTTTATTTGCAATCTAAAGGTCTGGGTACTACATGATGATATTCACAGAATATTGTGTCTCATCTCAGGCGGGAATGTACATTTACAAAATACATGCAAGGAGCTACATGAAGGCTGACAGAATTTGAAAGAATTCTGAATGCGTAACATATTGAAATTAATTTTATGTTTAATTCTGTTATATGTTCATTCCATTTGAGGTTCGATTTAATTGAGAGACAGCGTATGACTGTCTGACAGAGTATGTGTTTGACTGAATTAATGAGACAGCGTATTACTTATCCGAACATTGAAATTTAATCTTATGACTCGTTGATGTGTGCAATGGAGAGATAATATATTATGGCATGTGTCTCTTTATTTCTTTGTAATAAGTTATGCTTGTGTTTTTATATCGTCATTCGCAGCAAGGTCAGTTTTGTTAATTTTACGTCTTGCAAAATAGTGATTTGTTCGTATAGTTTTATTTCTTAATATAGTAATATATAGAAATATATTAATAATATTCTTAATATAGTGACAGATTACATCCTTCATTAATCCGATACAAAATCCTGGACAAGTTAAATAAATCCATAATAATGAGATGTTTATGCGCACATGTAAAAGTACGTTTCTGAAGTAATATACTAAAATAATGTTTATATTAAGTGTGCTAAACGATTGTTTTTTGCGGTCGTGATTTTCTTTTTAGAGTTGAAAAGGTCAAGCCCAAAACAGTTTACTAATTTTGTACTATCCTTTTCAAAAATCATGGACTACCACTATGCATATTAAATGAGAGTTTTGAACCGTGACCTGTCAATATACATCAAAGTATAGGAAAGCAGTATTCTGTTGAGCAATAATAATAAATTTTAAAAAAGTCTCCAAAATTCGTTCACCATTACCGTCATAATAATTGACTATCTGAATAGTTGTGTGTGCAAGTCATTTCAGGCAATTATAATAGAAAGTATCTTTCATGAACAAACACAAATATTATATTTAAATTGTGATTTTTACGCTTTGGTGTGAATTTTTACACATATTATTGCTGTAAACCAGTTGTTCACATTTGAATACTTTCCGCAATAGAATAATAAATTTGATCGTTGAATCTCTGAATGCTTCCTAAAATTATCAATTAGAAAACTTCGGAAACGTCTCAAACAGCGAGTATTCTCTGGAGACAATGAAAAGTTCAGGAAGTGTGTTGCACTGGTCTGATGGTCGTGCAGCTGTCGATAGAGCAAATGTGATTGAAGATGACCACTCACCGGTTGTGTGACTTCTTGAGAAAAATAAATACTATATTATTATTATTATTATTATTATTATTATTATTATTATTATTATTATTACTATTGTTATTATTATTATTATTCAAATATATATTTTTTGTGCTGCAATGTTTAATTAATACTTCTTAACATTTATTTCATAAAATAAGGACAGCTGTTAACGAGTTTTTTATGGATATTCATAAAATGAAAATGTACAGTTAACATCTGAATATTATTACAAAAAACAATTTTTAATGTTTCTTAATGGCACCATTTACAACTATGTGTCCCTTCATTTTGTTGCAAGTAAATGCGTTTAAAATGATGGATGTTGAACGTGACGAACATTAGTTCATTAAAGTTCATGGGAAACCAAAGGTTTTAGCATCGTTATATTACTTTCGTAAACAAATGGAAACACTGGAACAAAATAACGCTATATGAGCGAAAAATCGATATAGAGCGGAATAGTGATGAAAGGACTGGCACGTGGAGTCGCGCACATTGGACGGACAGGTAGCGGGGAAGGTGGAGGAAGAATCCGAACAGCAAGAGCAAGTAGTATCAAGCGGGTCACCCAGAAGTGTACAGCGCATAAGGGAGCAATTTGTGCGTGAGCCACGGGAGTCGGGGCCGCACCGCAGCACCGTGCTGGATTGCGGGGGTGGGCTTGGGGGGGGGGGAGGGAGGGGGCTCGTGAAGAGTACGTGCTGACGCGCCTCCCCCACCCTCCTCTTGTTGCTGCTCCTTGTCTCTCACGCTCCGCCCCACTCGGCTCCGCTTCGAGCCGGGCTCCCGCGCAATAAGCGTGCAATTTGTATAACGAAATCAACGTCCGGTTCATTAGTTTTATTCTCATGAACAGGCGAATCGATGTGTGCGGTGGTCGACTCTACTTCCCTACGCGCTGTCCGCGTCTCGTCTCTCCTACGTTCGCCGTTTCTCCTCTTTCTCCCGCTTTCTCTTGTTGCGTCTCTGCGCCCTGCTGCTCGCGGTGCTGATCTGCCTCCGTCAATCGCGACGCCCCTGCTGCTGATGCTGTGGAGCGGGCGGGGCAGACACTCCCCCGGGGGGAACCTAGCTTGGAATTCTCTTCTCCCGATAGGGAATTTATGGCGGGAAGGGGGAGGTTGGCTGAATTCTTTCTGCGAATGTGCGTGCTATGAGAAAAGTACTGATGAACATGAATATATTGAAGAACAATCGTATGCCGCCGATGCATTGGGCTGAGAATGGACAAGAGCTCGGAAACACAGAATCGGTTTGACATCGAGAGCGAGGAGTTGTTGAAATCAATGTTATTCCGCGCAGATGAAACATGTTTTGATATTTCCATTGTGCGTGATGCTATGAGTTCCTTCCATCAAACGTACTCTTATCAGAAGTACGAATAAAATGAAGGTTCATTTGCTCTTGAAGATATTTTTAAAATAATTGTCTTCGTTATATCTTTGTTCTGTTGGCGTTTTACTGCTATGGTTTCACTTGTTTCATCGATCCAGGTTATTTGCTGACCGCTTTCTTCCTCTCTTGTTTCCTCGTGCCTCACAGATTCTGATACATTCAAAATCTTTGGTATATGAAATACAACACTATCGAAGCCCGTTTCATTTACAAAGATGAAAAATTAACTTTTTCGTCGATTTATATCAAGTTTTATAATCGTATTATTTTATTCTGTTTTATTATTTTTTCGTTTTAAACAACCTAGGGAGTAATTCAGTGGGATATAGCTGAAAACTGCTTTTAATACGGTCCATTCCGCATTTAAATATATTTTAAGGTGTAATTCAAGATATCAGTGTATTCGTATCCCTTCACATTCTAACAATTAATCACAAAAAGTTAAGTTGTCTTATGATGTTGATTGTTCTCTTACAATGATTTCTTATGACATTTACAAATATTACACAGTACTATAATTCATGATTAAATTAAATCAGTCTGCTTCTCAAAATTACATAATAAAGTCCAACCTTTTTCTCATAGTGATTATTTCTCCAAAAATATAAAGCACTTCTCTATTATAACTGATGTAACGTGAAGGGAAATATATAATTTTATTCCTTACTCTACTTTTAATGGTTTTGTGACAATATAACACAGACCGATTTTTAGATATTCCAGCTAATGAACAATAAACAATTGCCTGCGATTTAAATCAATGAAGCTTTTGAATCAATTGAATTTAAAACGAAACATGCAAGTGATTCAACAGATTGTAAAATTAATTACGTCTTGTTACGCATTCAGAATTCTCCCCAATTCAGTTAGCCTGCATACAACCCGTTGTGTATATTTAGCTAACGCTCGTTCTAGCCGGAG
The DNA here is from genome assembly GCA_038098605.1 of Gryllus longicercus. Classification (NCBI taxonomy): domain Eukaryota; kingdom Metazoa; phylum Arthropoda; class Insecta; order Orthoptera; family Gryllidae; genus Gryllus; species Gryllus longicercus. Next base: position 365,700 of record JAZDUA010000500.1, read on the forward strand.
GCATTGCATAATATTCTGGGGAAACACCGTAGTCTGGTATCCCAATGCTGAAGGAGAAACATTTTAGTGCACACTCTGGGACGTTAATAATTCTAAATTGTTGATCCACCCAAATCAAAATTAATGCAGGACAAAGAAGCTATCCTGAAATACACTGCAATTGTGTATGGCTTAAGTGCAATAGGCATGCATTCTTTATTAACGTTCTTGAACTTAATATTTGTGATAAATAAAATTATAAAACAGGATTTAATATTTCATTTTGTAGTTATGAAGAAATCCAGAATAATTGTTGCTATTGTGTGTACTTCAACTATTCAAATATCACATAGGAAGGAAAATGGCAAAACAGGTAAAAATTGTACTAATAAAAATACTCATTACTTTAATCAATGTTCGATAATAACAGAAATAAAATAGTCTGAATTCTGAAAAAAAAAACAAAAAAAAACAACAACTACGGCTGAAGAATAGATTATAATTTAACCCTGTGTGGTTATTTTTTATTAGCCAATTTGAAAACTAATAACAATATATTATTAGCATGATTCTTGCTATGAATGTATGAGTTTCCTACGTTCACATTTAAAGTGAAGTACAACTCGCTGTTTAAATTTGTGCCTAAAATCGCTGCTCTCTAGCGATGAACGTGTAGTATAAATATTATGGATCTGTTATTTTATGCTTATTTGAAGAGGAATATATTTTTTGCCGTTCCATCATTCCACACGTGTCTCCTCTCCTCCTCCTCCTTTGAACTCTCTCTCTCTCCCTCTCTCTCCCCCGCTCTCTCTCCCTCTCTCTCTCCCCCTCTCTCTCTCCCCCCCTCTCTCCCCCCCCTCTCTCTCCCCCCCCTCTCTCTCCCCCCTCTCTCTCTCCCCCCTCTCTCTCCCTCTCTCCCTCGCTCTCTCTAGCTCTCTCTCGCGCTCTCTCGCTCTCTCTCGCTCTTTCGCTCTCGCGCGCTCGGGAAGATTTTTACCCCCAGAAAGGTAGGTTGCGTAACGTAGTCAATATTATACGTAGATTACGAATATCGCAATAAAAAGTCATTGCGTCAAGGTTTTTAAATGTAATGCGTGCAGGAATTGAAAGAAAAATTATCTAGGCGCTGTGGCCGTGAGATGATTTTATGGTTACATTAGATAACCAGGAACCCATGAAAATCCTCCTTTACAAAAGTGTTTCACTAATTTTCAAGAGCTCAGATGGAAAGAAATCTATGCATCCCCCACCCGTTCAGTGGTGACTTTGAAAAAAAACAAACTCATCCATTTACTAATTTCCACAGCGCGCAGAAACTGCAAGATAACAATGCATCCCCCTACGGTTTGGGGCGTGTCTTATGATATTGTTCGATAAAAAGCCCGGAGAAATTAAAAAAAATACCAATCGGTTTCGATTTTGACTAAAAAAGTAAATATTTGATTTTTTCCGTAATTTTCATTCTTACTGAATGAACATACTCAGTGCTTACTCATACTCAGTGCGTCACTGCTTATGACCAACTGTCATCATGCGAGAAAAAGGCTCGAGGGAAAAGGCCATTCACCATTTATTTACATGTTCCGTTAGGGAACAGCAATTTATTTACATTCTTGGTATGTAAAGAACTGATGCACTGTACAGATATCTTTTGCTGTAATTACAGTTTTCGTGAAGACTTCGTGGTAAATTAATTAATTGGAGTGTTATACGAAAGTATTTTCTCTGTTGATCTTGAGTAGTGTGCGTGCCACTTTTTGGAAACTATTTTGTGTGATTTTATTCAAATGCTTTTTGCTCCTGCCGTCCACTAGTTTGTTTTCAGTATAATATGTATAATATTCCATCAAAAGAATATACACTACATACAATAAAAACTATAAAAACTGTTTTATCATATGATTGTCGATTATTATAATACACTACCATATGCATATAAACTATTGTAATATATGTATATTTTGTTTCATATGATTTTTCAAATAATATTTATGAACTATTCATCCACAAGAACAAGGTACTTTCGTTCCTATGCATTCTTTATATTCATAAGTATGACCATAATTACTAGTACTATGATTTTTATTAAATTAATTTAATACTTTTTCTATTTTACAGATAGAACACTGTTTTATTTAATCTTCTTCTACGAATATCAGTTTATTGATGACGTGATAAATATTTTTTCACCACTGATTCACCATATTCAAAATCTACTTTTTCTAAGCTTGGTGCAGCAACAAAGCTTGGTCAATTTACAATGGGATAATTATTTTTAATTACCTTCTAAATGGACGTTTTTAACGAAACTGAACCGTTTCATATCATGTTAAAATTCATAAAAACTGAACTAATGGAAAATCGTGAATATCCGATTGCTGATATAAGAAACGTGAATATAAAATATGGAATTCATCAAATAGCATTGGATCTAAAAACTGATAAACAAGGTCAAATATTTAGTGTAATTTTACCTAATCGATAAGCTAATTGTTTTAGAGAAAACTATAAAAATCTTTTAAAAACTAAAAATCTGAGATAAGTGTATAAAGGATTTATGAAAGAGGATATTAGTGATTGAAGTTTTTTACAGGAAAGAATATATGAAATGGTAAAATTGAGAAATCGTGGTCTAGCGTTGAATTTATTGAGTATATGATATTTTGTTAAAAATGATATTTTGTTGTCTTTTATTAAAATGGTGCATGAAATGATGTATGATACGGTAAAATAAAGTGTTTTGAAATGCGTGGTCTAGAGTTCTAAAATAGACCTCGACACGTGAAATGAGGATATTTTGGATAAAAATGGATAAGATATGAATTAATTTTAATTTAATACTATTTTTATTAAAAAATTGAAAAATTTAAAGATAAAAAATTGCTGGTCTGATAAATCTGCTCCAGGCTCCCTGTTTTATATAGTATTTCCCGGCAACGTGCTATTTACGGTTTTGTCACTGTTGGACTACAGAGTGTGTGTACAGTTCATATTGTAACGTTTCTCGTGGTGAATTAAAACCAACACACGTAATATTTAAACAGAGAAGTTTATTCGTGAACAATTATACACTAAAAACTACTGACACTAAAAACTACTTGGTCTATTTACAGATATATTACACTTAATTATTTTTCTTTACACACTTCTCCGTTCTTGATTATTTATTTACACAGTTCACTTCTTACACACTATTTATTTACACTGTTCTCTTCTTCTCCAGTATCACCCAGTCCGATGCACTGTCCACGGTCCACTGCACTGACCCCAATTTCCTGCGCTGACCACAATTCCCTCCGCAGATCACACTTCACTGCGCACACCAGGGTCCACTGCACTGCTGTTTACCGCGATGCGCGTTTACAGCTCAGCTTCCACTGCAGACTTCAGACTGCTGACTGCTGCTCACCCACTGCAACACCGTTCACCGCAATGCACACTTTACAGCACAGCTTCCACTTCGGACACACTGACGGACTGACTGCTTATTCAGTGATTACATACACTGACTTACCCTGACACACTAACGTACACCGACTAACTTCTTACTGACTGACTGCTACTGACTGAATATTACTACTCACTACTCACTGACTTCTACTAACTCGCGGCCTCCGGCAGCAGCGCATTTATTCCTGGCCGGCGCTCGTCCCGATACACCCGGCACATTCTCCGCGTTTCCCCGCGACTCGCGAATAGTCCGGAACCCTCCTGTTCGGGGGGAAGGGAAGGGGCTCCGGCGGATGACGCAATCCACGCGCAGGGAATCCGGCAGGTGATGCAATATTCGTTACAATATTTATTTAACAAAGCGGCCCATTTGTCTTTGTACGTGGTTTGAATTAAATATCTATCATTATGAGGTTCCTTTTCGTTTTACGAACGACTCGATGTACCGGCAATGGTGGCGCAGGGCATCAACTGATGTCTCTGCAGTGACTCTAACCAGAATGTCCAGGGGTTCGAGTCCCGTCCGTCAGTGGCAGGACTTTCGACACTATCAATATAATTAGGTCGAGTTCAGCCGCTGTCTATAGAAGAATTCTGGCGGTCGGCTATTCTGATGTGTAGCTTTCCGTGGTTTCTCTGATCAACGCCAGGTGAATGGCGGAGCTGTGCCCAAGTAAATGGCCCGTGCGCGATCTTTCTTTCCTCTTCCTTGACCTATCTTCACCCTTCCACTTACACTTACATGCACTACGCTACCGCACATGCCGAGGGGCCAGTCGGAATCTTAGAGCATGGCCCAGCTGGGGCGGTGCCACACAGGTGTCTCCAACCCGGTTGGGGAAAAGCCCCAAGTGGACGGGATCGGCGCCGGATATCGCCATCCATTGCGGATCACCCCCACCTCCCACGATAAGAAATACACTGCGCGTATGGGACTGATGCTCTTAGGAGATGACGTAAACGGAATCACTAATCACTTAATCTATAACTCGATGCGTAAAGAATTCAAGATATTTTGCGAAACCATTGCCATCGTTTTTCAGAGTTGAACTGAGTGCTGTGTAAGAAGATAAATGTTTTTTTTCAGGAGATAAAATGGTGGGGGATCTAAAATGCATACGACTTCTTATAAAATGACCAATCAGCAGTTGGTCAACTCGTTTAAGAATAAGATCTGTGAATATGGATCGTCTCCATTCTATGCGTGTAAGTCACGAGAGGCTACCTAGCACGCAGCGCGCACCCGTGTTAGGCATTCTGTGCAACGCACCCCTCGCCAATTCCCGCTAATTTCTCTTCAGTGGCACTGTTTCCCTGCCGGGGCTGCTCAGTGGGCTGGGACTTCCCGGTCTGCCTTGTGTGTTTGGTCCCCTGTCTACCAGTCTACCCGGTTTCCTGGTGTGCCCGGTTTCCTGGTGTGGCTTGTTCACTTGGTGTGCTCGGTCTGCTCGGTCTGCGCGTTGCATTCATCCTCCCGGTCTACCCATTCGACCTGGTCCGCTCGGTTTACCTCTTCTGCCCGGTCTGACCCGTCTGACTCACCCGCCCGATTTACCTGGTGTTCTCGGTCTTCCCAGTCTACCCGCGCTGCTCGGATTACCTGGTCGCTTCGGTCTTCCCTGACTGCCCGGTTTACCTGTTGTGCAAGGTGTGCCCGTTGTGCTCGGTCTTTCCAGTTGGCCCGGTTCACCCGGTCTTCCGTCTCGCCTCTCCGCACGCGCGCTGCCCCGGTGGCGAGCCCGCTCGCCCGCGCACCCGCCTACGCTCGTCCGAACTGCGCCGGCCGCTGCCGCAGCGTGTAAACACGGCCCGCGCATGAAACAAGTGCGTCGGTCAACGACTAATTGCCTAGTTTCCTGGGGCCGAAATTGCGGCGGGATAAAGGTGAGCGGTGAGCGGGGCGGCGGCTGCGTGGCGTATGAGGGGGGGGGGCGGGGCGAGGGGGGGCCGGGCCGCACTCGCATTGGCGGGAATCACCTCTCCCCCTCCCTCACCCTCCCTTGCACCGCTGCTCCGCGGGCGGGTGCGGCCGCTTCGTGCCTCGTGCTGCAGCAGTGTCACGGTCTGCCGGTCTTGGCGGCGAATATCGATTTCTTAAATTGAGTTGGAGAAATTGTGGGTCTTTTGTTAGTTCGTGAACCGTTTTTTAATATATTTCATTGTCTCCCGGGTAGAATGTTTTAACGAAAAATTATATTACCGTCTCCTCCCATTGTGTTTATTTGTGTTGTCTTCAAGTTACTTTTCGTTAAATTTTGGTCTGTCCAGTATTTGACTAATTTTGGGTACCACAAATATTGAGAATGGTCCCTGTTTTTTACTGGACAATAATTAAAAATCCATTTCTCTTTAAAGGTCATCGTCAGTGAGTTATTTAGTTTGTTACGTTTATACCTGTCTCATTTTGAGTGAATGTAGACATTACTCTATGGCGCATATCAGGAGACTCATTGCGTCAGTTCTCCCTGGATCCATTCTCGCCGGGGGCAAAGATTTTCGTCGTTTTACTTCATGTGTAACTCAAACTGCTTTACTCTTTGCGCATGAATGAATTGCCTGAATCTCGCATGCGTATTAGAATTTATTTGTATTGATTAAAACCTGATTTCGAAGTGTTCCGTTTTCAATTCTACTCTAATGTATGTTAACTATGTTTATGAGCAAATGGATGTTATGTACAAAGATTTTCCTTTCAAAAATAAGCGAACTGATAATTTGTATTACAAAATAGTTTTTATAGTAGTTTTATATCAAAATTGTTTATATCAGGTATCAACGGGAGTTTATAATTCTCAATAGGACTTAAGTTTCTCGTTTTTTAATTATAATTTATCCGAACGTAATATATCATTGTAAGTGTTAAACGATTTTTTATTTATAAAATGTTACAAATATTCCAATTTTTAGCGATCGGTATTTATTTAGACAACCACAGGAATTTGAATATAATGAACAGTGCAGTATTCGGTTTTCATGTACCCATATTTACCCGTCTCAATTTGATTGTACTTCGTTTTACGAAAACTTGCAATATTAATTCAGGTAGAATGTTGTTCTAAAAAAGTGACATTTTGCCCACGGAGATCGCCGGGTGCGCACACTGTGTCCCGCTGCGGTGCCCCAGGAAACTCGCGGCCCCAGCGACCGTGTTCCGCCCGAAACCTCAATATCCGCTGGAAATGGAAAGTGGCAGGTGAACGGCGGCCGCTCTTTCACCGTATGCCCGGAGACCCGGGGTCGATTCCTCTGCTGACACATCCTGCCAACTTCCCTCTCCCCTCCTCCCCCCACAATTCCACCCCACCCTTCTCCGTCCTTCGTGTCTCCGCCGTTCTAGGCGTGTTCGTCTTCCTGCTCCAGCCGCTTGTCGGACTAAAATTGGATATTACTTCCGCAGCCGGGACTCGGAATACTTGTAAACCTTGAAATGTAAAATAGGGAACGAACAGTGTGTGCTATAAAATTAAGTCTGTTGCCAACGCATCTCATTGCTTCCTCTGCACGAGAGTTACCACACAATGGAACACATCCTGCTGCGTTGAATAGAAGTCAAGGACTTTACACCATTAAGCAACGGAACAATAAACTGTGAGTAGTCTTTCACCGAGTGAAATGTCTTAATTTTGCTTTACGGTGGAATTGGTTTGAACATTTTTGCGACAGTCCTTCTCGCTAAACAGCATTCATCAAATAACTTAAGTAAGTTACTTTTCATTGATACATTTTGTACTTTCGAACTATCGATTCGAAATGATTGGAATTTGAATTCGTACCGTTGTTATGTAGTGAATCTCTCAAGACAACGTTATTTGTTTATACAGTATCTGTACCAAACGCAATAAGACATGATTTTTGGCAGGATTAGTCTCAAGGAGGCTAGTGGGAAAAGTTTTCGCTTCGGCAAGTAGAGGTGATATCCTGGATGCACGCAGACTCGAGCCGGTCGTCACTGAGCTATATCCACAGAGCGAAGATAATATACTATTTCGGTCGGGATAGATATGCTCCATAAACACGCGAATTTTTGTAAAATTAAAACAACTGGCACAAAGATTCTTCTAATGCTAAGATGTGACCACCCAAAAAAGCTCGATCCTTTGCTGAAGTTCATGTAAGACATTAGGCATTCGGCGATGGACGAGAAGTCTTTGAATGCGTAAAATGTTGTGAAGGTCTCCCGACCACACCGCCATAGTTTGTGAACATTATGCCCAGGAAATCGGGCGTGTGTCGCGAACGAAAACACACATCGGTCCATTGTTCTTCTGTAATTTCGGGTCAATGCCTCCCAACGGGGGAACAAAAGAAACTCACGACTACCAGTCCATTGAGGACTTTATAGTCCTCCGTCTGATAGAAACAGTGGAAGTAAATAAATTGGAGCTGGCGGATGCATATCTCCGCGCCAAGAAAAGGTATCTCTTATTCATATTTATTCTTCTTCTAATAAGATGATGTTACGAAAAGCACGCAACGATACTAGACCGATATTAAAAATAACGCAATTGCTTGGCTATAAGCCTTGGTTAACGTTTCAGTGTACAAACTCCTAGTGCATCAGTTATTTGCTCTTTATCGGCCTAATGCCGTTTATCTATTACCAATTTTTGCGGCTTTATATTGTATTGCGAGCAAAATTCGTATTTAGAGAGAAACATTGAAGCAAAAATTGAGACCTTCATTTCTCGATCTATGTACGAGTACAATGTACAATGTACAGTACTCTATTTGCAACGAAACAAAAAGCAATGAAGCAAAAATGTACTAATTTAGTTGATATTATTGATAATGTTCAGCACAGATTTAATTTAAAAGCACATTTATTTCCTCCTATTTTAGACTGTTTCATCTAACTTCAATGTGAATAGAAGGATTCCTATTCAAGAATCGGTTCAAATCATGCATACCACTGTTGAGTATACCGTCGGTTCTCACTCATTTTGCGGAAATGAATATCTCCTTCCTACTATATCGGTTTGCAAACTGGCTACTGGAGCACAACCGTTTTGTTTGTCTATTTGAAAGAAGAGAGACAAATTGGAAGGCTTTCTAATTGTTCCTAATGTGATTTGGACTGTTTTGTTATTCTTATTGTTATTCAATTTAACGCCAATAATGCTCTTTTATGCTCTCGTCTATGTGAAGATGTGAATGAAGATGACGATCATTGTAGAGAAGGAAATTTCACTGTTCCGATCCGTTGGTAGTAAGGGTGGTAATGGTAAGACACCACAGACTACACATGGTAAGACCATGTATCGTCTGTGGTGATGATGACGGCGAAAGTGGCTGCATTACTGACATGAAGACAGTAGCGACGGTGGGCGCTGGCGATGGCACTGGCGATGGTGACAGAAAAGGATAATATTTCCGTGACGGTGGGAAAAGTATGACGGTATCCGCAGCATGACGTTGGTGGCCCAGACCTTTCTCGAAGGACGTGGCCCGCGAGAGCCTGGGTTCCTATTCAGGAGGCGTCGCGCCAACGCATCGCCGCAGCGCCCCGTGGAGTTCAGCGAATGAGTTGATTTGCATCCATGGGGCTTGAGACGATGTTGACACGAAATCGATTAGGGTGGTGAAGATGAAGTGAAACCAAAGATAAATACAATAGGATTAATGGGAGAGATGTGGGGGATAGCAGCATTACCTCACAGGGTAGCTGATGGCGATGGGACAGTGACAACGCCATCTGCGATGGGTAAATTGTGGGCAGCTGAGGCGGCCTTCCCGAAACGATAGGCTCTGACGGTTGTGTAATGGCCTTGACAATAATGAAAATGGAACCAATCGTCACGTGTAATGCCTTTCGCTGCAGGCGTCGTGCTACTAGCAGCGATTGCAGGCAATTACAATTGCTTCCAGTACAGGATGCAATAAAAGTTGGGTTCGCAGGGAAGCCAAGTTCCCTGGAGGAGCGTGGTGGTGAGCGAGGTTTCAATTCCAATGAAATTCAATTCCAAGTCCGATGAAGTATGAAAGATTAATATAAGAAAAATAGAGCTGCAGAGCAGCGTGACGTGTACACAGCAAAGTCTTTAGGCTGTATCTCCTGCCTCTCAACGCTAGAGGATCCTTATATGGGAAACAGGGAGTTTAACGAGGCCATTACGCCGCCCCCCTCGCCAGAACTCGGCACGCCCTGGACGCCATAAATCGACATAACTGTCAGAGGACTTTTGCCCTTTTGAAAACTCACGAGTTCCCAAAAGTCCCTGTCTCCACGCCTGGATCGTGTTAGCGTTGACAGCGGTTCGGGTAGCTTAATCACCCTTGACCGTAGCCAGAGCGCCTGCTCCCGGCGCGACCCTAATTTAAGCATGAAGGGTAATATTTCTTTCACGTACAGTTTGAAAGAAATATTCATTGCTCTTCTTAAGCAATGCGTACTTCACATGTACGTAGGTGCATTTACCATTACACACGGTGGTCATATTAACATTTGTGGCATTGGAGTCGGCGGTGGCGGTAGTGACACGGCCTGGTGGCTCGTGTCATTGGCGTAGTCCGTTGCGACCGCACCCGAAGGTGATGGGCCCCCAAATCGCGAGCGCTGCTGCAAGGCGCCTCGGGCATCGCCCCGCGGGGCTTCAGCGCGCCGGTGCGTTCCGCCCCACGAGGCGATGAGCTGGCTCTTTCTGAAGCTTCCCGGGTCAGCCTGGCTGCTGCGGGGAAGTCCCTGCGCGTTAATCCCGATGCTGCTCTGCGCACGCGACCCTTGCCGAGTGTTTGGTCACCGGCGCTGGGAAGAGGCGGCGCGTCACGCTCACGCGGTGTGGAACGCGTGTGGTCCGGCCAACTTTGATGAATAAGGCCACTTTAATTGGTAGCTTCGTTTTTCATATTGTAATTTACAGACTTTAATTTAGTCGTGGCTTTTAATTTTTTGTGCATTTTAATGGAGTTTATGACAGTAAGGGAAAGGAAAAACTTTAACAAAAAGGCTGTTTTGGTTTTGTCCCTTTGTAGTGACACTAATTAATTTTGTTAGGTGGTAAGCCAGATTTAAATAGGCTATGGAGTGTAGTTCACACTTTCGTGATTGTCGACCAATTATTAGATAACACATATTACATTAGAATGCAAACATGCGACTGTTTGAAAATGGTACACTCAATGTAGAAAGTAGATCTGTAGACAACTCTTTTTTTCATCGTACAATTGAGTTTTTCTGCTAGACTGTTCGATTGAAAGCAAGAATTGTTTTTATGACCAAAATCTTTCGTCCACTACATATACCGCTAAACAGCCATTCTGGTGTCGTGTAAAGATAAAATATACCAAAGAACTAGCGAGACACATTTACTTTGTGATTTTTTCATAAGATTGAATCTGTGTAGTAAAAGCATACGAAAGAATATTTTCTAAAAATTATTTCTATTCCACTCAATAAATACCTCAATATTAATGTGTGCTTCCTCACTTATCTAATCTTTTAGTAGTAAATAAATTTATCCTACGTGTGTTCATGTGTGAGTGAGCTGTAAATGCGGAAATCGAGTACAAATTGCACTGTTTTTTAGATTTGGTGGGTTTTATGACTATGTTTGCCACGTTGATATTCTTAATTACTAATAGTGGAGGTTTAGATTACAATATATTCATCTCCTGATAGTCCATATTTATATAATTTTTAATAATATTTCTTTATTTAATATTTTTTACTACGAAGAAATATTTTTTAATATATAGAAAGACCGATTACGTCTACAGTAAACTTATTACAAATCTGTACTGCATGCAATGTTTTTAGAAACGTGCAGTGTAAAAAGAAAGAATGTTATGAGTAATATGTAATCAACACTTTCTCTTTTAATTTGTTTATGAAATTGCTATTAAAATCCATCTCAACACGCCAACCAGAATTGAGAACTTTTGCTTGTATCCTTTAGATTGATTTCACAAAGATATTACTGAAGTTCTAAAACTTTCAGGATCCAAAAGCTGTGTTCAAATCTTGCCTCGAGAGAGCTTTTCTTCCTTTTAAAGTTTTACTTTAGTTCATTCCACAGCGTGGAATACCATTGTACCCGGAAAGAGCGATGTAATTTCTCATCTTCATATCTTTTAGCTCTTCTAATTATTTTATTGTATGATGGATGTGGATAATACATTACTCTGTGCTCGTTTGCTGGGAACCAGGAATTAACACAAAGACGAGAACTACGATTTCTTCGTTGCTGGACATCAGACCTTGTTAATCAGTACGGCGAGTAACGCAGAATTATTAACGGTTGTTTAAGGAATTCAACATTTTATGAACTATTGGCTAGGGCGCTCCTTTTGAAACTGACGTCCAGACATGTTTCGAGATTTAATAAATACAGTTGTCATTTGCGCATTATTTCACTGCAGAAGACGCGGTCGACCTCTGAGATGTGTAGGTTGTTCGTCCGTTGATAGAGCGTCGTAGACATGTTTCAGAACATCGTCCTTCTCAAAACCTCTTCAGTGTTGTTCTCAAATGTCATAGCATGGCTTGTTTTTATTATTATTAAACTTTGTAGTTTACTGACATCAAAATTTTAAAACTTTATTAAACATGTTTAATGTGACTTTGTATAACATATTCAGTAGTCATTTTGTGGAAGAGGGTAAATTAAAATTCAATTGATGCGTTTGAAAGATCACGTATACTAACACAACTTTCATTAGCGCATGTGTTGCAGAATTAAATAATGCCGTTGAAATTTCCTTATTGTTTTGTTTCAATCGGTCCTTTTTCAACTTTATTTTATGAACACACAATGTCAACCACGTGTGTAGTACATAATTTTCTTTATTTCCAGGAAAGAATTGTAGTTATAAAATTTATATCATGATAACAAGTGCACATTTTCAGGAAGAGAACTTTTTTCCTGCAAATACTTCGCATCTATCTCATTATAGTTTTGAAGCCGGAAACGTAAAAGTTTTGTTCTCATGACGATTTAAAGCTTCTTCCGAGTAGCAGCAATGAAGAGTCCATTTTATTGTTTACCATAATGGTAAATGAGTGATTAATCGTAAAAACATGGCCGTGAATGTGAAATATAAATTGGTGAACTAGCTCATTTACAACACTTTACACACCGAATTTCTAGATCTGGATATACTCGGTTGCTTTTCTTAAACAAATTTTCAGGAATGTAAGTAAATATTTCGGAATATTCTTATTAACAGCTTCTAAAAGTAATAGTAATGTAAACAATAGGGGCTGATCTCTACTCGTGAACCTACTCTCGCGCAGTGGTCTTTTCGCGATTTCAACTTCCTTTTGTGCGCGGCCTTGGAAGTCGCAGACTCTTGGCAGGAGACAGTAGGCGGATGAGCCAGTGACGGTGACGTCGTGGGCGGCGGGGGAGGGGGCGGAGAGGGGGCGGAGGGGGGGGGGGGGGGAGGGGGAGGGGAAGACGCGCGTCGCGCCGCTCGAAATCGCTTTATTGCTCTATTACGCCGCACCGCTCCGCTGAGCTCCCACTTTTTGCCTCGCGCTTGTAGTGCGTCTTGTCGCTGCCAGCATGTCGCCTCCCATTTAAGTCTGGCTCCAACCCTCACCGTCTCGCCTCTGTCTAGCCTGCCATCCTTCCGGGGAACGTCACCCCTTGCACATTTCAATAGATACTCGACGCCGCCGCTTTCTTCTGTTTTTTTTCGGTCGTCTCCTGTTGTTGTGTTCCCTGTGTCCGTTTTCTCTGTAGTCGCCTGTCCCTCTTTGATACTCGTCGCTCCTCTTCCTTTCCTTATTTTCCTCTCTCATCGTTTCTTGTCTGGCCCCATCACCCTCCCATATCCCATACTGTCTCACGTCGTTCCCCCTCGCCCAGCGACGTCCGACGAAGTCCCGCCGCGGCCCGTCCATTGTTCCCCTCAAACGCATGCTTCCTCGTCATTCTCCTCACTACTGTCTTCTTTATCATCTACGTTCTCCCTCCGCCGTTCAGTCTTGTCGTTTGCTTTGCACAGGGTCCTCTGCCAATCACAGTTATTTTCTTCTGCCCTTGGAGGAATATCTTCGCTTCTATCTTCCTCTCAAAAGAACGGTGGAGTTCGGCATGGAGAATGATGGTATGTTTCCTACCTCACAGTGTTTACTGTCATCCCCTGCTACCTCTTACTGCTCTCACTCGTTCCTCGCTCTGCTTCTCCGTTTCCTTTCAGCCTACTGCTCCGTTTATTTCGTTTCCTGTCATTCGCTTCTCTCGTCTCCTAGCGCCGTCTTGGTAGTCATCTCCACCACTATCTTCGCTATTATACCCCTTGTTCTCTCTCTCTCTCTCTCTCTCTCTCTTCTCCTTGTTAATACTGTCATCAATTTCACCTTTTCATTTATTTAGTATCCTACTTTAAAGGTATTTTGTATTAACCATCTCCATTGCCATCATCTTGGTAACTGATGTCATTACTACCACTTGTGCTGTGGCCACACCCTCTCAGTCGTCACTCTTGTCAGAGCAACGTCGCAGCTTCTACGGCGACAAGCACAGGCTGTTTTATGTCTTGCTCTGCTCTGAAACTGAATTTTCGGCCGCGTGTTTTGTCGCGTTTGCATCTAATTTCCACTCGTTACGTCTTCGTTTAAATGCGCGTAATACATGAAACAGTCACAGAAGAAAATGTTGTTTGCTTCGAAGAACAGAACCCAGTAATTTATAGTGTTAATATTTTGTTTTGTGGTCAAATAAACAAAGGAAAGGGAAGCTGATAAGCGTTTTATGTTTTCAAATGTATAGTATATTTTGAGATAAAACGAAAGATGCCAGTGTTATACATTTTTTCCGTTCATGCTATGGAGTTTCTGCTATTGTTGTTCACAGTGTTTCGTTGTTTTTTTCTTCTTTGAAATATGGTAGCTAAAAAGGGAGACCCAAAAGCCAAGGGACACACGGGCCTATGAATTTATCTTTCTCTCGAATCTTCGTAAGTCTCGAAGTGGAACGTCTTACGATTCAAACGACGGGTTTATTTAAGAACGACCTTTAGGAATAAGCGTTCGTTAACTACTCCATCTCCAGCGAAGTCGTCCAGATCGAAGCGTTCATGTTTGGTAGCATTCTAGCTCCAGCGATTTTGAATCGTCTGAAGAGCTCTCGTCCCTTTTCGCTGCGGAATGTCATAACCATCAACGTTCCCTGAATGAACAATGCGATTTCACTACTTTGAAAGGACGAAGGATGAAAGGGAACATTTGTGTAGGGCGGAGGGGGGGCGGCAGAGCGAAGGGGGAGGAAGGGGGCGGGGCCTGGGGTGGCAGGTGAGTGGGCGCATTGATCTGAGCACAGAGGCCTCTCCAGGGCCGGCAGCACTTTTCGTGGAGGCGGTGGCGGCGACCGGGATTATTTCGTATGTGGCCAAGGCAGAAGGCAATTGTGGTTTTGCGATTTGGGTATCCTCGTCTAACGCTTAGGTTGGGATATCGGAGAACGGACGGGGGTTGAAGTTGAGAGGGGATGCGTTTGGCGGGGTGTAAGGCACAATCAGTCCATAACTGAGTGGATTCATAGGAGAACATTCTCCGTTTTATATATCATTGTAGTATTCTGTATAATTCTGTACTGCTTTGAAAATGAACGGTGTGTCATTGATTGATGTTAAGGTATCAAAATCATAGGTCTCTCCATTCAGTCAAACCATAAATGGAACGCCCATTTAAATGTATTGAACACAAAAATGTGTTCGTTATGCTATACGCTCAGAAGCCTTTCAAATTAAGTTAGCCTTCATACTGATCGTTGTGTACATTTCACGAATATTCGTTCCGGCCTTGAGATATGGCATAATATTCTAAGAAAATACATCGCATAGCTACCTGACTTTTAATTTACAAAAAATAACTATTCTAATATTAAGCAAATCCCAACCACGTGATTCTTGAAAGCCTCTTTTTATTAATTTAGGATTTTAAGTATTACCTTGTCTCTTGATTTACGAGACGTTTTTGTCAATAGCTTACTCAAGGGCGAGAATATATTTTCAGCAAACGCCGATGACTATAACTGTAACACTCGATGTAGTAATCATATTTGTCAGGCGACAGTGTCAAAACCTCAAATAACAAATAAAATCTATTCAAAAGTTTAAGTCTCAAGCACACTTTTTTCTGCTAGTAAACCGAGCATAAAAAGAAAATTAATATTAATTTTAACGATGATATTTAATGAATGATTTATCATTTGGAGTGTATAATTCTAAAGAACCTGTAATAAGTATTGTACTTCAGCTTCTGGGTCAATGACCCTCATCTCGATCAGGTTCTTTGTCCAGTTTCCCTGATCCCTTGAGTGAATATTGTGAGGACCCCTTGTTTTGCTTGTACACATAAATGTAACTTCATCATTTGTGCGAGTCTTCTAGAGTTCATTGGGAATATAGTTATTCATATTATCGTTCTCTATGTTGCCGTGGCAGAAGTATATTCCATCACGAAGGATATGATGAAGTATAAGAATCAGAGCTACAGCTGACACGTCTTTGAAAATAGAATATTTATTGCATAGAAGCGAATATTTTGTTGACAATTCTTGCAACACGCTCATTTATTTCTGTATTCCGAATTTAACTTGTATATGGATTAGGTTAGGGATCCTAGACTTGAGAAAACGTGCACACAATACCCTGCTCCCCACAACACGGCCCACACAGTTTTTATCTGTTCTTGAGGTAAAATAAAAAAAATTGTTTTAGATGTGAAAATAGCTTCATGCTGGACTTGCTAGAAACCCCACTTTGAACGTTTGTTCACCCGTGCCACGAAGTGGTGCCGCCCTCCAAAAGTGTACAAGAAGGTCCAAAAAGATCTCGTTTCTTAGACTACTGTGTAGGAAACATTTCTCGTGTATCAGTAAGACACGGAAACTTGGTTTTAAAGGTATCGAGTGTTGCATGGTGGTAAATTGGGTTTCAACGGAACGTATGAGAATGGTTACATGTACGGTTCCCATATACCGTAAACTGCTTAAGGTTTGTCTTAAATCTACTTTATGCAGAACTTGGAGAACATACTTGGCTAATGTGGAGACGCCTCGTCCTAGACACATACGGTAACGTTTGGGCTGCCACCTTCCTCAGGGCGAAAAGCGATCAAAGTCGATTCATGTAGCTCTGAGGAAGGTCGCAGTATGGCGGCCGAAACTGAGGCATATTCGCCTAGGACGTAGTTTTTATTGGAAAGCCAAGTAGTTACTGACTCTAAAAGTGCTGGGCTAGCCTTCGCAGTACTAGGAGGTAATTCTCTCTTTACCAGTAGCACACGTGGTGTGTCAATGGTTTCTTATAAACAATACTAACACCATCTTTCCATAGTGTATTAAGAATGGATTTTTTGTTAGTGCAAAAATGTCTTTTAGTGAATATTATTAAGGATATCTGTTAATATTCTGTGAGTTAATATTGTTTCTTTATTCCAGAAAAAGTTAATATTAAAAACATGTGTCATTTTGAATGTACCTGGTTCGAATGAAGTTAGGGAACGCCTTCATAAATTACATTCTTACTAGGTACATCACAATTAACAACATTATTAATAATATTGTAATAATTTTTCACGAAAATAATTTTATTGACAACATGATAACTAATGTTAATTCTGACACCGTTCAGCAATGTTTCCTTAGAGCATCATTACACATTCGGGATACACGAAAGTTTGTACCTCCTTATCGATTACTACCCCACTTTCACGTAACATTTATTCGATGTCTTAGTCTCAAATCATATAAGGAATTTGTGTTGTTTTTATATCACTGTCCGTGTGGACGATTTGGCTAGTACGGTCCACGGCATTTGAGCAGTCAACGACGCTACGAGATTAAGCGGGAAACTAACAAACTCTCCGGCTGTTCCAAGAGCGCGCAAGTTCCGCGAAGGGTTCCTCCGACGGGGTCCTAAAACTGCGCGTCAGTGTCCACCGAATGGGAGTATAGGATGTGCACGGAAACAAATTGAACGCCGAACAAGCTTTTCCTCTCTTGTAGAAAAAAGGCGCGTCGACGTTTTACCGCGTCAGCCTTCAAATAACACGAGAGAAATGGATGAGCTCCCGTCAACCCTCTCTGCCGCGCTTAGCATCTCGGCGCGGCGGCCTCGCCTGTCTGCTGGACGACGAGGGCGGCCTGCTTCGGGGAAGCGACTCAATGGGACGACCGACCAATGTGCTCCAGTGACAGAGAAGCAACGTTTCCAGCCACCGCACGTGCTCCTCTCATGACCTGAAATTACACTTTGCAGGTTAAAATTAGTGGAAAACCTTTAGAAATGGTACAACGAAAATTTTAAGTGGCTGAGAAATATAAATGTTGACAATATAAAAGGGTTCAAGTAAAACAACTTATTTTCATGTTTCTTATCTTGTTTTGCAACATTTAATACTTTTCCTAAGTTACTAATTATTAACACAATTTCCTATAACGTGAAACTACATTTATGTTTTCAATGAACGATCAATATTAGTAAATTTGTTTCGTAATTCATCACAACTTTACGTATATTCCACTCTAATTCAAAGTGTCTAGCGCAAGGATTTCGGTTTGAGACATAAACAAGTTCATTTTTACAGCGTTATTGAATGATTCACAGAGAATGTTCAAACACATGTATGTTTCTTACGGATCACCAATTTTAGACCAATTTGCGTACGTTGACAGACTATGCCAATAAGTTCACGCATACTAACGGAATGCGGAATTACGAAAAAATGACATCCAGTGAATATTAAAATTACATATTGAATTCTATCGTGAAAAAATGTTTGATACTACTGGACATCGGAATTATATTTTAAAGTGACTGTGAAAAATGGACGTCTCTCAAATGTTATTAATTTCTCTGTAAATGTGTTAACGCTCTCAAAAGTTATACGTGTTCTCAATAGTGAGTAGTGAGTCCTCAGACCTTTTTTAAAAAATATAGTACATTAGGACAGTAAATAAAAGTCTTATAGTTGTATAGTAAAACACCTGAGATTATTGGTATAGTAATATTGCGGCATCGTTCCGATACGAAAGAGGTCTTTTCGCGAGTGACGATTGATACCGGTCGCGTTAATTACTCATTAGTTCCGGTTGCCAAGCCATTATAAAAATGCAGTGCCTGGTATACCCCGGGAGGTGGCGATATTCCTCCCTGCTGGATGATTAGATTCTCCCCCCACTTCAGGTCGCGTTTTCCCCCACTCTGATGTCTTTCCAGCGGTGGATCGCGCCAACCGGTACAAGTTCTCAACTCTCGACTTTGTGCTGATGTTTGTGGTGCATGTAAGTGTAAGTTGTGTATGTAAGGGATGTGGAAGATCAAGTCATGAGAAAGGGAACATCGCACGCGGTTCATGGGACGCTCGTAGGTGTGCTTCTCCGAGATACGTCTGGAACGGATGAACGACGTGAAGACTCCCGATCAGAGCAGCGGGTTGTTTGAATTTTCTTTGACCTAGCGGCTGAATTGGACCCAGCTACGAAGTAAATCAACATCTCGCATCTTTGTTTCCAATATATGCTGACCAGTGACCAACATCATCTTTGGGGATTCTTTTTACTCTCTTGACTTGTGGACTGTTAGCCTGAGATGAGCGGCCTCTCTTTCTTTGCCAGCTTTCAGTAGAGCCTGAGCAACCTCTCTTCTGACCACAAGTAGTTACTTCCTTTTTGTTTTCTCCTTTGGGCCAAGTAGAAAACAATTCTTAAATAATACCTCTTAAGCCCAATATTTGTTCTATATAATGCCACCAGCATATCATGATGATCTACTCCTCCCATGAAGCTATTGTACTCTTTTACAACAGCAAGTCGAGGAACTTCTACATGTGCTTTGTCAGCTAGTGACCTGGCATTTTCAGGCTACTTGCCTGACATTTTTTACAGCGGTCCTGACTTTGTATGTTGAAACAATATGTAAAGGCAAGTTGTCATACCATTTCAATGGAAAAATAGTTTTCGACTTCAGTTGCGTAATCATCATTGATTCTACCTACCTTTTTCATATCCTTATCACAAAGCAAATTGCAACCAGAAAGTCTGGCTATTCTCACTGTACCCCAAAAGAATATACCAAGTTCCTTCAAGGAATGCATGAGGCTATAGCAACTAAACCTATTCTCAATAAAAAGTTTAAAATGTTTGTTTTTGTAACCCTTCAACACGTTTCATGACAACGTCACCACTAATACCCAAGGAAGGGCAAACGTTGACTGTGCCCTTCCCAACATACAGTTCAAAATCATGCATCATGCCACTAGAGCTTTGGAGTATGCCACCTGTACAGAACGTTTTGAAATGTTGATAAGGGGTCAACTCCTCAGGTTCACCAAATTCAACATCACAGACAGTGTTCATGTTTTCAATGTCCTTTTTACGCCATCTGAGATGTACATTTCCTTTAGTCAATCTCTCTGGACATTCTAGAAATGCAACATTTACCCCTTTTGTTTTCGTACAGCGATCACTTAATGTCATATCATCTAAATCTTCATGTCCCTCAGACTTCACTTCGATCATATCAGGTTGTAAGCCATGGATGAGAGTTGACTATGATTCTCCATTAGCAGTTGCAGCTACCTCGGTCTCTTCATCTGATGGTTCTAAATCAGCATCCGAAATGACTCCATTCAATAAAGCAAGTATTTCGCCATTTGACACTGTATTTCTTTAAGGATTCATCTACAAAACATGAAATGGGATAAGAAATCATAAACTTACAAATTACTTATAATGTTTTAGTAAAGAAACTGAACTAATAAATACACGTATGTAATACCACGTACCTGTCTCCGATTTATCCCAATGATGCAGTGTGGTATTACCAAATTTGGAGGCGCTATTTCACTACCTCTGAAACTAAAAATGCTTAAATATAAATCCAATTAGTTCCAAAATAATCGTCTTTTAGTTACTTTCATATAATTCCAATCAATTACTTCGAAAAATAAAAAATAAAAGAAAGAATAAAAAAATACTTCCAATCAATAACACAGTATTGATTCAGTTTAAGCATTAAACTCAATTACCGTTTATTTCTAACTCACGTCAGCAGTGCACGGTGGATGGTAACACCTAATCAAAACACAGTTTTCCTCGATGCTTATTTGTTTGGGAAGTTCAATGTGGCAAACATACAGAAGGACACTCACTGAAAACTATCATGATCCCGGACATAATTTTTGGGCAACAGGAGAGGAGGGGAAATGCAAGGAACATTGTGATGCAATGTGCCATCATCGGGCTGGAAGGGGTTAATATTTTAGTTGTAGGAAGAAACATTTTGAACTTTTACAATTTTCTAAAACTAAGGATTTGCAATGAACGTGAGGCCTGCACCGTTCTCTTAATTGTGCTTCATCGTATCCAACATAAAACGTATTGAAAAACAATGCGGCCATTTTTTTGAAAATTTGGAAAATGTTCCATGGGCTTCATGTAAAGTACCCTCGAAAATTAAAATAAGTTTCAAATTCAAGGGGCTACAGCATCCCCGGATCGATTTGAGAATATCAATTTTGGAGGAAATAGGCTGAACGATTTAGTCGCTAGGATTGTTCACAGACGGACAGACAGACGTTTTGCCGTCATTTCTGTCTGGCTGCACTAGGTATTAGAGGATGTTTTTGTAAATTTAGCAAGTGAATTTATCCACTTTTCGCTGTTTTTCCGCGCAGCATACATAAATGCCTCTCTACTCGATAGCAGAAAGTAAAAAGATAACAATACTGGAGACAGGTTGCAAATAGGAATCGGTTTCGTGCGGCCTCGGAGCGACAACTGTGACAGTTGTGACTGTTGGCTGTTGATTGCGAGCAAACCACAAATAAAATAGATACAGGAAATTTTATTTATATCATTAGTTTTGTTTGAAAACGTTCGGTGATATTTCTGGACAAATATATCGATGTGAAGAAAACATCGAAAGCAAAAAAATAGCTTTTATAATACGTATGTTTTAAAAACGTCCATATTTTGCAATTGGTAATCGCAGAGGGGCACACTTTCGCTCGCACGCAGCTTCGCTCGAACGGCCCAGGCACGCGAACCGCCTGCGCAGCATCGCCACGCTCACGCACGCTCACGCACGCGCACGCACGCGCGGCCACTTCCTCGTCCTTCTCGGGCTTCCCTTGCGCGCCAGCTCTTTTTTCTCTTTTCTCTCTTCCCTTCGTTATTTGCTGTTCCTCCTCAATCTGTTTCTTCTTTTCTGTGCCGTTTCCTTGCTAATACTAGTCTTTTCTTCTCTGACCGGCATCTTTGCGTCTACTTTTCTCTACTATTCTCTTCCACCAAAGGTTTGAAATGTGTCCTTTTTTGTCTCTTTCTTTACAATCCTTTCCCGATTTTCTTCATTATAAATTTATCATCCGTGTCTTTCGAATCTTCCCTTATTTATTTACAATTTCCTTTCATAATCCAACTCTCATTTTCTTCTTCTCCTCCTCTTTTTTTTCAATAGCATCCGTCCCCTCTTCTCCGTCCACTCCCACCTTCTCTCTGCATCTCCTTCTTGTATGTCCGCCTCGTACTCAACGCCAAAACCTGTATCCGTCGTCAATTTGCTTCGTATATCACTCGTCCACCTTCTCTATTCCCTCTTCTGACATTCCTTCTTTGCCCCCTCCCCCTTCCCATCCGCGTGTGCTGAGATCCGCCTTCGGTCCGGTTGCTCCGTCCCACCTCCCCCGCCCCGCTCCCGCCCCGCTCCCTCCGCGTCCCTTTACCCTTCCAGAGCGCGCTTCGCAATTTTCCTGTGACCGAGCATTTGTTAGCAAGCGCCCGCCCCATACTGTCCTCCTCGCCCCTCCCCATACCGCCCCACACACCCCGGCCTTTCCCCGTGCACCGCTCGATTCTCTCCGCACGGGGCGCGGAATTGGGTGGTTTTTAAAATGAAGACTCCCGCTCTCCCCGCCCGCCACGGGGCCGCCAGGTCAAACACCGCGGGCCGTTTGCATCGGCAGCCGGCCCTGCTGCGGCCTGCAGCTCGCGGCCGGAAAAATAGCAGAGGACGAAATATCCCTTTGTCGCTTATTTTCTTGCCGCTCTGCTCCTTGAAGTATTTTGGCATGTCCTCTTTAAGTTCGAACCAGGTCTTCCGCGAGCTTCCTCCGTGGGTTTGTTCCTTTATCTTATTGTATATTGTTCCTGTGGTTGACCTACGGCTTTTAGCGCCTTCCCGTTCGGGGAAAGGATTGTGCCTCGAAACATATTTTAATATTATTTATGTAATGAAATTGAAAGTTTTACGATTCGCATTTTTTTTCTGGATCTTTCTCAGGAAATTATATTTTTCTTATTTTCGTAGGATTCTTTGAAGGGTTTGTTCTGAAATCCTTATCTAAACTTTTGTTGAGTGTCAGAAAAGCAAACCAAGCCAAGAAATAAGTACTACTAAGCAAAATCATTCTTTATGTTATGAAATTATACTCATATTTATATTTTATAGTTCGCATGTAAATACGTTTTGCACGAACACAACTATTTTTTTTTTCAATTAACTCAGAAAATCCTTAAATATTAGTTATTACTATAATTATTATTGAATTATTCATACACTATTTATGCTGTAATGCTATTTAATATTATTACTTTTTATTTCGTGATCATTGCTTTACAGAAAACATTTAATGTATTTTGTGCATGCAATTGTGCTACAATTAAGTATAATTTTTCATTGCAATTTTGGACTTGAATTAATCAGAGATGAATTTCACTGAAGAAAATAAACTTCACAAGCATTAAAACTCTCAGAATATTTCCTGACTTCTAATAGTGCAACAATGTTTAATCGTACTTTCTCCTCTCAAATAAATTCATTACAAAATTCAAACTCTTTACGCAAATAAACATTATGTAATCTAAAATGAATGTTGTAGTCTGTTTTTGAATGAGAATGGTTAATGTAACTTAATAATTTTAGAGTTGTTTGAACAGAGTAGCGATGTTATGTTCACTCAAATGCCATATGTATTACTATCACAGTTGCAGAAACATTATTACATATGCAAATTTGCAAAGTATATGTTAACAACGTATAATTCAGTTTTTCTTGTTAAGTTTCCGAAACATTTGACGTATATATGTTAACATTAACTAAATTAAAAACTGAAAGAAAATGAACTAGAGCTTTAGAAGATAATTGATCATTTCGTTTTACTTCATAGTTTACTTCCTTATTTGCGTTTTCGCTGAATTTTCAATTACACGAGGAAGAATGTAAAATTGAGAAAAGCGAACGAACTCTTGAATTCTGCATCAAATGTCAAACGAAGATGTATATTAATCTGAACATTGGTTTATGTCGCTCAGTACTGTCATATGGTTTGAATCGTGATGGATTCGCAAACTCATTCACTTCGAATCGCTGCCTCGCGTTCAGACGCTGATAGCAGGGAGATTTGCGACGCTCGCCAATTATATGAAGCGAATGAAGCTGCAGTCAGTAATCGAATGCGGTCGAATTTCAGGAGTAGACCAGTATAATTGAAGTGTCCGTGGATTCCTCTGTGATCCCCGGACAATTTTAAATAATAGTATAAATAACTAGTCATTGCCCATTCTACTTTCCTTTTCCTCCCCGCTGCTTCGTACCAATTGCGGTTTCCAGAACTTAGGTGACAGTTAGAATACGTTGAGAGCACTGTGAAAAATCTTTGGACACCACCATTAAACAATATTCTGAAGCATATTATGGAAACAACTGCATGTTTGATTTAAGTTAATCTCGTTACATGATGGTCACAACGAATGCGTCGAAGTGTGTGTAGTGAGGATAAGCTCATGAGGGACAACTGAAAAACTAATTTTCTTAGAATGTATACTTGATAAGTTGAATCTTTATTAGGTTTAACATCGGAGATGGACTAGACTACTCGATGTCGCTTCTCAATTTCTTCACAATAATATCTTGTTTCTCTTTTGAAATATCTGCGAGGCTAATTTTCAGTCACAAAAGACATCTTCACGAAATGACTTAAGCTTATTTTTAGAGGATTTTACATAGAGAACGTCATCTAAGAACATCGTACAACATCGAAGAACGTGGAAGACACAGGTGTCCTATTTGTGACATGTCGAGTGTTCTCTGTCAACAGCTGTGCCTCATATGTCAATTAGCGAGAAGACACCAATAGAAGAAGAATATGTATTTTGGAGAATTTTTATTTTTTGAGAATTTTTGTGATATCATTTAATGCGAGGTCATCGAGGTTCAATCCCTGAATTTCAAAATGTATTTTAGTGTACCTTATAGTTGACATACCCATTTGGTTGAAACTTGGATTTTTGTCGTTTGCAAATGAATTCTTTGCAACACAATTTATTTAGTATAACAAATACGTTCATATCTCATATGTATTATAATTATGCTTGTGTGGATTATTGATGTTCTTGCATTAGTTGTAATTATCCATCATATATGCGCTTTTTCTGTTGGGTTGTCGTCTCACTTACTTCAAGTATATCTACTGACACAAAGTAACGTGGAGTCTGGAAAACTTTCTTATAAGACTAAGATGCGGAGGGGTTTCTTTGAAATTTACATTTAAATGGTTATAGCTCAATAACCGCACGTACGCCGCTCAAAAAACGTGCTTTAAAACTAAACATTTTTGAGAAAGAATAAGAAAAACCTCTAATATCCATAGCTATTTTGATGAGTTTAGATGTGCTGCGTTAACTATCCTACTCGGTGTCGAGCAGTTTGAGATGCACTCACTTTGGATCCAAACCTACAGCTATGTTCATTGCGAGAACGCATGGTGGCATCCGAGTTTTTCAGGCAATGTCTCGTGTGTAGCGCGTGCTATGCAGAGTGCAACAGAAAGAGAAAACTGAAGGATATCGCTTGTTGGGTGTGCAGAAAAATGATTCCAAAGGCAAACAGCGCGAGAGGCGAAACGGCCGGAGCACTCCGCGCTCGCGGCCGAACCGGAGAAGAGCTTTCTCGACAGAGAGGCTGGGCCGGGTCCGCTGCCCGGGCGCGCGCGCCTCACACTACCCGCCGTCTGCAGAGCGGTAATTGATTTTTCTCGGCGGCATATTCGCCCAGGCCTTCCCGCGTCCCGCCGCCGCCACCCTGCAAATTGGATTGAACATGGCTGGGAATTGCGTTTGTGGCGTTCAAATAGGCCGCCGCGCTGTTGGTCCGCCTGGCCGGTGGCGCGCGTGCTGCCTTCGTAGGCTGCGACCCTTTGTCCCCCACTCCTTTACCTCCATCTTATTTTGCACGTCCATTTCCTTCATCCTAATCCACCCTCCTAACTAAATAGCCTCGTCTGTGTGACGTCACGCGGTCTGGTGAAGACGGTCCTATGGCATAGTTGCCGATGCCACTGCGTCGTCCCTGACTGGGAGGTCTTAGAGGTTCGAGTCTCGACGGTGGCGAATTTTCGATATTAGTTAGCTACAGAGACAGGTCGAATTCATTCTGTGACAAGAATTCTAGCGGCTGGCCACTCTGATCCGTAGTTCCACGAAGTTTGTCAGATCAATACCAGGAGAATGCACAAGTTCCTTAACACTTCATCCTTGATCCTTCCTCTCCCTTTACACACACACACAATTACGTGCAGCACACTACTGCCCATGCCGGGCAACCAGTCAGGATCTTAGAGCGTGTCCCGGCTGCGACGATGCAAATGTTGAGGGTGATACGTTGAGGAAAAACTTCACGTTCTTGCGAGATAGGAGTTATCGGGGGTTTTGTTGAGGATCCGACCACTAGCCACTCTGTGAATGGAAGACTAGCAAAGTGTGTCTGAAGAAGACATCCATACAAAGCGAGGAATAGCGGAAGACGAAGGGACAAGCGATAATCAATAAAATGATGCTCTGATGGAAGAGCCGATAAGACATTCGGATGATAAAAAAGATAATAATGTCAAAGGCAGAAGAATTCTGGATGACACGAAAAAAAAACTTCACTTCAGACTTCAAACAGTTTTGCAAGTGGTTTTCGCTCCCAGCAGCACGTGCCACTCCGAGACGATGCATGCATGTGGCAGCAACAGGAGGTCCTTCCCACAGGCTTCGGCCAGCACCCGTCACCGGGATGCTCTGCTACGTGATCTGGGGCGAGGCAGCGTCACCGGTGGCGAGGAACGAGACGCCCTGCGCCCCTCGTGGCCACGTGCGCGCCGTTTGGTGCCCGTCGCTTTGACATAACAGTTGGTCTACGACGCCCTCTGCCTGGGGGCGTTCGAAGCCATATGGAGCCCCGCAGGCTGCGCTGCCGCCGTGTGCTGCCGCCGTGACTTCCGAAACACGTCTCGGACGCCGCTCATGTTAGTGCTTTTTCGGTTTCGGCGATGGCGAGGTGTTCCTAGAATGGAAGGAATCGGGGCCCAATAGCCACATATATCTTCAGGTTATAATTATATAGTTAAGGCAATCTCTGTTTGGTATAACCAAAAAGATAAACAATCTATTACAAACTTTACTGTCTTCCTCTTCCATTTGCTGCAACATCGAAACACACACAGATACAAAATGTATGTCTAAGAGTTGTATAGATGGTACTATCTTGCGTTTTGTCAAAATGTCACAGAGGACTACTTGATTTCAAGGTCTTCGATTAAGTATTTTGTAGGATTTATAGAAAGCACTAAGGAACCTTTTTGTGAAGTAATATCCTCAAGATTGCTTAAATATACATCTGCCCAACGTGTAAAATGGCATTGGTAAGTGAAGTATATACTTTCTATGAAAATTTCGCTTCTCTTTCGGATTATTATGTTGTTTTCTGTTGTCTTGGAATTGGCAAAAGATTCCTCTGGCGAAACCTCTACATTGTTTGTAATATTCATTTTTCGAGTACTGGACTTAGATGAAGTAATGTGTGGGTGCAGAAAATATTTCTGCTTGATATTTTGTCACAAAACACATTTTATGAACTATCCCTAATTCCAAAAGGTGCATTTAAAGTTATATTACTTTTTCGTAAAAGTACCATGGTCAAAATTCTTTTTGTCGACCTTGATATTGAAAAAAACTTTTTTATGAAAGCGTCTGTCCAATAGTCTGTTTATCCATCTGTCCACAGGGCTGTGATCAACACTAAAGCCTAAATCGTTCATAGGATTTTTACCAAAATGGATAATATCTGCTCAATCTGGTCGCACTCATGTACCCGCCAATTACAATTGCATAATTTAAATTTTGGGGGTTCTTCACCTAAACCCCTAGAACATTATCGTTTAAAATTGTACAAAATGTTTTTCTAGACGTTTGGTTGGAGTAAAGGAAGTACATTTGTAACTATACCGTAAATCCAATAAAACCACTTTGGCAGATTTTTTGCAACATTACTGAAATTTCAAAAATAGCAAAGCACTAAAATGAAGATAAAATGTTTAAATAATGTAATGTTCAATTTTTTTTAAATATCCGTAATTTCTGTCTGTAATTTTGAAAAAATCGTTACATAATATAATGTAAATATAATGTAAACAAATTTCCCCTAAATACAGACCAAATGTTTTGCTTTATTAGAGCTGTTTGTTTGGGTCCTGTTTTCATTAAACATGTAGAATTTAAAAAAATACAAATCTTCATAACTGAAGCTGGGTTTTTAAAGGCAATATATTTCTCAATTTAAGATATTTAAGTCGTTTCATGTACGTACTATTATTTTCAAAATATTGTTAGTTTTTACTGGGTTATGCCTTATTTAAAATTATTTTAAAATTTTTTGAAATCTCCAAGCCCCTTGAGGGGCGTCGAGCGCATTGCGCTTTAGGAGTAATCCTCAATTAATTATTACATTGTCATAAACGTCACGTCTCGTCGCAGTCAGTTGTCAAAGCGACCGCCAGGTAGTATCTTCGCGTACGCGTCTCCTACTACGCGCTCCTGCGACCAGAGTTGAGAAGGAATTTAGTTAGGGTAGAGCTTAGGACAATTCAAAGGGTTGGACTACCTCTTGTTAAGCAACCAAACTGATTTTATTGGAACAAATTTTACATCACATTGTCTGGGGTTCGAACCCTGGCCTTCTTGGTAAAATGTGGTTAAAAAAAGGCGAGTGAATTCGCTCTGAGCCACCAGATGACCTTTGAACTGCATCCTGACATTTTTTTAAAATTTAGGTATTAGAATGGCACCCACATTTAGAATTTCTTTTAGCCACCGATCACTTTGCTCATCCGAATGGGTGTTGAGTTTTAAATCTAAATCCCTAAGTTCTAATCCAAGCGCAGGAAAATATTTTTCTTTAAGCATGTTTTAAAAATAAAAAAAAACGAATTCAGAGAAAGTTACTAATTTGATTTAAATTTTTGAATACGCAAAAAAACAACGATACTTTCTTTTTTAATTTTCCACGATTACTTAGTTAAGGAGTTTTTAAATGATGTCTGAAGTGTTGGTAAGATGGAAGTTGTAATGTAATATTCCTTAAAATTTATCAATAATAGGAGAAAGTTAAAGCTATTAAGCATCACTACTTATTATTGGAATTTCATTGGTATTTATCTCCACTGTAGAGAAATGCATATTACTGCCAAATTTCATTTGGAAATTAACATCTCTCCCACTAAATATGGGGTCTAATTAGGTCGGAATGCGCAGAATATATTGACATTCTGATTGGTTTTATTGCAAGAAACCCGGAAATTGTAATAGAAACTGGATACTGATCTTCCTATAGACTGTGCGTTTGGTTGACATGTTTTGCTAGTTTTCGCTAGTTGAAATCTCTTAAAGATACGTGTATTTTTTCAAATTTCTGTAATCTTAAACTTTTATTTCACAAATGAATGCCCTATTGGGAAATCGTAAGCGATTATTTTTAGGAGAATAAATACGATTTATTTTATTTAACTAATCGTTTCGTTGCGAAATGGGGAAGTTTATTTACAGTCGATCCCAATATTTTTATTTATCTTGACACCACACATTTGTGTAGGCGTGAGGCTAGAAGTTAAAAAGTGTGGTGTATACAAGAATATTTCATGATTATTACGAGGAGCAACTTTGTTATTGATTTTGTACATAAAATGTTGAGGTAGTTAGAACTCATGTGCGATTCGAAATTAAATGTCGAACTTATTGAAGAATATAGGTCAACTGATATTACTAATAAGACAGCAAGCGTTTTAGAAAAGGGCTGCAAACCTTTTAGAATCCCCAGAGAATGGACTGTGCCAGGTGCATAAAAGCACGAATCTCCGCGACTTTCAGACCGACAGTAAATTTGTATACAATAGTATCGCTCTCGATCACATTCGACCACGAGCGGTGTGAGAATCGATGCCTTTTTGCCTTTTTTCGAAAGCTACTTCTATCGCGTGTCGCCGCCTCCGTTTGCTGATTTTATTGACGATTTGATCGCTACGCCGGAAGTTCTTCCGGGAGCGATCTCGAAAGGGGCGCGCTCCGACGACTCGGCAAAATCGATACAAATTGCATATATTTTCTCTTATGATCGCTCGCCACCTATATTTTATTTGTTTATTTGGCGAGTGCAAAAACGACGAAAGAGCGATCCTGCCACACCGGGCGTTCGCGGCGGCGGCGGCGGGGTCGACTTGCTGTCGAGGGCGAAGGCGGGGCGCTGGGAAAGGGCGCGCGGGGGGAGGGGCGTTGCGGGGTGCGGCCGGGGACGGCGCGGCGACTGCTGTCTGCACGCCAGCAGTTTACAAAGAGTTGTATTTACTACGTCCATAAACATTCGCGGGCGCGTTTCTGCACGTTGGACGCACAGGCGGCGACGGCAAAAGCGGCGGAGGCGGGTGGCAGGAGCAAGATGGAGTAGGAAGGAAACTGCAGACTCCGAAGAACGGCGTGGAGGAACGGGAGGGAAATAGAAACGTAATGGAAGTGGGCACCAAGAAGGAGCAGAAAAGATGTGAGAAAGGTACAAGTAAAGTCGGAAATATTAGGTACAAAGACGCGGGATGGGTAGAAACAAGAGTTGAGGAGGCTGGAAAGAACAAAATTAAGAAATTAATGGTTCACATCTGTGAGTTCGCTAGGAAGCGGACAGCAGAGAAAATTGGAAGACTTTCACAAAAAAGAAATTAACCGAGAGCATAAGACGAAGGAGAGTAATGAGAAACGAGATAAACTTAAATCATTAATGAAAACTTCACAGCTTTTTGTGTTAAACGCATCAGTTGTGTGTTTCGGAGTTGAAAGGAGAAACATGAGAAAAGAAATATTGATAAAGCAACGTAATTTTGTGGGGCTTGAAGTGCGGAATTAGTTGCTGAGGGAAGAGCCGGCAAACGCGACAGTAAGTTCATTATGTGATGTAGGGAGGCAAGTACAGTAGTCGTAATTAGTACGTGTGTGTTAGCTGCGAAAGAGATAGGATGAGATAGCTGGGTGATGTGAAATGTTTCCGAGAGGAGCTCTCAGCTGTAGGGAGAAAATTGCAGTGGACCGTGGACAATGAAGAGATGGCGATGGTTTTGAGGGTGAGCGTGGCGGAAGCAACACCTGACGTTGAAGCCACGCGCGAACAACAGCTCTGATTGCTTTTGGAAGTATGTTTTGCGATGACGGAGATCTTAAACCGGGAGTATGTAAACTAATTTATCGGGAAATGTTACATTTTGCTGGTTATAAGGTAGTAAATATTGATGAATGATGAAAAATTGGTGTATAAAGTATATTGTGTAAGGATCCTTTTTGATTTCTCACCTTACTTCGTAAAAAGAGAAAGTATTGTAATCGGGCGCCGGGTATCCGACCGAAAGAAAAACTGGTAATCTGGCAAACTGGTATAACCGCCCCTGGTAACGAAAAAGTGAATACATATTGTTCCAACATGTATTGATTACATCAACATGTGTATAAACATGTGGGAATCCTTTTTTATTTGTCCTTGATACCGAAAAAATATTGATGACAAAACGTAGGCCGAAAAAATACTGCGGCCAACGCTGGTGTCTAAACTGTCGACGATTTTCTCGAAAATTGACATTCCTGCACAGATTTGAAAGAAATTGAGGAACTGCCAGTTTGTAATGGATATTTTGAAATGGGATGGTACTGTACAATAAGCCTTAAGATTTTTAAAAAATTCTCAAAAATGGTTCCAATTTTTTTGCTTATATCTAGTATTGGATAGTGTAAAAATACGCATGTATACTTTTCGTTGGGAACCTTAAGTTTTCGAAAATTGCAAAAGTTTAAAAAATTTTCGGCGTCTCCCTACATTACAATATTCAATAGAGTGATTTTTCTCTTTAATGAAATATGTTATTAAAATACTAATATTTAAAGAAACTAATGTGAAAATTTTCGAAAACATGAGCAGTTTTTGCGTAATTCCGCGTGAAAATGTAGGCAGTTTAAACTATATTTCAAACATTATTTTCTCGAAAATACTCCAAATTTTACTTCAAAATTTCTACTGCTTTTTCAAACGATGATACAAAAGTGAGGCTGGTCCCTTTTTCGGTGACCTCTCTATTTCCGAATATTAAAAAAAAAATTAGATAAGTACAATATTAATAATAGATTTTTTTCTGAAATGAAATATGTTCTACAAAATCAGTTTTTAAATAAACATTATTTCACAAACGGCTCCAATATTTTTCTTTAATTTTTTTTTGCACGTATGGAACTTGGAACGCTTAAAACAATGGTCTCATGTTCGTTGAACTCTCTGAGTGTTCGAAAATTGCAAAAATTAGATAAAATGCGGGAAAGTATGTGCTGTTGTAGCAGCCCTGTTTTTTGTTCACGTTCCTCCTCTAATATCACTGAAATTCCGGATAACATATTTGCGTGATTTATTATATACAGATAAGAACATTTGATTAGTGTGTTGTAAATATTTCCGTGTTTGAAATTTTGAACATTCTGGTTAACAATTATTATCAACATAATTTTGTAATTGCAGGTTTACACGATATAACACGAGGTGCCTAAAATATTAGGAATTAGAAAGTATGTATGAAGAATCATCTTTTGCATTTGTATGTCTTCTACCGTTGCCTTGTTTTCAATACGTTGACATGTAAGCATGTATATGTACGAAAATGCCTCTCAAATGTTGTTCACCATCTCTCTGATATGTACATAATTACTCCTGATAATAAAATCACACAGACGAAACACTACACCCAACAAAAAATCAATGTAATAGTATTTCTCCTTTATTGCAAGGTGTTGCTCTGCCTTTGCTACTCACACGGGTCTGGAAAGAACAAGCAAAGCACAAAAAGGGTAGAAGGAAATCTTGAAATGGCGCGCTCGCCGTTTGCCGTGACCTCTCGCGCTCCTCCTCCGCTTCCGGTCGCCTTGGGCTCTACCGGCGCGGTTTGCTCGCGCTCTCCCGGCGCGTGCGTTAAAAAATTAATGTGAACAACTTCATCGCCAGAAACATCCCATTTTTCCGAGCGCGCGCGCGCCGCCACGCCGAACGCTGCGGGGCTCTGCGAGCATTTCGTTTCTCACGCGCCTCCCCGGCGCCCCCCCCCCCTCGGCGCATTGTTGCGCATTCCGACCAGCAGGTCATTTCGGACTTCAATATTTAATGGGGAGCATAACGGCGTACGTTTCGTTAGACCACCGTTTGCTCGTACCCAGGGGGCGAAGATGTGAGAGAAATAAGCCGTAAAACCTGGAAGGAAATTGGAAATAACAGCGGGCTGGGTGCACCTCTGCAAGGTTATTGATCTCATTACTGCGACATTTTCTTTGTCTTCGGCGTTTTGTAAATGGGTGGACTGTAAAACAAGCTAGATTCTGACGTGACATATTCCGTGAACGAAGAGGATTGGCAGGGTATCAACTATAAAAATACCTAGTGATTGCTTTAGATGGTGCAGGATGTAACACAAAGTAGTTTTCTGTTAAAGTACTTTGTAGTCATGGTGATCTTATTAAAAAAATGTTTTCAACGTTCCCCTGTATTAAAAAGGAAATTATAAAAAAACTTATGTTTTTTTGAAAAAGCACAGGCGTTTTATAAATCAGATTTGCTTTTCGAAAGATGAAATTTTAAAACCAGTATAAAGTAATTCCTTCGTTGTAACAATGAAAATGATGAAAAATTAAATTTATTGTAAGATGTATTGTCAATAATTCCAATTTAATTTTATTATCAGTTTCTCCTATGGTAGATGTTCTCTTGTCTGTATATTTTGAGAATAATAATTTGAATACTACGATTCCGAGAATTTTTTTTAGAATTCTAAACATTATAAGGGTTTTCGAAGTGAGAATTTCTCTACCACAATGTTACTGCTATGAATTAAAGTTATGGAGTAAAGCTATTTAGCTATGAAGTACTATACAACGAAGTAAAGCGCATTCCATTCGTCTATGTGAAAGCTAATCATTTCATTTCATTTCATGCAAATTGAAATAGTGCAAAAACATATTATGCCAGTAGGTTTTAATCATCTTTTGAAGATAAGTATGAATATATTATTCATGTAAGATTATCCAACATATGAATGGATTTGTAAATTATACGGACAAAACTTACATTATGCGGCGATCGATGTAACTATTTAAACAATGCTATATTTTAGTTTTAAACTCCGTCTTGCTAATGAAACATAATTATCCTAATGAGCATCGCTAGTAAATTGGACAATTCCCTATTCGAAAGCGAGCCATTGATTCCCCATTATACACGCATTAGCATACCGTATTACAAAACCGCATTGTTCTCTTACTCTGACGCTAATTATTATTAAATATTTTAAAGTCTCGTATTCATCGCGGCAGGCCGCAGTCTTTAAAGAACAAAACTCTTGTTGATTTTTTCAAACGCGTGTAATATCATCGTTGCATCCCAATAATTGCGTAAAATGTCCGTAAATCAAAGAGCAGCGGTGCTGCGCGTGTGAGATAGATCGCATAGCCCACTTGTCCGTGTCCAGTGCGCGGCGCTTCGCGACTTGCGGTCAAACAGGCCTAATAGAACTGTTTGCGTTGCGAATCTGCAGAGAGCGAATGATCGATAGGCAAGGGCCTTGGGCCGTGCCGAGGACGAGTCAGTCATGCAGCCAGTTTACACAGCCCTATGGCTACGTTTAGCAGGAGAATCTATCCTTCTACGCGCGTTTACATTAAGCCATAAAGATCCGTATCTACCACTGCGATCTTCGCGTCGTAATGTTGGAGCCTATTAACGCAACCGTAATGTGGAGGCGCGCCGCATCGGGGATTTGCTGATAAAGGGAATGTGGCTTCATTAACGGAACTCTTCGCGATGCCGGCAAAAATGTTAAAGAAACTACGTTTGAATATTCGTTGAAATGCGTTTGGTATTTGTTGCAATCGTAGATGAGAGAAAATTGGCTAAATTTGGCCTAATGAAACGCTGTAATGTTGCTGCACAGAGTAGGATATTGATGTAGACTTGAAAGCCTACAGGTGAACAAAATGTTTATGATTGTTCGTGCCGGAGATGAAATGTTGTAATTTATTTATTCATAAATCAATTTGGTCCGTATTTTGGTTTTGGAATATTTTGACAAACTTCTCACCAATTTTTGGGGTACGAAACAAATTGAATATTATTTAATACCAAGTATGGGTAATACAAAAACGTGGTTTGGAATTAAAGTTGATACTTGCATAACCTTTTTTTCATTTTTAAATTCTAATTGAGTCTGTTGTCTCCAATGCTGGGTTATTGAATTTCAGTGCACGTAATAATTTCCAACCCTCTGTAGATTTGTCTGCGCTCTATACATTCTCCGCCATTCTTCCATTTCTTCTTAAGCAAATACTTAAATATTTTAATAATATTTTGTGGTATTATATAAGGTGTTCTATATTTTCTTTTGAAAGCCGATTGAAATTTGACTTCATTCAACAGGTCTTTGTATCACCTGTTTACAAGTTTCTGCTTGTGGGAACTTATTTTTGTTTCCCCAAATGCATCTTTTTTGCTTCATGCATGAATTTTTCTAACAAACCTAATTTCCAGAGACACTTCGCGTGTTGTTCATTCAATTTCCAGCCAAATAAAGTTTGTACAACAATGCATGTAATGATTTTAAAGACTCAATCTTATTCCTTGGTCATTCCTTAACTTCTAATTTTTATAGTCTGTTTTTTGTTGCGTTTTACTGTATTCTGTAAAGTAAGTCCAAAGCCAACCTATTAACAACATGCGGATTGATCTTCAGAAATCGTCTCTCCGCACTACAAGATGATTCGATTCATTGTCAACATTTGTTTTGTAATTATGTTGTCATTTAGAAGGTAGTACTATTTTAAATATGTAAGTTTGGTAGATGTTCGGTAAAAATTATTTACATTTTCAAATATGTAGCTCATTATAGAATATGTTATGTACAATGTTTTGGTGTATTATACATGTCTGCTCAACGGTCGTATTATTTATTGGAATATTCTGTCGATTTTTGACTGTCGAGTTGATGGAATGATAGAAATTTACTTCCTTAATGAACTTCCTTCTTTAAAAGTATATCTTGAAATAATGTAGGTGGAAATTTTCCGTATTTTTTGGAGTTTTAATAGCGAAGTACTGTAGTTATTAAATGAATATTAGAAGTTAACGGAGACTTAATTGAGTTGTATATTCGGCTCGTGTGATCCTCACTAAGAGGTATTCTTTGAAGGCGCAGACCTCAATTATCATATGAATCGCATCTTCTGTCTTCGTTTCCTCCGGTTACCCGCTCAGAATATTCGGCATCCTTTCGGCTTAAGCACATAATAACAACGCATTCTCTCCTGCATGTTCCCTTATTCCCTTCCAAGCGCGCACGCTTGGAAAGTGAAACCAGAGCTGCCTTCTGAGCACAGATTGCGTAATTGTGTGCCCCGAGAGGAGAAATGCGTGCGTGCTCTTTCAACTCTCGACTCGCGACTCGACTCGACTCGCCTCGCCTCGCTTATGCGCCCTCGCCACCGCCGCGGTCTCTCGTCCCCCTTTTCGCCTGCTTTGCTTTCGCGCCTCTATATGGCGCGTGTGACTGAGAGGGTGGAGTGAACCTCGGCATCTTTCCATTACGTGTGTTGGTACTAGAATGTGAAAGGAGTGACGGGTAGTTAGGAAGTCGCGTACGGGTGTAGTACGTGGCTAGTCGGCAGATGCTGGTGTAGGCTGGGTGCGTGTATTTATTGCAGTCATCTATTAGGTAGGAAAATAAATTAATTTTGTCGGTAGTTATTAGGAACTTTTCATTTGGAGTTGATTCATAAATAAAATAATTCAGCCCTCCGACACTTCTAACGTTTATTGTTCTCGAATCAAACCTATCTCTTGAATATAAAATTTAAAATTACTATCACTGATTAATATAGTACATGCGTTTAAAAGAAACGTTTGAATGAAAAACACGATTCTTGGAGATGGTATATATTAATATTATATTATATGACATACATGAATATACCATGCACTAGTATTGTAGGATCACTTACAATCAAATGATAGCACCATGTGATGGAAGTAATTTGATGTACATGCTTTCCGTCCCGATACGCTCCGCCCAGATTCGCAGCATCCAGCTCCAACGTTTGCTGGCCCCAGGCGCCTGCACAGATATCCCCGTCAAACCCCGCGCGGCCCTTTCTGCCTGCATCACTGGCCCGCAACCTGTAACGTAAAGATGACTACCGGTTTGCGTTCTATTGAACGCGCAGCAAACAGAACAAAAATACACGTATTTCATCGCTATTTTAGAGAATGGATTTGGAAAAATACTTTTCTTACTGGTGAAGTATATCGTAATACGAACACATATTTCAAATTCAATGCAATATTGGGAATATATAACTTGTTTGGGCAATTTATTAGACAAAGACGATACAAATGCAGTAAATGTAGTATAGCTCTTGAAGATTACATGACGCGCTATCCTCGGAATTTTGGGGTTTGTCATACGTCACAATCTGCGAACTGAGAGAGAACACGACTTTGGTTACTAAGGGGGCAATGGATCTTATTTCCAAAGTGACATATCACTTTGAAAAACATGTGTTCAGGAAGGCAACACTACAGATCCAAGCTAATACTTTTGTAGTTCAAGATAAGATTCAACAGTTTGCCGATACTTTTTGTCATATGAGAACCACTAGTTTTGATATAATATTTGGCAGCATTGTGAAGAAGTGAATTAATAATATATTAATACGTAAAACTATAAAACAAACAGAAATAGACAAATCTTGCTTTGGAAATGCGATTTTCGATTAGGCTTCAGTAGGTTATTGCAAAAAGGCGAATTAAACGAAGCGTATCGATGAATCCGTTTCGTTGACGTAACGGCCGCTCATAACGCGAGTCTGAGAAAAGAAAGTAAGTTTTCCCTTTCGAGAAATTCTCCTTTATCAACTCCCCGAAAGAACTATAGGAAAACGGCTCACAACTCCAACCTAAGATATTAGTAAAGGACGCAGCCAGTTCGTTGAATGGCCACCTCTATTGTTTGGATTGGTAGGAAGCTGATGAAAGCGAGATCCCGACCACAGCAGCAGCAACAGCAGCAGCAGCAGCAGCAGCAGTGACGGCAACAGCATTCCTCGAGGAGGGGAAACTCCGAAAGTTCCGATAGTCGATTGTCCCGAATCGAACTACCCGCGATCCTGACCGCACGCTCCGTTGACCATGCGGGTCCGACATGCAATGATATGCGCAACACCCACAATGATTGGATGCGTATGTTTATGTATGTGTACAAATGCTCATGGATGTGTGTACAGGTACGTATAATAGTGGCATGCAGCAACAAAATTGCTGCTAAACAAAACCACACAAAATGGATTTACAAAATGTAATTTCCAAAAGCGAACAACGTGCAGACGACGTGGACACCGAAAGGGGCAACGTGCGATTGGGCATACACGACGCCGCCTGCTACGGGAGCAGCGTGCGATCTCTTGCGCGGAGGCCGCGGGGGGCGTGCGACCGAGGCGCGGGGATAACGACGGCGCGGTGGAACGCAGTTGGAAGCAGAATTCAGGCGGTTCCGAGATAGAGTGAAGAAGATGACTTAAGGATGCGGTAGTGAAGGGCACAAGAAGGCTTGACATAGAAATGGGGTCAATATAGAAGGAACGTTTAAGGCGTACGTATCACAGGGTGATGTAATGGGCATGTTAAGAATGACTAGAGAGATGGGAAGGTAGGAGATGATTCTCGCTGCATTGATTACCGATGTGGGAAAAGGGTGACTTTGCACTTGAAAAGGTTGTTAGGTACTTTGGTGGCTTTGTACTTGGTATGTATGTTGCAAATATGTTGTGTTGTGGCGGTGGCGATCACAGAACGTAGAGAATAAGAGTAGTGTTGGGCAGCAAGACCAGGTTTGATGTCTGCCAAGATGTGATGTCCTGAGCGAGATGTCCTGAGTGAGATGTCCTGAGTGAGATGTTCTGATCGAGATATCGCGAGCGAAATGTCGCGAGCGAAATGTCGCGAGCGAAATGTCGTGAGCGAAATGTCGTGAGCGGGATATCGTAAGCGGGATATCGTGAGCTGGATATCGTGAGCGGGATGTCATGAGCGGGATGTCGTGAGTGGGATGGCGTGAGCGGGATATCGTGAGCGGGATGTCGTGAGTGAGATGGCGTGAGCGGGATGGCGTGAGCGGGATGGCGTGAGCGGGATGGCGTGAGCGGGATGGCGTGAGCGGGATGGCGTGAGCGGGATGGCGTGAGCGGGATGGCGTGAGCGGGATGGCGTGAGCGGGATGGCGTGAGCGGGATGGCGTGAACGGAATGGCGTGAACGGGGTAGGATCGCGAGTAGGATGTCGGGTGGGGTGCCAGGGCGGCGTCCTTGGCCGGATGTCGGAAGTGTGATGGAATATAGTATGTTAAGGGGCGGGAGTTGAGAGTATGATGACGTAAAGCGGAAGGCTGAGAATCGGATATCGGACGTTGGTGTGATAACGACTTACCTCACTCAATATCGGTCACGGGGACACAACACGGCCGTCTCTTGTAATGCTGCTCCCTTCGATTTCCCGCCGCGCGGTCGTTAAACAAAATTACTGTGTTGTGTTCCCCTTTAACTTTTCGTTTCTCGCCATTCCCTTACCTTTCATTCTTTCTTTCTGTACTGCACAATGCTTTTGAGTAAAAAATAAGTGTTAAATATATTAATCACATTTTAATGGAGTTAAATGATCCTTGATGACCACGCTGCATCCTTTAAAATTACCATTTAACCATCGCAAAACCCATTCGTGCAATTAAGCTTAGTAGCCTCCTTGGAAGATGAATCATTGAATGGATTGAAATTAATGTTTGTTTTGAGCTTCAAAATTCGTCAACTGGCCGACATTTATGGAAGGTACAGACAGAGAAGTAATTTGTACAGGAACTACTGTGGAATGTATTTACGTGCAATTCTATTTATATTCTGGTCAGATGAACGAAAGACGAAAAGCACCGTGTGTCACCGTTATTTGCTCATTTATTTCACAATATATTTGTAATTAATTTAGTGGTATAGTGACTGTCTTCTTCATACCCACTCCGCAAAAATCGTATGTGAAAGTGATTTTCATCTCCTGAAAATGCAAATGCTAAAAGGGGAGTTAATACGCCACGTACACACTTGTCCACACGGCCGAGAAAAGTAGAGGGCTTGTTATACGTCAATGAGCATTGTCCACATTATCTAAAATTGACGTTTCGATATACGGTTTCCGAGTGGGCATTTTTGATTTCTATTCTATTCTGGACTTTCGCGGCATTGATTTGGTCTAAACTGCTGTTTGCACAAACAGTTCA
Source organism: Gryllus longicercus (assembly GCA_038098605.1). Taxonomy (NCBI): domain Eukaryota; kingdom Metazoa; phylum Arthropoda; class Insecta; order Orthoptera; family Gryllidae; genus Gryllus; species Gryllus longicercus. Next base: position 405,766 of record JAZDUA010000500.1, read on the forward strand.
GTGCTTCTAAAATCTATGAGAATAAAATAAAACAACGCATTGACTCTCGGTATCTTCCCAGGTACTGCAGTGTTCGCAACATTATTTTATTAATTTTATATGTTCTGCTTACTAAGCCTCTACTTTGCCAAGTTAAGTTATATTTCGTGCACTGATGCAATTTTTTACCCTTGTGTATAAGTTGATAACTCATAAAAAGATAATTTTAGAGGGAAAAAGCAACACCTGACATTATTGAACCGAAAATAATATATAAAATTCTAGCGTGAATAATAAGGCAACTCATCTCATATGGTAATAATCTCAAATCAAATCATTGATAAAACGAATCAATCTCAAATCATTGATACAACGAATCCGACTACCCGACTTATAAATGTTAATGACATTGAAATTTGAGTAATATTCTTTAAAGCACATTCTTCAATAACTCAGCAAACAAAAGGAATTAAAAATAGTACATAATTATATAAAAAATAGAGAACAATAACAATACAATACGTTGAGGAGACGAAAACCATGGAATACCTCCTAATATCGTGCCCCACCTCCTTTTGTCCGGCAAATTGCAGCAACTTGACGTGGGATGAACTCAAGTCGTTGCAAATGTTCTGCAATATTGAGCAATGCTGCTTCTAATGCTGCCCAATATTGCGAAAGAGTTGTCGATGTAGGATTTTTGCACGAACTGACCCCTCAATTATGTTCCATGTTCGATGGGAATCATTTCGGGCGATCTGGGAAGCCAAATCAAATTCTCGAATTCTCCAGAATTTGATCGTTGTTTGGGAACTTGAAGTGAATGAACCGCTGTAAATGGTCTCTAAGCTCCTGGACATAACCATTTCCAATCAATGATCGGTTCAATAGGACCAGAGGACCCAGCTCATTTCATGCAAAAACAGACTAGACAATTATAAAGCCACCACCATCTTACACAGTGCCTTGTTGAAAACATAGATCCATGTCCTCTTAGGGTCTGCGCCACAATCAAACCCTACCATCAGCTCTTACCAACTGAAATCGGGGCTCATCTGACCAAGCCACGATTTTCCGGTCACCTAGGGTCCAATCCATGTGGTCATGAACTCAGGAGAGGCGCTGCAGGCGATATTGTGCTGTTAGCAAAAGCCAAAGTCCATTAAAGCCAAATTTCACAGCATTGTTCCAACGGGTGCGTTCACTGTGTCCCACGTCGATTTCTGTGGTTATTTCATACCGTGTTGCTTGTCCTCAACCTCAGCAGTGACCTCAACGCAAATACCGCTGCACTAGGCATTAAGTGAAGTCCGTCGGCCACTGCTTCATCCGTGATGAGAGGGTATGCCTGAATTTAGGTATTCTCGGTACACTCCTCACGCTGCAGATCTCGAAATATTGGATTCCCAGGCGATTTTCTAAATGGAATGTCCCTTTTCACACGCTTCTAGCTTCTATTACCATTCCGCGTTAAAGTTTGTTTTCTCCTATCGTGCAGCCCAGAAACCATTTTCCGTGAATCACCTGAGTGCAAATGAAAGCTCTGTCAATGCATTGCCCTTTTATACCTGTTGTAGGCGATTCAACTCCCATCTGTATATGTTGCCATCTCAGATTATTTATCAGATTATCCAATTATTTATTCATCAGGGTAAATAGGGATTGATGATGCATTTTTATTCTCATTACAATTTGAAGACTTTTAACAACAGACATCATAAAATTGTGCTTCTGAAGTTATTTTAGAATATTTTCGTTTTGGCTTTTTTTTAGCCTCTGATGCCTATTTTAGTACTTTTCCTTATTTTGAGTGGGGTGGGGTTGGGTAGGCAAGGCGACTTCGTCGGGTTGGAAGTGTTGAACGCATTGAACGGGGTGGGAGTGTAGGGCGTCTTAACCGTGTTGGGCGAGTTGTGGGGGAATTGGGGGTGTTGGGTAGTTTTGAGTGGCGTGTTGAGCGTGTAGAAACATGATGATGCTTTTGGTCGGGTCGGGCCTGTAAGGGCGTGCAGTGGTGCGCTAGGCCTGGTAGGCAGGTGAGGCGTGTGTCGGCGGGAAAGTTGTGTATGGGTGGGTTAGGCGTGAAGGGAGGGTCGTGTTGTGCGTGAGTTGGGCGTGTAGGGGTGTGTTGGGCATGAAGAGACGTGAAGGGCGTGTCGGGCGTGAAGAGTTGTTTGAGTTGGTTGTGTAGGAGCGTGATGGGCGTGTTGGGTAGGTAGAGACGTGTTGCGCGTATAGGGGCGTGGTGGTCGGGTTGCGCGTGCAGGGGCGTGTTGGGCGCATAGGGTTGGTGGGGCGTGTTAAGGCGGGTCGGGTGGGTGGGGTGGGGAGGGGCGGGGCGGAGCGGCGTGAGGGGACCGCTGTTGTTTGTTGGGGGGGGGGGTCAGGCGCCGGCGGCGGCGGCGTATCGTGTTTGGGCAGTGGGTGCACGTCTGCCACGGACGTGTGGCGTGTGTGAAGTGCGTGAGGGGAGAAAGGTATCCGGCCGGGGCCTCGAGGCAGCCGGAGGGCAGAAGACGCCGAGGACTGTAAAGACCTCAGTGGGGAAGCGCATGGGCACTTCTGGTTGCGACAAGTGTTGGAGTAGTGTTCTCATTGTTTCAAAAAAAACGAGACAAAACAACTTTTCAAATATTAATGTATTTATTTTTTACTGATACATTATTGCTTGTTATTGCCTTCGATTGCGAGCTCTATATACACTGTGTCAGTTTCCCAGATGGAGGGGATCCAGCTATTTTCATAAAAAAAACTTGACCCTGACCACTCCATTACAGTATAATAGTCCCGGTATTGGACGTGGATAAACATTATAATATTCCTTAGCGTTTATTGAAAAAGAGAAAGACAGACCCGCTGTGTGATTAAATTAAATTAGAAGTTAAAATTCGTAAAAATACCTATGTGAAATACATATATTTTCTCTTGCTTTCCGTAAGAGTAAATTCGAGTGTCCCTTCCAATCAGACATTTGGGAAATGCCGGAGAGGTGTAGGAACGTTGGGGACGATGACAGCTCGAAGTCAAATTTGTTACATGGAACATATATACTGTTTGTTTGTATATAAATATTCTTGTGCGATATCTCCAAATATGCAATCAAAATATTAAATGAATAAAGTTGGTAAAAGTACGTGTTTCAGTGCGCATTTTCATTTTATTCCTTATATGCATCATTCTTCACGACGTAACAATTTCAATTCGGCCTCGATTTGGGTAGTATTCATATCTATAACACATGCAAATGTCGCATGTAGAAGATGTAAAAAAAGTAATCCCTTCGAAATGTATGCCTACCGTCGACTGTTAAGAGTATCATGTTTAGAAAAAAAGAATAACACCGCAATCATAAACCGATTAAACACTCAACAGATACTGGCGGATATCCGCAAAAAAAGAATGTTGTGGTTCCTAGGACCCATCGAACGAAGAAGTTGAGCATGGCTTGAGAAACGGATAGTTCTAGGTAACGTAGAAGGAAAAAGAGGCCGAGGAAGAACAGCAATGATATGGATAGACCAATGCAAGACCTTCACTGGTATGAGCCTAGAAGAAGCAATGGGGAAGGAAGAGATTCGCGAAGAGTGGAAAAATACTGTGGAAGCCATCAAGATGGGTCACCTACCTTCCGTCTATGGAGGAACAGGACCAAGGAAGAAGAGATGTCCATGACTTCTCACACAGTAATCAACAACCCGTATTTCTTATTGGTAATGCATAATGAATACTTGTGAGGAGGTTTTCTCGCTTGCGAATCACTACGGTAAATTTTGAGAATATTCAACAACTGTATTTAGAAAATATTATGTTGGAAGATAATGACCCGATTTGGTGAGATAAAAGAAGTGAATTATTGTTTTAGCATGAAATGAGTTCTGAAACAATGTTGAAGACGGGACCGGGAAAAATGGCTCAGGGTATGAAGTGATGTCGCTGCAGTTCCTCTGACCGGGAGGTCCTAGGTCATAGTCCCGACGGTGGCAAGATTTTCGACACTGGCTTGTTAGATCGAATTCAGTCGCTGTCTGGAGGAGGATTCTGGCGGCCGGCTACTCGGATCGGTAGTTTTCCGTGGTTTCTCCGATCAACACCAGAGGAAGGAGCAGTACCCTAACAAACGGGCCACTGACTGCGCGCTATCTTTCCTTCCCGTTCCTCGTCCTATTTTCACCCCTTACAAACATACTCGCAAGCACCATGCACTTTACCATACCCATGCCGTGAGACCGGTCGGGAGCTTAGAGTCTGTCCCGACTACGGCGGCGCCTTGCTGGTGGGAAAATACTTGGTCGGTCAATTAAAGACGGACAAGATGATCTTGCTGCCGAAAAACCGAAAAGACGGGTATAAATAGCACGTTTTCTTATTGACTGTCTCTCGTGGAAATTGTGGAACGTATTGTAGAGGAACGAACAATTGTTACAAGCCGTTCTGTAAAGAGAACAATTCAAATTCTGGATTTGTATGAAATGAATGAAGCTCATTGCAGTTTATTATATTGAATAATATACTAATAGATATTTATTCATTTGAATTTTTATTTCTACTCTGAAAGTTAGATTAAAACTTCTGAACTAATAAATCATCTTTATGCCATATTCCACATGTAAACGCGAGAGAACGCAATAATACATTTTTATAAACATTATGGTATGAATTGTATCCATAATTGTGGTACACGAACATAATGTTATATAAAATCTAACACGCGATTATTTTCACAACAAAAATAAGCACGCGAACAATGGCCTCTTCACACACAACTTCATCCAAACACATACCCGTGTGCATTAGAAGATATTTTAATTCCAAAAACTGATCCAGTCTGTAACTACCACTCGTTTCTTCCGTGATCCGAGCAGCGTAGATATCTGCAGGTCCTTGAGAGCTAGCCACGGGACAGGTTGGCAATCGCCCGAATGCACGAGCGCCTGGGGAAACGCGCTTTCGCCGGCTCCAGGGCCAGCTCAGAGCAAGCAGTCTGCCCTCTCCCAGGCCTTCCTGCCCTCTCGGCCGCACGGGCACTGCTCATCGCCCAGGCCATATTTCACGAACGGTTTGTTGGCGCATTTGCACCACATCATCCGTTAAAATGCGCATACATGACTTCCAGGGTTAATGAATCACCAGCCGCATTAGACATGCAGATAAACACTGGCGTAGTTTTCGCTTCCCGTTGATAGGTCGGCCCTGGAATATAAAAAGCACGCTTTGTCGAATTAAGAGCTTGGCTTCGAACAGTGTGTAAATCATTGGGAAATTTGAATATATGCAATTTAAGCAAAGGTCTGAAGTTTGATACGCGGAAAGAAATGAGATAAATATTATCCCGTTAGTGAATGATGTGGAGCAATTTTCTAAAAATTGCGCACCGTTTGCATGCGCTCGAAGAAATATCAACATTTGTTAATTTCTGTCCCACAATGGTCAAAATATTACAAGAAAATCTAAAACTACGACATTAAGAATCTTTATAGAATTTGTATTAAGCAGTAATTTATTGTCATCTATCTCATTTTAACGTTTAACATTAATATTTATTTAATTAATGTGTTTCTGTTTCAAACTGTTAGAAAAATCTCAGATATTCAAAAATTCTTTGAGTATTACGTTGATTAATTCACAGCGACCTCACGTTTGAAACGACAACTTTACTTTGTTTGTGTTTTTAAATTCAGTGCATAACCTGCACTTCGTGACACTCAGTGCAATTCAAAGAACAGGCGGGCACAAGGGAGTGCACAAATACATACGTTTCATACACACACCAGGAATACTGAAAAGCAAGCTATAAACACAAATGAAAAATAAAAAGGAAATGAATGATAGGAATGAATTGTTTAACACATGACTGGTGGGCCAACGGGAAGCGTGCATAAAAAGCGTATGCATGGAGAGGGAAAGCAGTAATGAAGCCCATAACTTTAATATTTAATTATGGTATTTTAATTTCGGAATTTAAATATTTAATATGACGAATTTATGATGAATAATATTGAAGGAAATCATGTTAATATTTAATGGACTGAATGCGAAGTAGGTCAGCGACTCATTTTATTTCTGTTCTGAATATTAGAGGAATGTGGAGCATTCCGTTTTTAGTGTTTTTCGATTACGCAAGTGCCCACTTATTTGAGGCGAAATACTTGAAGAAAGACGGTTACACTTTTATGTTCATTATATATCACGTTTCGAAGACGATTGTGTCTTCATCAGGCATTTTTTTAAACTTTCCTACCGAAAATTCGGTAGAAGTCATGAAGCCATTAAGTATTTCAGGAACTATTTAATATTTATTATACACAGTACGAAGTCCACTAGAATTTTGTGCAAGCGATATCGCCAAATTCTTATATTCTGTAATATATTAAAGTAATATATTTATTTTTTGTTTTGGATGGAAGCTTCCAAGCGGCATCTTTATTGTATGTAACTTTGTATTTTGTTTGCAAGAATGTATATAAAGCTTGTTTCTTTAAAATGTAAATATGTTGTTTGAACTAATGAAAAAATAATGTATAAATGATAAAGGAATATTTATGCAAATTGTAAATCGTGTCAATGAATAATTTGTAGTAAAAGAACGCTTTTAAGAAAAAAATCATAAACAATGATTGTGATATAAATTATTATTATATTATTATTATTATTATTATTATTATTATTTTATTATTATTATTAGTACTAGTATTGGTAGTAGTAGCTATCATGTAATGACTAGTAATCTGCGAACGAAAAGGTTTTGGTATGAGGAAGAAATTTTGATATTGCAAACCACAAATTTCTAGTCGTATTATCCAATTTCTATTGGATATTCTGACACCCCGAATTTGGAGATATTTTCTTGTCATCCAGCTTCTTTGCTTCAAAGTGTTTATTCTAAAACGTGTCATTTTAAAAAGTGCTAACAAATATATTTATTATTACCCAGGGGAAACGTTCAACACAATGAATTATGAATAGCACAGACGTCAAAGTGTTATTGTCAAGTACCAGATTGCATGTGAAGTCCTAGATTCCGTGAAATATCTTTTGCAATAAAGTGCATAGTTTTTGCAATGAATATACACCTCTAAGAGGTACTAAGACGCTAAATTATAATCAGCATTCTGAATGAAAACGGAGTTTATTGACAATTTAATAATAGAGATTCGCGCGACATACGTTCATGTGTCGTGACGCATTTAACGAACAATTTTCCTTAATATTCCAGGCATAATTATCCATGATAGTTTGTGGCTTAATGCACCACTGGGATTAGATTTCACTGGAATATCAGTAGAAAATTTAATGGAATTCAAGCATTTTTGCCTGTAACAAAACAAATAATACTGTTGTTTCAATGACAGAACTACACTTTCACAGACTAACAAAATTATATTTTGTGTTATCACGTAGTTTGAATTAGGGCAAAACTGAATTATTTGTTTTTGAATCACTTTAAAAAATTCTCTGCGAGGTATTTTTTTCCTTTCAATCTTTTAAAGATGGTAATGTTGATGAACGAAACATAACATATCTTCATTGCGGGTTCAGTGCCATTGTCTGCGGTGACACAAGACGTACAACAACCCCTTGACAACACACAACTCTTTCAGATTTTAAAATGTAGGCACGTGTCAAACTTTCAAATGTAAAAAGATAAAAACTATTTATACAATATATTTTACCTGAAAAGTAATACACAAATAGATTTATAACCTTTAATTTTAACAGTATAAGTGTGGATAAAAGTGTGGAGTAGGTGGGAACATATAATTTTTTCATATGCAAGCACATCAAATTTCTGTTCTCTTTATTTATGACATTATAATGCACACAAAATGACATATAATGCAACAGAAACCTGACATCAACTGGAACCTGCGCATTAGCATACACATACACAAATCCACATGAACAGTCGCAAATGTTGGGCATAATTCATCCCGTGAGGCAAAATAACATAAGCATTTCAATAGCTTGGCACACCTTCATTGCATTTTCCCCAGCATCAATGACTGTACATGGTTACCAGCTCTCAAACGATCGGGCGACGTTGCACTAAGACTCGGTCCCACGGGTCAGCACGAGACGGGGCGGGGCCGCTACAGGCGCGGGAGCAGGTGTCCGGCAGGGCGCTGCAGGCCGACAGGCCATGCAACGCACCTCGCTCCACATCGCACATCACCGACGGTGCTCTGCCGCCCCCGCCCCCGCGCCCCCGCCACCCCCGCTGCTCGCGCAGTCCCCGCTCCCCCTGGCGTCCCCGCCGCCCCGTTGGGTGCCGTTCGCGTCCCGACTCGCCCTCAGCGCAGACGAGCTACGCTACCACCTCCCCTTCTCCGCCCCGCGAGCGCGTTTGGCCCTCCCCCACGCCGACCGCGCGTCGCTCGCACCGCTTCCGCGCCGCGCCTCACAGCCACGCGCTAACATAAACAGCGCGTGATAAAGGCCGCGGCGGAGGCGGGCGCGCGGTGGCGCAGCTGGCGAGGACGGGCGGGGGCGGCGCGCCTGCGAGACAAAGGGAGGCGCGGGGGCGAGCGCCAGATAAGCGCGCGCCGTGGGGATAAGGCTGGGAAGACGGTGCGCCGGAACGTGCGGGGGATGTGCAGGGCGAGCCGGGCGGAGAGCGAGATGGGGCGCGGGAAGGAAAGGACGTTATGCGTGGAGGAGGGAATTGCTTCTGGACGGGCAGGTACAGATCTTCAGAAGCGGTTGCAGTCGATAGGCAGATGGTATTTCCCAAAAGGAAGAAATTTGGAAAGAAATTTTAGCTGATACCTGCACACATGCTTACAGTCATTCCATACACACGAACAATGCCAAGTCGTAATAGCAAAGTGGATCCTGACCACATAACTTATAAATCTCAATGTCGGTCGCAGAGAGGAAATCGCCGGAGAAAGCGGTGCAACATCAGGGTTAGAAAAGCAGCGTTCGGTGACTTCGAGGCCGGCAGCAATGGAATCACAGGCAGTGCGTGGCTGGCCTAGGGAAAGTGCGTGCATTTTAGAGTCCACAGTAGGTATCCTTGAAAAAAAAAATTGCGACGTTTTTCTCATCTGTTCCATATATGTTTTTTGGGACGTTTTTTGAACTCGAAAATGAGATTTGCCTCCTCAACAAATGTCGAATTCAGAACGTGTCACGGATCTACCTCTGAGTTTCTATGTACTTAGGAGAGTACTAAGTTACATAAATTGTCACATCAACTACGCTTGGTGACTTGTTTACTGAAGTCAGTGAAATAAATGGGAAATGAAAGGCTGAAACTGAGATGATGGGTAAGACGAAATAAAATATAAAGAAAGGAAGCGGAGAAGGCTAGCGGAGTAGCTCGTCCGTCCAAACCACGCCCCAAAACGCGACGACGCGCGAGGATGCTTGGACGTCCCCAACAGAAGCGGGTTCCGTGGCGTGCACGCAAATCGGCGGCGCAGATGGTGACGGGATCGGGCATGGGGAGCGCGCATAAGACGGGGATGTGGCGTGGGTGGTGGCGTCTGGCCAGGTGGAGACGAAAGGGGCGGCGAGAACGCGAGACGGTGGCGGCCTGGGCGTGGGGCGTGGGCGATGGCAGAGGTGGAGGCGGGGCTTAGAAAGGGATGGGACGGACGCCTGTGATAGGTCTGTGGCGTGGGTGGCTGCGGCGATACAGGTAGTGGGGGATGGGGTGGATACGCGGGACGGTGGTAATCGCAGAGGCGTAGGCGGGCGACGACAGGGGCGGTGACGCTGCGTAAGCGATTGCGGGGGCGGAGGCAGTGGCTGGGGGAGGGGGAGGGGCTGCAAGGGGGAGGAGGAGGAGGAGGCGGAGGCTGACGCAGGGAACCGTGCGGAGCGCGCCGCAAGCGACGTCGCCTGCGGCTGTGCACCCGTTGCTACATCATTACCATGTGCGAACGGGCGACTGTTCCGCGCTGCCGTTCCGCTTCGCGTATCCGCCCGCCCGCCCGCCCGCCCGCCCGCCCGCCCTCTCGCTCGCTCGCGTCGACGCGCTCTCTCGTCTGCGCACCCGACTGTCGCCCGCACACGCACACGACCGAAAATCTCCAAAGAAATTATTCATTTCTGTGAGGCGGATATTGAATGATTGATTGAAGTTTCCGGCCACGTCAATTGATAAATTTATTAGTCCCTCGGGTGTAGTGAATGTTTTACTCCGGAGGTGGCGGTGATCCTCCGACGTACGAGTCGATTGGCCTTGGATTTACCTCTACACGTATCTCCAACAAGACGTTGCTGTAGTCAGGGTAAGCTGTTAGCTCTCGCTTGCTCCCCACATGTGTGGTCGTGTGCACATGTGTGTGCAAGTATGTGTGTGTGTGAGAATAGAACATGAAAGAAAAATCGGGCGCGGTCCTTGCCCCTTTTGTCCAGAATTCTCCTGGTTTTGGTCAGAGAAACCACGGAAAACTACCGCCCAGAGCAATCGGCCGATTGAGTTCTACAGGGAGCCGCTGAAATCGGCAACTATTGTTAATTGTGTCGAAAAGCTTCCTCCATCGAGACCCGACCCGAATTACGCAACTCTGAGACCTGAAGCAACCCTTGTATATTAAGGGGTCACCTCATCGCACAAAATCATAAAATTTAACAAATTTTTCTAGAAATTCTATAATACAATCCTTTAAATTTGAGATTAAATTTTTACCTCATTCTTAAGAATGTCAATATATTTTGAAAATAAAAACAATCTTAATTGCCTCCTCTGGACCTCCTTCACATCGTCGAACAAGCATTTAACGAAGAACGGTTATCGTGTGAGCGTGGCATTGTTTTGGCGACCACGCACGCGGCTCTGCGCCCCTTGCGTCATTACTCTGTTTAAATTGGGCAGAATTCGCAGTGTTCTGCACTTCGCCCGGACGCCAGCGTTGCCAAACTGTGTACGCAGGCTTCTTTGTCGGCCTCCTGACGCCTGCCTACGGACGCGAAATACATTGGCAGCGATTTTTTTTCAAAAGACAGCAATAAACGTGTATCGATACTTGGGAAATTTTTTGTATATTTTCTTATTCGTATTTCTGAAGGATATGCAAGCATGTAAATAATAGTAGAAGAAAAATTTTAACATCGTGAGAGACATGTATTATAAATTGCATAACCGTTACGGGCTCTTCAGGGACACGTATGGGCAATTCTTTGTTCAGGGACACGTATAGGTAATTCTTTGTTAAATTTAAGTTTTCTGTATAATTCACGTCTGAAACTTTGGCCACAAAACTTCACACTTTTTACTACATTAAATTACAGAATACTCTATATTTACATGTGAGAATATACTGTGTGAATGTAGCCATTAGAATTTGTACGTATATTGATGATTATCACCTCTGTGAAAATCTTTTACGGATACAATGGTCGGAGAAAGAAAATAAGTTTATTGAGGAAGTTTATTGGGCGAATATCGATAGCCTTCCTTTGTATTAAGCACATTGTCACTGTTTCATGCGATTTAATTTCAGGAACAGCTCAGGACTTTCCGGTATGCTAATGACTTGGCAAGACGTATCAGCAGATCATCATGTCTTGGAAAATTGACATTTGATTGCTCAGTGACAACATTGTTGTAGCTGCATCATCTTTGACCGGCAGGTTTTAGTGCATCAGTTCCGATGGTGACAGATTTTCGCCACAGGTAGCATAGGTGGGGCGAATTAAAACACTGCCTATTCTAGCTGTCGGCTGCAGTGATTGACTATTTTTTGTGTTTGTTTGGATACCTAACCGCCGATTGCCAGAACGGGTCACGGACAGCGGCTGATCCTTTCTTTCTCACCCTTCTCCGCTCCTCTTAAGTTGTAAGGTAACCCTCGAAACATATTCTAAATATATTCGTACCTTTTAAACCAATATAGTAAAATAATTAATTATTGGTAATACTGAGGAGGACATGTTTCGAAGTCACATGTTTTACGCCCCAATCATTAATTTTATATACAGATGTCCCTAAATAAATGTTACAAATTTCTAAGGCTTGTAGAGGGGTCGAAGATATTTCCTCTTTGTCAAAGAACATGTAAAGGGAAGACACGTATAACTGACTTAACTGCATTGACACATGTGGTAGTTGCCTCAGATCTTTAGGTAACTCCGTATGTTCAAATGACATTTTTGTCTCCTCTACATGCCCCAAAATTTTATAACATTGGTTCTGAGAACACCCATACATATCGTTTCGAAAACTTGTACTTATCAATTAATTGAATTTTTGTTGGTTTATGAATAAATGGCCGCGCCGAATCTTTCCAATCCTGGTCGTAAGGAGAGCTTGTCCCGCGGAGCGAACTTGTAGACTTTCACCACCGCCGCCGCCACCACATCGTGTCATTGCAACAGCGAAGGCTAGGGTGCACCACTGTGCACTGCGGCGGCCTCGGGCGACAGACATCGCATTTCCTTCGGATTCACTGCGCCCCGCGGCGAGCCAGCGCCACCCCCCAAATCCCCTCCCATCACCCTTCCTCCCTTTCTCTATCCCACCCCAAGTCACTTCCATTCATGTCTCCGCCTCTTTCCTCTTTCCACTATCTCGTCTCAATCTCCCCATTCTTCCTCTCCTCTCCAACCTCCCTCCTTACCTCTCTCCCGCCTTCCTCTTCTCCCTTCCTCCGTCTTTCTCTCTACCGTTCATTCCTTCTCTTCCTCACACTACTCTTTTATCTTCTCTTGTACCCCGTTTCCTCTCTCTCCCTCTCCTACCTCTGTGCTTCCTGCCACCCTCTTTATCGTCTCTCCTCTTCCTTTCCTCTCCCTCTGCAGTCATCCCTCGCCGTTGTTCTTTATCCTTCATCTCTTCCGCTCGTCTCTCGTTCCTCTTCCTCCCTTCCTCTCATTCTTTCACTCTCTTCTCCGCCCCTTCGCCCCCACCCCCTCCGCGCTCCGCCCCAGGGCCACGGGCTGCTTCCTCGTCAGGCGCTTCCAGTCCGCTTGAGACGGTTCCGCTCGCGTAGTTAGGCGCACCGAACTCACTTCCGACTAGAACATTGCTCGCAGCAAGTCGGGCGCAAGCGGACCGCACGATATATATGTGCGTTTCCCTTGTTTCTCTTTCAGAATTTTATGTGGATTCTGTCAAAGGACTAACATTGAACCGTAAACCCCGTGACAGAATAGAGAATAGTTCCTTTCTCTATAATTCCTCTTGCCGTTATATATTATACTATTACAACTATATAATTTCTCATATGTATAGAGGTAAGGACGGTTCAATGTCCTGTTATTAAAATTAGGGTATATGTTTAATTGGAGGAAATGGAGAGCATCTTCTTTCAGAATCAAGTTTAAAATTTACTACTGTCAAAATTGTAACTATATAGGCTGGTATTTCTGTATGCTACGTTCGCGAAGAATCAATTACGACGTAAAGCCAGTTTTAAAAGGTGTTGAAAATGTTTTCGTACTTTATTCACATTCCGTAGGATTCGAGATATTTGCATGTAAATATGAAGCAAGTACAATTGTGTTCAGTATATTCACTTTTGAAATTAACATTAAACAAGGGAAGGTATGTGAAATAACGTCCAGTTCCTTCGCAATCATACAGATTCTTTCAGCACTCGGAGTTGATTGTATTGAGCTTTCGGGCCGGCAGAGTGCGGATTAGGGTAATACCAATGATCCTTTTCGGACTCAATAAATCCGATAACACAGTCGTGTAATCAACATTTGCGCCGCTTTGCGCCGCTTTGTGTCGTCGAGGCATTTTGCGGGATAAGCTTCTTTCCGGCGCCCCGCTCATCTGCGGAGAGCGGAGTTTTTGCCCCACGGCGCAACAGCAGTAGCGGCACTTGTGCGATAGGGGAGGAAAGAGCGAGAGAGAGAGAAGGCTCCCCGCGAGCAAGACGGAGGAGAGGGTTAACGCATTTCGACGCATCTGCGAAATGAATTTTGCCGCCGCCAGGCAGCCCCGGCTATTGAGTAACTGGGCCAGGTAACGGCGCTCCACCGCTTTGCGGAAGTTTTTTAATTCGGGCGGCCAGCGCGGGGGCGACGGGGGCCCGAGGGGGAGAGGGGCGGCGGAGATTGCGGGGGAGTCGGACAATGCAGTCGGTTCGCTCGGCCATGCTCCCGATGCGTGCCCTGTCGCAGCGAGCTTTGTGATGGGATGGCCGCCGCCGCCACCCGCTTCCACTGCTGGTCTCTATTCACTAGCCAGGATCTTGTAGCTGTTCCTTTTCTTCTCTGTCACCTCTTATCTTCCTCTTTCTCTTCCATTCTGACTCTTCTTTATCTTCGCTACTTTCTCTTTTCCCCTCTTACTATTACTTCTCTCCTTTATTGTGTCCTCTTTTCTTTTATTCATCTACGTTTTCTTCTCTCTTTAGTTAATCTCGTGCCCTTACCTTCTTCTTTCTCCTCTTTATCCTCTCATTATTATTTCTACTCCATTCCTCTCATTGTTATTTATACTCTATTTTTCAATTTCTACTTCTCATTTTCTACTGCTTTATAATTTTCTACTTCCTTCTCTTTTTCTTCCACCACCTCATCATGTTCTACTTTCTTCTTGTCATCTTGTACTTGCTTCTAGTCATCTTCTACTTCGTTCTCGTCATTTTCTACTTTCTTCTCGTCATCTTCTAATTCTTTGTCATTGTCTTTAATTGTCCTCTCATCTCCAACTGTTTTCTCATCTTATAGTGTTTTCTCCTCCTTTTCTTCTTGCTTGTCCATCATCTTCGCTCTTATTTTATTCCTCGTTTTGCTCCTCTCCCTCTTTCGCATCGTTCTCCTTATTTCTCTATCTGAACCACCTCTCACCCTTATGCCCTTTCTCCATCTCTCATTTATTCCAACATTATCATTACATTCACTCATGCCTTTACTTATTTTGCCAATCCATCATCTGCCCTTCTCCTTGGAACCTTGAAAGTTTACTTCGTTATTTAATACAGCTACTTTGCATATTATAATGCTTTCATCCTGCTCAGGACTTTTCTTACAAATCCCCTTTTGTTTCTTATACTTTCAAGCTTTTTTCTGGTTTCTGCCGGTCTTTCTGTCGTATTTATCGTGAAACAAACAACTCTGTGTACACTCTTATTTAATACATTAACTTTATTTCCCCTGTGTTAGTAACTGTTGCAATCTCTATGAGGTAGCATAGCCTTTTTTTCTATCGGATTTCTTTCTCTCACCTACATAAACTAATAACACAGTTTTATGCGTTTATGCCTTGGCTGATATTATAACAGTTTTCTGCCAAACCTCAGCTGCTAATTGCAAACAAAACATGAATTGTAAATTACTCTTCCTCATCGTCTGAATTTTCTCACGTCATTTAACTTCCCACACTGCAGAACCGCTGCAACTTCCTCCCTCTCCCTCTGTTACTCTTTCGGTTTCTCGTCGCGACCTAGAACGTCGTCTCCGCGCCAACTTCCTTTGAGTCCCATTACACACGTTCTGCCATCGCTGCCTTCCTCGCCATCCCGACAGCTTCCACTACTTTCGGAGCCAATGGCGCCACCGTAGGCTGCATCTTCCTCCTCCTCCTCTCGCTTCTCTTCCTTCCCCTTCCTCCTTCTCGTCTCCCGCCACTCGGCCGCTTAGCGCATCCGATTCGCAGCGCAAACTGCCCGCCGCGGGTGAAAGATAGCCGGCGTTATTTCTTGTCAGTGCAAACTCAGGGTGGCAACTTCGATCGCGCGCGCAGACAGAGGCGCGCCCTGCGTGCCCGGGTCACAAGAGCCCGACGAGCGCTCTGAGGGGGGGGGAGGACAATGGGCTGTTGGTTGGAACCGTTAAATAGAACGGAAGAGACACCGTAGCGGTCATCAGATTCAACGATACGAGTATGTCTCTCAAGCATCACAGTTCGGTACATGGTGATTGGTTTCTGTAATGTGTTTTTGTTTCAACACAATTTTGAAGCTCTCTGGATCATTGCATAATGTGGGTCAAAACTTTAAGTTCTGAACTGAGTTGAATGTCGTTTTTCGTTAAATAGAACTTATGAAAAACGATAGCTTTTGTAGAGTTGAATCAATCATGACTATGAAGTTATTAATGGTCATGAAGGTGAACCATTCCAAGCATCTCAATACAATATTTTACTGGGTGGTGATTCGATTTTAGAATATTTATTGTTCTAAATATGACTCTTCCACATCTTGGAAGATATAGACCATGGGATATTGCAGATTAGCAATATCCTTAAACATAAACTTAGCAATGCATTTTATAATCTAAACACTCGCCAAAGCTAAAGAAACAAGCAACGAATTCTGCAATGTAGTATCCGGTCATTAACGTTCACAAGGTGTCCTTAAGAAAATCTCAAATATAGAAACAGGTTTTAAAATATTGATTCCTTGGAAATACCGCGTGGTATTACTTGAAAATGTGGTGACGATGCTGATACATAAGAATTGTTATGACGGATATCCCGGTGCTCAAGGGAGGGGCAGAGCCCTGCCTCCAAGGGGCCAAACTGGAGAAAATATTGCGGGACCACAGATCGTGGTGGGAGCCTGGAGGACAGCATTGGCCTCCGTAGAGAAGATATAAGCTGCGTTGACAAGCGACTGATGCATTCAGGATCTGTTTGACATGGACTCTTTTTCGTTGTGAACATTCCTCCTGTAACGTTGGTATTTTTCTGCTGTTCGAATATTGAGCATTGGTCTATTATTTGGATTAGAGTTTTAAACTCAGAGTGTTTT
This sequence comes from Gryllus longicercus, assembly GCA_038098605.1. Taxonomy (NCBI): domain Eukaryota; kingdom Metazoa; phylum Arthropoda; class Insecta; order Orthoptera; family Gryllidae; genus Gryllus; species Gryllus longicercus. The sequence continues at coordinate 422,397 of JAZDUA010000500.1, forward strand.
GAACTCTCTTTTCTAGAGTGATTGTTTACTAACCGGATTTGTATTGTGTTCTTGAAAATAAACAATTGCTCAGTTTTTTCGTTGGCTACGTTAACGGTGTGGCGTTTCCGTTGGACCAAATGAAATATTTGTAAACTTTTCTGTTCTCCCAGCAAACGATCGTTTCACAGAATTAAATTAATGTTTCTATTAGGACATCGGTTATCGAGTCAACATCTCATCCATTAACAAACAAGAATATACCAATTAAAAAACAAGGCTGTTTCGGGCACACATGACGTCTAACATTAGTAAACAACTTTACTTACTATTGAGTGCCAATAAGCCCCAAGCGTTTCTAAAAATCAGAATATTGCTTACACACAACTGACCGTTCCTTTTCGGAATGAAATATGTAATAAAGTGGAAATGGTGGGCATGCGATAAGTAGAAGGGCGCACATGAACTGAACGCAGAACACAGTCTCGTTTAGAATATCATGATATTTTATTCTCGTTGTCACATGTGTGTCGTGCAAACATGCCTGCAAACTATGTATGGTATTTTATTTTCTCTTTACGATGTGGCGAAGTTTTATATTACGATATATTTATTATTTTTTGGAAAGTAAGAGGATATCGATTCATTAGATAAGGGACAAGTGGAATTGGCCAATGACATAACCATTTTTAGCCATATTTCAAATTGAACACACCAAGAGAAGTTTACGATGTGTGATTGAGATTCAATATCTAAAATAAATTAAATGTAAAAAATCATTTAAATTTATTTACAAAATCACCACAAACCAAACGAATACAGATAATGTATCTCTCTGCTATGAATGTTCGTGTCTGACGCAATTGTGAATCGGATTATTTCCCAATTAACTAATGACACTGTTTGTGGTTCCCGCGTAAGTAAGTGTATGCGCCATCTCTCCACGTCAACCAGGCTGTGTTCACAGCTACGAATCGTTGAGAAATTCCCTTTTCGTATTTCGTATTAATATTAGATATGCCGCTTACATCCGTGTAGAAAAGCGCACCAGAGACTGTGTATCAGCGCGGTAAGTGAAAACGTGAAAAGAACGAGGAGCCTCCGCAGGGAGTGCAGACGTCGCTCAGGGCGACAAGTTGCCGGGCTCCCGCTCGGGCCCCGCCGTTGCCGTCCCTTCCCGCCCCGCCCCGCCCCGTCCCGCCTCGCGCTGCGCCCCCGTCGACACCTTCGCGCACTCCCCGCCTCGCGCCTGAAAAATTCCACCCCGGTAGCGCGTCTGGCGCCGGAATTGTTTCAATCTTTCCTCGGATTAAGTCCGGCGGCGCCGCGTCGCCTCGCGGGTCCCGCGTCCCCCTCCGCCCCCAGCTCCCCTGGCTTTCCCTGCCCATCCGCGCGGACGGATTCGTGTGTCGCCCCGGGCAGAAGTACCACACGCACGCACGTCCCCCGGGCAGATCTCCACTTGCGCGCCCCGCCACGCAGCTTTCCAGGTTTCCATCGCCCCGTATTTATCATGTCTCGTCGTACTCTCTGCGACACGCCTCCACCAATCATCGTCCCATGCGTTCATGACCATTATAACTGATCTACCATCCCCCACTTCTCCAGTATCGCCGTACTATCTTTCACACCTCTGCACTAATCATGGACAGGCGCTATGGAATCTATGCTTCCGTGACTCTTCTGTTCTGCTGACCCACAATTGCCCCATTTCTCCCGCGGCGTCGTATTATCTGCCACCTCTCCACCCATCATGATCCCATGCGCTCATGGCCCTTCCGTATGGCTGCCTCACAATCCTCGCCAACCGCGTGGGTCCCATCGCCGTCGCCTCCCTCACCACTCCGTCCTATTGTTTCTCTCTGCCACGCCTCCTTGATGCTATTCCCGTCTTCCTCTCTCCATCGCAGCCCCCTACGTTTGTTGTACTGCTGCAGCCACGCTTAGCCACCGTTCCCTGCTTCCTTTTGCCACCCAGCTGATGAGCAGCTCCTTTCTCCCACAGTGGCATCCTCCACTATCTCCTAGCCTCGTCGCTGAGCCCCTGCCGTTGTTTGCGGCCCGCCGCCACCGCCTCTGTGCCCCCAGGCCCAGGCCCCAAGGCCCAGGCCCCATGGCCCAGGCCCCAAGGCCCAGGCCCCAAGGCCCAGACCCCAAGGCCCAGGCCCCAAGGCCCAGGCCCCAAGGCCCAGGCCCCAAGGCCCAGGCCCCAAGGCCCAGGCCCCAAGGCCCAGGCCCCAAGGCCCAGGCCCCAAGGCCCAGGCCCCAAGGCCCAGGCCCCAAGGCCCAGGCCCCAAGGCCCAGGCCCCAAGGCCCAGGCCCCAAGGCCCAGGCCCCAAGGCCCAGGCCCCAAGGCCCAGGCCCCAAGGCCCAGGCCCCAAGGCCCAGGCCCCAAGGCCCAGGCCCCAAGGCCCAGGCCCCGTCGCGCCGCGCCTTCGCCGCTGATGCCTGCATTCCCTGCTCTGGCAATCGATGGATCCCGCGCTCTGGCCCGGAGAGGTGTGCGGCCACCTCTTTCTGTCACGTGACCCTTGTGGAAACGGCAGATGCGGTTCACTCGTCCTCGAGTCCTACCTTCTCATCACTATCTTCTATTCTAGTTTCGTGTTCATTTCAATACAATTTCTCTTATGTTTATTTTTGTTAGATTTTGTGTCATTTCACTTTTATTTCCATGTTTTTGTCATTTTTTTCGCATTGTCGTTTTATCATTCTTATTTTCTCGTATGCATCACAAGCCGTTTCTTTTTTAACTTTTGTAATTTTTATTTTATACTCGATGTAATGGCTATTAATACAATCGTGTGAAATATCACACTCATGTAGTAATACCCAGCATTACATCATCGTTTTGTAATGTACTATTTTCTCATTACTACTTACGTTTCGTCAAACACAAGTTGGTTTTCTCAGAGCATGTCATATTAGTAATGTGTAGAAGTAGGAAGCAATGTGAAAATAAAAATATTCGTCAGCACTCGTGCTTGGAAACTAATACTTAACGTCATTGTTTATTAATTGGGATGTTACTGCGTGCATCAAAATAGACTTTGCTGTATGCGCACCGCACCGTACTCATGAGCATATGGAAAAAAACGCGAACTGCATAATAAACGCACCATTGCCGCAACATGAATCAACATGGCTGCTGCCTCAAATCTTGATTGAAGATATATATTGGGTGGCGTTCCTTGGGGAACTAAATGGGCAAACATGTGTTGTGTATTGTTAATTTATCCTTATAATATAAATGTTAATCAACATGGTAATGCTAAGCTATGCTAAGGATAATGTAAATGTCAAGTGACTTGATCTTCTAAAGCTAAGGGAATAATCCTAAGAAGTTATTAAATAGAATAATTGAAAATATGGAGATAAATCAGGAATAGGATGGTAGAATATCTCGTATGTTGCGATGAATTCGTACTAAAAATAATGCACGCAACTCGTACTAAACCGTCTTTGGTGCACTCGTTTCAAAACGAATTTTAAAGATCATTTGTTCACTAAAGACTCTTTTTCTGTGCTAGTTTCGTAAATAACTACAAATATATTAGCCGAAGTAAATAACCATCAAGTATTGATAAGATGTATGTTATATGATATCGATAAGATATGTCGTTGAGCTCTACATTTGTAATATATAAGCGATGCATTCGGCGTCCGTCAGTCGGAGCAGTGATTGCGAGGGTGGGGGGCGGAAACGCGCCATCGGGTGGCGCGGCGATGCGGTCGCAGACACCGCACGGGTAAAGCTGTGCGGTCGGGACGGCCGCCGCCGGTGCTCGAATGTGGGCGGTGAATAGAGCGATGCAGCTACGATCGTGTTACTCCCACCCCGCGTTTGCTACCTGGGCTTAATGATGAATAGGGGCGATGCACCGATAGGGACTGACCGACATCAAAGAGACTTTCACAGCGTGGGTCCCTTGTGGGCTCTGTTTGATCGATACCTTAATGAAGGTGACGATAACCTGCATTGTGGCCTGAAAGGAGCTGCGAATCCTGTTCAGCGCGTGACTAGGACAATTATGTAAAGAAACTGTTAAGAAGTTTGCCTTTTCGAAGGTCATAATAAACACGTAATGTAAGGAGGACACATTTCGTAGACGAGGAAACAAATCAGAAACATTAAAAATGTGGAAAAAACGTGGAAGATTCTGCAATCAGTATCTTGTAGATAAATGTGCGAAGGTATTGTTACACGGAAAATAAAATCCATATCAAATATTTTGGACAAGACGCTATTATATATTTATCATGAAACTTTTTTTATTCTATCCATTTCACTCTCTAATACATATTCTCACTTCATATAAATTTATATGGAAATCTTTTCGAATACTTTAAATGCAGAAATTGTGACAATTTTTGATAGTACTTCCTTTTTTACTTCCGACTGCAACGACGAAGAGGGAGCTAACAAGGTACAAGATGCTGAGGACTGTGAAGACTAGAGGCAAAAATGTGACAAATATTTTTAATATAACAGAAACATTGTTTCCTGTTGCATTATCTCCAGTAAAAATGCGCCATGCGCAAATGCCATCTCGTGCCATGTGCAAATAAACTACATTCGAATTTCCTTCGACACAAGCTTACATAGAAATATGTTTCTTATTGGGAAAAAGAAACAAAATCGTAAAACAGTACGTTATACCTCTCATAAGCGAAGAAACTCTTACTGCAAAACAGAAAAGCATTAACTATGCATATTGCTGTATAAAAGCTCCCTGACACACTGAAAATGTGTCTAAAAATTGTATACAAGCTTTATGAATGATGAAGGTATATCAGCCTTCCAAAAGTTGCCAATAAAGTTATGAAAAGTGTTATCAATACGTTTCCTAATATAGGATTAATGTTTGACCGTCTATAAAAAAACTTTAGAACTTTATCATATTTTATTTATTTATTTATTTATTTAAACAAATCTACTAAAAGACAATATGAGTTGGCACTTGTCGAAGAAATTGGGTTCCTGAAGTCGTTTCCGAAACACATAATCGTGCAACGGAGGGGCGGAAGAGAAACAATATGTCAGTGCACGGATGCATGTCGTCCCCACCGCAACGGTGATGCACGCGCCCGCCTGTGACGAGTCGCACGTCGCCACTCGCTCCGACCGCAGCGTTTGGCTCCCATCCGGCACGTGCCAGTGCTCGGCCCCCAGCCCTGCGCCCCGCCCAGCCACACGCCTGCCAGCCAGCCCGGGCCACCCGTTCCACCGCAACTCCCCACATCCATCCCCATCGCACTCAATACACCCTCTCTTGCGCTTGTCGTCTCACGTCCTACCCATTCAGATTATTTTGTAGTGTCCCCCTCTAGCTGCGTACCATGTACCCTTACCACCTGCACATTGACGCTCCCCGTTCCCTTCATCGTACCTTCGTCGCTCTCCTCAACCGTCCCAAACTCACCTGCGTCGTCGTTGCTTGCCGCTCCTCTCGTCGCTTCGATCCAAATTGGACAGATTGCCTCCGATCCACGCCATTCCTGCTTCCCCCTCAGCGCCTTTTGTGTCTCTGGCGTTACTGCTGCCCTGCTCTACGTGACCTCCACATCCCCTCATCGTTCGCTCATCCTCGCTGCCCTCGGTGCGCTAGACGCTTCCTTACACCTCCCCGCTGCTTATTTCGCCTCCGGTATGTGGCCGTCCCCTCCACGCGCCTTGGTACCCCGCCGCTGCTCCTGACGCCGCCCCTGCCGTCCCCGCCGTCCCCGCCGCCCTCGCCATCCCCGCCTCCGGGTGCTTCGCCGCGGGCAACGTGGCGGCGGGCGGCACCGGCGGTCGTTCTCCGGATATAGCCACGGCCCGCCCCTTCCCCTTGGGCCGTCCCGCGGGGCACGCCGCGCCGACAGACGTGTGAGCACGTCAGCGCGAAAAGCCGGGGCCAGTCCGCCAACGCGGCGCGTCTAAATGAAATCACGGCCGTTCGGAGGGGCCCTGCTGGGCGGCGCCGCGCCGAGAGCGCGTTGGGCGCGGGGGCGGCGGCCGGGGCGAGGAGTCAGGTCCTGGGAGCGTGTGTGTGTTTTCCGCCGGATTTGGCCGCGCTATCGACAGTTGCATTCGTGTGTATCGGTATAAATGCGAGCGCTGGGCCGAGCGCAAAAGGGAGGGCCGCGAGGGGGGGAGGGAAGGGAAGGGACGGAGAGGGGGCGACGCGCAGACGCTGCGGAGAGAACGGTGGGACGTTGTGTGAGATTTAGACATGAAGATTTCTTTAAATATCTCTGTGTTTCGTTCAGATTCACGAGAAGAAATGCGCGTTGCTGACATCATACGTACCGCATCTCTAATTGGGTGTTGAAAACATAAATTTAGATGTTTTCGATATGTTGGCGCGAACTTTGTTTTGATACATACAAATTCGAAAAATAGTATAATAATACGCGTATATAAAAAATATAGTGCATTCCAAGTTTTATTTATTCACAAATGTAATTCCTTCCTTCCATCTTGATTCATACCCTTTAAGATTCAGAATTCGGGAGTTCTGGAAAAGCCGATAATGACGTCGGTATTGAAATAAGAAGAATTGGAAGTGATCATGTCTGAGAATATGAATAAGTTCTGGGTGCCGAACTTGGAGAACATAGACAATAGGACAGAATGAAGACGGTGACAAGACGGAGCACAAGTGAGAGCGCAACGCGACGAAAGACATGAGGAAAGCCGGTTCGCGTGAAAGGGATCGACTTAGAACAGTATGTACGATAATTGTGAACTATTAATTGTGAAGTAATAATAATATGTACATGTGTTTCTTTACATACATGTGTAGAGATACAAAAAATCCGTTTAATAGTGAAATGATAATAGCTTATTTTCTTACCATTATATTTTATTTGTGCCCGATTTTTTACTTAATACGTTTTAAAAAATATAATGGATTTTCAATAATGATGATTACTTATTGAATTCAAAGATGTAATAGATAACATAGTATATATAGTATCTGATAACATAGTATCGGATATTTTATAAATATCACCTTCTTGATGTAAATAAAAATTATCTTTTGCTTGCAATATATGTAGGCATGACTATGGTTCTAACAGACATGAAATTAAAAAGGAAATTAACATATTCCGCACGTCTTGCCATTCAGTGAGAGCGCGGGTGGCGTAGTGGAGAAGTGGGAGGCGATTGGCCAACCGCGAGTTCGGATGTCGCAACGCGAGCGTGGGCGGCGGAGAGGGAGGGGGCGCAGCATGCGCCCGCGCACGACGAGGCGGTCGCTGGGGGAGGGGAGGGGAGGGGAGGGGGAGGCTGGGCGCCCCGAGACAAGACGCCGCTCGCCAGGGGCGGAATCTTTTCCACCCGCGTTTCGCCCTTCGCGCACCGCGCCCTGCTCTCTCCCTGCTGCTTCCTCCTCGTCGCCCCACCTGCCCCGCGCCAAGTGGCACGTTTCCCCCTCCCCTTAGCCGCTATCTACCGCTCGCCACTATCAGCTTCTGCCCCCTCCTACTTCCTCTTCGCCGCGTACTTGTTCCACCCCACCCCTCCGCCAACCGCCTGCGATCTGTCTCCTTCCCAGGATTTGCCCCACGCACCACCCCTAGGTCCGGTTGCTCCTTCCACCTCGACTCTACCCCCAACCCACGCCCCTCCCCCTCTTTCAACTGCTTCGCACGCACGTTTCAGACGGGTAGTTACTGTCCGCGCCCCATCTCCATCTCCGCCTGCACCCACGCTTGTGCCGTCTTGCCCCCTCCGACCGCCACGCGACGTCTCCGCAAAACCGGCGCCGCAGCCGCCACTCGCGCGCGATCGCCCGGCGGCGTCGCGCCGCCCCCGCCTGGGTCGGAGGCGGGGCGGAGGCGGGGCGGAGGCGGCCGGCGGAGCAGGACTCGTCGGAGCGGGGCGACGTCGCGCCAGGTGAGTCGCGCACCTTGGGAGGTATTATTCAGACGGAGACGACTTTGGAGTTCTTTTGGCCTTGTTGCTTTCGGGACGCGTCTTGTTTTACTAACGGTATTCTCAACATCTGTTTTAATGTCCGTGTATATGTTCTTCTGTTTCGTGCTTTTGATTAAGTTTATTCGTGTGTTCCTATTTTTATCTAATTTCCGTTTGCATTCTATGTTCTCTGTCTCTTCACATAAGATGTTATTTCAATGTGAATTAAATTTTACACTACCATTGCTTTTCTCTCTAGCATTAATTTCGTATTCTTTTTACCTTTAATTTCATCCTCTTTTCTCGACTGAGCTTTTACTGTATTTTTAATATTTCTTTAATAAATGAATTCAGTGCAACTGACTTGATTTAGATGACTGTTAATTAAACTATAAAATTGTTGCATTTTGAATATTAATTAGGTCTCGAACAATTGATCTCCCTGTGACATTTGCGATATTCGTAATAAGCCCTGCATTCTGCTCGCTGTTCTTCCGAGTTTTGCTTGTGTTTTATTTGGAATAAAACCTTGCGTGATTTGCTGAAATTTCTATTTATACGCACCATTAAACGACTAAATTGTCTGCAAATCGATTGTATAAAACATTAAAACTATGTATTTAGTATCAGTGAATCAATTATTATGTTATTTTCTTTAATTTATTGTCTCCGCCAATAACTACAAATGTATCTGTATTTCTTGATATTGAAGTACAACGCCAGTCTTTAGTGTAAATGCAGATTTCAGAACTAAGTGCCGATTGATGATCTTACTGGAAACCAGTTTATAACAAAATTCATAACAATTTCCAGAAAATACATAGTATGTTTTTGCAAATATAGAAAATATTTATAAATACGAGTTCATTTTTAATTGTAACTATGTAATTTTTTAATTCACTTCACGAACTCTGGGAAATATGTCAAATATACTTCGTTGGCTTTTTTCAATTAGCGATTGTATGGATATCTCGCCGTTCACAGTTCAGTTGCGTATTGTTCTATCCACTATTCATGCTACGTAATTGTCATGCGAGTTCAAGTACTCTCCAATAAATCCCTTCAACAAGAATCTATAGTATGAACTATCAGTACATTCTTCACATCCCTTCCAGATACTCTCTCATTACGACGTACTACTATTCCTCGCCATTTGCATCTTCTTTCCCTTTTTCGCGAATGGATATTTGAGCAATGCGTCAATTTGTCGACTCATTAGAAGCGGATGGAAGCAGCGACCAGCGTTCGGATTGCATTCTCGAACATTCCCTTCTCTTTGCGAGGCGCCTCCCCTCCCTCGCAACCGTCGCTGCTCGATAGCGCCGACAGCGATATCCTCGCCGCGCCTCGTGCGCGGCAGCGTCCTCACCCTCCTGTGCTACGACAGCGATGCAGTTATATCCTCAATTTGCTGCCTGCCGCGCCTTGCCGGCGGTCTCGGGGAGCTCCGTATGCCGTCTTGGGGCTGGGGCTGCGTCGTCGGCAGGATCTCGGTGACGTGCGCGGCCGGGGACTCGCATATGGAAGCCCGCGTCCCCTTCACCTGTCGCCTCGCCAATAAGAGAGATATTTGTTGTTATTGTTATGTTAATAATTATACATTTCACCGCATATTAACAGTTGAAAGTTGAACAAGTACGTACGAATATGTTTCCCGTTTGGCAATTGTCAATTTTGAAACGGGAATCGTATTCTCAAAAAAAAAAATTGCATTTCTGTGACCGGATGGTAACGTAATTAGTATATCCGTCGGAGCTCTCCAATAACTACATGCAACAAGAAACTGTAGTTTGAACTATCAGTACATTCTCCACATCCCTTCCAGATACTCACTCATTACGACGTACTACTATTCCTCGCCATTTGCATCTTCTTTCCCTTCTTCGCGAATGAATATTTGAGCAATGCGTCAATTTGTCGATTCATTAGGAGCAATTTTTCCACGCTCCCTCACCCTTGGTGAGATGTCGTGATATTTGGTTCTACCCCTCCCCCTTTCTAACTCCACGCGGGATTTTTCAAAATGCACATTTTTATGTAAATACGTTCATTTGTGATTCATTGCATTTAAAAAATATAATTTGGTTAATTATATATTTACTTAAGACTAAGGCTCTCCAAAGAGTTGGCCATAAGTGGTCCTGAGCAACAGGATGTTCATCATCAGGAGATCCGAGTTCGTTTCCTGGCTGGGGCAGTGAGTTCTTTCAACTGGCTGTGTGAATTCTTTATACGTAATGCCATTCTTTAGATGTAATTATAAACGGTTAACACCACTAACTACTGTGATTAGTTTCATCTTATAGAATTTATTTCAGAAAACAATAGTTGCAACCATCAATGATGTCCAAAAGGTTGGCTAAGGCCCGATCTCCTTTGTGTGCTGGCTTTAGGTAGGCAACCTGCAGTACCGATGTGCATTATTACTCTGGGTTGCGTCGTACGTGATGCAGGGGCACTGTGCGTTCGCTTTCAGAAGCCGGGTTCTGTGGGTACTGACGGCACGAATCGTGATAATAGCCAAAATACGTAACTGGTTTGTCTTTGCAAATAGCTTTCATTACACGAAAGTCAATGTATTCATAACAACTGTTGCTAGAAACGCTCGTTGATACTCATTGCTTAAGGAACCGTGCCCCGATTGCAATTCTCTCGAGAGCACGTGACTCAGTTTTTAACTTTTTTTGAAATTAAATATTTTTCCTAGTGCTGTTTCCAACCGACATCTCTCGATGGAACGCATATTTGTCTGTACATTACACACAATCGCTGGCTTCTCTGATCTGGGGTCAGCGGAACGCGAGGTCCTCCGCGACAACACATACATGGGAGACAAAGGTCAAACCACCACATTCAAGGCGGGGCTGGAACCTCCGACCCTTTTTGATCGCAGCACAGCGTCACTACACGCTGTTAGCCACTTCTGCCACCCAGGTCGGCTAAATAGCATTAAAAATAATCAACATGTGAGCACTCATCGCTGTCACATGGAACGAATGAATGAAAGAGCGAATGCCTTTAACGGGAGCTCGGAGTTTGGGCTCGGTGGGCGAGGAAAGCTGAGGCTGCGTGGGAGCCGCTTTTGAGCGCGGAGCCGCGGCGCGGGCGGGGTGGGGCAGCCGGGGAGCGACTCGACTGCAAATCGAACCGTACGTCCGGGAGCCGCCGTTCAAATAACGGCGCGATCACCGTCATTTCCTCATTTCCCCAGCGGGGGGGGGGGGGGCGCACCGCCTTCGCCGCCTGCGGCGCCCCGCCCGCCCGCGGCCCTCGCCCTGGCGGGCCATCGGATTTATCCTCGGCCTCACCTCGGTGGCGCTTTCGCTCTCGCTCGCGGTCTTGGCAGAAACCGACTTGGTGCCTCAGCCGTCGGCGGCGACGTCCGGTGTTGCGCGGGAGAATCGGCGACGGGAGGAAAGGGCGAGAGGTTTTCTGAAAAATCGCGTCCACAGGCGCGGCGTGTCGATGGTAACGCACAACGGGTTTCTTATGAACGCCTTTTTGTCCTGCCAGCAATGCTGGAGACGGTTGGACTAAGCTCCGTCCGAGGGTAGTAAATTAGAACTGTGCTGGAAGTATGGTAATTCTCTACTATTTGCTATGAAATCCATGTCTATTATATATTATGTCTTCACTACTGATATCGTGAATAATCAAGAAAATATTAAGTTTTTACTTCGATAAGTTTTTACTTCGTTGTATGCGCGTTAATTTTTGCTTAAAAAGGGAGCGGTGGTCACTGTCACACTTATTTTCAAATGGCTTACAGAAAGGTTTTTTATTACACGAGTACTTATTATTACAGGCTCATTAATATAGTGCATTCAAATGGATACGTGTGAGCAAGCGTTTGCGTGAACATAACGCCAGCACGCGTGGAGAATTTCAATCGAATTTTGCACGCACACTGGTGAGTATCAGATAAAAAACATAAAGGTCGCGATGCAATGTTACGCTACAATTTGATTTTTACAAAATTCGCTTTAATTAAGCTGGTAAAGCATTTAAGAATTTAGGGGTTGCGAAGCGGCGATGCAGACGAGAGCTGGTCGGGACGGGGTCGAAGGCCTTGAGGGGCTGACAGAGCGGGGAAGTATTGAGGTAGACTGGAGTGGAGGAGAATGTTGCGGGATTGTAAACAAACCGATCTCCACTTCACACTATAGATAGAATTAATCCCTTGATAACTCTATGAGATGTGTGCAAAATGATTATCAGAGAAATCTCGGTTAATTTTAGTTAAGTAAGTAAAATACATTTTTAACCTATCTGCTTGTAAGTGATTTAAGTAAATTTCTATTTTTTGTGTTTAGGTGATAACGATTGAGATCGAATTTTAAACTTCCTTTATTTCCTCTAAGGTAAATAATAGTTTTCACCAGGAGCTGAAAATAAACTGTACGTGTTAATTTACCGATGATTTAGATATTTTCTATAGAATTGTTTGTAATTAAAATGAACTGGTGATTTTTTAATTTTAGTGAATTGATGGTTATGGTGATGTTTTAATGCAAACATTTGCACACTTTATAAGCATTTACTTACAAACTTCTTTCATCTTGTATATACTGGAGTCGTTCAGGTAAATTGATTGCAATGTAACGCAGAGACACAACTCAACTGATATTACCCACTCAATCCTTCCTCAAAGGTAGTTATATATTTCAGAGAGAGATTATTTAGTTACTCACTTCTAAATTAGTTTGTCATTATGAGTTATCCCAAGCCCTGCTTTATGTCATTTCAAATTGCAAATACAAACAATTGTGATCGTCGTCAACCCGACATCCAACGTGTATCGCATATACAATATTATCTCATTCTTGCATTGGCAAGAAACGTAGAGAGAGGTTTGGCTTTAAAATCCAGGCAACTACTCTTTCAAATCCCTGCAAAAGCACTAAGCAATTCCAGGCAAATCGGCGGAATGAAGTCGACCAACCAAGTGGCGGCAGTTGCCTCGTTCAGTAGTGCACTTGTGCGCGTTATGAGTTTCAGATCGAGTTTAGTTTTTCCTTGATGTTGGTGCGTGGTGGCCTCAATCTCGCTATTCTGGGAATTTAGTCTACACATTGACCTTCTCGGCAAAGGTCTCCCTCGTTTCTTTCGCTCCCATTGATGAATTAGGAGACGGAGTTTTCCACTATTCTGCCGATCATTGTCGTCCAACGTGGCCAAGCCCACATTAAAGTATCTCGTATTTCGGCTGCGAATTCTAGATATTTTGAACCAATTAGAGTCGAGAGATTCTTTCCAAATATTCATAAAATGTGAGGTTTTGGAATGGTATTACAGTAGTTTCTAAATATTTGTCTACCTTGTTCGCATTTCGTCAAACTATTGAAAGTTTGATTATGAATGTTCTGTTTTTGATTCAGGAAATCTGTTTTTGATTCGGGATGTTGTTGCTGATGAACCGAGGTAATAGTGGTCAGTTGTTGGTGTATTATGCAAAGATGTGAAAAAGGAATGTGCGCGTTTGAGCAGTATATGATGTACCGTTTCTGTTTTTAATTCTGAGTGTAATTGATTGTTTCTAATGAACTAGAGGGCATTTACAGCTATACGTAGAATCTTATTTTGAAATGTTTGTATTTTCTTGATATTAGTCGCCGATGTGTTGTACCATATTGGGCATGCATATATTATAATGGGGAGAATTATTGCTCTGTACAGGACTTGTGTACATTCTGTTTTGAGAACGGTTTTTCTATTAATTAATGGGTACAATTTATGAAGTCTATTTGCTTGGGTGATTTTGTCATTTATATGGTTTGTCCATGTTAGTCTGGTGTCCATTAATATTCCCAGATATTTATTAGGTTTCTTTTTTGGTAACCAATCCAGTGTTTTGTTAAGTAGTTTTAGGGGTTTAAGAGTAGTGTTTATTGGGCATAGTGTGAATATTTTTGCAACATTTTGTTTGAATTTAGTTTTATCTTCCATTTGTCTGCCCATTGTGTTACTTTGTTCAGTTCATCTTGTAGATTTTTAGTGGCTGTTTTTAGACACTTGTTAGAAGTTAGTATTGCACTGTCATCAGCAAATAATGCTATTGTTGTGTTTTGAGTAGTTGGGAAAACTGCTGTGAATATATTGAACAAAGTAGCAGATAATGGGCTGCCTTGGGGTACTCAAGCTGTGATTTCTTTTTGTGTAGAGTAGGTTAAATTTATTCTTACTGAAAAAACTCTTTCTTTTAGGAAGCTTTCTATTATTTTTACCAAGTAAAGGGGTAATCCAGATTCTTGTAATTTAAATATTAAACCTTCGTGCCAAACTCTGTCAAATGCTTGGGTTACATCTAAAAATACTGCCAGTGTGTGCTTTTTTTGTTCGAAGTTTTTATATATTAATTCTGTAATTCTTAAAAGTTGATGTGTTGTCGAGTGCTTTTCTTTGAATCCAAATTGGAAAGGTGGTATGTATTGTATTCCATTAATATATTTCAGAAGTCTTTTTAAAATTAGTTTTTCCATTACTTTGGCTACAATAGGGATTAGGCTTATAGGTCTATAGTTTTCTGTAAATTCTGGGTTTTTGCTTGGTTTTGGAATTGGTATTACTATAGTGTGTTTCCATTTTTTGGGGTAGTACTCTGTTCTTAAAATTGAATTGAATATTGCAGTTAGATAGCTAATTGCTTTCTTATTTAGTTTTTGTAAAAGTATGGTTGGTATATGGTCAATTCCAGCTGATTTTTTCTTAGGTAGCTGTTTGATCGTTTGGAATGTTTCATTTGGTGATATATATTTTACTGGGTGTGGAACTGTTGTTACTTCACAGTTATTGATATGGTTTAAATTGTTATTGTTTGTGGTTGTATTTAGAGTAAATGTTTCTTGGAAATGTTCTGCTAGTATTTCACATTTTTCCTTTGTTCGTGTGGCTGTTTTATCTGATTTCTTTAGTTCTGGTATGATTGTTGGTTCTTTCAATATTTGTTTTGTAACCTGCCATAAATTGCTGTCTTTAGGATATATTTTTTTAATGTAATTTTTTTTGTTGGATTCCGTGCTCGTCTAAAACTAGTTTTACTTGGTGTGTTATTTTAATAAGTATTTTTTTAAAGTCTGGGCTTCTATATTGCTGCCATTGCCTACGTATTTTGTGTTTCTTTTGAATTAATTTTTCAATGCCGATAGGTATTGTATGTTGTGTATATTTTGGTTTATAATTTGGGTTAGTCTTTGCTTCTTTTGCTGCTTTTTGTATGATTTTAGTGAAGGTATCTATGGCAATATCAATTTCTTCTTTGTTTTTCATGAATCGGTTTGTGGGAAGAGAATTATCGACGTTTGTTTGAAATTTTACCCAATCTATGTTTTTTGTGTCTAAGCCAAATGGCAACTCAGTTTTAATATAGTTTATGTCAGAGGTGAGAATAACAGAACAGTGGTCAGAGTCTAATTCAGGTAACACATGAGCATAGAGGGTATGTTTTAGATTTTTAGAAATGGTAATGTCAAGGATGTCTGATTCAGCATTACAGTTTTTGGGGTAGTGAGTAGGGTTTGTTGGGGCTATGATTTGAAAGTTTAATGTTGATGATGCTTTTAGCAACTTTCTCCCATTAGGTGTATTCCCTTTACAACCCCAATTGATATGTTTGCTGTTTAGATCTCCCATTAAGATTGTAGGTTCTGTATTATGTAATATTAGTTTTAATTCATTTATATTGATTTGTTTTTTAGGTGGTTTATATGCTGTTATGATATTTAAATATTCATTTTTTAAAGTTATTTTTACTGCTATTAGCTCTAGGTTGTTCGATTTGGGAATAGAAATTAATGAGTGGTCTAATTTCTTTTTAATTAGTATTGCTACTCCCCCTGCTGCATGTTGACATATTCTGTTTTCTCTGTAACAGTTATATCCAGTGATTTTGAAAGATTGTCCTGGTGCAAGGTGTGTTTCTGTTATGCATGCAATTGTTATTGAGTGTTTTTTCAGGAATTGAATAAGTGTATTTTTTTATTTGGTAAGCCATTTGCATTCCAGTTAAGAAGTGTTATTGATTTTAAGTTGGGCTGTTTATCCATTTCTGATTATATTTGAGATTTGATTTGATACAATGTTTTGTATCTGTGAAATTAATGTAGCTGTTATTTGGTTAACTATTGTTGGTAACATCTGCATTATAATTTGTGTGATATTTGTCTGTATGGTATTTTGTGTAACTGTTTGTGCATATGTGGGTGAAGTTGTATTTTGACTGTTATTAAGAGCCAATTGTGGATGTAGTGGTTTTTGATTTATGTTTGTTTGTTGTGGGAATGTTGGTGAGTGAGTTTTGTTTTCATATTTTTGATGTGATTGTAGAGCTTGGAATTGGGTATTGAATTGGTTTGATTGTTGGATTCTCTTTCTCTTTGGAAAGTACTTGCATTGCTTAGAGCTAGCCATATGATTTTCTTTAATAGAGTACAAATTGGGGGTGGTGGGTTTGTGGATTGTAATAATTTACAGTCTTTTGTCCAGTGATGTTCTGCACAGTAGCCACAATTTGGGGGCATTGTGCAATAATTTTTTGTGTGTCCATAAGTAAAGCATTTTTTACATTGAGGGGGGCCTTGTGGTTTCCTTCTTATTTCTACTATAGTTACTTACTTTTGTGAGTCTCCTTTTTTTGGTGCGTTGATGTTGTGCGCTTGTTGGCTGGTGAGATTCACTGTTGGTTTCTGTAGGCCTAGCCTGTGCAGATTGGAGGTTTCCAGTTGATTGTGCGCGTTCCACGTATATTTGAGTAATATGTGCCGTTGTTTCTGCGCTGTTTGTTGAATCGGTCCGTGAATGATGAAGCTGTTGTTGTAGAATTTGGTTTTGGTGTTCTAATTTGTTAAGATGTTCTTGGAGAATATGATTTTGATGTAGAAGATGTTGATACTGTTGTTGAAGATCTGCTATTTGGTTTTCTTGTGAGAATTGTGAATTAGTTTGTCTTGTGTATAATTCACAGTTTCCATCATTATTTAATAGTTCGATGGATCTGCTGATGTGTTCTCCTAGTGAATTTTCTTCTGTTAACATTTTGAGCACTTTATCATATTATTTTGTAGTACTTTTTACTGTGGTATTAACAATTTTTAGTTCTGTTATGACACACACTATAAGCACACTTGATTTTGTCTCTGTGACGGTGCACTATTATTAGTCTAATTGTTTGTATTGTAGTTTTGCCGCAATGCGGCAAAACGATCGTTGACTACGCCTATTCACACGCGTTATCGATCGCACTAGTTCTGATAAGACTTTGACTCAGTCACTGATAACTGCACGAGCAACTCGGAGCTAGGTCACGTCCGTTCCGCACGGCGGTTGAGAGCGAACATCACAATATCTGATGCAAAACTACGAGGAATTATGTTTTAATGTACTGCTGTATTTTTTACATGTCTCTTGTTTCTTTCCAGGTAAGACTGAGCACCATGTTGGGGGTTAAGCGTACGTGCCTGTGTTGTAAGTAGATCATACTTTGATATAATTAATACTTATAAAACGTCATCTTGTTTCAACTAAATGTTACTATATTTTTTAAAGTAACATAAACCCATAAAGTAATTTAAATTTTTGAAAACGCATTTTTTTACAAGATTGAGTTGTTACTAGAAAATATTTTCCAGCACGAAAAACATATTTGTGAAACTGAAATCAGGACATTGCGACATGTATGTCACCTAAAGATATTTCTTAATATTTTGTGTCCAGAAATTTGTCAGCTCTTATCCGAGGAAGTTGTAGATAGTGTGTAACGCCTTAAAATTGAAAATAGATATAAATTTCACTTTATGTCGTTAAACAGTTTAAACAGTATGTTATCTTGAGTGGTTAATGCTACATTAAGCGTACGTAAGTTAATTAATTCCCACTTCATATTTGGAATGCCAACGTTTTAGTCATTAGATTTAGCACACTCGGATAAATACAATTGTGGAACCATGATTTCTGAAACCAAAGTACTTGAGATGCTATTGATCCAGACTGTATTATGATCATCCGTAAACATGATTTTATCAGATTATATGTTTATTTAAAATTTTATGGTGAATTTACTTTAAATGTCTTGCCATGCAAACACATTAGCTTTGTATTTTTCATTATTTAAATTGTTGACACAAGTGATAATTTTTCAAATATTTTCGAAACTCATGAGGTCTATGTTAATACTACAAATTACGCTTATTATGCTGTGTTAGTGTAACTCGGCGTCTGTATGAATTTTATGCTTTGTATTTTCTTATTCAATCATTTGCTCTCGAAAAAGTTATTTGAATTACATAATGAAGTGAGATTATTGGTATGTAATGAAGGAGGTCTGAATGTTTTATAAGAAGAGAGAAAAGCTTGATAAGAAGATCTTCGTGCTGCTCTGCCATTAGACGTTATGGAATGAAGAATCAGCATGAATAGCGAAGAGTAGATGTATGATTGACCCATTTGCAATTAAAGTACTTGTTTCATATGTATGGCAGCCTTGCAAGCGACAAATGACTTCAGCAATGAAATTCTAGAGATCCACAGCCACCTTCTGGGAGGCTGTTTACTTCTTCTCTAACTACTCATTACCAGGACGTCCTTGGGTATTCAGTGTACACGATTGAGAGTAATCTTAAATGCTGAATCGAGCTCTTTAAGATGGTTTACACGGCAATCACCCTCGACCTAATAAACAGTGCATCAGGGAGCAAGTATTTATTCTACGGCGTCCATGGAGCAGAAGAGCAATCGCAGAATTGTAATAAGAAGAGTAGTATCGGGGAGCGGCGTCGCAGAGCGGGGGTGGGGATTGACGGCGGGGAGCAGCGTCGGTGAGTGGCGGCGGTGGGTGACGGTGGTGAACGACGGCGGGGAGCGACGGCGGGGAGCGACGGCGGGGCGGGGCGTCGGGGAGCGGTGTCGGGGAACGGAGATCACTTCATGGCTGGGGATCTAAGTTTGAAACCTGTGGGAATGCTATAAAAAGACAGGAGAAATGGAGAAAAACTATTTGGAATACAAGGGATTCTGTGGAAAGGGACACGAGTTGAGAAGAGGGCGGGAAGATAAAGAGAAGATGGAGAACGAAACGGAGAGCGGATGACAGGATCACGAGTGGCCAAGAAAGCAGGGCGGGGGCGACCCGTGGGTTGGGGAGGGGGTGGGGGACGGGCGTGTGGAAGGGGCGTGGCGGGGGCGTGGCGAACGCACTCCGCAGATTGCGCTTGTTGTGCGCTGGGAGCAGCGGGCGGGCGTCCCCTGGGGTCGTGCGGCCGCGTCTCCACTGCCGCCGCCGCCGCCGCCGCCGCCTCCCGCGTAGCGCCGCGTGTGCTGGCAACTAGATTCGTAGTTTTCGCTTGATTGCGGCGAATTGCTCAACGTCTTCCCTCTTAGACGGGGGTGTTGCGCTTCAATTAGTGCGAGAGAAAATAGGTTCGGCCGACATCCTTCGATTCCGCTTATTACATCTAAGAAAAGGTCGTAAATAAATTACACATTTTCTTGGCTTAGGTCTGGCGCATATGGATTGCCCACATGCCTAACTCATATCTAATTCTGAAGTACGTCTGAGAGACGCTAATATGAACGTTTCACTTGAAAACGTGAATCGCAGACCGAAAGATCTCACATACGTCGATACTTGATAACATTTCATGTGCGAGCTGTTTCATGTGTGTGAATGAAATTATATCAGTATGTTTGAACATATTGATTAGTGATACGACTATTCTATTTGATGTACCCTCCTCTAAGTTACTCACAGTTTACAAACCAATGTACTACACGGCAGATTATGTCTGTATGAACTGAATTCACAGAAATGTCCTTGCTCAAGAATGAATTGCTTGTCGCCGGTAAATGTTCGGAATTCATTGTTTCGCACCTTAAATGGTAGTTTTTCAAATGGAAAATTTGTTTAAAAAAATCATTGGTACAGATATTAATACTCATAATACTCTTATTTAATGCAGTGAATAACCTGGATAATTTGTAATTTCTTTTCACCATAATGGCTTTATAATTATTCACAGTTAGTATTTGTTCAAATTTGCATGGGACCTACATTCGTAAATCAATATGTATCTGCAACGTTATGAACATTGACTTTGTTATAAGCATGATAATCACAATAAAAATTACTCTGAGACAATTTATTAACATAAGCATGGTGCTTTTGATGTCTTTGTTCCATCTCAGCAACATCTTTTCGATACCGTCGCTTATTCAAAATCAGGGCAAGGGCGTGCTCAATATTGGGACAATGGTGAATGAGGCAGAGCATCTTGTTATTTGTTCATCCTAAATACTGGCTTGTCTCCCTCCACTGGAAAACTCTTCGCTATGGGAAAACTTTGCACCCACTTTGTACTGAAACTCTTCTAATGTTTTCAGTATTTGGTACACATTCAGATCACAAAAAATAAATACGAAAACCTTTTCTTTTTTGTGTCAACGGACAGAGCAACAGCCGCTTTTACAGCGCAACACCTCAAGCGAACAGTAGATGCAATGCGGACACATACTATAAGCTAAGCGAACCTTGTCTGTCATCGTAAGGCTGGTAAATGCAGAAATCTGTGCAGTCAACCTCCAGACAATTAGCAGTACAGGTACAACTTCCAGATTAGTATATATACTTATTTGCTCTCTTTGTCTCGTATGCATGGAATGATGATTCAAAAAAAGCGTTCCGAAAACGTGTACGATCTTCATTGTCCGCACATAGGTCACACTAAAGGCATATTAAAACAACGCAAGCAAGTATATGAGAACAACATTACGATCTCCAAGCATAGATTACATTCTCAACATCATTTTGATTTTTTAAAATACAGTAAAAGTAGATACCAAGCGAATTGAATCTCAGAAAAATTGTTTATTTAAACGTATGGCACACTCAACACTAACACAGAGTTTAATTTCTTAATGCTACCCTACGTTAATGTGTTTAATTAAACAAAATAGTGAGAAAAATCGGATATACATACATGGAGGATTGGCGTTTGATCAGTTGTGGCGCGGGTGTCTCATTGAGACCTTCCTTTCCGAAATTGAGTCGGAATGAAGTACGTGCGCGTAAAGCCGCGCCCGGCTGCTCAGCCGACAGCCTGACGTGCGAATCTTAGTGTTGTGTGTCACTGCTCGAGCGCAACACATTCCTAGAGCCTCTGTGGTTACTTTGTGTTTGTAGAAAGGAATTTTGTAGAAGACTCACAATTTTTGTACCTCAAGGACGCATTTTAAATGTCTGTAAGTTCATTTATACATCCGTGTTTTTAATTATTGGATTACGTCTTTTAAAATAGTTTTTGACTAAAGGTACGCTAAACTAACATTGACTAAAGGTAACTATAGTCGCCAAGTTTCCTTGTGCTTCGTACTTGCTAATAATTATCTTATGAATATTCTAATCATTTAAAGATCCTTATTTTTGTAATTATTTTTAAAAAGTTATATATTTATTTTTCTAGACATCTTTAGTTCGAAAGGTCAGGCCGCATAAAGCAATGAAATGTTCTATTTTGAATTTAACAATTGTTCGTATCAATAACGATCTCATAGCTCATAGTTTAAAAAATTGTTTTGACTAACATTAATTAATTGTTGTAACCACCTATAATTGTAACATCAGACAATCAATTGGCTACCTTTATCCGATAATTTGGTAAAATATTATTATTTCACATCTCCACCAATTTTTCGATACATGCGCTTCAGGCTCAATTTTTTTATTCGTTTCGGATATTGTGGGCTTGGAGAGTGCCTGTCCCAGCTTCAGATTTCCGGTAATTGGAACAATTTATGGGTTGCAGGCTTTTTTTGCCAATTATACAATTACATGTTATCACTAGAGTTGTTATCTCCATTGGTAGTCACGGTACTTCATTAGAAACCTCTTTGCTTCGTGGGTTGGGAAAATTGATATTATTATTATTATTATTATTATTATTATTATTATTATTATTATTATTCCGAAGTTCCGCAATTCGACAGTTGGATGTGCGGGCGTCACTTTTAATTTAGCAGCTGCTGAGCGCCTGAGTGAGGGAAGAAGGCAGCCGCCAGCGCCCACCCGGCCCCCGCCCAGACCCCTGCCAGGCCTCCGTCCGGCCCCCACCCACAGGTGATGAGAGGTCCAAAGGAAACGAGGCACGAAGAACGAATAGTAAAGATTGGAAGCAATAACAAATCAGAGTAGGTAGAAGAACGTGTGCAGAGCGTTTTCGCGTGGGGTTCCGTGAGGACGCAACCAATGGACATTAGGAAGTCTGGGATATTATAATTGAAATAGCGGCCCCTAGTAACAAGAGGTACTCATCAGCTGGGCTGCAAAATTAATTCAGATGTAAGGGAATGCATTAAATTGTTTCAAATTGCTCTATAACCACGTTTGTCCCTTGGCCACTTGCGAACTCACAGTATGCCACCATCCGTCTACTTCATGTTCGATGGGTCATGTGGGCATGGAGAATTAACTCAACACCATACCCTAGGGATGGGATGGCGAAGAGATGTGGTAAAACAGGGTCACGCACAGTCGGTAACCCATTGTTTAATTGCGTTACCGCGTCTGCCCGCCCCTAGAATTGGAATTAAAAATAGGTACTGTATTATTACATAGTGGAATTCCTATCACTGAGCGTGTTACCCAGATAATTTTTTGGTAAATGGAATACGAAAGTTTGTGAAACTTGTTCCGACAAAAGTAGCTTGATTGCTTCACAGAGGCTAGTACAACCCCTATGAAGTGTACTAAACCCTACCACTGTCATAATTACTTCCCAATTTAAAAAAGACTGGCATCCAACTGCTTTGAATATCCTTTTAGAGGGATTCCAAAAATTGCACGCGATCTGCGAGTATGTTACTAGTACTAAACGAAAGTTACATTAGACTGAGACACAACATAAATTTTCTTATTCTTTGAAGGGCCATGAACTATTAACTAATCGAATGTGCTATTTCGTAGTCTGTAATTGCAATGATTCTCGCACGATTTTATCCCATCACCTCAATTATGTAACTTCATTAGTTTAGTGAAAAAAATGTCCTACGATAAGTCGCAATGAGCTGATCTTGGAACCAAAGTTATCACCATCTCCAGTCACAACCTTGTTTCACAAACCACAAATTCGATATGCTGTGGCAGGCATTCAAACTTTATCATACATAAGAGCGGGTGGAATACGTTATGTGTGTGACACCTTCTTGCCCATGAGTCACATGACCTGCGGGAGAACAATAAGAATGAATGAACACCACATGCGTATGTCTGGCGCGCTTTCGTGTATTGTTCTTGTTTCTCTCCTCCTGCTCCACTTCTTCTCTTCTTCTTCCCATTGCTTCTCATTGCTTCTTCTTTTTCATTGAGCGGCGTCGCGGTGCACACGCGGGCTGGTAATCCTAAGCTGTTCATCTCCCAGCGGCGGGCGCGGCGGAGGATCTGAATAATGCAGCGCGCAGATGGGCACCCGCCCACCCCCGCTCCCCTCCCATTCATCCCCCTCCCTCTCACCACTCTGCACCTTCCCTTCCCTCTCCTCTTCCCGCCCCCGCCCCCCGCCCCCCGGCTCCCGCCGCCCCCGCGCCACGGGGGGGGGGTTCCCCTTTGTCTCGCGCGCTTTTCATCCGGTACGTCACTGGCGTCGCGCGCCGCCGCTGCCGCCCCCGCGCCGCCCCCGCGCCGCCCCCGCGCCGCCCCCGCGCCGCCCCCGCCGGTGCGCCGGCAGACTCGAGCCCTCATCACGACGACGCTAACGCGAAAACTTGCGGCGGCGTCGACGGGGCGATGAGGGGAACAGACAGAGCGAGCGGTGGCGGCAGCGGAGGCGGGGGCGACTGCGCGGGCGGCGGCGGCGGAGGAGGAGGAGGAGGCGGCGGCGCTGGCGGGGAAAGAACGGGAGTGGGAGAGACGTCTCCGAAGACTGTGGTGTCGACGGCATCCACTGGGAGGGAGCAAGTTGATGAGGCGGGTGGGACGACGGAGGCTGAGGTGGCTGGGTTAAACCTGCGGCAGAGTTGGTTAGACTGTTCGTCGTCCCTTTCTGGGATCACGTCTCGAATCTCGGGTAATTGATGCAGAATTTGTGGTGAACAAAATGGGTTCTCGGCATGTTTTCACTGTGTTACTGGAGTCTCCCTTGTCTCTCATTGCTTGCGGTTGGTTTCATATCATTACCATCAATATCGTAGACGTATTCATCGCATTGATTCAAAGTCACCAAGATTAGGGCTCTGTGCTATCCAGATTTGAGGGGTCGTTGGCTGTAGTTGGAGCTGGAAGATCCAAAGAGAAGTCGCTTATGACGAGATAATTGATCTGCTGGCGAAAAACATCAGGGGCGTGAATGATTAAGGAGTGGTTCTGAGTGGGTAGCTTGGGGTGATTGGAGTAGTAAGCGAGGTTAAATCTCAAACTGCTTGAATTCACGGAATATATGATTATTGAAGGCTGCTGAAGAATATTTTTTAGTCTATTTCATATCACTGGAGTGGCGATTTGATTCGCCTCATAATTTTTTTATGAAATACACCTATTCATGAACTTGTGCACCCCTTTAAACCTTTTATTACGGTGAAAAAAAAGAATATTCTGAAGTGCAATATCCTCTCGCCTTCTCTCCCACCCCTCTCTCTCTCCCCCTCCCCCCTCTCTCTGCGATTACCTGTAGTCCTTTCCTTTCCAATCTCCATGCAATGCAATGTCTTCGTCCTGCCCGAAGAACAGTAACGAATATTAGAGCCCTCCGCTATCGCACAGCCGTTAATGTGATGCGGAGAAAGATGCAGCAATTAATAATTACTAATTATTTACAAAAGCAATTAGTTTTTAAGAAGTAAATGTTTCTGATTGTTGCTTTAAACTTGTGTTGATCTTTAAAGGAATAATATAGTAATTTATAGGTACAGAGTGTGAAGTCAGTCTTTCGATAAGTAATCAAAACTCAGGAAATACCAATAAAATTTCGTTATAAAAACGCATTGTAGGGTTGTAATACGTACAAAAGTGACCAAATGCAATGAACCGTATCTTTGGTGCATGGTCCTAAGTTTGTTTTTTTCAACAATATGGACAGGAAAACAAACTTTCATTTGGTTACAAGCTTATATCTGGAAGTAGTTGGAGACATTGCTCCGAGGTATGAAACTGCAGCCTGTGGGTTTTTGTCAATTGGTGTAAAATACTCTCAAACAAGTCCCAAAATTCATTTCTTCCCGATTGACCATACATCAAATATATAATAAATATTGGTTTGCCACAGTCCTATTTGGTTACAGTCACAGTTAAGACGAAGAGCTAATTAAGGGTTGCAGAGGCAACTTTTCCTGTTGCCAATACGAGAACTGTTTAATTCCTGTGACTGTATATTTGCTAGCATTTGTGGTTTAGAACCAGGCGTATATATAATTTCTTGTAAGTATTTGATAAAATTATTATAGACTCGCTCGCTCTAATTTTTTTAATGATACTTGTTTGTAAGTGAATTAAAAAATCTATGAAATGAAATGCATATTTTAATTGATATTTGTTCAATATTAGTTAATCGAAAGAATGGATCAAAGATTCAATAATACTCCCAATTTCATATTATGGATCGTGTTTCATCCGTCACAAATAATGGAAATGGGTAAACGGAAATATATCAAATAATACAGAAAATGTAAAAATTTCAAATAATATTTTTGCGTTTGATGGAATATGCTCGGATTCATTAACATTTCATTCTATTACACTGTACCTTTCACAAAATATGACACAAAATTTGTCAGACTGCAAGGTCCTAGGATTTGAGTCGGCATTGCGGCATATTGTTTGGCACTAGCTAAAGAGCAAGATTGATTTAATCGAATATCAGGATAATGCTTGTGACCGCCTACTCTAATCGGTCATTTTCCATCATTTCTGCTATCAATACCAAATGAAAGTCGGAGCAGTACCCTTTCATACGGGATTCAGACCTCGGCGATATTGCTTTCTTCTACTTTGTCCGAACCTCTTCCCTTTGACACACTCACATGTACTGCACTAAAACATATGTCAGAAGATGAGTGGGTGCCCAGAGCTTTTCCCGGCTGCTGCGCGGCGGTGCCTCGGCTGGGGACGAAGGCGGTTCCTAGAGAGAGAAATCCCGCAAGTTGACGGATGAGTCGGCGCCGTATCTCTCGTTGCTGTGGGAAATGAACCCCGCCACCCCTCGGGAAATAACATCTCCAAACCTTTATCACTAATGACCATAGTTGGCGCGCCACGAAACGTCAGTAAAACAATGTGTAGTTTGGCGCCGGAGCTCACGTTCCGGAGATGAACACCGTCACGTCTCAATATAACATGCACTATCCTTGCGGAACTGATGACTACAGCAGTTGAGCCGTTAGATAACGCAAAATAAATCAATATCATTTAAAGGTTTGATTGCTTTGACACAGCTATTTAGCTGAATCCGCTCTGGATTTCAAACCGAAAACCTCTCGATCTACGTTTCTAAATGAATGTAAATTTGTTGACGCAGCTGAAAAATATAATTCAATATATTAATAGTCATTTATTGTGAAAGTGTTGTTCTAGAATTATTTGTTTGTTTTTGTTGCAGTGATACTCTGTAGGTATTAGGAAATTGCACTGACCCAGTTGACAGAGAGCGGGTGCAACGAGACCTGCGATGGGGGGGGGACTTCGACTCGACGGCAGCGGTAGCAGATCGCATTTAGAGATCCATTACGGCTTTAATAGTGATCGTTATGCGGCTCTTGCGTTAGTTTGCATTACGGGCTAAAGGCTGAATATTCGATCCTTCTTGGGGAAATTGAGTGTCCATTGTGGGAGTGGCAGCTTGCGGGAAAGCATTCAAAGCTGGTGGATGAATATGGGTGATGAGTTTTGAAACCTACTTTTGTTTACATTTGTTTTTATTTAGAAACAAAAGAATATTGAAACTGAATAACAGCTTGGTTTCAGTTTGAGAGAAACTTACAGGCAACGAGATACTTTATTCCGATATGAAATAAAAATACAAAAATGAACAACTTTTTGTCAATGTGCTGATAAGAAAATTTGGAAAATACAAGTATATATGTTGTTGATGTCAAAACTTTAAACAGCCATTGAATTTTTGTTTTACAAAATACTGTTAATGAAAACTAAATTGAATTTTATCAAATAATTATTTTAAAGCCTTTAATTCTATTTTATAAAATAGATTTGACAGGATTAGTCCTTTCTACAAACTTAATGCAACACAACATTTCGTAGGAATATTTATAAGATTTTAATCAGTTTTCTATGATGGACGGGTCGAAAACTAAAGATATGTATTCTTTGCATGTCTTATTGTTTTAACTGTTCAATGAATTTCGAAGGCAGTAATATGTAACACAAACATATACGAATGAATTAAGATTCATAGATGTTTCATAGGGCATTGGACTAGGCCATTTAGACTGAGGAGCATTCATATATTGTCATTCAGGCTCTACTTTTGTTTACAGGCAGACTGATGTTTTGAAGAAAAGTAATGAAAAACAACAGATTTTCTAGACTAGTAAACACTACAACGTGAATTTCCTTCTAAATCTGGACATCGTGCACTAACACACAATGGAGTAAAATGTGAAAAATATAAATGAATAATTTTACCACTATATAATCACAGCTCTAAATTATTTGTCCGTCATAACTTTTTCTTTCAGTTACACTTTTATATAGTATAGTTGTATAGTACGAATTGTGAATGTAAAAGCGATTAAGTCGTCCGCCGATTACACTAACTTTTCCCCATAGTATGTCACTCATTGTTTTAACTATATTCGGTGTTAAATAAATAAATTAATAAATAATTCGAAGGTCATCTCTGAACGTAATGGACATTGGTGAACAAATAAGCCCCATATTACTCTATGGATAGTTTTTTTTTAATATTTGACCATGTTGATTGATTGTTAGTGATTCTAGACACGTCAACTACAAATGTCATTAGTTCCTTAAGTATAGGTCATGTTTTCGCTTGAGAGGTGGCGTTGGTCCCTCGCTGCATGGCGAGATTCGGCGCCGACCGACCGTTCGCTAGCGGAGTTTTCCCCTACCCACGCCCCCGCGGGGCCCCGCTCCAGGAGGACATGCTCTAAGCTCCCGACCGGTCTCCCGGCATGTGTGGTCATGTAAGGCATGTTAGTATGTGTGTAAGAGGTGGGGATTGGATAAGGAAGAGGTAGGGAAGATCGCGCGCGGTGGCCTGTTTGGTAGGGTATTTCTCCGACATTCGCGTGGTATCGTTCGGAAAAAACACGGAAAACTACCGACCAGAATAGCCGGCCGCTACATTTCTCCTGCAGACAGCGAAAGCTCTCGTCCTAGCTGACAAGCAAGTGTCCAAGGTCCTCTCACCGTTGGGGCTTGAACCTAGGCCCTCCCGGTGAAGACTGCAGTGACATCAGTTGATGCACTGTGCCATCTCTCCCGGTTTTTGACCATCTTGCATACATCTGTTTGTGCCTCTACAGAGAGCACTCTTTAAATCCAGTGTCCTAGGTGCTCCTCCCTGTGTTGTCTCTCTATCCGACATGCGACAAGCTCCATAGGACAAGGACATCGTCTAGGACAAGTGGCAAGCTACGTACTGCCGGGGACCTCTTCGATGCTTCTCCCCCCCCCCCCCGTCCTCACTGTCCTCCCGCCCCACTCGGTTCCCTCTCTGTGTGCGCGTCGCAAGCCGTGACCCGCCCCTCCCCCACCTCGTCCGAAGGGCCGGACTCGGCCCGGACGAAATTGCCTATTAGAAACACTCGCCGCAGTTCTCTTGGGCCGAATGCTGCCAAAAACTCGTCCTATTTGCCGAGGCCCCGCGCGCCAGCGTAGAAAGCGTCGGGTATTTATTTGCTTTAGTTTCGAGCCGCGCTTATTCACTCTAATGCCATAACGCTGCAGGCAAATTCAGCGGCGCCCCTCTCGCGCGGAGGTCGCGGGGTGGGGGTGGGGGGGAGTGGCGGACTTGAAAGAACGCGCTTTGTGCGCGAGACCTAAGCGTTCCGTGAAATGGCCCGGGATAAAAGTTTAAAAATGCATGAATGTGAGTATGCAGATCTGTCTGTTCGCAGAGGCCGCTCGCGGCGTCGGGGGCTGAGCGCCCGGTCCGCGACGATGGAGGGCGAATGGTGGAGGACTGAAGTTGAAGAGTGTTGAGTTCATTTCTGTGCGGCGAAAGGTGACGCCGGTGCGTGCTTGTAAACTTCCTATTGGAATTGTGGACGCAACTACAAAGGGCAAGGGTAGGTGCGGTTGGGTCGTCCGGTGCGGTTTTGCGTAACATGCGCTAACTTTGCTCGATAAAAATTGTATGCATTTTGGAAAATATGAAATACGCTGGAATGAAACATGTCTAATGATTATAAATAAATGTAAAACCTGTGACTGTAAATACTGCCAACATCGGCGCTGTCTTTTCCACTACTTGTCCGACCAGCCCATGCTCGTGCAACGCGCCATCCCAATATCGTTGGCAGCTGCTTTTTGGTTCCTAGAAGACGGTGAAGGGCAGAGCGCGCCACTATAAGCGTGCCACTATAAACTGAATTTTTTGGTTTAAATGCAGTTTGCAACTTTTGAATTTTCATAGTTAGAGATACGTATTTATATTAAGGTCTTGCATTTTGTTCGGTAAAGAGTTTTTTCTAGAGACGGCTCCAGTATTGGTAGCAATGGAAATTGGGACGCCAAGGAAAATAACAAAGTGCACCATTTACAAGACACAATCATCACAAAACGCTGTAATTGAGCCTCTGCTACATGGGGAAGCGCCTTCCAGACCTGCATCAATGTGATAAATGACGCAAAAATAGCAGTTCGCAGATTTTGTTATAGGTGGAAGCAGATGCACATGCAAAACTTGTGTTGTTATGGTACAACAGATTTTGGTATTGTGTAGAACGGTACGTACTAGGACATTAAACACAAGTTTCGTGTCCCTTGCAGGACACTAGTTTTCAAGGTCGTAATCTAGTCAGTCATGTTTGGAAGTTTTAGCAAAGTTTTGAATTGTACCTTTACTCATAGTGTTGTCAAAAACGATCGATGTACAGTGACCGAATGAAGCTATTATCACTTTTAATACAGTTCTTCTAAAGTGCAGAATGTTTGCACGGATGCTAGTAGTATTGTAACATGAAGTAATCTTTATAAAAACAACAAAATGGAGAGGAAGAAACTAGAAAACATGTGTTCTTGTTGCCTCACTACTTTTTCTTTGGATTCCATATCAATTGCAGATACCGAAGGCTGGAGTCGTGTCTTCTGATTGGCTAAATTGAGAATGGCACTAAAGCTGTTTGTGCCCATAAAATTCTCGTATCCCCATGAAGCAGTTGCTTGCCACTCGTCGCACGCGGCGCCGGTCCACTGCGAGTGCTGAACGCCTCGTCCGTTGTTGCCGCCGCCCACTCGTGCTTGGGCCCGCGCGCCTCCGTGGCGGCGGGGCGCCTGTATCGCGCTGGCTGGGGTGGCCCGGCGGGCGGCGGGGGGGGGGGGGGGCGGGGTGGCCCGGAGGGCGGCGGGGTGGGGGGCGGGGTCGCCGGCCGCAAGTGAAAAGTCAACATCGCTCTCGCACTTCAGGCGCCTGCGGGCCCCTTGAAGATGACCACGCCTCCGCCCAGCTCTCACCTTGCAACGGATGCCGGCGGTTGGCACCAACGCACAGCCTTGTACCAAACGCGACAAAAGTATATCAGCCTCATGGGGTGTACGTCTTCTCACCTCGTAGTTTTCAGCGTACACTCCTTGCCTTCAATTAATTCGTTAATTCCACTGCCTTTTTACAGCCTAGGCAACCTGAAGCGGCGCGAAGCAACGAATTGGGGCTTCATAGGAAAATATGTTTGGTAATTTTTTTCTATCGTATAACCGAGAATAGTATTATGTTTATAATCTTCGCTACTTATTACTACTTCATGTTTATTTTTTTCTAAACTTTCCCTTGTATAAACATCGTTGGCAAGTGACAGAAATATGTTTGAATGTCGAATTATTTCCTTGTTTTCGTATTTATGTTGTGTTATTAAATCATTCAGTTATTTATTTTTTTTAGCAATAATGTGCAATTCTTGCATACGGACGGACAGCACTTCTAACAGAGAATTGGATATCGGACTGACGTATTATTTTTCAATGCATAATTTATTTGCTTTAAAAAGATTCTGGGAGTTAATATCGCTAAATTAGTGAGAATAGCTGTCAAGTCCCTTCTCCGAAAGATTGTCTTGGGCCAGGTATCCCGCGACGTACCGCCACTCCGGAGGCATTTGTACATCTCTTACTTTCAAATCTCGCTCCAATCCCACTGGCTCCGTGCCCGCGAGCGCCAGTGAGCTCGTCACGTTGCGCGCGCCCTGCCCTGCCCTGCCCTGCCGTGCCGTTCCATGAGCGGAACCTGCCCTCCGACGGCTCGTACGGCACATTCGCCCGCGGAGCGTCTCCTGTCGCTCGTTACTCGATCGCCCGCGGCAGCGCTTCAACTTCGTTACTGGTAGTGGTTTGGTGGCGGCCAATCGACCCTATGTTGCACTGCATTGAATAGGTTATTTTTGAAACTCCCAAGTCATGAAATATCAATTTTTGAGGCATTTTTTAAAACAAAGTATGCTAAAGAAACAAAAAACTATTTGTAAAATGTATTGTTTCTGAGGATTATTAATTATGGAAAACTCTTTGGAAGGAGAATATGCACATTTTTAGTACTTACATTATGATATGGATACGTATAAAACTCTAAGTTTAAAACTAATACATTTCAGTATTCTATTGTCATTTTTTTCGGCCGCCTTTTCAATTTTTGGACAATCATTATAAAATACTATCAAAATTCCATTGTACTGTATTTCCCAATTTTATTCAAATGCAAAAATTGTTAAATTTATAAAATAGATAAATTTCTTCATAAAAATAACACCCCAGAAATGTACAGTAGATTCGATCAAGATTTGCTCTGACACAACCGGCAAGTAAACATTCTACGCTCCCTTCGCTAGCTGGTTCGCGAAAACCGCTTTGACAACAACAAATCAATTGATGCAAAACTCACAAAGCAACGAAAGCTCTCAGAGCGGCGAGACGCCCCTGGGGCGGAGTGAAAAGAAAAAGAGCATTTGTCGTTGAAAGGCTCGCGTGCGTACGGGGGTTGCACCTCGGCGAGGGCAAAGCGAGCGTCGAGTGTGTTTACTTTCCAAGAGAAGCGACCCATTAGACGCTGCACCCAGTTCAGTATACACTCTATCCTCGTTAATGGCGAGCGAGTCTTTGCCGGCATTAACACCGCCTCTTCCCCCGTCCTCGCTCGTCCTCGCTCGTCCTCCACCTTCGGAAGGCGCCAGCCCTGTCTCGACTCCCCGTCGATGTCTCGCCCCGGAGTATTCTTAGTGGGCGTCGTCGTCTTGCCGCCGTCTGCCTTTTTGCTCGTCGTGCCTTTTTGTTCTTCGCTGGTTTTTTCTGAATTCGTTGTGCTGGCGTCTTCTCTCCGGGGTTCCTCTGTGTCGTGGATCGTCGTTTCCACCTTCATGGGGAGGGGAATGTAACACATGCGCATGTTCTCTAACTCAACACTGACTCGACCCCATCACTAATAATAATATGTATTATTCTCATTATGAATCAGAATATTATCATCTTAATGAAACCATAACTTAAAAACGCTGAATTGAACATGGTACTGATTGTCCAAAAGAAAGATTTGGAACACTATGGAAGAGGTTAAGCGGCTAAAGGGACGTAGCTAAGACGACAACAACCACCTTTTTAGACCCAACACCAAGGCTTTCAAATAACTAGAAACCACAGCGTCTACTGTAAAATTGACGCATCACGCCCAAAATTGAAGACACTTTCAGCTTTTGCGATATAAATGGGTAGGGCCTGTTACAAATAGTTACAAATTGGCGAGAGATGAGATGCGACGTATTTCCAAATCTAAATCTATTGAAAACTGGAACGAAGGAGTGAAAACTACTCTGAAGAGAAATTTGAACTGAAACGAGTCAGAGCTCGAAAGCCTTACACAATCTTTCAATAATGACATTTACACAAAATCACAAACGTCTTGCCAGTGTTACTGCGGGTAATTGACAAATCTGGAGCTGACAACTACATTTTTAACAGAGAGAATTACCCACCTACTCCCCAAAGAGAACCTAAACAGTGGTCATGTAGACAAATGCCACATGATAACACTGTACTAGCTGGTTACATACGTAGTCATCAGAGCAATATGCAACATCTAGCCACAACGAAATGTTGGACGAAGAACGAATGAGATATCGTTAGGGCTCACGAGAATGTCATACATTTGCCCTGTACAAAATGGTTCACATCGTTGGTTGATTGATGGTTGAATCAGGTGATTCCAGGCGCGTGAGCTGCCAAGGTCATTAGTCCCACAAGTGTGGTACATGTCCTTATATCAATTGTCTTCCCCCGCTGGCTAACGAGGTCTGGCGCCGACCTAGTCGACTTGCGAGGATTTCCCCACCACCACGTGTTTCCCCCTGGCAGTTGACCGCCTCAGCTGGGACATTCCGTAAGCTCCCGACTGGTCTCCCGGCTGTGGGGTAGTACTGCATGTGAGTGTATGTGGGTGTAAGGAAGAGGTGAAAATACGACAGGAAAGAGAAAGGAAGGATCGCGCACGGTGTGTTTACATATTTGTTTACTGTTATTTGTGTATGTATTGTTATTTTTACGTTGTTCTGTGTATGAAGGTAACAAAAACGAAATTCATAATTATCGACCCATTTCTCATTCTCTCAAAAATATTAGAGACTTTTTTACGTACGAATGGAAACATTTCTTAGTAAACACGTCGCGATTTCAGATTGCCAACATGGGTTTCGAAAATCAAAATCTACGGTAACAGCCATTTTTCTTTTCTTAAAGATGTCGCATCTATAGATCAAAATGAAGCACATATTGGAATATTTTTAGATCTTTCAAAAGCCTTTGACGTCATTGATCATAACATTTTACTCTCAAAATTACCTTCGTATGGAATTCGTGGTGTTGCTCTAGATTGGTTATGTTCCTACCTTAAACAACGATCTCTGAGAGTAGAAATACCTTACTGGAATAATGAAACATTATGTACACACACTCCTGATTCTTTGCCAATTGCGTGTGGAGTCCCGGACAGATCGATTTTAGGCCCTATTCTCTTCCTACTATATGTAAACGATATGCACTCGACGATTAGAAACGGAAGAACAGTTATCTTTGCGGATGATACGAATATACTTTGCAATAAAGAAACCGTAAATAGTACAATAACATATATTTCAAATTGGTTCCGCAATAACAAATTAATAGTAAATGAAAATATAATTGTTTCAATGCAGTTTTCCATTTCTAATAAACAGCTCTGCACTTCACTGAAAATGAACGGCGTGCCATTGACTGATGTTAAGGTAACAAAATGTTTAGATCTTTCAAATCAGTCAAACCTTAAATGGAATATCCATTTAAATGAATTAAACACTAAATTAAGTTCTTAATCCTACGCTCTCAGAATTCTTTCAAATTCAGTC
The DNA here is from genome assembly GCA_038098605.1 of Gryllus longicercus. Classification (NCBI taxonomy): domain Eukaryota; kingdom Metazoa; phylum Arthropoda; class Insecta; order Orthoptera; family Gryllidae; genus Gryllus; species Gryllus longicercus. The sequence continues at coordinate 456,814 of JAZDUA010000500.1, forward strand.
AGCCTACACACTGCTCGTTGTGAATATTTCGCGAATGTTCATTCCCGCCTGTGATATGGCATAATATTCTGGGGAAATCCATCTTTTCAAGCTCCAAGACTTTTATATTACAAAAAAGAATTGTACGAATAATAAGCTAATTGTACGGATAAAAGTTTAAGTCCCAAGTAAAATCTTTTGTGCTGCACAACTGTTTCTATACAATTAGAGACTATATCGAGCATCTAAAAGGAAAGTAATATTAATTTTAACAACGTCATTTAGTGTATTATATGCCATTAGGATTGTATAATTGTAAAGAATCTGTAACAAGTATTGTTCTTCAGCTTCTGGGTCAATGACCAATGTCCATCTCGATCAGGTCTTTGTCCAGTTTCCCTGATCGTCGAGAAAATGCTGAGATGGCCCTTTGTTTTGCTTCTGGACATAATTGTAACTTAATATTATTTTCCCCATAGCACGTCACACTCAGTTTTTAACTGTTTTTGATGTAAATAAATAAATAAATAGGTATTATTCAATATCGGATTTGTATTATGTGATATTCATTCCACTATCTGAAGTGGTGAGGGCGTTAAGCACCCTCGAAACGTCGCGTTGAAATCTAACTACTCAACAACCTGGATACTCGAGTATTTAAGCCATTATGAAGCATGTAATATAGATTTGTAATCCATCGTCTTCTTATATCTCTGCAAAATGTCTCAATTGGAGTAAAGGGGTGCGGAAAGAGACCACATGGATCTTTGAGGTGATGTCCCCCTCGCAGAGATGAATTCATTCAACAAATTCAAAGACACACAAACGTCATTAATGTCCTGTATCATTCAATACCAATCTTGTCTATTTGAGTCATTAGGAAGTAATGAAAAATTTTTGCTTTACAAATCTGGCCTGCCATCTCGTTTCAATTTCCGAAGAAGATGAATTATGATTGATTTTTAGACCTTGAGTCAAGAGTGAAGGTCAAGTTTTAATTTCCGATGTGAGATTCGAAAATTATCGGATATGATGAGGGAGGAAACCATTTCTTTTATTTTAGTGATGCGCATATGATCGTTTTCTTGAAGCGTTTCACTCCAAGCGGACTGTTTAATTCCTGTTCGTTGATGCAAAACAGCGTAAGTTTGAGCTAATCTCCCTAAGCACACGAGCTAATATAAGACGCGAAGTATTAAAGTCAGATTAAGATTTTCATGTTTTGAATAGTCTCATTTCTTTTCCTTGTGAATTTGGGGACTGCTTTACTACGGTTATTGCGGTATTACTTACATATCGTTTATTATAACACTGATAATTATTTTATTTTTTATTGATACGTTAATGCTTGTTATTGACTTCGATATGTGGCTCGATACAAGCTGTATGACGTAACTGGATCGACAAGGTATTAGGTACAAAGAAGAAATGGAAACGAATTAAATGACGCTACATGTTCTCTTATAAATGAGGACAATACGAAAAGATACATGAAAATCACGATATGTCGAATCTAGTCACGTTAACATCTAGTTGATTTGTAAATCTGAATCATCAAAATTAGGTCAAAATAAAATCTTGTTTTTTTTCATGGGCGTTAACAGATTCTAATGACCATGCGGTGGCAAAAGGCACGAGGGCCAAAGGCCGTCGGACTTTTTCTCCCGCTCGATCATTAGAACCCGCTTGGTGCATAAATAACTATTATTGTTCCTTTATAAGATTGGTACTTTGATGGCATATTTTTTATGCAGTTGAAAACATCACCGAGATATCCATATCTACTATTTTGGATAGTAACTGACATCTAATATGAATATTTTTTTCCAATAGGTGAATCTCTAAACTATTCTGTTAATTATGTAGTGGATTTCCATCAAGTGCCAAACAAAAGTGAAATCCTGCAAGATGAACCCGATCACATCTTTAGCTCAAAATCATTTTACTTGAGAAATATTTCAATGTGTTATTGTTATTATATGTTAATGTATTATTCTCTATTTAATAGACAACAATATCACGCCCCCCTTTATATCGTTTAATAATTCTACAGTCGGAAGTGAAATATCTAGTGCAGAAGTTGGATGTGATAATGCATCTCTTACCTTCATATTTAAACCATTTTTAAAAAAATGCCACGGAAATCGCGAGTTATTTGCTCACTCGCACCCGAAACGACCCCCATCCAAGTGCTTGTAAAAAGCGGCGAAGGCTCTACCGGAGATAAAGCGAACGCGGCCGCGCGCTTAATAAAAAATACCTCCCGTGTCGGCGCCACCGCCGGTGGTGAGTGACCGCCCTTCTGGCGGGCGGGCGGATTGCCGGCGCGTCTCCCAAACACATTCGATTACCGCACGGTGCTCTGCTTCCATAAAATTCCGAAAATAGGCCGGGGCCCCGAGCCCCTCGATGGAAGCGGCGAACGAGCTCTGGAATCCATCGCGTGCCCGGCCCGTTGGTATTGGAATATCGCCTCCCCATCCCCATCCCCGTCCCCGTCCCCCGCCCCGCACCTTGCGCTGCGTAGCGAGACACGCGACTCGCCCTCGGTGCGGAAGGCGTTTCAACAGTTGGCGTCATTAGCGGCTTTTCGCAGCTCAAAGTTGCAATGAGGACAGTATTTATCACTATTTATCTACCCAAATTTATTGTTACACTTTTATTACTATTACAACTTTTATTACTATTGCCGAGAAAATGCCAAAAATATTTTTAATAATATACCTTCATTATTTTATAAGTTTCAATATTTTGTTAAATTAGAAGAGTTAATGTTAAGTTGACGAAAAAATAAATAAAATAACAGATTTTTGGCTGCAGAAAGGTAGCAGGTAGCAAGAAGTCCTTCAAAACGTATTTTTATCTTGGAGTCATAGTTTAATTATTCATATTTCTTTTTAATAATCTTTTCAATGATAATTCATTCATTTTCGCAGGGCATTCTGACGTATAGAAGACCAAGGTCTTCATATATACTATTCTAAAGTCTATCAGTGGATTGAGAATTTCAGAAGCATCTACTGCCGTATTTGTCACCTGAACTGATTCCACTTCTGCCTGTATTTCTGGTTCTGCAAAACTGGTTTTCTGATCGTCTCAGATATTCCAAAGGTATTTTATTTACAACTAGCTGAAGTTTCGTGCATTGACGGTTATTTAATAATAATAATCACCCCGCCTCAACTGGACTGGCCTGACCCTCCCCACCCTGCAATGTTGGGTATTATTATCGTTTCTACCATGAGAGTCGCCTCTTGTAAACAAGTGTATTGCTGCATTCAGCCGGGAAACTATTTTGTCTTAATATCTATGAACCTCATTACGCTATTAAAATGAATCAAAATGCACGAAACATATTGTGGAATTTAAGTAATATTTCGTTCACTTTTGCTGATTATTTACTCTTTCCGAGATATTTGGAAGAAAAACAAAATGTGCACACTTAATGTTTGTCTAAGGGTTAGGAAAGGGGGGAAGTAATTTTTAAAAAAGCTCATGCGCACAGTAACTTCTCTAATTTTTCGCTCGATGTAAAGGTCAGGAGTACAAGTTTTCGTTTATATCATAATAAAACTGCATATTTATATTAGAAATAATCAGAAAAAATACAAAATAAGTTATGCTCAATAAACGTACTTTCTTTCTGTATAACTCCATTGAAATCGTCCCAGCCGTTGCCCCGAACAAACAGACCTGCAAAAATCGTAAAAGCAAATTAATTGCTTTTTATAACATCAACGTGCGCATAGAAGATTATGAAAATTAAGTTATTTTCAATTCGCTGGCACATTCCAAATTTATTTATGAAGGTAATAAATAATATGTTAGTTTTTTCGATACATCTTACAACACTGGGAATCCGTTCGGACGTTTTAGTTAGGCACAAGGCATCGTATTAGACTCTGAGGACTTTATAATAAAGAATATAGTTTGCAGTCCTGTATTATAGTCATGATAGCTAACTTCGACCAAATTTGCACACTTCGAAATTACTTTGCTCTTTAAAACATAAGAATTTCAGGGACAAATTGTTTCCGGTATCTTTAGTCATGGACATGACTCCCAGATACTGCCAGTTCCACTTCCATTTCCTCTGTCACTGCTTCCTCCTCTGCCCCTCTCACTCTCACTACTACTGCCCCCGTCACTGCCACAGCCAGTGCTACTGCCAGTGCTACTGCCAGTGTGAACGACACTGCCACAGCCAACGTCACTGTAAACGCCACTGGCAACGCCGCTGCTTTTACCGCCGTAACCATCACCGCCGTCGTTCCGCCTCTCAGCAGGATTTAAATTTGAGCGGCGCGGCGCGGGGCGTGCTGGCCCGGCAGCGTTTGAGGCGGGGAACCGCCGCCCCCGCGCGAGCGGCAGGACATCACTGTGTTAGTTTAAAGACTCATTACAACTTGGAGTAGCGGGCGCGCAGACGCACCCGGCAACTTCATTACCGTTTAGCCGGTCGCGCGGAAGATTAGAAGTGCGGCGGCGGTGAGCGCTGAGGAGGCGGCCGGGGCCCGGCGCGGCGCGGGGGCGGGCGCGGGGGCGGAGGCCGTGGGGCGAAGCGGGGGCCGCCGCGCTCTTGTGTGAGCGCCGTGGGTCCCCGCGGAAATCAAGCGACCGCCAGCCTCACTCTCGCCGCGGCCCGCGACGGCCCCGCCCCCGCCCCTTCCCTCCTGCCCTTTACCTCGTCTCGCCCCCGCCCGGGCGCCTGCCGTCGCGCTTTTTGTGGCCCAGAATGAAAATCTCGCGGCCCTAAATGGGGACGGGGCCTCAAATGAAAGGAGCGACAATTAAATCCGAATTATTTACGTCTGCCCGCGAAGTCGGGTCGCTCGCCGGGGCCTCGAGCCGGCCGGGCGGCGGACCGCCAGGCAGCGCCATTCTTGGGCCTCGGCTTGGCCGCCTCCGCCCCGAACCCCCGCCGGCCCCCCCGCCGGCCCCCCCGCCGGCCCCCCCGCCGCAGCCGCACCCGCCACGTCTCGGCTAACCTCCGACGGATTTATGGCCAAGCAGCCGAGCGGGAGAAAGAGGAGGGTGCGGCGACGAGAAGGGTGGTGGTGCAGATGGCGGCGGGGCTGCAGTTGGGGGGAAAGAACAGTGGGAAGGACTGTCGGCGCGTGAGCAAACGTAACTACGTGGAAATGGGATTCGTAAGGCGTTAGCGTTAAGATTGGATTATCGGGTGAGGAGGATGTATATTTGTGTTTTGTGGAATGTTGAAGTTTGTGAAGGGAATAGTGAAGACATAAAACGACATAAGAGGCATGACATCTTTGATTGCGTGGGGGACGACGGTGCTGACGGTGGGGCTGACGGCGGGGCTGACGGCGGAGATGAAGACGGGCTGACGACGGGGCTGACGACGGGGCTGACGGCGGGGCTGTCTGCGGGGCTGAGGGTGGGGCTGTCGGGGGGGGGGTGATGCTGACGGTGGGGCTGCGGGCGTGGGTGATAGTTAGCAAGACGGTGTGCGTGACGCCGAGGGCGACAGCGAAATCGACTGTGGAAAGGAAAAACGAATCGAAGTTCCAGAGAAGGGGTAGAATCAAACAGCAGTGTTCGTGCGAGGCTGGTGTTTCGAGCTTGCTGCTCCGGAGGAAACGGGGAGTCTGAAGGGATGAGGAGGGACGGGTTTGGGGGCATGGGCGTGTGAGAAATGAAATATTCAATGCGAGTCGAAAATGGCTCCCGTTTTGCCAGTCTTCAAAAGAAACGCGCGCCTCCAGCTTGTGGAATAGGAGTCGCAGGCACATGCATCGCATGTTGTGGAGTTCAAATTTCTGCTGGAATATATTGCCTACGGGGCTGGTGTACAAAGTTCCAGAGAACAATATTTTAAGAACTTTAACATGTCCACATGAAGTCCACACTAAGGTAGTGTGTAGACACACGTGATTGTTAATTGATAATAAACTAAAGGTGTTGATATTAACATCAAAACACGAGGTGACGCAACCCCGGGCGTAATGGAAAAATCTATAGTAAGTGTAGCTCTGAGCAAATGCACACTGCAAGCATCGTGACGCGGCAAGATTTGAAACAGATATACTTCTCCCTATACACGAGACCAGCACGATTGTCGGCCAGCTTATCCTCAACGACGTGTTTTCCGGATGCTCGATTTAACGCTTTAAAAACAAACAGTACCTTAACAGATATGTTAGTGTGTGTGATTATTATTATCAAGGCATCAAATCGAATCCGTTGAAAATCGTCTCAATAGTGCGAGCAAGCCAGCACAGTTGTTATTTCATTAACTATTTTGCTGTAACTGGAAATTAATAAAACGATTTTGGTCACTTTCATGACCAATTTCATGGTCAATTTCATGAAACGTGGCACGCTGGGATTACGTAATGAGAACACAAATGAAGATCGAGTATTCCAGAGAGCAGACATTTCTTTATTCGATTTCTTTATTTTAATTTTAGGTTTCATTGTTTTTTATTTTAAACTATCAAGGTTTTTGCACTGTTCGGAAAATGAGTCATCAATATTTTTCATATTCATAATTCTATACTATTATCATAAGTTAGTAATTATTAAATAATATTAATGGAAAATCGTATGAAGACGTTTCAAAATCCAAACTGAAAAATGAACAGCGACTCAAAAATTTTGTTACCTAAAACCGAATCCTGAATATGAGATTAACGAAAACCAAAGAGCTGTTTGAAACGGATTGATGATGTGATCACATGTTAAGAAACGTCACACTTTTGATATCCGCCAATTCTAGTCGCATTGATTACTTTTGATTCATCTAAACATGCCACCCATTTTTTAAACTAATTCGTTTCGGATATGGATTCTTATGAAGAATCAAGAACGTGGTTTTCAACTGACGAGGCGGCTTAGTTTGGCGTCACGGTCCGTCTCGTGTGTGCCGGTGCCGCGTGGCGTTTTGTCTGTCTGTACCCCTAGGGGGAGATTCAAGCCCCGAGCCAGCATCGCGACTGAATCTGCAGCGACTGATCGAGGGCGAGTCTCGGTGGCGGACTTTCTGACTTTCTGTCTGGAGGTGAATCCCAAAATGGCCGCTTGCTCTGATCGGTAGTTATCCGCAATGTCTCCGATCAATGCCAGCCGAACACCGGAGCAGTACCCTACCAAAACGGCCACAGCCCGCGCGCGATCTTCCCTTCCTCTACCCTGTCTCTATCCTTTCTCCTCACACACAATCACACGTACTTGGACTACAGTACTATACTATTCACTGCAAAACGAGGTGTAGGTGGATTCCGAATCTCACCATTCAGCCGAGAAGAAACCGTCACCTCCAGGAATAAAACCTTCATTACACTTACAGAACTAATGACCGTAATAGTTGACGTGATGGAAACATCAATCAATTAAGTTCCGTTAAATTTTCGAAACTTCCTTATGCTCGTTGATGTGTTTGCTCATTCTCCCTTATATTACTAATTCATTACCATAAGATTGATCATTGAACTGAATTAATTTTTAACCAGATGAACGAATTTTGACAACTGCTGGAATGGCGTTTATTGGGACCAAATATTCACTGTGTCGAAATCAAATGTTAGTATTTGTTGGAGGTTGTTAATGGTGAATAATGTCATCATTCCCACTAATTATCGAGTCAAGTACGACGTATGTCGTTCACTCTTTTATGGAGTTGTTAAGGAAAGTGAGATTTTTATTGATTCATTAGCGATTCTGAGCGCATCAACTGCTGAGATTCTTAGTCCCCGAAGAGTAAAGCGTGTTTTTTCTCGGTCAATGACGGTGATCTTCCCCCGCTGGGTGGTAAGATCGATTGCTGACCTACTGTCAGCTAGAAGGGTTTTCCCAACCAGGTATCTCCCTCCAGCTGGGCAACGCCCCCCCTCCCCCGCCGGGACATGCTCGATGTTCCTCAACGGTCGCTCGACATAGTTATGTAGTTATGAACATAAAGGTTTTGGCAAGAATTCATAAGATAATTTTCGGTGCCGTATAATAAAAGCTATTTACAAAGGCATATCAGCTACAGATTTGAGCTATTCTCTCTTAAAATGCCGCATGTAAAGTTACAGACTCACTGCCACGAGAACATGGAGAACGATTATTTGAAAAACTATATTCCATATTGAGGTCAAGAAACCGGGTTTAGATAGTCAAGCTACATTTATGTCCAGAAAACAATAAGGGACCACCTCAGCATTTACTCAAAGAATTATTGAAACTTGAGAGACACCTGACCGAGATGGAGTTCGTTGATTTAGGAGGTTATGGATTAGTCAACAACGTGCCCGTTACTATCAGGGAGATGTGAATGGTGCTTAGACATTGCGCTTGGTAAAACGCGTATGAGGCTGACCCTGCGTGAAAAGAAATTGCGTTTCAAAACCAACATGCATTAGCAGTAGACATAATCAAAATTCGCCAAATAAAGCAAAGATTTGGCGCTTGAAATGATCGTTTTTGGCGATCGTACAATAAATGACTGCAACTATGTACCCATGGAAGTGTTTGAGAATGGCCACGAATGATCATGAAACAGAAAACATTTTAATGATTTGTAGCTTTTCATTTTCATTTTAGTTATCACTTTTATATGCTCCGTCGAATTTCAAGCAGTTTGCGACTGCGCTAGCGTTTGGGCGAGAGCGTGCAGAGTGTTTTCGAAGTGATTGTGTTTGTAATGGTGCTGTGCAATGTATGAGGAGTTATGTAATATGTATGCAGTGTGTGTGTGTGTGTGTGTGTGTGTGTGTGTGTGTGTGTGCGCGCACGCATGTTAATACCTACACTTATGTGTATAGCCTGGTTGTTTGATGTTGAACTGTTCAGTGTTATTTTCGTGAAAATTACATAATTAGTGTGGGTAAAATTACATAATTAGTGTAAATAATATTGCAATTAATCATATATCATTTTATTAGTAAATAAGTAAATGATTTGTTTTGTTCATTTTCTGTCGACTGCTGCTTCTCCAGAAGGTTAAAAAATATTCGTCTATCCATTCCCAAACGCGCATTCCATTCCGCCATCCGCCCAAATATGTCGTCCTTCAGCCTCCATCCACACCCACACCTCCTCACCGCTCATCCACAAACCCACAACTTCTTCCGTTCCGTCGCGCCCCACCCATCCACTAACTTAGATCTCCGCTCCTTCCGCCTACGCACACTCGCTCTTCCCAACTGCCCGCCCCTAACTATCCACGCACGAACTCTCACCCCCAACACCCCCCCCTTTTGCCCCACGATTTCTCGCATTGCCCCACCCCCACCCCCCCGCTTCTGGCACAAGGCCAGGGGCTGCACGGCAGCGGTGAAAACTCTCGTAGTTTTTGCGTCAGCAAATTTCCATAGGAAAGTTTTGCCGTTAACCTCTATGCGAACACCAAAATATAATACAATAATTCAACGTGATGCGGTAGCGAGATTATTTCTCGTAGTCAAATGAAGATTAGAATGCATGTCTCCACACAAGTGATGTGATAATCTTCTCCAGTGCAAAGATAATGTGATAAAAACAAAAAGTGATTTTTAAAAGCGTCTCAATAGAGAAGGGAATGAGAGGATTAAACTAGACGTTTTACTGGCAGACAAAAATCAGTTTTCCCAAAATAAATATCAATGCATTCTACGACCGAAGAAATTTTATATCTGCGTACAATTCTACAATCGCTCAATGATTATCCGTAAACGATAATGTGTCGGCACTGCAGCACCTTGCAATTGTAGAAATTATTGAATTGGCCTTAAACAATGGATACAATAGAATCTCTTTTGCGATGACACAGTATATACAACTACATTAACTACTCACATTTTCTTACCAGGTGAAGTGTCTCTGAGTGCCTCCGACTGGGAGGTCCTAGGTTCGAGTTCTGAAGGAGGTAGGATTTTCGAGCCTAGGTAGATAGCTAGGTCGAATTCAGTCTCGAGGAGAATTCCAACGGCCGACTGCTCTGATCGGTAGTTTTCCGTGATTTCTCCGATCAACACAAGGTGAATATCGGAGCAGTACCGTAACAAACGGGCCACGCCCGTGTTTCTTCCTTTTGTTTTGTGTGGGCAATGCTGTGTGAATAATTTCACGTAAGGGGTGCGATATTGTATGTGGGAGTTGAAGGGACGGAAGTGGTGGCTTGGCGATGGCGTGTCGTGAAAGCTCCTGAAATGGTGGATTGACTTATCTAATGATCCTTTTATCTGAATTATCTCTTTACTGATGACTTCCGGTTATTGTATTAATTTTAAAACGTTCTTAGAAATTGTACAGACAAACTCATCAGTAATGAGAAACATGTTTTCAGAGATGCATATTATCTTAGGAAAGTTGTAAACTACTGCGTGCCTTATTGTGGTACGACCCATGGTGTTTAATTCTTCCCGAAAAACGCTTATTTGTATTAAGTGGCGAAACGACAAAACTGTTAAATTCTATGAATTAAGGCCAGATGAAGGGCATCAACTGAAGTTACTTCAGCGCCTCCAACAGCTAGGTCTTACGGTTCGGGTTTTCTACGGTGGCAGCATTTCCGACTCTAACTACATAGATAACTGAGTCTATCCGCTGCCTGGAGAAGAATTATATGGATCGACCGCCCTGATCACTAGTTTTCAGTGGTGTCTCTGATTATTACCAGACGATTGCTAGGGAAGGACCATAACAAATTGGCCACAGACTGTTCTCGATCTTCCCTTTCTCTTCGTTGTCCTATTTCCCCCTTTACTTACACACACACACACGCGCACACGCATACATACACGTACATGCCCTACAATACTTGTAGTATACAGCTTGTAGTATACAGCTTGTCCTCCCCTCTTAAAATGTTACTACTCTAAATGTATGTAAATTCAGTGGTTAGGCGGAAGAGCAGGCCCTATGGCCTGAGCCTCGCCATTAATAAAGACATTATTATTATTATTATTATTATTATTATTATTATTATTATTATTATTATTATTATTATTATTATTAATACTTCATATGCCGGGTGACGATACCTAGGTAGGAAAAGACCGCAAGCCGACCTATACGTCAACATCGTATCTCACCATCCACTGGGGGAAGAACACCACCCTACCCCGAGATAAACACGAACACTACTCACCGGCCTAATGACCACAGCAGGTAATGCGCCCGAAACACGTAATAATGAATGAGTGAATCTGTGAATTAGGGTGTGTGCAAGGACGACTATTATTACAGAGAACTTGTACGCCGACGTAGTTGAATGACTCGCTCCTGAGAGGCGCGACGTAAATCGATGATCAGCGCCAAATCTAGGTATTCTAAGCGCAACTTCTCCCGGTATAAAAATGCATACTTTTTTAAAAACAAAAGTCTGAACCAACAGCAGTCGCTGGGTATTTCGATTGCCACCGAGGGTGGAGAGAAACGAATGAGAGAGGCGAGAGAGGGTGAAACGAATCAGATTGTACAGACTGATGCCCAGTGGGTGAGAATCCGTGGAGGAACACTGAGAAGAAATGAGAGATGATGGGGAGGGGTCGAATAGATGAAGCCCAGGAAGGCTGAAACTCTAGGAGATTGAATGGCTCGAGTTACGCGTTCCCCCATGGTGGTTGGGCCTTCGGCTGTTTCGCTGCCTTCATTAGTAACCACTCCTCATAGTCATGATTAAGTTACCCGTGCCTCCTTCACAACCTATTGCGTGCAATGTCTGTCAGGGCCGTTTTATTGCAAAGCTTGGCTGCTGCAGGTAGTTGTGGAGTGCGGCCTATTGCTGGTGCTCGTTTTACACGTGTTGTTTCCTACTGCGCGATACACGCTAATACGTCTCTTGAAATGCCGTTAACAGTAATATTGATCTGGAGATTCTGGAGTTAGAGTCCTCACGGGGGCTATATTTTCTACTCTAGTTACGCGAGGCAAAATCAGAAGCTGTCTGGCGGAAAATGCTAGCAACTGGCTGCTCTGAGCGGTAGTTTTAAAGATAAAATTAAAAATAAATTTATTTAAACTGCAAATGGGTATACCGGTGGCAGCTAGGTAAATAAATAAGCCCATATAACCAACATAAAAATTATATAATAATAATATTGGTACAATAATAAAAGTAGTGGTAAAATAATAATAATAATAATAATAATAATATAAAAACTGACTTCATAAAACATTAAGTTACATTAAGGAAAGAAACTTCCATAATCTAACTCCGTACTGAATATTTGTACAATTTAATTTGTAATATTTGTACAATTAAGACCACACTGCACTTCACTTCACTATGATCCTTAAATCATTACCTTCGTTATTTCTCTGCTCTGCACTGCACGACACCTCACTTCACAATATAACACATATGCATGGCTATACAACCTGCTAAATTAATCTCCTAAACTGTTGAACGCTTCGAGGAAAGGATTCAAAGGTCTTTGTAGGAATCTATTTCAGTCTGTTATCGTTCGGTTTGTGAAAGAAAATTTCCCGACATCCATTCTCTTCGGTTTTAAATTTATCTTGTGCTTGTGATCCCCTCTACTAATGTCTGGAGGAATATTTAGCCGTCAATTCATTCCGTAATATCCGTCGAATGCCGAAGCAACACCTTACGTAATGGGCCACGGACCGCGCACCACCTTTTCTGCCCCCAATGTGTCACATTTTGTCTTACACACACCCACACACACACTTGTAAACTTCGATACATCGCACTACTACAAATGTCGGAAGATCTGTCGCACAGAAAAACTGTGGGAGAAACATGGAGGGGACACCTCGTAGGCCGGCGTGTACGTCAGCGCCGGATTTTTGAATCCAGCGGACGACGAACCCCGTTCGTCCTGGGATATAAATTTCATTATTCTTACGGAACTAATGACCTCAGTAATTCATGCACTTGGCAAAAATAAATTCGTAGTCTTTCACCCCTCAGTGAGATACTTCGTAACAATCGAAGGAGTCATTGTCGGGTTTTCTTGCTGGTTCATTATCTTCACTGCTGTGAGAAATCTTTTTCCAATGAGTAATATAGTAATGCTGAAAAAATGGGCGCATGCGAAGCAAAATGGAAAGAAAGTTTAATATTTGTGATTGCGAAAGGTTAAATACAGTTGAAAATAAATATCACGTTTTCATTTCGAGGACATCCCTTTAAGATTCGACATAATATATAAATTTATTTTGCCATTTGTCATAGCATAAAATGTTGTTTCGAAGTCTGTGATGTGTCAGTCATTAATTCATTTTATTGGAGAAATTCTTTCTTCTTTTTTATTATTCTTCTTTGAACATTTTTCGACTCCGTTCATATTTCTTCATGTGAACTCACGAGGCAAAGTCTGAAGTTGCGACACCTGGGACTTAAATGGACGGGGGACACAATTCCAGAGTGCTGATTACCTCTGGTGTAAAGAAAGTTAGGTGTCCGACGCATTGACGGTGACGGCGGAGAATTGACCACTGATAAAGTAGAAGCGGCAGTAGCAAGTGGCAATGATACAATGTTCGTGGACACGCATACACACACACACACACTCTCTCCCTCTCTCTCTCTCACTCACTTACTAACTCTCTGTCACACGCATACACACACACAATGGAGTGCACGCACGTAACACTCTTCGCAAGGCATATTAGAATGTTTCATTACCCTCCTTAAACGGCATCGTGCGTCCTCGGACGGGTGGGTCGGTTGTGAATATATTCCTGTTCCACTGTGAGGACAACGCTGTGGTGAAACATTTATAATCGGCTTAATCTAGACTTGCGAGTCTTGCTTGATAATGGATGGAGCCCTTAAGTTCTCCTCTGCGGGCTGCAGGCCTTTGAACTGGCCACTCCCCCACCTTTCCGTTCTTTGGGCTCATTGTTTCGCTCTAACACATATCTCATTCAACTCGTGTATTTACTTTGACCTTTTTCCCTTTGTAATAAGATCTCCTTGTCTTCCATCTTTTTACTGTCATCATGCTTTCTTGAAATGGTTTGGGGTTGCTATTCCCCTTACAACCCCATCCTTTTATGGCTTCAGCCTTCATGGACCTCCACTTACAGTTAATAGATATGTCATCTAGTATCTGTTGCAGCACACATTTCCGTACTCGCTAATTTGCCACGGATGTGACCCCTAGCGTAAACGTATCTCAGCTACAGTCGCAGCAGCAATTACGCTTTAATTTTGTTCTATTCTTCTTAATACGTCCTCGTTTCTTACTCTCTATCCAATTGTTACTTATCCCACCGTCCTGTATATTAACATTTCCAATGCTTCCCTCTTTGTTTTTCAGCTTTGTCCAGGTCTCGCGTAACACGTACAATGGTCTTCAACCTACCACATCGAAAGACGTAACCCGAAAACACACATTTTAGAAACAAGCTAGAACTTTAAAACTATACGAACGTAAAAACTATAAATATTACTAATTTTCGCATATATTCAACCTTGAAACTCTAGTTCGTAACAAACTCTGTCAAGGACGAATGAAGCTGATACGACTGACACGTCTCTCGAAGGGGCAACGAACAGGGTCGAACGCTCCGTGCGCGTTGACAGGCGCTGGATGGCGAGCTTGGCAGCGGTCGCGCGAGCTAACACCCTCGGCCACCAACGAAGAGCCGTTTCCCCGCGCCAGCGCCAAGACCACGCGCACCGGCACGCGCACCGGCACGCGCACCGGCACGCGCACCGGCACGCGCACCGGCACGCGCTCCGGCACGCGCACCGGCACGCGCACCGGCACGCGCTCCGGCACGCGCTCCGGCACGCGCTCCGGCACGCGCTCCGGCACGCGCACCGGCACGCGCACCGGCACGCACAGCGTAAGTGGGCGGCGTGCAGCGCGACGGAAGCGTTGCAGCGAGGGAGCGGAGGTCTTTGCGGTGGCGGGGGCGATATTGCGGAGGCAATTTGTGCCAACATTGGACGGAAGATTGAACATAATGTTTGGAAGAAGAATTGAACGAGAATGACCACAAAAATGTCCATAATTCGTTTGGGGCAAGGTTCCTAAATACTTAAATATATTTAATTTTGTACCAGAATTTTGGTTTTATCATTGTATCCAAATAAGTAATTGTTGTTCATTAATAACAAACTAAACGTGCCCCAATAACCCATTATCCGTATTATTATTATTATTGAGAAAAAGTGTATCGTGCACGTATCATTCTCTAAATAAAATTAAAAAATGCTCAAAATGTGTTCTGATTGTTTAGACAACGTGTTAAACATATATTTATTGACTTTCCCATACATCACTAAATTGAAATCTAGTGGAAGAGAAAATTAGACTGATTTTAAATATCTCCTCACTTAAAAATTTCGGCAAAATGTGAAGTCAAGTGAGAATATTTCACTATATATGTGATATATTTGGGTACAGATTTTACATTTCAGTTGACAGCAACAAACATATTCAGTTGACAGGTAATGAAAGACGAAAGAGAAATTTCTTAATGTGCTTCGCATACTACAAACAAAATCAGGTGTATGGTATCAGTTTCCTATGCCAGAATAATCTTAAAACTTGAGCGCAGAACTGCGGTTGCGTCGGAACGCGTCACTGCAGAAAGATGCAAAGCTTTACAACGATTCTGCTAATAACGTCCAATGATTTAGGACGGACCTAACCCTAAGATATTCATGCATTCCATGAGTGTAAAGTAAGTTTTCTAGGAACAACAATGCCCCTTCATTCTTTGCAGACAAATTCTAATATTTTATTGTCTGAAGGGCTTTGAATGAACGCTTTCAGATTAAAAGGCAGCATTCAAATTTATTTTTCATTCAATTTCTAAATATTTCAGGGAAGGACGTAATCATCATTCCCAGATGAGGGTATTGCTGTCGTTTTTAAATTTCTTTGCGTGCAATTCATTCCTAAATTCCTCAGGAAAGGTAACTGTTCGCACATGGGAGTCAGACGCCACAATTGCGTTCTAAGAATTTTCGTTTGGTGCATGAAACGGGCAGAAGTAGAATTTGTGTGTTGGCGGAGGGCACTCCTGTGTGGGCGAGACCGGCGGTTCGCAGCACCTGCGGCCTCTGCAGAACTGTATAATTGTTTTTTGCCGCGCCCGACTCCCACATCTCGCTTATCGCCAGGCGGCGCGGGGGCGGCAGCACAGGATGCGCCCCGCGCGACGCGGCCGCCCACAACTGCCGAGGTGGAAGGCGGGGGGGGGGAGTGGGAATTTTGGGGCGAAAAGGAGGTCGGTGGAGAGGGATGGAGGACTTTGCTGCGATGGCAATAGTTGGAATGAAGGCGCGTTGAGTGGAGACGCGTGAATAGTGGAGGCGCGTGGAGTGTGGAGGCGCGTGGAAAGTGGAGGCGCGTGGAGAGTGGAGGCGCGTGGAGAGTGGAGGCGCGTGGAGCGTGGAGGCGCGTGGAGCGTGGAGGCGCGTGGAGCGTGGAGGCGCGTGGAGAGTGGAGGCGCGTGGAGAGTGGAGGCGCGTGGAGAGTGGAGGCGCGTGGAGAGTGGAGGCGCGTGGAGAGTGGAGGCGCGTGGAGAGTGGAGGCGCGTGGAGAGTGGAGGCGCGTGGAGAGTGGAGGCGCGTGGAGAGTGGAGGCGCGTGGAGAGTGGAGGCGCGTGGAGAGTGGAGGCGCGTGGAGAGTGGAGGCGCGTGGAGAGTGGAGGCGCGTGGAGAGTGGAGGCGCGTGGAGAGTGGAGGCGCGTGGAGAGTGGAGGCGCGTGGAGAGTGGAGGCGCGTGGAGAGTGGAGGCGCGTGGAGAGTGGAGGCGCGTGGAGAGTGGAGGCGCGTGGAGAGTGGAGGCGCGTGGAGAGTGGAGGCGCGTGGAGAGTGGAGGCGCGTGGAGAGTGGAGGCGCGTGGAGAGTGGAGGCGCGTGGAGAGTGGAGGCGCGTGGAGAGTGGAGGCGCGTGGAGAGTGGAGGCGCGTGGAGAGTGGAGGCGCGTGGAGAGTGGAGGCGCGTGGAGAGTGGAGGCGCGTGGAGAGTGGAGGCGCGTGGAGCGTGGAGGCGCGTGGAGCGTGGAGGCGCGTGGAGCGTGGAGGCGCGTGGAGCGTGGAGGCGCGTGGAGCGTGGAGGCGCGTGGAGCGTGGAGGCGCGTGGAGCGTGGAGGCGCGTGGAGCGTGGAGGCGCGTGGAGAGTGGAGGCGCGTGGAGAGTGGAGGCGCGTGGAGAGTGGAGGCGCGTGGAGAGTGGAGGCGCGTGGAGAGTGGAGGCGCGTGGAGAGTGGAGGCGCGTGGAGAGTGGAGGCGCGTGGAGAGTGGAGGCGCGTGGAGAGTGGAGGCGCGTGGAGAGTGGAGGCGCGTGGAGAGTGGAGGCGCGTGGAGAGTGGAGGCGCGTGGAGAGTGGAGGCGCGTGGAGAGTGGAGGCGCGTGGAGAGTGGAGGCGCGTGGAGAGTGGAGGCGCGTGGAGAGTGGAGGCGCGTGGAGAGTGGAGGCGCGTGGAGAGTGGAGGCGCGTGGAGAGTGGAGGCGCGTGGAGAGTGGAGGCGCGTGGAGAGTGGAGGCGCGTGGAGAGTGGAGGCGCGTGGAGAGTGGAGGCGCGTGGAGAGTGGAGGCGCGTGGAGAGTGGAGGCGCGTGGAGAGTGGAGGCGCGTGGAGAGTGGAGGCGCGTGGAGAGTGGAGGCGCGTGGAGAGTGGAGGCGCGTGGAGAGTGGAGGCGCGTGGAGAGTGGAGGCGCGTGGAGAGTGGAGGCGCGTGGAGAGTGGAGGCGCGTGGAGAGTGGAGGCGCGTGGAGAGTGGAGGCGCGTGGAGAGTGGAGGCGCGTGGAGAGTGGAGGCGCGTGGAGAGTGGAGGCGCGTGGAGAGTGGAGGCGCGTGGAGAGTGGAGGCGCGTGGAGAGTGGAGGCGCGTGGAGAGTGGAGGCGCGTGGAGAGTGGAGGCGCGTGGAGAGTGGAGGCGCGTGGAGAGTGGAGGCGCGTGGAGAGTGGAGGCGCGTGGAGAGTGGAGGCGCGTGGAGAGTGGAGGCGCGTGGAGAGTGGAGGCGCGTGGAGAGTGGAGGCGCGTGGAGAGTGGAGGCGCGTGGAGAGGGGAGGCGCGTGGGGAGGGGAGGCGCGTGGGGAGGGGAGGCGCGTGGGGAGGGGAGGCGCGTGGGGAGGGGAGGCGCGTGGGGAGGGGAGGCGCGTGGGGAGGGGAGGCGCGTGGGGAGGGGAGGCGCGTGGGGAGGGGAGGCGCGTGGGGAGGGGAGGCGCGTGGGGAGGGGAGGCGCGTGGGGAGGGGAGGCGCGTGGGGAGGGGAGGCGCGTGGGGGGGGAGGCGCGTGGGGAGGGGAGGCGCGTGGGGAGGGGAGGCGCGTGGGGAGGGGAGGCGCGTGGGGAGGAGAGGCGCGTGGGGAGGGGAGGCGCGTGGAGTGTGGAGGCGCGTGGAGTGTGGAGGCGCGTGGGGAGGGGAGGCGCGTGGAGCGTGGAGGCGCGTGGAGCGTGGAGAGATAGGTGGGCGAGTGTAGCGGAGTATCGTGGTCGATGCAGGCCGGGGGAAAATTAGCCGTTGGCTTACTTAACTGCGATATGATGACGCGCTCGCCGCATTCGTATACACGTGGGAACTATTAGAAACCGTTTCCAGTCGCCGATTTAATGCCGCTGATGTTCCAGGGCGGCCAGCGTTTGAATTTCTCTCCGAATGGACGGCGGCGCCTTTGGAGTGGGCGACACTCCGGGGGGAATGGCCTGCACTGCGCTCCAGGAAGGAGCTCCTAATTGGCTTCAGAATTCGCCGTATAATGCATGTACATTTTTTAATTTCTGTAATTTTTCTTTTAGGGCTGACGATGAGCATTGCGTTAAATATTTGTACTTTATCTAGCAAGTACCACTCAAATTATATTAATGTCGATTAAATCAGCGAAAAATGCATTAAAAAATGCATTAAAAATACAAGAAAATGACATACACAAATGCGTCATTTCAGTTTGTCATAACAAAATTCCTGCACTTAACGGCTTTGTTCTAAAGTGAAAAGAAAAAAAATCTTTAAAAAGTATTATAACCATGGGATCATAACTTCGGTCAAATATAGCGCAAGAATATATATTCGAACAAATGTAAGAGGATCTACGATTAATATTTTCAGAAATTACGAATTCTCTGGGCGTGCGGTAGTGACATTGTTGACGTAAAAAACATGGTGTTGGAAGCCTTCTGGATATTTCGACATTTGTTTCGGTGTATCATTAGTATTCTCTGTTGAAGTTTCTGCAATGCTTGTTCGTGTCACTAAATTTGTTAACAAATGTGATAACACTGATGACCTTGCAGCATCCTAATGACTTCCATCTACAAGTCGTTATTCTGTAACAGGTGAGAGGACGAGGACAAAAGTAAGTAATTACTGCAATGCCAAGAATAAATGGCAATAGTGGTGTCAAAAGTACAGTCCGATTACTGATCAATTGGGTATGTATTCATTCACACGGTAAGACGTTTAGTTATTTAAAATAAATATGTTTATCAGAAATATATAAATGCAATTAATACTTTATATTGGACACTTTAAACTGTAAATATTAATATAATACGAAATATACTGGTTTCTTGTTGCAGCAGCGTTGCTGCAATCCAATATTTGGAAATTGGGGTTTTGTAGTAGGAAAACAGGCTCTTCGGAAACTGCACACGTGAATGCTGAAGCATATTATGTCGTCGTCGCCCTGCCAGTCACGAACTGATTATGAGAAAATGTGGTATAACAGTCATTTATTTGAAGTTTTTAGTCAAATTGGAAACACTTTCAAGGGTTCGCTATCTTTATTTCAATTTGTGTGAGACGAATATATATTTCGTTGCTGAAACCTCATTATGAGTTTCGGATTAAGTTTACTTATTTATTTCCAAAGAGCAAAATGGTTTAAAAATAATAAATACAGTAAATATAAGATGTTCGATATCAAAAATATATTATGCTAAAGATCTTTTCGATTGTGTAGTAAACATTCTCAAAGCTAAAAATAAAATTACAGAAATAAAATTACATGAATACATGAAATATAAAAATGAACTATAAAGTATACAAATTAATTACGAAATGTTATATAAAAAATGTTGACAGTGTGTGCGAGATGCCGCAAATACTGGACAATATATTTTATTTACCTATTTAATTATTAGAATGTATGTACTTCCCTAGGGATCTAATGAATAATGTTTGAAAACTATTTTATTTACTAAGCATCAAAAGTAGATAAAAGTAAAAATATCAGTTTTCTCTGTATCATTGCCTTCACATTATTTTTAAATGAAGAATTGCGATAGTGCTATCGCTGACGCTTTGACTAATGACTTCGCCCACTTGCGAGCATCAAGGACTTCGCGCCTCGCCCCGCGCAGCAACGAGAGCGCACTCCGCCACGCGCCGCCACGCGCCGCCCGGCTCGCTGCCTGGGCAAACGCTGCGTACCTGCGGTGGCTGCGCCGCATTCCGGCCCCGGCGGCCGCGCAGCCCTCTCGGCCTCCTCCCTTCCCTTTCCCTCGCTCCCTCCCCCCCCCTCCCTCCCTCCCTCCCTCCCTCCCCCCCTGCTCCCCTCAGTGCGTCGCCGCCACTACTCCACCCCTACTGCCCCGCCCCTACCACCACGCCAACGCTGCCCGCCTCCACTGCCCCGCCCCACAGCCCCGCCCCCCGCTGCCTCATCTCCACGAATCTGTCTCAACTCCTCCTCCACTGCCCTCACTGCTTCGCCCTCAATACCCGAACCCAGTGTCTCTCTCACTGCCCCACCACCAGCAACACTCACCATCACATCTGTCATCACTCCACTTCCACCATAACACCAAACCTTCCCTACCCGCCCACTCTAGTTTAACAGGCGGCCACCCTCCCTCTACTTCTCTGCTACCCTCCACTTCCGTCGTCCCCTTCATTCCTCTGACTCATCTGCCCTCACTCTATTATCCTCATGTCCACTGGCTCCTATGGCCTGCGTCGCCTTGTCACCCACCTCGCGTCTGCCGTCCCCGGCGCTGGAGGTGTGTGCGGGCTTAAGCGCGCGCCCTCCCGGTTCGATTTTGACCCATTAAACTACTATTATATCCTGTAATTGATGTTAGGATAAGTCCGATTGGAACCCTTTCCGTTTGATCAATATCGCCCGGAGGCTTTCACGCCCGGTGCGAGGCTGGCGCGCGGAGCCCCCCCTCCCCCCACCCCCCCACGAAAGAGCTGCCTCGGACATCGCGGCGGGCACACGCTGATTATGGCGGCTTTCGGGCAGTGGACTAGGAGACATTCTCAGTGCGGACGGACAGCGGATGTGGCAACGGTAGCGTTAATTGCGGATGTGATATTGAATGCCCTTCGTGGACGTGATGGATGTTGTGGTAGAGGATGTGGTGACGTTGATTGTGCTAGTGTTTGAGGGGCAGCTTATGAAAGTGTTAGTAGTTGTGGTTTTGGATGCGTAGATCGGTGGCTGACTATTTGTTTGTTGCCAGTGAAGACAATAACTGCGGAGATTGTTTTCCCGACCTGGAGAACCAATGTCACGATGGCTGGTGAGGGGATGGTTGTGTCGAGTGGCTGCATTTGTGAAAACATATCCTTGTCCATGCGCCGGAATTGCAAGGTCAGACGTGAATGAGGCTGGAGGCAGGGAGGCGCCAACCGTTGTTGACGAGTATGGGCAGATCCTGCTGTTTTCGTGAGCACGGGATCTCTAAATGAGCGCAGGATAGTGCAGACGCAGTCTAAATCTCTCAAGTTCATGGAATACGTGCCCGATTCTGCTTGCGTGGCGTTACGGCACGTGATCCGCTGACCTAGGAATGCCGTTGATCCGCAGACAGGAGGATGGACTTAGCATCGGAAATCTTCCGATGGATACGTTCAGAATGAATACATGATCGCATACTCCCTGGCTTAAATGCAAGTCTGTTTAAGAGCTTTGGATTATTCTCTTCGTAAAACTACAAGTAGATGTTGCTAACCCCGATTTGCATTTTATAATTTCGACGGAAATATATAAAATGTGTACGTGAACATAGTTTCTTTGAAATAAAAAATAAAAGAGAAGAGGTCTGTGAAGAATTTCTTCAATATCATTTTTTAGCTGATTTTAATGATATGATATTGTACAAAACTGAAAACAAAATATCTCACATAGGTAATAATTAAAAACGGAATTGGGAACTCTTTTGTGAAGGAAAGAAGGAAGACATTTTTTGTTCTGTTTTATCTATTGTAGAAACCATTTAAATAAAAAATTAATTAGATTTTATGCTTTTCATGTCTTACTTCCTAGGATACCTCTCAAAAAGCTTTCAAATAAAAAGCAAAGCAATCATCAAAGAAAAATGTTTCCGAGAAGGAATATACACTTGTGTGGTTGTAATGAATCTGTTCGTTATTTGTCGACGATTCGTTTCCTGTTGTCAACGAAATTACAAAGTACTCGCGCAGAAGTCAGCAACAGTGATAATTATTTTCAATCACAGTTCGTCGACCGAATATTTCAGAAATTATTTCCTTTCCTGATAAAGGGCGCGCGCACGGTGCACACAAGTAAATAGCACGCTGCCATATCCTTTATCGTTCTGACTGTATCGAAATTCCCCAACCTCGATGGGGCTAACCGAGAACATCCCGTCTGCAGAGCGTCTGCGCGTGATAAAGAACGGCGGAGACAACTCGCCGGGCAGGACGGGAAGAGGATGCTTCCGGAGTCAAAAATGGATGAACGGGGGAGACGAACGTGGGGAGGAGCGAGGGCGGACGGAGAGGCGCAGAGTGGGCCCGCCAGCCCTCTGCCACACGTGCCAGTGGCCTGTTGGGCCGCGTGGCGCTGCCCGTTTACACTGAAGCGCGCGCGCACGTCGCACAAGTAAACGCGAGCGGTCGTATTCTTTACTTTTCTCCTCGTGATTTGCCTTACCGTTCTGGTTATTTTCTTTTCTCTTCCTCCTCCTTTTTAGACATCTTTGTCTTATCCTTATCCTATTCAACCTTCTTTTCTTTTCGAAGCCTTCGTCTTTGTCCGTTTTCGCCAAATTTTATTTTCGCCTTCCCTTTTCGTCATTTCTTTTCGCCTTCTTTTCGTCCTCTTCTTTCCGTTATTTGCTTTTCTTCTTCGTTTTCATCCTCCTTTTCGTCGTATTTTCTTTTCGTTTTCTTCTCTTTTTGCCATTTTTTTCGTCATCTTCTCTTTTCCTCATATTCCTTTTGTCTTCTTTTCGTTATATTTTCTTTTCGTGTTTACCTTCGGTCACGTTTTCATTTCGTCTTCCTTTCTTCTGGTCACATTTTCTTTTGTTCCCCATTGTCTTCTTTTTCTTCTTCATCTTCCCTTGGTTTGTCAATTTTTATCCATCTTCTCTTCCGCTTCGGGCATATTCGTAACATGCCGTTGACGAATCACAAATAATTGACAATGAGATAACCAGCTCAGTGATTAAATGATGAATTATTTGATTAAATTCACGAGATACGTGGCTCTATAACATCTTTTTAATTATTGTTTTCCTGGTTAATTGATGAAAGAAATTACTAATGCTAATTTCTGATTTTAGTTAATTTGTTATATTTAATGGGTTGGTTACGTACAAATATTAAATACATTGCCTAAATCTATGTGGCTAGAACTAACCTCTTAGTCATTCAAGTTTTTCATCCAGGCGATCTCTTCCGCCCGCCAAAATGCATAAAAGTATTTGCCCCCTTTTCAGACAAAGACCCTCCCACCACCTTTAAAGAATAAATGCAAACCCCCGTCAAGTTATTCACATTTGAAATTTTAAAAATAGTGAAGGGTTATTCCGAGACCCACATTTGCCTCAGGATTGCCTAGTAAAGATATTGTATTGAACTTTGCACCCGTCAATATCCCCGAAAGGCGAGAGTCGAAAGACGAACAGGAAGAAAATAGATTTTAAGAAGCTTGTCACAGATCATTTTCTTGTACAAGGTTTCAGCTAGATAGGACGGCCGAGTCTTTCGCTTCGGAAAGTTATTTTGTTTGAAGTAAGTACAAAGAAATACAATATGTTACTCCTTTAACTCTGCAGATATTTTTTTTGAAGAACAAGTATTGTTTTGTTCTCTAATGTTGCCAAAAGTGCTCATTACTCTATTCCTAAATCAACTAAGTGTAGGAAAAGAAAACGGGATGCACTCGTATTTCGGAGCTGAAGAAAACTTGCGCCTATTGAACATCTCCTCAGCACTTCATATACAGAGCTATCCTTACATTTTCAGCGTTCACTAAAGAACACATATCCACCCCTGGTGATATCGTTGAGGACCTCCTCATTGCATCAAAATGCCTGAGAGATACCGTATTGTACGAGAATAAATACGTCCTGAGGTGAGGATAAACTGTCTTCAGTTACGGAGTGCATTCAATTTTTTAAGCAATTGCTAATCTAATTACTATTTATAAGGCAAGAAAGAACGTCGCGTGATCTCTCCTTGCATGTTTGTAGCAACGACGAGCTCCTGAAAAAGAACGCCATATGATCTGTTCCCGGAGCACGATTCTAAAACTTACACACTCACACGTGTGCACCCACTTACCCTCGCCCACACGCACATGCACGAATGCGCAAACACGCCCACACAAGCACAAACACATTTAAGCAAACACAAGCACGCACACAAGTACACATACAAGTACACGCATTCACGCGAACACACCCACACACACATACGCATACTCATTACTTATCAGTACTCACTACCTTGATGTACCCTAGTGCAGAAGAAACAGGAAAAGGTTTGAAGATCATGCATGCACACAACGCCTCACTCTCGCCTTCGTAGCCTCCTTCACCGTCCCCCCCCAAAGAAACAA
Source organism: Gryllus longicercus (assembly GCA_038098605.1). Classification (NCBI taxonomy): domain Eukaryota; kingdom Metazoa; phylum Arthropoda; class Insecta; order Orthoptera; family Gryllidae; genus Gryllus; species Gryllus longicercus. The sequence goes on from JAZDUA010000500.1 coordinate 481,461, forward strand.
GGGGGCGGTGGTTGGGTAGCCCAGGCAGGCACGGGAGCGGGACATTCCTGCCGACCTCATCTCCGCCCGTTTTTTGCCCCTCGTTCCGGGCGAGCGCGCGACGTGCAAATGGCGTTGTTGACCATGTTCCAGCCGGTCGGGCACTATATGCTGTTTGTGCAAATGCTTTGTTTGTGCTTTCTCCTTTTCTCCAGGCAGCGCGCGGGCCGTTCTCGTTAAGGGGCCGGCCCCACCCCCGCCCCTCTAGCTCTCGGAGGACGACGTCGCTAAACACCCTGGCGCCTGCGTGCCCTTCTCGCAGCTCGTCCCGCGCTCGCCCCCGCGCTCGCCCACTTCGTCTCACGAGCGAGCGCTCCTTTGTAGAACTGTATACGGTTATGATGGTGCTCGGTCGGAGCGCAGCGATGGCATCGCTCGATCGATCGATCTTGCCAAATCTAAGTCCGCCAGAGTCGGCGCGGCGAGTTTTATTCCCGGATGTAAAACACCCCCCCCCCCCCGACCTTCCCGCCGCTCCCTCCCAGAAGAACTGGGAGTGAAGGCAACTCGTCTTTCGCTTCGGAACAGTCCTGCCCGCTGCACTACCTATGCCATTCCCCGCATCCCGCGCTCCACTCTCGCCGCTCTGCGTCTTCGTGATGCTTATTCACTCCTTTGAACGTGTGCTTTTCACTTATTTCGATTATTTTCTGCTCGCTTTCTTTGATTTGCCTGTGTGTTTTTCGCAGTTCTCTCCGCCAACTTTTTCCGACCGCTCCGCTCTTCTCTGCTTTCTTCATTGCTTTGCTTTGAACCCTCTCCTTGTCTTCAGAAAGTTTCTATTAATCTTCCTCGCCTTACAGCGTTCTCTCTTAATCACGCTCAATCTTAATCGTCTTTCCTTTTATCTTCTTTGTTTCTTTGTTTCTTTGTAATTTATTTCTGCGACTTCCTGCCATGATTTCCTCCTCCTCAACCTTTTCCCTCTTCCTTCGGGCTATGCTCACTCATCTTTTGTCATTTTTCAACCCTTTCTCCCAACTTTCCTTCTTTCTCTTCCAGCTTCATGATGTATCTTTCTTCTGTCGTACTTTCCTTTCGACTTTCTCGATCAGTGTTTCTTAGCATTCCCCTCATCCTTCTTCCCTGCCCTGTCATTTCACCGCTCCCGTTCTACCTTGTGCCCTCCCTCGCCACCGCGGAGGGCAATGGTTGGCCGTAGTTTTGGGGCGTGCAGTAAACTTGTAAACTTTCATCTCGCGTCGTAAAATGCTTTGTGCCCGAGGCCGAGGGAAGTGGGCGGGGCCGTAGAGAGGCGGAGCGAGGTGGGGGCGGAGCCGGAGCGGGGCTGGAGCGGGGCTGGAGCGGGGCTGGAGCGGGGAAGAAGTGAGAGGCTCCTTTTCGCGCGTCGATTAGACACGGTCCGACGCCCGAGTTTCAGGTAGGGCGACCATCTGCCGCTGTTATTATAGTTGATATTATTTACTGTCTTTTATACTCACTTTATGATGCACTCTTCCACCAAGTATTCGTGACACGTATGTGCATTGAAGGTAATTTATTGACAGTAAAGTCTCCAGCTACATGTCAGGTTTGCCGGGTTACTGCTTTCTATGTGAACGTTATTTCCCCAAACCGTCGTAAAATCACGGATCTCGTGATCTTCTTGAACTAATGGTGATTGTAAAGACGGTCAGAAATGAAGGCGTCTTTTTCTGTTTGCAAATTCTGCTTTTACTTGGCTTCTGTGTTTTCTCAAAGAGAGAAATTACACTTCGTAAACTGTCTTTTTCAGAGTGTTTGAAATATTTCTATTATGGTACAAATTTTGCATTTGTGAAATATCTTCCTAAATATTCTTTTTAATGTAATTAAATATAATTAAATTTGATTTTAGTAAAATTCATTGTCACAATTTTAAATCGCAAAATAAATTTAGTTTTTATATTTAGCGGCATGTCCCGTAAGAAGTACCCAGCAACGGCCGCAGCGCCATTAGATTGCGGGTTCCTAGTCCGTCACCCAAACAAGAACCCGAGATGTCTCGACGTCGCTTAACGTTCGTGACTTTACGTAGTTCTCCCCAGTGAGAATGGCTGACACGGCGACTAAACACGGGCCGCCGGAGTACGAAGTCAGCGCGCTAGGATCTGAGCCAAATCGCCCGGAGCAAAGGAAATAGCGATCCAGAAATGATGCTTCATTCCTGATTAACGAAACATTGTTTTTCCATCGTAAGCAAAGAGATTGATTAATTCCATGAATAATCAATAAAATGAATAATTGAGTGAAAGATAAAAAAAATATTTCAAATTAAGAATAAACAAATGAGAGAAAACCGTTTAATATAACTTATGTGTTTTACCATTCTAACTATTTTAGAGATATATAATTATTTTCTTGAACTTCCATGATTACCCATGCCTTGGCCACCAAATCAATAAAGATCATTTCAGAGACGCTATTAGCAATTGTTATTTTAATTAAAATGTATGAAATCGCTAATAATATTTCAGATCAAAAGAGATTTTAATTAAAATTTCTCAGTTATGCTCATTTGTGGCGTTGACTCTTTGGCAGCGATTCCTCGAGGAGGAAAAGCCTTCAAGTCCCCGAAGACATTGGCGACGAATTTCACGTTGTACCGGGAAGAAACAGCCGCTTCCCGGAATATGGCGCGCACTACGCCCATGGACCATCAACAGGAACCGAACCGGTCACACGATTTCTCCAGAAGTGTGTATTCATTGTTCAGTTTAGCCAAACTCGACGACTTGCAAATTTGACACGCGTCTTTAAATTTGGAGGGGGGCATTTTGTATTAAGCCAAGAGGGTATATTCCAAATTTCCGCAAACCATACTTTAGAATTTTTCCACAACTGACCGATGGGAGAAGTTAAATATGCCCGGAAGAAAATTGTGAACTCTAGACTTTTTACTTTTTGACCAATTTGTACTTTCCCTCCCACCAGTTTCAAAAATATTGAATTAGTTCTACAAAATAAAGTTTTTATCAATCCAAACATTACATATAGCATTTCTCCTTTAAATGTCACATATACTGTTACGTTTTCCATGTTAAACAAAATAATTAAAATATAGTCAAAATAAATAATAAAGGTAATAAAAACAATAATAATAGTAGTAATAATTTTATTGAGCGATTATTGAACGTTAGGTATGAAACATGTGACAGATAAAAAATAATAGAAAAAGAAGAAAAGCATAGAAAACATGAAAGCAAACGAAGGTAAGAAGATATAGCAGAGCAAAGGAGAGGTAAAACAAAGAGATAACAGAGAAGGAAACACAAATAAGAACACGAAAACGAAAAGATGAATGGAAATGAAAGAAAAAGAAGGATTATAAGGAGAAAACGACGAAAAAGAAGGAAACGAAGAGAGAGAAAAGAGAATCATTTCCGTCACGCATTGCAACTTCGTACTTTCCTTCGTTTGGAAGTGAAAAGGCCCGCCCCTTCCCTCCGCTTGTATCTCCTAAACGATACTGAGTGTCGCTTTCACTCCCCTCGCTCGCCCTGGCGCTCGCCCTGGCCTCCCGCCTGCAGCAGCCCCCTGCCGTTGGCCCACGCGGCTCCGTGTCCCCCCCTTCCCCTGCGCGGGGCGCAGATGCGGCGCGAGGGCATTTTGCTTCAAATCCACTTTGGATTAATTGATTAATGATTCCGAGCGCGTCGACAGCGAAGATCATGAAACCCGTAAGTGTAGTGCAATTCCCACTTAGTGGCAGTAAACCCGCTGGATTGTGAGATTCGTCGCCCAACTACACGTTAGCTTGCGGGGCTTTTTGCCAGCTCTCAGCAGCGCGGCACCACCCAACCGGACAAGCTCCATGCTCCCGATTACTCTCCCGACAAGTGTGGTAGTGGTATGCGTGCGAGTGTGTGTAAGGGATAGGAATAAGACAAGGAAGGGGAAGGAAGGAGCGCGCATTGTCCGTGGCCTATGTATTAGGTACGGTTCCGGTATTCGCCTGGTGTTGAGGCAGAAACTACGCAAAACTACCGATCATGGCAGCCGTTCTCAACCAGACAGCGGCTGCACTCGATCTAGCTGTCTCTGTAGGGTCAAAAATCCTGCTACCCTCTCGATTCGAACCCTAGGACCTCCCGGTGTGTTAAAATTAACAAAGTATTCTCGGACATGGTGTTGTGGAAGGCAAAATGTAGATAATATTCCAGTTAACATAGTTGTTTAATTTTCCTACTTGTAAAACTATTGAGACACACAGACGCGTAAAACTTCTGGGGACATCAAAGAAAGTTATGGAAAGATTAGCACATGTACGGAATTTTTGAGACACAATGAGACACATATAGTGACGACTACCGTCGTTTTGTGGCTACCATTCAGCAGACAACTGATGATGATGGCTAAGCCTTCGAAAGCTGCTCTTATATTAATACTATTGTTGGCAATGACAACGTTTATAATTATTTCATGAAAAATGCCAACGATAACGCACCACAACACCTATACCTAGGTTTATCCATTATTTTTCGATATCCGGGCCTCGCAACTCGCGTTCTTCTGTTGAAGAGTTGCCAAGTTTGGCCGACGTCAACTATTTTTTCTTTACTACGTAAGTACGTAGTTCGGCGACAACGTCAAAACAATAGGCTTTTTGCATGTATTCAGGAATTTAATGATATACTTCGACTTGAGACATAGAAAAACATTGTTTTGCAACGGTCACTGATTGCAATAAATCTGGCTGCTGAGTCTAGATTAGAAAGACCAAGCTAATCTTGATGTGTGTGGTATCTTATAACATTATTGAGTCGTTTCTTTGTAATGGTGAGTCTTATATCCTTTTTCAGTTTTTGAGAGGAGCTAAAGCTTCTACCATATTGGCAATGCTTTCGTACGTCTCTCCCGAAGTATGCTGATTTCAAGACCTACTCTAGTTATGCGTCGTTTTTCAGTGGAGTGCACGTGCAGACCGGCAGACCACTCTTTGAAATCAACACTTTTCGATATCAGTAGCCTCCTAAATGTGTATTTCGGTCGCACATGTGATTGCGCCTTGATTACTTGAGGCTTATGTCTTCCCCGACCCCTTAATTAATCCTCATACATCTGATAACGTTGTGCTAAGGAAATGAAATTTGCATATTCCATTAATATAAATTTGGAAAATCATCAACCTCAGATCTTAATTCTGTTCCAGAAACAACGTGCTTAAAATGCACTTACATCGGATACAAATTTGAGGAGTGATAACATGATACTTGATAGTAGAATGCAAGAACTGTGGTTTTTGAAGCATTGTATCTGAAAAAAAAAATATCTTCGAATTCCTGGTGAATTTCTGCAGAATGCATATCAGTAGCAATGTGCATTGAAATCTGACATCTGCTAGCCTGAGGTGGCGGGTGAGTGTCCAGCTGGCCACTCCCCGTGACGTCCAATACCGTCACGCGATTGGCTCTAATGAAAATGAATTTATTAATTGAAATCCGTTAATTTTGTGGGATTATGTACGCTTCATCACAAGTGTGATAAGCTTGATACACTGTATTGATTTTGCGTGAATGCTACTAATAATGAAATATGATTGTGCACCGTAATGAATTATACAGCTTGAATGTCCTTCAACATAGAATAAGCTTTTCTCAATAAGATATAATTGCTTTATAGGTATACAAAATGAAGTACGCAGAGGAATAAAACTAGAGAAAAGAAAGAATTATATAATCCAAATTGAACTAGAACTCCCGGTTATAAGAACAAGGAAGAGTATGCACAGTACAGGAAATATGACAAGTTAATGAAGAATAAGGAAAAGGACAATGAGAAGAAAGATTATTCCTTTCTTATTTATTTTATCATGCCGTTTTTCGTCAAATTGGGAACAGATTGCTCACTTATGGAAATTTAAGCAATTGTTGAGTCAAACATTGCATGTATTAAAGTTTCCAAGCAGTAGAAATTAATTACTTTTTTCAATTTTATATTCTCTAGTAATTTCTATCTTGACGTTTTTACGATGTACATCGTATGTATCTGACTCTACATATGATTCACAATACAAATGAAGGGGAATGTTTCAATGTTCTGAAGAAATCAATAGAACACGTATTTTCCTTATTTATTGCGGCACGTTCTGCTGGTGTCAGAGAAACAAATTGTACGAGCACGAAGTTATCAAGAACAAGTTACAAGATTTTTGATGTTCCATGAACGTTCAATGTTTTATTTTGTTTGTGAAGTACTTAATATGTTATAATGCGACGAAAGGAAAGGACTCTGAAACGACAATATTTCTACAGGATGGACCAGCTAAGTTGTCCTCAGCAAATATCTTGAAATTGGTTTGAGGTATCGAGATGCTATTCGTACCATCTTGTTGCACATGATGGGGCATATAACACATTTCGTTTTCGTGTTAGTACCGTATGTGTATTTAGAGATATTGACACAACTTCGTTTTTTTAAATAGAAGTACATATTTTTTCTAAACCATTCTTAAGTTCTTTAAAAATGAAATGCAATGATATAAATATTGTTAATAATCGATCAATTTTTTTAAAAAGCAATGCAATTAGGACTTGGTAAACACCATGCTGCAGCGCGCTAGGAAAGCTGACTTTGCTGACATCGTAGACGTGAGTCGACGCACCTTGTCGGGAAACGAGAAATTTTGCCGATAACGGAACCCTATGCTTTTACTGGTATTGCTAATGACCTCGGTTTAGGACTTGCATGCGCAGGGATTGAGTGCGCCTGCATTGCCACACCATTGATAAGATACACAGATGTTTACGCGGGGTATGCAGATCTTCCATGCAACATTGTAACGTTATATAACTTGCAAACTACTTCATTTACGTGAATGCAACAATGCAAAACGTATTTCTTAAAACATAATTGAAGAATACATATATACTGGTATGCGTTACTGCTATTTCTGAGAGAAAACAAGAAACAGTAATGTAGTTCCGCTTCTGGGTCAATAATTCCCATCGCGATCACGTTTTTGTCCAGTTTTCGGTGTCTTTTAGACAAATGATGGGATGGTCTATTCTTTTGCTTCAGGGTATAAATTTAGCTTCACTTTTTACACGTTTTGTGGTGATCTCCTTTTGCTGGTAGGAGTAGAACCGGGAACCTTTCTCAAATCTTAAAGTTCGTTTCCGATGCAAATACATTTCTACAACTCGGGAGTGAAACTGTCTATGTTTCAAATGTTGTTAACCTCCCTTAGTTGGTACTTTAATTCATCAGTCGACTATTCATGGTTAAAAGGCTGCGAATAGATTCCAGTACTGATTAATGCTGATTAATCTTCATTCCTGTACGTCACATACGGTTTTTAATATTCTTTGACAAAAATAAATCAAATAACTTAAATTAACTTTAATACAGCAAGTTTGTGCTAGTCTCGTTTAACCTCAAAAAGTAAAATAAACTATGTGAGGTATGGTAGAAATCAAATCATTGAACTCTGTATCAGTGGCGTCATGGATAGTAGACATGGGGATGCAATCATGATATTGCAGGTTGAACGCAAATATTTAGAGTCTGCATCATTGTACTTTACTCTGAAGTATTTTAGAAGATTATTTTTAAATTAGATATCTTGTGTTTTTTCCTTGAAAATCACAAAAATTAAAAAATGAGCCATAAAAAGTACATACCTAATTTTTGAACTTGAGATCTATTCGCTGTTGTTTCCTGGCAAATACTGCGGTTACGTCCTCTTGAATTCAGGGCTCGACGGAAGATCGTCTATCAATACATTTTGTTTTTAATCTCATACCCGTAAATCCAATGATCACTTTCATATATCGTACCACTAAAATGACGCGCACAATTGTTTAGTTTTGTGGTGATATTTAATAGCTATTCATCACTAATTGCCGGAAGCATTTTAGAATAGGAGAAAAAACTAAAGGAATTTAAAGAATACTGTCTGCAGCAAAATTCATCGTTTCACTACTGTTTCCTGGGCAAGTAACTCATCCACTGCAACAAATGAACAGAATAATCTCGCCATGTCGCGTCTTACACATATACACCCCAAAAAGTATTTCGCGTTACAATTTCGAATTCACGATTCTCTTTAACGGATCACTAGTTAGACAACTCACATTAAGTTCGAAACAGCATTTACGCTACAACGCACGACACACACGAGGAAGGAAATAACAGCTGTACTTAATCAGGTTGCAATGTGCTTAGTCACAGTCGGCAGACTGTCGTGCCGTCTGTCCCCGCCCCCGCTTCGGGCTCCACAATCGCGGCACCTGATTTTTGGGATTCCCAGGCCCGCTGCCGAATTATGACTGCATCGGAGGAGGGGGCATGGAAGGTTCTGGTGAGGGGACTCACAGTCGCCAATGAGGACTCCGAAGCCTGTGATGTGAGAGGCAATGTCACATCTCCGGCAGCCAAAACCACGCAGCTTGCATCCACAGCATGGCCGAGAGTTCAATGACATCGCCAACGATGCGAAGTCGTTCAAGGGATATAGGTGTTGTGGTGCGTTATCGTTGGCATCTTTCATGAAATAATTGTAAAGGTTGTCATTGCCAACAAAAGTATTTAATGTAATAGCAGCTTTCGATGGCTTAGCCATCATCATCAGTTGTCTGCTGGATGGAAGCCGTTGGTAGTCGTTTTGTGGCTTCCATCCAGCAGACAACTGATGATGATGGCTAAGCCATCGAAAGCTGCTATTACATTAAATACTTTTGTTGGCAATGACAACCTTTACAATTATTTCGTTCAAGGGATGTTTCTCTGCCCGTGACATCCAGCGAGGAGTCTAACGTCTATTGGACAGCTTACGTAAATTTCGGGAGGGAACAGAGAAACAAAGAGAGTTACGGAAAAAAGTAAAATACTTCACTGCAAATATTTTTAAGTGATAGAAAACTAGCGGATTAACACATCACTCGCATGCATTCAGCCTACGGCACTGCTTTGGATGAAATGTTACATATGTAATTTCGGGTAACAATATTTCCCACGCCCTAGAAATTTTTAATATTTATTCTGAGAGAACATATTCTTAGTTTTGAAACTAAGACTTATCCAACTTGCACTAAATAAATGCAAGGAGCGTTTTAAGAGGCCCCCCATTTACAATTGGAAGTGCACTTACGCCCTCGCACGACCGCCGAGTGAGCAACTGTCCGTGAAATGAAACGGATTTGAGCGCGCCATCTTCTCATCGGTCTGGGCGAACAAATTGCACACGAGCGCGGCGGCGGGGGGGGGGAGGCGTCATCGAGTGCGCGCGGACTGGAGCTGCAAATCCCCTTTATCCGCTGACGAAAGAAGAGGTCTCCTCCTCCACCCCCACCCGCGTGCGCTGCGGGCGAGACGAATGCCCACCTCCGTCCGACCGCTCGCCCCGGGGGGGGGAATTGGAGGGAGCCGCCGCCCGCGGACGAATAGCAAGGCAGACAGACCGTGGTGGGAAGAGAGGGCGGGATGATTGGATGCAGAGTGTGGCGAGCGGGGGGGAGAAGGAAGGGTAGAGGCACGGACGATGAGAGACGAACGTCCGCACGAGCTCAATCGCACGCGATTGCCCAGCGCCTACTTTTCCTGTTGTCTTCCTGTTGACCTCCCGCAGCTGGGAGATCATGTGGTGACAAAACGGACTGTGGTTGTCAAAGAGTTGGAGACGGTGGAGTGCAGAGAAAGCCCAAGGATGAGGCAGAGGACTAGTGGCGATGCTGGCGACGAAGAGACGTTGGCGATCTGCACGTGCGATTGCAAATTGAGAGATGAAAGCCCATATCTTCATCAGACTTCCTGCACACCTTGTGCCACTGTGAGGGCGGCAGACCTAGGAAATTGGCGATGTAGACTATGACGGATGAGTGACGATATATATTACCACACGTAAGGATGTGAAAGTGTTGGTTTGAATGCAAGTACACGGTAGGAAATTCATCTTAAAATATGTGTGACGCGCTCGCGTGGGAAAGAAAGAACACATGAGTGATAGGCAAACCGCAGTGGATGAACAAGGAGAAAAAATTATTGAAAGTAATTCGAGGTACAAAACAGTCAATAGAATGTGTAACTTTTGAGACATTGAGGATTCAAAAATTGAGGATCAAATGGTGAAAATGGAAGTAACAATGAGGGATAAATTAGAGAAATATTGTTGAAAGGATAAAATAAAAGGGAAAACTATGAAAAACATCCTAAAAAATCATGAAATAAACGAAACTTTGTGACGTAGAACAGAGACACAGAACAAAACCTAAAAATAATACTTATGTTTTTCAGAAACAGAAGGAGAAATAAGGCAGATAAGAAAGTAGACCGAGAACTTTCAATAAAATGACAATGGGTTTGGGATCGGAGAGGCGACGTAGAAAAGAAAACGCAAGGGAGGAGGAGGAGGAGGAGGCGGAGAACGAGTGGGGCGGGGAGCGGATGAGTCGACGGGCGAGGGGGGTGGGCGGGCGGCGGCGGCGCGGAGACAAAGCCCGGGCGTGAAATAAATGTGCCCCATATCAACTGTAATTGGAAGCGTCTCCGAATCTCTCCGGCCGCTTGTATATTTTATTCATTAGCTCCCTTTCACGAGGCGCGTAGCCACAAAAGGAAGGATTAAATCCGCGCCAAGCTTCGGCCTCTTCGGCGAGGCGCGGAACAGCCGGCGTGACGCGCTCGCGTTCACCCCCCCCTTCGCTCCACTCATCACCCTCCCCCGCCTCCCCCTCCTGGACCCACCCGATCCTGCCCCTCCGCCATCGCCCGCCAACGCTGCGCCCTCCTCGCTTGCTGCAAGTCCTTTGAAATATACATCCCTGTCGCCTCTCTCCCTCCCTGCGTTTCATTCTCCTTTCCTACTTGGCACTCCGATGTTCTCATCGTCTTCTTTCTCTTCCTAGTCCGGGCTTCAGCCTACCCTCATCCAAGTTATCACGATCACCCCTCTCTTTTCGCTCCACTCATCGCCCTTCCCTCTCCCTCCTCCTCGACCCACCCACACCGCACCCTGCCAACGCGGTCTCCCTTCTCCCTCGTCTCCAATTCCTTTGAAATACATCCCTGGCGCTCATTGTCTCTCACTTCCATCACCATAATGATACACGTATCTGTTTGTCTCTTCCATTATGCTATCTCACTTCACTCGCCCCCCCCTAACTCATTTTCCACTTCTTTCCCCACCTGGTCCACACTTTAACTTTTCCCTTCTAAGTCCTCATTCTCAGCCCTGTCCAGTCACTCCACTCCCCACCCTTCTGCTCTTCTCCCCGTCTCCACTGCGTTTGCTCCCGGCAGCAGTGCCTCCCTTCTCCTTCTACTTCAGTCCCTTGGAACTGAACATTCCCTGTTGCCCCTCTTCCCTAACTGCCTCTTTCATTCAGCTCTATTTTGATCTCTCTTCCTTCCTCCTCTTCGACTTCCTTGCCCTCCGTCGCCCTCGTCTTGTTTCGCCACCTGCTCCAGCCCCTGTTCCTTCTCCATGACCCCACGCACAGCCCAGGCGTCTGCGCTCCAACCCCCTCCTCCCCCCGCCCTCACTCCCGTCTCCCCTTCGGCGACCTCCTCCTCTTGCTTCTCCACTTCCTCCGCATTTCACCCTTTTGGCCCTGTATCTCATCGCGTACTCTGTGTCCTCTGTTCTGCTAACCGCCCTCTTCCACCACCGTGAAGTGCCTCGCTCCTCCTCCTTCTGTAGCCCTTGGCCCTTTCTGCTTCTCCTGCGCATTCACCCACCTTCTGCATTTTCCTTCCTTCTCTGACTCCTCCCCTCCTTCATAATCCTCCGGCGTCCTCCTTGTTTTCTTTTGCCATTTAGTCCACACCTTGTCACCTTTCTCCTGCACCTCGAAGCGCTCTCCCCAACTCCCTTCGCCACTTCGCTATCACCATCCTCATTCATTTCCTTCAGTCCCAGTTACTATTCAATCCAACTCCCTCTCTTCATAATCTTCCTCTACTTTCTTCACCCCCCTCTTAAGCTTCGTCCTTATTCTCCACCTCGTTTCCACTTCATCATCTCCCTGGCACTGCTCCGTACTATTTACTTTTCCGCCTGCACACTCCCTTCACACTTTTCACTTTCCAGTCCTCTATTCCGTCCCTTTGCCTAGCTTCATTTCCGTTCCACTCCAAGACAATGCAGCCTCTCTACTCCTCACCATCCACTACCTTCCCCACCCTACACCATTTCACGTCCCCTCCACCCTCTCACCTCAGCTTCACCCCCTCACTTCCTTTCAGTCACACCCCTTCAATTTCTTTCCACGTTTATTCACCGCTCATTGTGCGGCTTTGCCTCTCCTCTGCCCAGCCACGCGTCCCTGCCGCTCGGGCGAATTCAATAAAACAAAAATATTCCCCATTAGGGCCGCGAGGCGCCCGCTCTCTCTCGTTTTGCAGCGCTCGTAAAAAGCGCGTGGCAATTCTTGTCGCCTTTATTATTTCGCGGAAATGATCGTATTCGCTCCCGGTCACTCCTTCCCGAGAAGAAGAGAGGAGGGAATTTCTGCGAAAGTGCTTTTCTCGCGGTTCTTAAGGAAATGATGGAGAACTAGCGCTCGTTTTATCCTGGCTACAGAGAAGACGGATGGCATTCCTCCGTAGTATTGGTTGGAAACTAGTATCTGGTGTTTAGATATGGGTTGAGCGAAAATTTGCTTCGTGTGCAAGAGCTCAGCTAGATATGTGCGGATGTGGCAGCTCATTGTTCTGAAAAGAATGCGGAAAACATTGAATTGTTAATGAATCATTCTACTGCCAAAATGAACGTATAAGTACGTACAAGACTGAGCTGATTAACGCGAAACATAGTTCTCAGTTGCTTGGCGATGAGTGCAATTAAACCGAACGAACATTAAAAAAATGAACCACAAATGCACTGTAGTTTAAGGACTGAGAGTTTTCTCCTGAAGGATAGAGAATAAAATATTTCTCATTACAAAATTGAAAACGTAAAACTCATTTTTATCTCGATTTCCGGAAAATTCGTAGAATCTGCCTCCTTTTATAATTTCGATAAAATCTATCGAACTTTCATTCGAGAGAAGCGAGACTCTGAAACGCCTTTTCATCATGGTTATTAACAACTTATTCAAGTTGATTGCCATTTCTCAGAATGAACCCTTTGAAGGACAATATTCCTCATTTTCCATCTACGAAATTGCCAGGTATTTCGCATTTTTCTTTGATGAATGTTATTAAAGTTTACAATGAAACCTGGATGCAAGGTGTACGAAACATTTAATCTCTGATGCAATTATCCAACATCTTACTCGGACCATTTGGTAAGCTTTTCTTTATAGCGTTCTCTTATTACGTGTGATCCTTTTTGTTGTGCTTATCGTTTCATCAAAATATGTATATTTGAATCTTTAATCTTTCCTTGGAATAAAAAAGTATATATTTGGCTTTGAAATATTTCGAAACTCAACGAGAAAAAAGTGTATCAGTATGATTTTATTTCTTTTGGGCACATTAAAAAAAGCCGATTATACTCTCACTGAGATGGTGATGGGTGAAGTATCCCTTATATCAGTTGGTGACACGAGTGTAAATGTCCTGTTGCAGTCATCCATTCTATCGACTACAGTGGGTCCATTCGAAAGGATATCATGTTGTGACTGCGGTGAAATCGACATTCCGTCAGGGAAAGGTGATGGCGAATCGTCGCTCAAAACTGCGCCGTTTGTGTTTAAATCTATACATCTCGTGGGTTTGTTTTCATGAGAATATTTCGGTTTTGCTTGCCGCCACAAAAAGGAAAAACGATTTGTAAAACCGAAATAGTTGTACAGGAGCATGCAAATACATTATTTATGTTTGTAAGGTCACGTTTCTCTTATAATGCACGTCAAGCTACAACATAGATAGTTCTTATTGTTATGAGCTCCGTCACTGTGGATAATGTCAAAACGACAAAAATAATTTTATTTATAGTCTTGCAATGAAACACAATGACATTTATCTCAGAGTTCATCAAGATTTTCCGAAATCAAATATTTTATTCGAGTACAAAAATGTGGTCAATTCTTTGAAAGATGACAAGAACCTGCTGTATTGCATTTCATTATGCGTTTCGTATTGCATTTCATTATGAGGAGTTCTGCTTATTTATTGCTATTTCTAAGAAAATATAATTTTGAGATCGTCATTTCTCAATTTTCTGTTGCATTACTTGTTCTTTATTCACCACTTCTGACGTTTATCAAGCGGAGGGTGTGAGAAGGCGCTATATATTTCCATATTACAGTTCACGAAATGTTTGTCCGTTTTATCCTTTTCAAAGCTCTTGGAAAAAATGCGAGATAATTCCAGTTATATTTTTATTATTTTCAGAATGTTGTGCTTTCCTTTCTAAGCATTATTAATAATTAGTATATATAGTAGTATAATATATTATTATTATCATCATCATTATCATTATCATTATTATTATTATTATCATTATCATTATTATTATTATCATTATTATTAATATTGTTGATTTTGTTCTTCAAAACAAATATTTTGTTCAATATCTGTTAAAAACATGTTTCTTGTTTGTAAAACATGACAATCTCAGCTTTTGTATGTCAGGTTTTGCTCTGTAACATCGAACGAAACAGAAACAATGCTAGGACGAGAATCCTAAACCCCAAGTGCGATTAGATACAAATATTGATGAGTATGTATTCGTAAGAGCGTAGACTTCCGCAGCCATAGTCAGTATTTAATTGGCTGTCCGGGTGACGCCGCGTCCATGGCGAAGGTGCCGACGTTTCGGTCGCCATTCTGCGACCTTCCTCAGGTCGTAATGCCAAACGCATTAATTTTAGAAGCATTAATTTCCATACGATGCCTTATGCCAATTAAATAATAATATGTATTCCTAGATTGTAATTTTATTTGTCCGTTTTCAAGCATTCCGTGGAAACATATAGATGTGGCCATTCAACTTCAGAAGGGATTTTTCAAGGAAAATAAAGAAAGTATGTGTCGGAGAAAGATCTAGGTAAGTGGATGTTTCAAATTTACACTTCGGTCAGCGTAGCAATACATTCACAAATTAATAATATCACTATGATTTTAACATTGTAATAGAGTCCTGCTTCAGCAAAATAATCCTGAAGAAAACCACACAAAATGGTTTTCCAAAAAGTATCGTGCACCCTGATCAAGAACAGCAAATAAAATATTCTTATAAAAGCAATAAAATTAAAGCAATGAAGGGAACAAACTAAAATATAACAGTCTGACTGTAGTACAAAATAAAATAAATATTTTAACAAAATCATTTTTCATGAGTATTACAATAACATATTATCGCATGCATACTACACAATACTTATTTCCATATCAAACATAAAAAATAGTTGCTAGCAATCAGACGAAACAATAGACATGTCTCAAATGGTCTGGAAGGTGTGTAGTTTTCTTCAAATTTCTGCGTGCATTTGTAATCAGCAATAAAGATTTTTCCTTACGACGGCAGGCGCTTGAAAGCGTAGAAACGATCTTCTTTAAGTCACCAAGCTGAGGAGACGCGCGAAGTGCGGCCTGCAAGAAGAAAAAGCATGGGAGCGAGGGGCGAGTGAGAGAAGAGAGAGAGAGAGTGGGTGAGAGTGAGAGGGAAGGCGTGGTCAGTGAGGGAGAGGGCAGGCGGACGAGGAGAGGGGGCTCATAGCTGCTCCTGCCAACTCCGCGGCGTGGCCTACTTGCGATCAGCTTGTGCTGGGCGGAGGAGGCCCGTGGCGGGGGCAGGTTGGGCGTCTCCGTGTGGGCCGTAGAAGGTAGAGCACGCGCGGGGGGGGGGGGGCTGGAGGGGCTGTGCTCTTTGCGAAGGCGGAAGTGCCAGCGATTGAGATGGTGCCAGTTAATGCAATAGACTCGAAGTTGGTAGTTGAGAGTTAGTTGCTTTTAGTGGTGATTGCGGGAAGAAGTGGGGACTGTTCTGTTCTGAAGCAAAAGCAGGGGATATGGGCAAGTGTGACAGAGGGGGGGGGGGGTTCCATTGACGTAGAAGAAATTGCTAGAGAGAACAGTGACAGTGAAATGAAAGGTAGAGTTGTTTCTACCGTTAACTCAGGTTTTCGAAAGAGAATATATGAAAATATTCTTGTGAAACATTGAGAGAGCCAACGATTGAGAAGAGAGAAATAGTTTCTTATTTTGTGTCATTTGTTTATATCCAGTGACGTGACGGTAAAGATCTATAGAATGAGGTTTGTGTGTAGCAGTGATGTGGCTGTAGCAGTAACTGTGTTCGTATAGGTTTCTGTAGAGTTGACGGTAATTGTGTTGCAATTCTAGCTACGACAGCGCAAAGAGAAGAACGTCATCAAAGCTGCAAATAACTCAGCAAAGATGAGTGGTTCAAGATGTTACTCCGTAAAAAATGAAAATTGCAATGACATATTAGAGATTATTAGGCCAGCCAATATCTTAACAATAGGGATGTTATATTTTCAAAATATTTTCAATAATTTTAGACAATGAATAGTGATAATAAAGTAGATGTATATATCATAGATCTTGGGAGTATAATTTGTTTTCTTTAAGACAGTATTAAAATGTTGTGTTCTTGTTTAAAATCTTTAGGTCACAAATATTTAAAATTATCCATAGTTAAATTTAGTCAGTTATAAAAGACCATATCTGATATGCAAAATGTCTCCCCATGTGTAGAAATCTCAAAGGCAAAACATTTTACAAATAGTTTCTCGACCTTTCCTTCCTTTTGTCCTATCTTCATCTCTTACACACGCACTCACTCTTAAATTCAGAACACCATCACAAATGTCGGGACACCAGTCGGTAGTTTACAGCTAGTCCCAGCTGTGTCCTGGTGGTGTCTCACTGGTGGGAAATACCTAGTTGAGGAAACCCCGCCAGCTGACTTGTGGGTCGGCGCCGTATTTGGCCACCCAGCGGGGAGAGAACACCGCTGCCTCCCATCCAAAAACACCCACTACATTTACAGGACTAACGACCGTAGCAGTTGCCTCTGTCGGGAACTCGCAATAATGAATCAATCGCCCGCAGTCACTTGCGTTGCATCTCCTCCGCAGCTCCTCCGCCCTGCGCCCGCAGGAAGGCCGCTGCGCGCGTGTGGAGCCTCCTATTAGCGGCCGTTACTGGCGCTGAACGGATTGTAGCGGCTCTATTAGCGGAGGAAGCCCCCAGCGCCCGGGGTTCGTAAGAGCGGCGCGTGGCGCCCGTTGGGTCGCGCGGAGTTCAAACTCGTGTTCCGAGGGAACTCAAGTGCGGCGATTTGTCAGGCAGCGGAAAACAAGCGGCGAAACCTACACGATTTGTACATGCATTTGGAACAATGTAAGGCACATTACCGTTATTTGAACTGATTCATTTAATATTTAGCTTTCTTTTGTACTACACATGCATGGAAACGATTTCTTAAGTGTACTGTTTATTGATTGGAAAGTTGCGTTTTCTGCTACGCGCACCGCAAAGTAGACGTGGCGGTACTGCTGAAGGGACAGACATTTCAAGGGGGCGTCGTTAATCAGCATGGCTGCCGTCTTGCATGTTGTAGATGAACTCATAAGTATGTACTTTCCATGAATTTCGTGAATTGATATAAATATTAATCTAGAAAACTCTTAAGTAAATGTCTATAGCACAGTGGTTTCAAAATTCTAGACTCGACTCCTGTTGTTGACTCCTGAACATTTAATTCATACGCTGAAGAGACCCATTCTGCACTAATTATGTAAAGAAATATTTCATACTCATATCCGTAAGGAATATAAAATGGGATTTTATGTACGAATTCTTGATATAACAATATGGTTACGAATAGTACAATACTATATAGAATATCATTGAAGTATAGTACATATTGACATTTAGATTTAAAAGATGAGGTGTAAATTTATCGCGTGCAAAACGATATGCAAAATTGTCTTGTTCTGTATATCATGCAATGAGAGAGAAGCAACACAAATAATTAAATCACACAGTCTGTTCTGTTATTTACGAAAAAATAAATCTAATAGAATAATTTTTATACATTCATGACAAAATTTGAACACATTTTACAAAACTATATAGTTGTTTTTCAAATAATTAGGCAATATGATGGTGTAACATTTCCCTGTAGGTTAAATAATGTGGTAGGTATTGACCACTTTAATTTTATGAATAATTTTGTTTTGTGAAATAATTTTGGCAATTTTCCATGTCTGACATCTCTTTTTGCAGGAGCGTAGCAGTAAAAAATATTTCCATCAATTATACATTTTAAAAAGTTGTTTATTAAAATTACTAATTCAGTATTGAATTGTTGGCTTTAGAATGCAACACGTAACGACAATGTATTATTTTTTGTGTCATAGAAGTTGTATTTGTACTTCAGTTGTATCGGTGATTTCAGAAATGGTCTTTGGCAAAACTTGTTTAAAAAATTGTATTATGGATGTTGTCCTTCTGTACAATGATGTATAATACATATGAGCCTCATCAACACAGTTTAAGATGAAACCATTTTAAATTTGTGTTGGCTGTTCAAAGGCCATTAGTCAGTGACTCACGCTCAATTTGCTGACAACAGTTCGCAGCTTTATGTGTTGTCAAGAGAACGTCAGTTATTTGCTACGCAAAATCTTTTGGTTACTTGTGCAAGGAGAAAGACGAGATATTGGTAATTGCTTTTGATTACATACTGTCCTGTCCTTTTGTTCGACAGCGGTGGCCAAGCCTCTCTGCCATGGGATAAGGGGTTCCTGTGGTTAGCACGAAGCTATCCGTCATTGGCCTTTCTCGTCGCCACACTGTAATAGATACTGACACATTTGTAAGAAAGCGCATAGTTATCTTGCCCCGACCAGGAATCGAACCTGGGGCTGTGCCGTGCAAAGTGAGCACGCTAACCAACGAGCCACCCGCGGGACATTTTTACACGCAGGTATGTTATTTACCCATATCCCCGTGCAGAAAGTTTTGTACTTCAGACTGTTATTGAATAATTTGTAATACTTTGTGCATTCACAATGTGGCCACTACCACGACACACTTGAAGCAGAAACACAAAAGACAGGATAGATAGTCCTATAGAGAGGTTTATTAATTCTTTATGGACTACTAAACATAATTGTCAGAAAACAATTAAGAAATTTTATAAAATCTTTTCCGCCCTACGACACACATAGTTTTTACTGAATAAATCTAAATCTAAATTTACTTATTCACTGACGACAGTCCAAGTTGTAATAAAAAACATATGGTGTATGAATGTTAGTGAATCTCATTTTTGATAAGCAATTGAGAAAATGTTTAATTGTTCTTACTATGAGGCCAGTCATTCTTTTCCTGCAATCGTAATTATTGGGTACTCAAAACAAATATTAAGAGTTACTACAGACTGCATATTCCTCATGAAATTGCTTATATAATGCAGACAACGGGGAAACGTTTAATCCTAGAATATGTGGAAACATAGAATTCTAAATTTTACGAAATCGTGTTCTACATATTTCAAAAACCTATACTAGCTTTACACATTGAAAATAATGTTGTTTTCTGTTGTTTTTGTCATGTATAGGTAAGAAACTCTTCCGTACCAAGAATACTTTTTCAAATACAAATATAAAACGTAAATAGTATAATGTAAATATTTTACAATTTATTATAAATATTGTGTCATAATATAAATATATTACCATCTATATAAGTATATTAGCCAACGTAAGAATGAAAAAGTATGTTTCACACCATTATATTTTCTTTTACTATAAAAAATATAGAAGAGCGCTCTGCAAAAATGGAAACTAAAATCAACTCGAAAATTGATGTAATATAAAATCCTTAGTAGTGTTGTATAGCTATTGAATATTGTAATGTACATAATCTAGATTGAACACGTACCATGTAATTTGAGAAAGTATAAATGACTTGACACATTCATTTTGTTAAAATGTAATTACTCGTACTATGTTTCTTTGTATTATTGTGTAATGATAAGTGTGGCACATACCTTATATTGTGTTGATATATGATAAGTTTGGCTTATACGTAGATGATAGAATGAGCAATCCGTGAGGAATAAGCCAACAAATTACTTAAATGGGGAGATGATTTAAAAAATGAGTTTAAATATTATAACGCGATAAATTTTGTACTTGTGTAAATAAAGTACACATATTTTGAAGTTCAGTACACGATTTCCACATATAATAAGTTCCCAAATGTCAGCGATTGTAAAAAAGACCCAAGTCACAGAACAATACTAATTATTTAATGCACAATAATTAGTTGTTAATATATTCTAATTATTTATCAAAGAGTTGTATATTACACATTGTTTCGTACAAAGGCCTCCTAAGTTACGTAATAAATTAGTCCCCTGATAAGAAAAGTATTTCAATAACCCATGCCTTTGCGAAATCACCGATTGTGTTATATTTAAATTGAGGTGCTCAGAATTATAACGACAGATTCGAACCGCAGTTCGTTTTGAGAAAAAACACTTTTTATTTTTTCATTCACGTTGTTTTCATTTCGGACAGACTTTTGAAGGTGGTATTTGAAGGGTTTGCCATATCTCAACTCAATAATTTCTGCATATGCTGGGTATATGACAGAACTTTATCGTCATGCCTCTAAATCAAAATGCGAGGTCGCTTGCGATCTGCTGTTATTATCCAAAGCACCTAAATTGAAAGTACTATTCAATACTGGAGTAAACAATGCCAAAGGGTGTTGGAATTTCTCGTAGCTAATTCACTTCAATATTTAGACCACGTATATTGATCGAGATTACACAACTACTTACGCAATATATCCTGTTTTGGGGGCCGAAAGTGATTAAAATCGCAGCAATACAAGCAAGACGTAAATGTCAACTTCATCAGGGACAATAGTTATTCGACTGCTTTTCCTCCTAAATTTTGACCATTATGTCGCAAGTGTCACAGGACATTTAGCTATAAAACTATTTTCTAATCTTGAATTGCGAGGATTGAGAGTTTCCTATCTTTTCATATTTAATTTTTTTCTACTGTTTTTTTAGCACATCTCTGTTTTTTTAATGCTCTTTATGCATGAGGTAAATGTGTACTCTCATACGTAATTTAATATTTGAAGAAAAATATTACTTTAATTGCCATATGAGATGAAATTCTAGTACAAAATCGTGAGAAAAATTGTCTAATTAAGTTTTTACCTTGAAAGTTGATCGCGAAAGGCTCCAGTTAAAATTAAAGTGTGGGCGAGAGTGTGGACTTGGGCTGAGTAATGCTCAATGTAATTCTAATTCGTTTTTTCTACAATGTTTCTCTTTTTTCTGCTGCTTGTTTACGTTGGCTCACCCTACGCGAGGAGCAATAAGCTCCATAGCCTCAAAGAATTTCAGGGGTCACTTTCGTTGCCCCCTCGAAAAGATCAAAAATGTTCTTTGGGTTTATTTGTACAATATACTTATCTTTACACTTTCCAAAGTGCTTTTGAATTTTGGTTGACATTCTTTACAATTTTGGACATTCTTTTTTGTCGGACTCAACGACCTGACACATGTTTCTCAATGTTTGTCAACACGCTGAATCCGAATCTGAAGCTTAAGCCAGAATTGCGCCACCACCCTACAGTTATTTTAAATCGCGTAAAACACATATGAATACTAGATTTCAATGTCTTTTTCGTATTATACTTTGCGGAAGACAAAAGTTGTCTGATCCAAGATTTGACACGTGTTTCTGCGTGTGAAGATCGACGCGTTGAATCTGAAGCCAGAATGGCGCCACCGCCTTCGAGTTTTTCGCGGTTTAAAAAAAGAAAGTGGACGGTGGTGGCGCATTCTGGCTTCAGATTCGCATACAGCGCGTACAAATACATTGCGAGACATGTGTCAAGTTCTCGGGTCTGACAACATGTGTTATTTTGCGTCCCTGTGTTATGCATGGAAACAATAAAAGTGAGCGCGTTGGACTGCACTTCGCACGCTGCTCCCGCGTCTGTCGACCCCTGCGAGCGGCCTTCGGCGTCTGCGTCGATGCGGTCCCCCATTATCGGTGCAGGTTTCACCGCGCACTTTATTAGCAGGGAAGCCCCAAGACCGGCACGCGCGCCTACTTCGGCTTGACAACTGCGCAATTGTTGCCGCAACCCACTCCCCAATTTCACCCTGTCCTTTGTCTCCCACTCACTAGCACCACCGTCGCTGCTGCGCGCACATACATCATTTGCTAGCCACGTTGGCGGTGAAAGAGTAAGGTCACGGCATTGCCAATGCTTCTACCACCAACGCTTGCTCCAACGCAGTAATTAACATTGGTGCCAACACTATCGTCCGCCAACGCTAACATAAGTACATTCACTCTTGAATATTTGTACTGTCTATTAGATGTTGCCTATAAACTTAAATCCCAAATTTATTGTAAAACAGCAATTATTTATATACAAAATAATACATATCACATTTGTATCATTGTTCCACACATTTTTTGTTTTATTTCACAATGTTTCGTCTTTTGATTTTAGCGTCTTTTTTCAAGAACTGATAGTATATCAGTGCTAAAAAGAACGCATCACCTTGTTCACACTTGTAATATGCAATATAATTCTGAAAATACACCCTCTAATTTGCAAAAATCCAGTTAGTTATGATGATAATGGAACCAGAACATCATATGATCCACATAAAATATATGATTACCAATTTCTTTTTTCTCTCTCTGACATCTTGAGAAACGATAGAGAAATGTGTATGTGGTGAAATGTATCATCATAAAGTTGTCTTCGAGAATTAGTAATAAGGTTGGAGTACCATCAATCTGGTACAAAACCTATTGGTGTCGATATTGACTACATTCCGGTCATCTGTCTCCCTTGTTTTGGCATCCCGAACACTGAAGAAAAACGTGGCAGTAGGTAATTGCAAAATTAGAGTGCTTCGTTTATTTAATTAAAAGTTTTTGGTTACGCTGAACAAAATTTTCTGTATTGTTCGAATATGTTCCTCTGTGTAACGTGATTTCTGTCCGTCACATCTAGACATTTCTAATTAGTCAGGGTACTGGGGAATTACTATACATGTTCTGAGCGTAAATATGTGTATTGACTAAACTCTAACCAATGTGTTAATTGTTATTTCATTATCAGTTTAGATATATTTATTTCGATATAAATTTGGTACATGAAGAATGCAATTTCAAGGAATAATTCAATTGCGTCATCATCAATATGATGATAAAAGTATAATATAACTCAAGACTTTTGTTCGTATGAGAATTGTTGATGGACTGAAATCACCGATTTAGGTGGCTGAGAGCATGAATAGATATCACTGCAGTATCTGATCGGGAGGCCCTAGGTTTCAAGTTCCGACGGTGACAGGATTTTCGGATGACTACTTAGATAGCTAGGCCACGTTCAGCCACTGTCTGGAGGAGAAGTCTTGCGGCCAAGCTGGTTGAGGAAAACCCGCGAGCCAACGTGAAGTTCGGTGCTGGACCTCCCCGTCCAGTGGCTGATCAGTCACCGCCCGCGATAGGAACATGCACTACACTTTCCGGAGTAATGACCTTGTGCGTTGACGCCCCACTGCAGGTACCTCTTTAATTCCTCCAGGGAGATCGTAAGTCAAGTTCATCATCCAGTGTCAGGAACATTTATTTTCATTTTTGCCAAAAATAAAATTTCCTGTTTCTTTGGTTTTCAGGACCTCTTTATTGGTAGTCACTGTTTATTAGAAATATCTGGTAGTACAGTCCATATTTGAGATAGTTTACGTTATTGGATCTAATTTATTCTTTGTATATTACATTACTATATCGGTCAGTTTTTTCAACTATTTGCGTTATAAGCTGAGAAAATGGATTAGTTTCCTTTATTTTTTAAAAACACTATTTAAATTATTTGTTTTTAAATTCATCTTCGTTCTCAATAATATTTTCATATGTATTCGCATTCCGTCCCCATAAGATTTCATTACATTTTATCAGACGATAATGCGCCACCAGCCTACGGAATGTCCTGAAATTTATTTTGCTTTAAAACTTCAATAAATACTAATGCAAATACTTGTTATCTGGTCTTTGGTTGCCTCTCGAACACAATAGGTTCTGTTTTCATTTCCATTACCTATCCCATAATATCCATATTGAGTCCGGCCGAATACAGGTTTGTTGACGATCCAGCTCCCCGCCACTCCGTTCATTTCCTCCCCACTCGCTCGCTGCGCTCCCCTGCACATTGTTCACTTACTTTCGCTTATGAACTAGTGCAGACGTCTTTGACATGCTTGAACAAGCTCAAATGTTATTGACCCGGAATCGCAAGTGACCAGAGAAGGTTTATTGGTGGAATGAACGTGGTAACACGCAGTATGTCCCAGATATTTTTTTGATACTTTAACCCTAGGATGCATGAACCCGAGAAGTGTGATTGAATGTATATGCACGGCCTGCGAGGCTCTGCGCAATACTCTCTGGTAAAATGCACATAGAATTGTTTTTGTTTTTATTTTTAATAACTTCACTTCTTAATAATTCTAATAAAACTCAGTTCTTAATGTTAAACAAATGATTATTTATTTAAGTAAGTGTGAAATGGACAGTAGTTGCGTTATTTATTGATATGTAATTCTAGGCTTTGGTTATCTCGTGCACACTATTGTATGTATTGTTTTAATTACTACACCGCCGCCTACCAGTGAAATGCAACCGTGCTTAATCGAGGCGTGGCCTTGTACAAGCCTGTGCAGTGCGATCCGCAGCGCGGCATCGCGTGAGCGTCCACTTTGCAGGGGGAGGATCCGCTCCCCTTCTCCCCAACCCCAAAGCCAACGCCAGCCCCGCCCCTTCCCCTCCCCGCCCCTCCCCGCCCCTCTCCGCCCCTCCCGGCGCAGCGCGCGGCCTTCTTTGGGCGGCTTGATTGGATCGACTGTGAATGCGCAGCAAACAGGGGCGGCGCGCATGAAAGCCCCCGGTCATTATTGTTTTGAGCGAACGCATCCCGTATAGTGCGCGAGCGCGAACGGCGCACCGATAATCACGTTTGTCAACAAGAAAGGACTTCAAATTATCTCCGCGCGCCCATGACGCTGTTGCTGCGATGACTGTTGTCTTTTTTCATGAGGGGTTTGTCGAACCTAATTTATGCGCACCTGCTCGTTGATGTGGGGCGTCAATCCCACTTTTGTGGTGTATGGGCATGTGTGTGTGTGTGTGTGTGTGTGTTGTTCTGAAATGCCAGAACGTTCGGGGGAATGGCGTTTGGTATAAATTCTATTAAAATGTGTAAATTCGATTCAGAAGACTTTGAGTGATTCGGATCTATTGAAAGTTGATGAATACTGCGAAAATGTTGTTTTACGCACGCTTTTAATTCAGAATGAAATTATGTTGCGGTCGTCTCTCAATGTTCACAGTTTTCAGGTAATGATATTTAATTCCGTTCTAACAGGACTTACAGTGGTGATACGTTGTGTGGGTGTTGTCACATGAACTATTGTTCCTTATTCTTCAATGAATAAAATGTTAAAATGCTGGGAATATATTCACTATCTCTTGCCTATGCATATTACAAATAGAGAATTGTTCTTCTTTAAAAGAGAAAAGGAGACAAACTATTTACAAAATACGACACCTAATAAAAACTTAGACTAGTCATTAATTTTATCATTTAAACTAATTCATTATACTTAACAATACTACGACATGCTTATTCCTATTTTGTATATTCTTTGCGATTTTATTACGCATTTTTCCCCCGTTTATTCTTTGCGAAGTAATACGTCATTTAAAATCAACGAATGAGTTAGTTCAGTCTTTAATCACTCGCACAGTGACTGTTCAAGTTGTTGAGGTTCGCTGATAGTACTATCTTAATATATAAAACGTATGTTCATATTTTCCAGCATTACTCTGCAACGCCTGGAGGAATATCATCTAGACAGTATATCCGTATAACTTACAATGAGGAAAATAATATTGGTGGGGCAAGGCAACTTCAGTTCCCAGGGAAGTTGAATGGGTGGGAGACAGTTGGAAAGGAAGTGGCTATACAATCCGTAATGCACCTGATTGAGATTGAGTGAAGTCCTGACGGCACACGGATTTTCGACATCAGATACCAGTTGGATCCACGACGGTGGCTAATTTTAGATACCAACTCGATAGGTGGATTTAATTCACTCAGTATCAGGGGGAGAATTCTAGCGGCCGACTTCTCAGATTGGATTGGCTTCTCCTATCAAAACGCGCACGGATTGCTCGCAATTTTTCCTTCCTCATCGGTGTCCCCCCCAACACTTTAACATACATTACCACGCATGTTGGGAGTTCAGTTGGGTGGCGCTGGAGAGGCACTTGGAGGGGGAAACCCTGAAGGACTAACTGTAGGTCGGCGCCGGAGGTCACTTTCCGCCACTTCCCGGAATATTTCATGCACAGCACTTCTGATATTCATGAACATTGTAGTTGACGCCCCTGAAAACGATTTTGCTTTCTCTGATGATTCGTCTCACTATACCCGCTCATCGCATTCACCTTT
Organism: Gryllus longicercus; assembly: GCA_038098605.1. Classification (NCBI taxonomy): domain Eukaryota; kingdom Metazoa; phylum Arthropoda; class Insecta; order Orthoptera; family Gryllidae; genus Gryllus; species Gryllus longicercus. The sequence continues at coordinate 507,906 of JAZDUA010000500.1, forward strand.
CCATAACCAGATAACTATCTTACTGATGGAAATTCTGCCATTTATGTTCGTTCTTTCGGCAGCCAAACATCTTCGCTCTTGGATGGGCGGTATCAATCCTCCGAGTTCTTTCAAATTTCAATGACAATCCTATTAATCAGACCCAGAATACCCTCAATAGTAACCGAGTGCCAAATGCCATAGCGGTCCTTCGTCGCGTACATCAACAAATCTTACTTCACGTCTATCTTTATCCATGGGGGATTCATAAATATTTCGGATTCTGCTCGGAATGGATACTGAATCGATACACTCGCCTTCAACTTGAAACTTAAAAAAGCTTTTAAACTTAAGAAAAATAAACTTGGCTCCAAAATATAGAAACTTTGATGGCAGTTCTGGACTCGTTCTATGGTGACGACTTACATCTGGTGATGTGATACCTAACTTTACATTGACGCAGTTTATTCTATTTCGATTTTCAATTACATGGGAGTGTGGAGACAATATGCAATTGCCGGCATGCCATTACGTACATAGTTATCAGTGAAGAGAGTAAAGATGAATGAGGTCATCATTTGAATGGAAGCAACGTTGACCTACGCCGAATATTTGAAATGACCAATATATTGGTTACTAATTGGGTGACGCTTTGAGCGTTCGATCACCGGATTATCCTCCCTTGCCTTCCAAAGCCGTTTCTCGCTGAAGCTTCCCGAGAAAAGCCGGCGTCCGGCGCCCCGGGCCTTTCGCTGGCATGTTCGGAAGGGCGGGCGTCACTTTGATTAGGGGGCGCTTCCGACTCGGCCAGCGCCCGCCCCCCTTCCCGCGGCTCCCGCCCCGCGCCGCCCCGCTACCCCCTACCTGTCGCTATCGACCGGCCGCCCGCCTCCGGCCCTAGGGCGCCTCCGGGCGGCGCGCCGTCTCTGTCAATAAATTCTGCTTAAGGGCGCCGGTCGGCGACAGAATAACACTTGTCGAACGGCGCGGATTAGCTTTGACGGGCCTAAATGATAAATGCTCTTCCGTGACGCGCTGTTTACAATATCCGGGGCCCGGGCTCGTCTTCTCGCTATTGTGGCGCCTGCGGTGTCGCCGGTTCTCCGTCGCTGCGTTCCCGCTCCCGCCCCCGCTCCCGCCCCCGCTCCCGTCCCCGCTTCTCGGCCCCGCCTCTCTGTTCCTCTGCGCTTCGCGACCGGGCCGAAGCCACGCAGCTTTCGGGAGGGCGCAGCAACTCACGATGCTTTTCTCACATTTTCCTTTTTGCTGCATTCCTTCGCTTGTTGTCGTTCACCTTTCCACGATCATTCGTGTTTGTTTTTGTATTTTCGGTACTCTGTGTCGATGTTGGCAGTAGACGATGGTGTGGTGGTTGTGCACCAACAGCACCAGGTCGTCGTGAGTATCGTAGCTTAAGATGATGTCAAATTAAATATAAAAATATCGTTGAAATCGAGACTGTTGGATCATTAAAGAATATGCCCTTAACGCTTATAGTTTCGGGTTTTAGTTTACAAATTCATTTTATTTGCTTACTTAGTATTTATGATTTTAACATCGAACTATTAAATAGATGTACGTTTTAAATCAATTATATAATTTTTACTACAAAAGTTTCAATTGGTGTCACCCCCTTGCCCCCTCCTAACCACAACACTGGCCGTCATCAATTTTTATTCGTAGTTTTCTTAATTGTTTGGGCGTGATGTTTGGAATTTGTGCTCTTTAATTGTTTGTATGGGACCTCGAAAACGTTTTGACTTTCTTTTATCGATTTCATTTTCACGGTGTTTGTAGGTATCTACGTAGATGCGGGGACCTAATCGCACGGCTGAAGTGCTATTCGCAAACTATGGTTACCAATTTGGTGAAACCTCTTAGGATTCTAAAGATTTTTTCCTCTTGTTGAGTAAAGACAACATGTTTAAGACTTTTAGCGCAATAAAATAAGGTAGTGATGATTTTATTCCGACGTTAAGCAGTCATTTATGTGTGTGGGAATTACTTACGAAGTAAATGCAGTAGTTTGATGACTTCTTGATGTAATATCAATTCTCATTATATTACGTTCAAGTAACCAATAAAATTGCAAATTATTTCTGTTATTTTATTGCTTAAGAGCTAGTATTATGTCTTGACATTCTTTCATGACAATTAATATAACATTGTTCCTTTCCAGTTCTTCTATGCTATTATCTATTTTTCGCCATATTTGTCCCTTCTCATCTACCGGTCTTCAACTTCTACCCATGCTCCCGCCTTCTCTTCTTCCCCTCATCAGCTTCCTTTTATTTATGGATCATCACTGGTCACTGCTTTTGATAGCTCCCACCATTTCCTGATGATTGCTTGAGTGTTCTTTGTCCCTCGGCCAGACTCACGGGCTCTAGTTTTCCCGTGTTCATAATATCCGTCTCGTCCTTTTTTCGCTCATCCTCCTTTCTTCTCAAAATATGAACCTCCAGCATCTCCGGCCTCTCCTCCCTTTCACCGCTCGCCCCATCCCCAGAGCAACAACGGCGCTTTGTACTGGAGTCTCCGCCTCCGCCGGTGCCCTTCTTCCTCGGCCCTCGGCGACGTCGGCGGCACGCGCGCGGCCAATCCCAACGAGCGGGTAATGAAATGGCCGTGTTTCGTTTTACTCGCTATCAAGGGAACCCGTGTTTTTGTCCCCGCCCCCGCCCCCGCCTCGCCCGTCGGTAATCGCATCGTGATTAATTATAGACGTATTTTTGTTGCAATTATTTTTACATAAAACGCAAATGATGTCGGCGCTGTCGTGGTACGCGACTGCATTTTGCGAAGGGCGACACAGCTCGTGTTGCGTGGCTTCGGCGGAGCGCGGCGGTGGCGTACAACAGGCCAACAGCCCCCCCCCCCCCCGCCCGCTGCCCGACATACTCCCAGCGTCCGGATGACCGGTCAAAAGCCCGCGGCCGCTGCTGGCTCGGGATGTGTATGACACTAGTTAGAGGTGGACGGATTGCGTTCGAGACAGTTTGGGTTTATCGGTTTTGTGCCGCGCGAATATATTCGGATTGCAAGCGACCACGCCCCCTGTGCTGGCTGGACGTGCGATTGGCGATTCTCGTCACGTCTTGGATTTATGAAGTAAACAACGTGTTGGGGGTATTTTTCTTCGTTTATTTGAAGTGGCAGAATCACGGGAGGTTTGACACGGTTTCCAGTTAAACATGTTTCCTTCATTCTTCTTGACCATAAACATTTTTGTATGTTAAATAAAGGTATATAATATTATATATTATAAAATATATTTAACCTTTCCGATTAGTGTAATCTGTCATACATTGAAGTATATAAAACACGTGGATCAAAGATATAGGTGCGTGGTTGGATCTTTAAAATACGTGTCTGTCGTTTGACTCACTGTATATTAAAAACAGGATATTTTATTAAATATATAATTAGTAAAAATCCCTGGTAAAGACTGTTCATTTAAAAGAACTAAACGTAGGAGCATTGTCTACAAAAATACTTATAATACAAGATTCAGACTAAGAAAAATACAAATCAAATTTTACTACAATGTTAATCCTTTCTGTTCCATGTACTCATTTGGTAGTTTTTTAATTCTTCCATTGTTTTATTGTTTCTAAAACTAGGGATAATGTAAAAAACACTTTTTTGAACTCTACTACACTTCCTATATAAAATATCATCGTAATTGTGTTGCTAAAAGGGTAGCTACCCAGTAAGTGAAACGGTTTTCAACAAAGTCAATACTTACACACTTCATTATTTATTTTTTTTGGCAAACTAAGCTACTTTTTTACTATAATGGTGTGTCGTACTACAAACGTTTACTGTATCTTCTTTTTCATTTCTTATTATTTCAATACGTGATAGACAATCTTAACTTCATGTTTCCAGAGAAAACCAAATAAACGCATTTTTGCGCCAAGTACTCAAATTCTTTTAACTTTTCGCAATACTTCAGCATGGGTACAGAATTATATATTTTGGGGCTAGTGACGTTTAGTAATCTAATTCCTTGTGGCAATACATACTAATGAACACAAGAAGTTTTAGGAGCGATAGCTCGAAATTTGGAAACAATACGATCTCGTCGCGTCTTATATTAAAAAAAATTGATTCCGGGAAGTCTCTGACAACGTGTAAAGCTTGTTGGTGGCGGGCCAGGAGGTGGTGGGGTCTAAGGGTCACTTTTGGACGCAGTTGAAGGTCCATTTCAAAGATCTTTGTGTCAAATGAATTTTCCACTAATTATGAAAGAATTCGCGTTTATTTAGCCAAATTTAGACTGGAAGGCGCCAAGTTTGGAATGTATGATCTTTACTTCTTAAAAACCTTCAACGAGTTTGAAAACTGAATATGCGAATCGTGGCGCCAAATATGAATTAATGTGTCCACCCTCGTGCCAACACCCACTGTTGTGGAACATCAGCTTTCAGGGTCCAGAAATAATCTGCTAGCTTACTCGCACTCCATTATCCCTGATTTCTCTCCGAGACATTGCTTAACAAAAACGTTTTTTCGCTAACTGTTTGAATTTCCGGTCCGGAAAGAAATGTAGGTGATATTCTCAAAATTCAATTTTTTATTCTCCAGAACATCGTATGATTTAACAATTCATTCAAATGTAACTATGATTAGATGCATTATGGTACTTTAAAAAATATGGTAAAACACTTCGACATCCACACCGCAGTCAAGACGCCTTAAGGGCCCCGAATATTTCTGTCATCAAATATCTTATTTGGTGGCTCATAATAATTTGTTTCGTTATTTTATCATCTTTTACATGAGAGTTTTTGTTCAAATTCTGAAACACAGAACGATTTTGTTGTTCAGCACCTTAAGAAATGTCTGAAAAAGACTCATTTTAAGGTAAAACAATCTTAAGGGCTTACAGATGCAGCAAGAGCGTATTTCTCTCCAGGAGAACATGATCACGGTTTACCTTTTGCATATGATTTTGTGTCCTACTACTCCATTAACGGTTACATTTTCAATATGCTGGCTGTAAACTCATTAATAACGCAATGACTTTTAAAATATATAAGCTCAGCCATATTGAATTTTGTTTTCAACCAAAAATTTAATATTTTCATTTAATGCCTTCTAGTCTGTTGTATAAGATATAAAACAAGGAAATATGTCTCCATTATGCAATAACACAGCCTTCAAAATAGTTTTGATACATTTATGAACACACTACACTCTACAGAAATAAAAGCGTGATCAGTATCATCCATCATAGCGGCAATATTGTTACAGCACACTAATACACTTAATTGTGTTAAATTTATTTTAAGTCGCATCAACATCTAGGTCATTGGCGGCTAAATAAATACAATATTCTACGTTAACAATATTAAGTTTTTACAATATTGAGGTTGCATGACAATGATGATTATGGATTCAAAAACATACTAATGCACTTTCTGTGTTGTAAAAAATATTGAAACTCGCGCTGCAGAGTATCATAAAATCACCATTCACTGTATGAAAACTAGATTAAAACCCTTTTTTCTAGAAAATAAAAGCTTCGTCTTCTTGAACAGGATCAAATAATGAATCAGCTTGTTTAAATTCGATCGTTGGACGCTCATTCTTCAAAAGTATAATTTTTCCTCATGTTGTAATGTGGTAGCTGCCTCATCTTCCTATTTTTCTCCTGTACCTTGATATGTTGGCCGTTGATTCAGGTACCTATTGTGCCTACCTTCAGGACCTTCATTGTAGGTCATTGCCCGATAGCAAATATCGGTATTTTACTATGTGTTTAGATTTCTTTATTATTTCTTTTACCTTTGTAGTAGAGAAATATTGTCTTTGTAATACAGTGCCTTAATCCTGGCTATTTTAGAAATAGTTTCAAGCACATTTCCAGATAGTATACAAAGCAAGACTTGAAATTCACATTACTCAAAATTGGTTGGTGATTGATGCATTCTTATTAAATTTTTGAAATAAGAATATCTAATTGAATTGGGCTGAGGCGAAAGGAAACATCTTTCTTACCACTTTTCAGGAAGAGAGAAAAATTAAATAATACACATGTTATATAATCCTGTCCAATTTCTCTGTGTGAATTCACGAACAATAGTCTAAACACTGTTATTATGTGATTACTTTCTTCACAGTACAATTTGCCTAGTCTTAAAGAACAACTTTCCAACATAATAAAAATGTCCCTTGTTCCCTATCTCGTCGTGCTGATTCAATTACTTACAGAATCACAAAAGAAATTTTGTCAATTAAAAATGGTATTTCTCAGTATAATAACAGTATTTATAGGAGCTGATGCTGCTGTTTTCATTTTTAAATAACTGTAATAAACATTGTTAAATTATTTGTTATTATTTTTAAAAAATTGTCATATTAAACCGATCAACGGGAATTTTAAAAGAAACAATTGAAATAGAACTGCCTTATATGAAGTATTTAAATGCCAATGGACTTTATTATCTGTTGAGGTATATAACAATTATATTGACATTCATGACATTATATGAAAAACTAGAATTAGCAAAGCGAAAAAATTGTATTCTTTTTGAGCAATATCATACAGCAAAGAGCATATCATCGCCTGGCTTACTGAAGATAACAACCCATTTATCGGCCTTTCACCTTCTCGTCGCTTTGGAATTATCTCCTGGGAATTGAACTGCCTTTCGTGTTACTCCCACATGGCTTTCATTCCGATGATACCAATTGTACCAGGTATAATGCGCTTTCCTGCTATGTTCTCACTTGTATCACTTCGGAATTACCGACTGTGAATTACCTGGTTTCCACGTTACGCCTGTACGGGCTTCATTCCATTGACGCTAATTGTACCAGGTATAATGAGCTTTTAACAGCTATTATCGTATCACACTTGAAATACCGGTTGCCTTTCAAGCAAAAACCACATTGTAGACCCAACGGTAATTTTGAAAAATGTTCGTCACGGCATCTGCAATGCTGACGTCATACTTTTCAAAATATTAATATTTTCCCCACGCTGAGTGGGGAGGAAACGGTGCGAATGAACTGCCGTGTCTACTGTCGCTTTGCATAAGCCTCTGCTCAAGACGGCTGCTTTTTGAGGAAGGATGGAAGAAAAAGTGATGATGAAACTCCTGCTACATCTGAGTAATCTGACATGCCTAGAAAAGAATACGCACGAGTCAGTTTCTTACACTTATGAAGTGATTTTTGTGGTCGGTAAATTTCAATTGTGTACTGTTGTCGACAAACTGTAATTAACAATTGTCCATATATATTTCTCTACACTATTTATGAAAGATACGCGAAAAAACGGGAAATGACGAACAACATACACTGACACTTATTTATTTATTTTGTTTATTTTATTTATACATTTGTTTATTTATTTAGTCAAAAAAGTAAGTACTGTATGTGATGTGTATGTAAAAACTGTATGTAACGAATGAGGGAAAAGATTATCTGGGCAAGTTTTCTTGAGTTCCAGAATCCCTTCCCATGATTTTAACTACAAATAGTTGAAAAATGAGTAAAAGTTAAAGAAAAATAAATAAAAATAAAAATTTAAAAAAGTGCGGGATAAGCAACAGTTCAAAAACTAGACATACTCTTTCCCGAATTATAAAAAAAATCATTCGCAACGGTAAACGAACGGCAGGTTTGATTATTCTGCATTGCTAACAAAATGGTAACTGATCCTACCACTACAAGAAAAAGGAGAGTTCAGCAAAACGTGCGCATAGTAAAGCTACATTTCCGTCCAAAAGCAAAACAAGGGGCCGTCTCAGCATTTGCTCAGTGGATCTGGGAAACTGGACAAATACCTAATCGAGATGGGGGACATTGACCAGGAAGCTGAAGTACATTATTTATTACAAGCCTATTACGTCTTTGAAAAAATATACAATAAGACTGTAAATTAGTTCATGATATATCACTGTTTTGTTAAAATAAATTACTTTTCTTTTTGTGACCAGTATAGTCTCTAATTGTATAGAAACAGTTAGGCAACAGAAAATATTTTACTCTTAACTTAAACTTTAACTATGTACCGACCTCAATTGTTTAATGTCACCTGGCAATGTGTTGTAAAGAAATGTATATGTATTGTATGAGGATTTCTGGTAGTGAGCTCTTGATATTTGATGAATGTGATTTCTACGTCGTGTGTTGTAATTATAAACATTAATACATTAAAGCATGAAAATATGTTCCCATCGCAAAATAAGTCATTTTTGACAAATATTACAGATTCGTGAATAAATAGGCAAAGCAATGGTAAGATTCCAAGCTTAATGAAGAGAGGCTTGGAGGGATAACGCGCATTATTCGAATCATTTTCTATATCAATCTAAAAGTCTAGGTATTACATAATGAGCTTCCACAGAATATTATGCCATACCTCAGGCGGGAGTACACATTTGCAAAATACAAGCAATCAGCTGCATGAAAGCTGACAGAATTTGAAAGAATTCTGAATGCGTAACATAATGAACTTAATTTAGTGTTTAATCCTGTTATATGTACATTCCATTTGAGGTTTGACTGAATTGAGAGACAGAAATTTTGTTACCTTATTCAATTAGCTGATGTTATTGTTCATTTTCAATGGTGCATGCAATTGCTGATTTGAAATGCAAAAATGCATGGAAACTATTTTACCTTCCTTAACTATTAATTTGTTATTAAAAAACATTTTAAAACTTCTAAAATCTTACTATTTACTTTTTTCTTTTTTGCAAAAAACATTCGTGTCATCGGCAAAAAGAACCGTTCTTCCGTTTTTAATAGATAAGGACATATCTTTTACATATAACAGAAAGAGAATAAGACCTTAGATCAAATGTTGCGGGACCCCATATTCAATTGATAAGAAATCGAAAAGATAAGTAAATAAGATCCTTTCGTGCCAATACGGTGTCTCTACTCTTTGAGATCGATGCTTAAGGTACGAGTTTTTCCAATCTAGGGTGATATCACGAATTCCATAAGAAGGTGATTTTGATAGCAAGATGCTATGGTCAATAACGTTAAAAGTTTTCGATAGATTTCAAAATATTCCAATAGGTGCTTCATTTTGGTCCATTGATGAAGCAACATCTTCAAGAAAAGACAAAATGGGAGTTTCCGTAGATTTTTATTGTCTAAACCGTGTTGTGTTTTATGGATTAGCTCACGATGCCCAGAATTATTGGGAATAATGCCAATTACAGGAAATAATGATACATACATGTTTAAAAACTAAAATTCACTTGGATGAAGAGGATTATCCTTGTTCCTACAAAAAAAAATACTAGTGAAAGTCGTAGTGTGTGCCCTACACACTTGGAAGTGTTCGCCATCTATTTGATTATACAACAATTATTATTTTTTTGCCGTAAGTTAAACCTCTTCTATATACAACAAGCTAAGGAAAGGTAATGGTTTTGTACGATTTAAAAACAGGGTCATAGACTATAAATATGCAACTAAATAATATACAAAATAACATCCAGGGGTGCCAAAACCATAATGAACATAAAAAGCTCACAAATTATCTCTTAAAAGACCGCTTGTATGCATATAACATAAATTTACATAACCAATTCGAGAATCAGATAAAAACGCCGAACCCGAAATAAATAACTCACTTCTTTTTTAATTTTAGGACACCCCATCACTCACAACATCCTCCAGGCAAAAGAATAGCATACAATGTACTTATAATGACTTCTTTTAATAAATGTCCTTCCAGAGACTTTTCTATAGTCACAAAGGACCCGTTTCTGATGCACGACTATTTTAATAAATCGCAGAATATTTGACTTATCTGTTTATGAAAGATACACAAAAACCGGGAAATGACAAATTTTCAACATAAACTGACACTTATTAGTGTATTTCAGTTCTTTAGTATTCTAAAATGATGTGTTGCAAAAACGTATAGGAAGTTAAAGAAGAATGAGGGGGAGAGAAGTATGATGACCTTTTTTCAAGATGTGGTTTCGAGAATATTGTAGGGGCCGGACATTAGAAAGCCACGTTTCTGCGGCATGGAGTTACTAGCCTCCGATGGTATTGATTTGGTTGGACAAGAGGAATATTTGAGAATGGAAGAATAAATAAGAATAGGAACTCATTCAAGATCAAGATTATTAGGTTTATAATAATGTTAAGAGAAGAAAATAACTTGGTGGTGGTATCATATCGTCGAGGTGGGCACGATGCTGCTGTTTCACACGTTTCGATAATCGTTCGCTAGTCTCAACTTGAGCGGAAATATGTAGAATCGGCCCAGAGAACATCTTTTTACAACTGTCATCCGCAAACCTTGCTTTGATCAATCTTACAGCAACACATCACATTTTGTCGTTTTTCTCGATTTCCTGTTTTCTTGCATTTCCTTGCTTTAACTTTTTTCCTCTTCGCCGACTCGTTTCTGCTTGTAGATACGCCCTCGCTCGTGTCACAACTCCTGTCTTCTTAGCTTCAGTTTTAGAATGTCGTTTCATTTTAAGACAAGAAATATTTTCCAAGGTACGAGCTAACTGGAAAGTTAATTATTTTGTGAACTTTTACGTATGCGTGTATATACGTATGCATGTACAGAAAAATTAAACATGAAGTCGGTACTTATCATATTTACACGCTCTACAGTGTTCACAAAAAGTGTTTGCCTCTCATCGTTATTCCTCCCCGGACGACCTTCCCCATCATCACTTTCACCACCTCCACACACCGCTTTCGTTTGACGAATAACTCCATTCGTGGGAAAGAAAAAGAGAGCCCCCGTTTTTATACAAGTAAAATCTTAGTCTTGGCCATCAATTCAAATACCCAGCTGATCATCTCGTGTTCCAAATATTACTTTAAGTGAATTAAATCACCCATTTCCGTCATCATCACACTTTAGAAAATTCCGCCTCATTGTTTCTTTCCGCAAGTGTACATCCTCCTAACCATTCAACATAATTTCCAGAGTGTCTAGAACCAGAAACCCTCTTCCTCTCTCTTTTTCTCGCAGGGTCCACGCCGCCTTGTGTCTTACCTCAACCTGTATCCTCTCCACAATCGCACCTCGTTGTCTCTGCCATTGCTTTCTTTGATCTCGCCCCGCCTTGCACCGTCTCTCTCCCCCTCCCCCCTCGCAGCCGACGCGACCCGGGCCACCCACGTCGCCAACCCTCATCTTCAGCCCTCTTCGCCGCCAAACAAGAAAAAAAATCATCTATTCCTTGGCTGTGCGGCGCCGGGGGCTGTCAGTTAATTTCCCGTTGTCGCGGGTTGCCGAGCGCTCATCCGTCTTGCTGCTGCGGCCCACCCTCGTCTCGCCGCCTGCCTCTCCCGCCCTTCGCCGGCGCGTCGCGCTCTCGCCGCGCTCTCGCCGCGCTCTCGCCGCGCTCTCGCCGCCGTCTCCCGAGCACGCGCCGTCATCTGCGCCGCGGCGCCGTGCGAAGCGAAGCACGCGGCGACGTAGGCGGCGGCGACATAAGCGGCGGGGACGTAGGCGGCAAAGGCGGAGGCGACGTAGGCGAAGGCGTCAAGTCGGAGTTGGAGGCGTTGCTCGATGATGTCTGTGTCGACGCTGACGTTCCCGCTCCGGCAGTCACTCTGTCTTTTGCTGCCTCCGAGGCTTGTAAGACGCTCCTCCGCGCTCTTAGCCACGCGCTCTCAGTGGAGGTGCAGTCCTCTCTTGTTTCCAACAGTGCGTAGTTGTCGATTCCGTCGCTGTGCGCAACACATTTTTTTCTTGTCTCCGTTTCCGCACATTCCATTAATATACTTTTCTTGTTTAGATCTCCTTTCACGGTAACTTTTTGTAAGCTCATCTAAACATTTATTGATTAATGTATTTGTCTTTTTTGCTCGCGTTTAGGCTGACTTCGACCACACCCTGCATTACCGGGGCTCAGGAACATATCTCGGTGGCAGATGCAGGTAATATTTTATCAAGGTGATCGGCATTTCGTTACATCAATTTTTATCCCCGGAGTTGTTAGACCTGGGGGTACAGGAGATGAAATATTCGCGATTTCGGCCAGCTGATCGGCCATATTTTTTCTAATTATTTTGATGTATTTATGTATTACTTAGTATTAATTATTTATTTATCTGCAGACATTCCGTTGATATTACTCCACTAGCTAATTTTTGGGGTACATTTTATTTTCCCTGCTTACGTTCGAGCGAAGTCAGTAGATGTTGCTCCAACGATGCTTCAACTAATATTCCAGTCCAGTTCGTTTTGGGGCTCACCGCTTTTCCTTGGCTTTAAAACATCTGTATCTTTTACGTTACGTTGCGTATAGAATTACTTTTGAATTCGTCTGTACGTGACTCGGGAGAGTAAATTTTCTGCGATAACTTAGTTCCAAGATGTGTTTTGTTCTCTACGTTTCGTGACACCCCCGCAACGTCTTTGCCCTGGTGCGGCGCGAAGCGAAGCGCAGCGTCCTCAGGCGTGTCCGTGGCGTTGGGGAGGAGGCTGTCGACGTCACAGGCAACGCGTTTCCTCTTTCCCTGTCCTCGCGCTCTCGCAACTTCACCGGTCGACGATGGTCCATTGCATTAGTTCTTAATCTTTTCTCCACTTCGTGACTTCCATCCATTCATTCTGTCAATGATCTACAGTATGGTAATTCTTAAGATTATTACTTTGACCTGAAAACTGTTTCCCTTGGCTAGCATATCTGTCGCTGTTACGTCATCTGTGCCCTAACACAGCTTCAGTCGAGAAACGCCAGGGTTGTAAGGTAGTTTTGTCCCCGAGTCTTGGTGATGTAATCTTTATCACATTAATTTTCGGAAATAGGGAAAACATGCTCCCCTAATCTTTGATTTTTACATGTCTACAAATTCCTATTCGTAAAATATAATGAAGCTAGTTTTACTCGAGCGAGCTATAGCCACAGTCGAGACTCGAACTCTAGAACCTCCCGGTCATAGTTGCTGTAGAGACAGAGGAATTTCTGATACTTAGCTAAATTCAGCCAGTTTATCTTTACGTAATATCTATTATATCTATGCCTCGTGTCACGTTTGTCAAAAATTATGTATTAAAAGTAACGTTCTGTTAAGAGTAGTTTATTTAAAAGCAATCTGACAAAATGAAATCGATTGAAATGAAATAATTATTGTAAAATTATTATATTTTTTTTGTTTTCAGCCGTCACACGAAATCAATTTAGGGAAGCTTACTCGCTGTTGCTATATTTTGCAAATTCAATTTACATGACAATCTAACCCGAACTTTTTCAAAAAGCGAAAACGAATTTCGCGCCATGAATACTATAGAATTATACCGAGATTTCTTAACGACCCGGTCAGATTTTCATTATTTTATTGTATATAGAAACATCCTATCCTAAAAGTGTTGTAGACACCATATCTTTAAACCATAAATAATAATAATATGGTACCTTATTTTGTTCCAATTGCTCAAATATAATGATGGAATTTGTGGGATGGAAGAAATTGTTATAGATTATTAAAATACGTAAACTAGTGGCCTGTTTTCTTTGCAACAAACTATCCGGATGTTGGATAATATATCTTATCTGAATTGTAGGATAATGTATTTTTCAATCATTCAAAATGTGCCAAATTAACTATTATTTTTATTAATATTATTGTTATTAATATTATTATTATTGTTATTATTTTTAGTATTATTGTCACGCAAATATCACGATTATTACTGATACTTTACATTCCTTTTTTGATTCCTATTTTTATCTCAGTTGTTGAAAAAGTTTAACTGATTGCGCATACCTCTCGAAATCGTGTCGTTAATTTTACGTTACTTTCCTGTTCTTTATTGTTTCCTATCAAGAACTGCGAATAACGGCTGAGACTTCTCAGTAGTAACACGGTTGTCTCCTCAGAGTTGTTGACTGGGAGGACGTGAGGTTCGAGGTCCGTCGGTGCGCCATTTTCTGATAACAGCTACATGGTTAGGTTGAATTCAACTGCTATCCGGAGGAGAATAGCTGCTTTTTTAGATTTCTTTGATCTACGCTGGGAAAATACCAGAGTATTACTTACCCTAACAAGGGATCACAGAATGCATGCAAATTTTCTTTCCTGATCCATGCCCACTCCTCTCATTTTACACGCACACTTCCATACACTCCACATACCGGACGACCATTCCTGAAATGAGAGCTGGTTCCCACAGGGCTCCGTACTCACAGGGCTAATGACCAATGCAGGTGAACACCTGGAAATACTCACTCACGAATTTATATCCATAAATAAATTAATCAATTGCGAACCTTCCAGCTTGCAGCAATGTGGAAGAAAAATAATTTCGTCGTTTCTCGTATTTTTCGTAATTTTACGATGATAGAATAATAGTACCTGACGAAAATGCAAAATTCACTTACAACGTTTGTCCTATAAGCTTACTCGTTCTTTAAACATACATCATTACACTTTAAAAAAATAATTATATTCAAAAGAAACATTTTCATTTTTTCAGTCAAACTTTCGAAAATTGAACCTGTTTTTCTCTTTCACCATATTGAAGCGTTTTTAGAATCTAGGTATTTATTAACACAATGTGCCCGACTTTGTGCAAACCAATCTGAAATGTGTTTGGAATTCTGAACTTATAAGTACCTGAAACTCTTGATCTTAGTTATTTATTGATGGGTGACCCCACGTTCTTTACAATTAAATATTACTTATGTGGTCCAACGTCCTATCCAGTACGGATGAGGTAAATTCTGTAAATACTGAAAATGTATTCTGTTAAGAACACAAGATGGTTGAAATACGGAATCTATTCATAAATATCAACCAAATGTTTACACACATATTTAATATTTTATAAATGTACAGTGCAAACGGTATGCTACAATTATATTTTAATCGACATTCAATATTTATATCGTTTTAAAATGAACAAATAATTGGAGTAAAATTAGAAATTTTGTGTACACATGGTGAAATGTAATCATTATATTTTCTGCTGAGAGAGTAATAGAACTTAAACTCCGAAGACTTGTTTGGCAAAAACACTGGACCTTTCCACATTCGGTGGAAAGGTTTTTCCTTAAGTATTGTCACTGAAAAGTTAAGATGATTTCAAATCCGGAGAACCGCATGTGCTTCTCGGGACTTATCTATGATACGATCGTACTTCCTGTAATTCATCACACTGCCGAGACGATTGATTCTTAATCTATCAAATGTTCCAGAAATACAATTATCTTAGACGACGTCCAGGGGTTAGCGTCGTCGGGAAACGTCACCTTTTGAAATTGGAAATCCTTTTCACCTTCAATAAAGGTCAGGCCACCTACTATTTTAAACCCGCAACCTATTGATGCCTATGATGCTCGCTTTTTCCCACACAAATGCGAAGTTGCTAATTCATAAAACGATTTTGAATTAAATTCTTGATTGTTGTTTTTACTCTAGGACGGATGAAAACTGTTTAACTCTTTTACTTCGGGACCCGAGCACAGATCTTGCTGCTCTTGTCTTAGTGGTCCACGCCCAACCTCAGCTCTTTCTGTTATTTTTGTGTGTGTTGCAACATTTATGGCTTCTGCTGGTCTGTACAGAAAGCTGGTCCTGAAGCGTAATGAGATTCAAATAAATGTTTTAGTAATTTTAAGAGAAAATAATATCAATTATCTATCAAATACCTACGATATTGCACTGCATTTTGATGTAATTCAAACACATTCAATTTCGGTTTTATCACTGTATACATACCGTGGAACCACGGTATGTTTCAGCTTTAATATTTCACTAGAAGTACACGCTGCATATGTGGCATAGAGAGTGAACATTTTCGTCCTGACAATTTGGGAGGGATGGCAATCCATTAAAATAGCCCTTATTTATCAAATAGTGTGTCTGATCTAATAATCGGTTGAAGGACGTGTGGTATGTAGCAACCCCATTGTAAAGGTAAAGTTTGAATTTGTGTGACTTACTTTTTATTATTTTGGTAGCACCCAGAATATGCAGGCAACTACTTAGACACAAGGGTTGCGAGATTGAAGACAACATGAAGACATGTGTCACATCACTCGTTTCCAAGACATAACCTGTAATGAGAAACCATCACTTACATTATATAATCAAAATCATCATTCATCTCTTTACGGTTGTTCGGATAAGACAATCATAAATTATTTCCTTGTAGTCTTCTTTCATTCTAACGGGAGTCAGATAAAAAAAAAACCAACGATTCGTCAAGTCTTGAAGCATCCGTGGCCACTTGGAACTGGCTTTTCCAGCTCCTCCTTCACAGACACCCAAACACAGGCCGCATCGCATCCTCCGAGTTCTTTCCATGCACTCCAACGTCCACCTGACACCACCTCCAACTCCGCGCCCGATCGCGTTCCTTTACCGACCACCGTCATCGTCACCGCTAGTACTCGTTACCCTTTGTCCTTTCCCGGTATACCCGTGCCAGTTACTTTTCCGCGTCACCCCTTCCCAACACCCGTGGCCGTTACCCGTCGCCGTTACCCATTGTCGTTATCCGTCCCCGTTACCCGTCCCGTCATCTCCACCGTCTCCTGTCTGCCTTCACTCTTCCCCGTCCCTGACCTTTTCCCGGCCGAGCTCCCTTTGCGGCCCCTGCACTCTCCCCGCTCCGCCCTCCCCCCCACCCTCCCGCGCGCTCGCCGCGCACCTCTCCGCATTTATCTTGATTTACTCGCCGCCACCTCAACACGGCCGCTCTGGTTTATTCGTCCGTTTACTCCTGACGCCCGCTTGTACCCGTAAACACAAATATATCGTCCGCGGTGAAAACGTGCCGTGCGTCTGTCGAGCCCACTGTAGCCGCCGCCGCCGCCGCCGCCGCCACCGTCGCCTCCGAGCCCGCCGCTATTCCCAGAATGAAGGAATATAACGCTGCGGTGCTCTGTAGTTCTGCGAACGTTCTGCGGTTCCCGTTATTAATTTACCCTTTAGGGAAGGTAGGAGTGAGCGTATGAAACATGAGCCAAACATCAGTTTTCACTGCAGGACGTAAACGTACGCTCCGTCAGATATTAACACTCTGAACCCGCATTAGCCGTATTGACAGGAATTAATTGATGGATAACATAGTTTCGTTATTTTAATTTCTTCGCTCCACCATCAGCACTATCATAAAATTCACTTTACTTCTGATAACATGTCATAATTAAATTGTATATAAAATTGTTTACTTTCACTTCGTTAATGTCCCACTTTGACTTTCTTGTATATTTCATTCAGAGTGTAAGATAATGCTACAGGAAATACAATTTTGATAGAAAAACAGGTTTTGTGAGTTCCCAAGTCAGGAAATGCTGTATTTTCTGACACACCTTTCTATCCGTATCTGAACACTAGTGCCTAAATTGCTAGCAAAGTTTTCACCAAAATTTACATTCCCTGATCGATCTCGTTGATGTTTCGGCGTCCTGAATTTAAACATTCTTCTTAATTTTGTGGTATATGCATGAAGTTCACAGGATGTTTTCCAAGTTTTTTCAGTTCAAGGGTAGATAGTCATTCTACCGTTGTGTCAGAGAGAATTTTGAAATTCCAGAAAATTAAGATACCTATTTTTGTTGAACCTCTGAAGCTCCTTTTGGTTAGCAGGTCAGGGTTATCAACGGATTTCTGAAGTTGTTAGTAAATTAGATGTTTACACGTTTTATTATGAAACGTAAATGACACGTAAATTATGAAAATACCTGAACAGTCAGAATCTACTTAAAGGAAATTTTCTGCTCTTAAAAGAATCACATCTTATTTTCCTTTAACACCAACACAACAGCATTTATCTGGTTAGTCACTAACGTCAAGAAATAATGTCTTAGAAAAACTTCGCAAGTTACCTGATTAAAACTTGAATGATTGTCTAAGAATCTTTCATCTGAGGCAACCAAAAGTATGATCTGCACTTTGAATTATATATTGTGTATTTTCTGTGGCGAAGTTAGTTAATTGGCCTATCCAAATTCTTCTACTCTGTAATTGTCTTCACACTAATGCAATGCAGGTAATTTAATATGTATGTGGAATGCTAGTTGCCGCGTCAAATTGAGACAGCAAGTTGAGATATGGAAGTCGCAACTCTGAGCAAACTGATGAAAATCAAGCCAGTTCCAGTGGTATTGAAGTGCCAGTGCCGAAGGAGTACTAGTAAACAAACAGTGTTCAAATAACGCGCAGAAGTTAAATGATCACTGCGAAAGCAAGTGTGCTGATTCTGCTCTGTTGTTTTCGAAAGTTCGAGAATGCGTTCGAAAGCGACGGGCGACGTGACCACTCCTCTTTTTCTTTTTGCCTTTTTTTTCTTCGCTGTTTCAGTCCGAAGGCATGTGCGGGGTGTGCCTTGCAAAAGTAGGTCAGGGTCCTTCTCCTCCTTCAGCAGACGAAATGTATGCGGGGGATCTCATCACATTATTTTGTAGCGGGATAGCTTGAATTTGAGAATGTTATAATGAAAAGAGGAACGATTGTTAGTTCAAGAGAACAAAATTGTGTACACTTCATAAATTGTTTTTGTTAAAGAAATTTTAATGAAATTGTTTTTATTTTAGATCTGTTTGTTTACTACTTTTCATGATTAATGGAGATAATTTCTCCACGTCACAAAACTAGAACTATCTCACCATCAGTTATTTATATTGATTATAAACGTAAGACAATTTTCGAAGTTAAGCCAAAATAAAACTATTAAGTTGCTCTCTGTTTTTTTTTTTTTTTTTTTTTTTTTGAGAATGGGGGAAGTAATTAAAATGAGGGAGTAAATTAGACTGATGCTCATATGAAAATATCCAATTTTTCCATGAATTGAACAATTTATAATTTTACAATACTTGTTACTTTGGTCGTTTACATAATAGTATAGTGACGTTACGTTATGAAATAGTCTCTTTTGTTGTTTCCTAAAAAACTTAGATTTTCCATTCGTTATTATGGTTTGAAAGCCAAATTTCTGCTTAAGGCTTCCGCATCAAGATTATTAGGTTGACTCGTTCTCAACAAGCAGATGTTGACGACGCTAGTTGGGATATTGAAGATGCAGTGTGGTTTTCAGTGTTAATAGAGAGATGAAAAATGCTGTACATATGCAATCATAAAAAGCTCTAATAATACTAGAAATGTAAATATGAATAATAAAATTAAAACAATCAATAAAAAGTTGATAATTATTAAAACAGTTAATCGGTAAACAATCTAGAAACTCAAATTTACTAATATTTAAAAAAAGGTTAACTTGCAAGTGTAACATACACAAAAAACCCATTGGAAGCACATTAATTTCGTACAATTAATTAGTATTACCACAGAATTATATCTTGACGATAAGTTGTGCCCTTCATGAATATAATTATAAATGGAATTTATAATAAAACCCAAACTCTGTTTACTTCAGGGTATTGAATTTTCCTCTATGTATCTCTTCAACTAAGTACAACTCCATACTTTGTCATTGCCGAATATGCCTTCACGGGATGTGCAAGTTTTTGATTAAGTTCAAATATATAAATATTGTAGTAAGTTTTTATGTAAGATAATACGCACTAAAATGCGGTGTTCGGTAAAGTGTCAGCTTTGGTAGAAATGCACTCTCATTTTTAAAGGTTAGTCATCGATTACCTTTGTGTGTATTGGTAGTAAACGCAGGTACGAGATTGTACTGATGTTGAATTGTGACCCGATTGCCGCATTCAGGATTTAAATTAAATGCAGCAGACACCACCGTCAATATTGTCCCACCCACTAGCAAATTTTGTTCACAATGTTTACCCCCTCTAGCTAGCACAAAATCCCTCAGCCTACTGGAGTGCTCACAATACATTTACGAGTTTTTTTTACGTAACAGTGTAAAAATGAATGGAGTTTCTGTTGCTTCACATGAATTGTGGCAGGTGAGAAGAGCAGTCCAATAATCGAAACAAGCAATCATATATCATGACTCAGCGTTATGAAAGTAATATCTTAATACAAATATTTCTCTTTCACTTGAAGAAATCCTTACCATACGACCTCCTGCTGAATTTATAGTTGTCCTTTCTGTGAGTGGATTCGTCACGCTAGCCAACAAAGGTGTTGACAGGCAGCAATATTGTAATTGCAATGTTCTTTTCGATCGCTTAGCGGTAATCATAAGAGATAATCTGAAAATATAATCAGATTAGCTCATATTTCATTTGTATGATATGCACCTATAACTCATATCTTTTATATCAGCTTCTGATGATGATCGCTACGCGATCGAAAATATCTTTAGAATAAAAATATAGATACATAACAACACCTTTTCTCATATTATTTGACATTATTGACTAACCAGCGATATTAATTACTTTCCCAGTTTTGCTATTGCTCTCTTTTCTGTATTTCGCAAAATATCTTTGACGGAGATCTGTGGTGTGGTGATCAGACTGCTCGCGTTTCACGTTTGGGTCTGGGTTCGATCCCTGGCGAATCCAAGTAGAATTTGGTATCAAAGTAATTTCTCGGCAGCTTATGATTCATGACTTTCATTCCAACACCGTTCCCTCATTCACTTATCACTGTCGTTCCTAACATCGTCATCTTCTCTAGTTACGATTCCCATCAAATGTGTATTGTACTGAAAAATTTGTCATGCCCGGAGGAGAAGAGAGTGGAAGATAGAACGAAAATAAATGTAAGGAGTCGAAAAGATAGAATTGAGACATACATGAATACAAACATGTAGGATGTAGTTGATATGTACTTGAATGTGACCAGTCTTAAAGTTAAGACGTAGTGTAAAACGTAAAAAAAGAGTTGGAAAATGAACTCTAATTACGATGTAAAGATAATGGTAATACTTATGTAATAAAGTACGTTATAAAGTAAATAAGTTATAAAGACATGTAGGATATAATATGGTATAATGTAAAGATGTGTTTGAAACTGAGATTTACTTATAACAGGGGCTATATGTTCTCGCGTCTCAGCCAATTGTACTGACGTTTCGGCCATCTTGCTGTGGCCTTCTTCAGAGCTATACCTCTGCCAAGAGGTTGGCGTGTCTCATCTTAAGGAAAGGCGCGTGGGCCGCCTGGGTGCATCGGCGGCCAACAGGAGGAGGGCGGGTGTCCCGTGATTGGCGGAGAGGGAAAGGGGGCGATGGCGGGTGACCAGATGAGGTGGGGAGGGGGAGTGGGGCGGAAAGGTAGATAATAGAAAACTGAACAGGATAGACACCTGGAAGATACATCTGTGTGGAGGGGAACGGCGGAAATATCGAAAAAAGAACGGTCCAAAGGGCGGCCACGGGGCTGTGACTCCGCGAGGCGGGACCGGATTGGCGGGGGGCAACGGCCCGTCTCCCAGGTGCTAAGACGGAGCCCATCATCTCTGTGGTTTGCGGGCCTCCTAGAGATTTCCAAAGCCTCTTTGATCAGACGAGGCCACTACCGGTCTTCTGTTGTTATGGTGCGGGTGTCGTGGCAATTGACTTTAATTGTCAACAGAAACGTCATATTATAATGGATCGCCCAACAACTAGTACATTGAATTGCTTATTTTAAGTCGAAGCCGGGAGGTCCTTTTGGCGCATTGCTGACCACGTGAGCCGTGATGGGACGACGTTGGTGCTGCTACGCTGGCGACGCTGGGTAGAAGAGTATTTCCGTAGCCGTAGACCAGAGCACTGAAGAACGTCAAGATGGATGCATCGTGAGCGTGGCGTGGGCAGACCGTACGGCCGTCCGCGCCGAGGGCACACAGGCACATGTAGCACCGTTGGGAACCGGTTACTTGCTGCATACCCCTAGCCCGACTGCCACTCATGCCAAACCATCGTCGGGGACATCTGGCGTGGTGCAAGGTAGAAAATATTTTTCTACCTTAAACATTGTCATTTATGTTATTCACCGAAATAAAATAGCTCATATAGCTTCTTGATATAACTTTCTCATTTTCCATTTTTTCCGGGGAGAACCTCACCATTGCTTCGGGCGCAAAATTCTCTAACTCTGTCTCTGATGACGGCGAAGCATCCCAGACCTGCCCAGGACAGTGTAGAAGCGCTAGTGAAGGTGCAGGGTTGCGCTTGAGCGCTGGACCAACGAAATCGCGGGGGGGGGGGTCGACGGCGAGCGGGCAGCAAACTCCTTTATACAGCGGCTGTTCGGGCTGTAGCTGATTGGAAGTAAATGGCTCTAGTGTGCACGATAAACTGCGAGCCGGTAGTGAACGAGACAAGTCTGACTAACGAGAGGATAGACGGCTTCAGGTGAAGGAAGCTGCGTTAGCGAATAAGAGGGGTGCGATTCGAAAGTGAACGGGACAAGACTAGCGAGTGAGAGCGGGAGCTGCCAGCGGAGCGCTACGGTCGTTACGACGTCGGGGCGCTCGCGTCAATGTTTTTTTATTATATCATTCACCGCGTGAGGGTCTTTCTGAGTAGAAATTTCTCCATACTGGGCTCCCTGCCGCGAATTCCAAATGCAGATCTGAACGCCTATCTAGCGAAGCATCTTTTACATTCTGATCAAATTAGTAGAAAAATAAAATACTTGTAAGAGTGTAAATGGTCACCCGTAGAAAAATAATCGGATATCATCTGTTATGATACCGTCCTAGAAATTGATTTCGTGGTATAATCTTATGTGTAAGGTATTTCACGAAAAGTTCGACTTGCGAATCGATGCACGGCATGTGATGGACTTCGAAGTCATCTTTGCGCCGCGTCCACGGAGTGTCGGCCGCGTCATCCCCGGGCTCCGGGCCGCGAGTCGCCTTCTTCGCGCGGCGTCTTCAGGCGCGGCGAGGAGCGCCCGGGGTCGAGCTAAAGCGGGGGCGGGGCGCAGGGGCGGCGCGGTGGCGGCCCCGCTGGGGGTGCCGCGCCAAACAGCATAGGCCGCGCCCTCTCCTTCCCCTCTTCCTCCTCCTCCCCTCTCCCACCCCACCTCACCCTACCACTCCACCTCCGCCTCAGCCGCTGCTGCTGCTGCCGCCGCCACCGCCGGCGGCGACCCGATCGAAGCCGTCCGGGCCGCGGGGCTGTACGGCCCCCGCTGCCCCCTTGGCTCCCGCCCCCGCCCCCGCCACCGCCGTCGTCGCGGCCGGCGCTGCCGCCACCGCAGCCGTAGCCACCTGACAAAGGACCAAACGAGTCGAAAATATGGAGGGTTGCGAAACGTAATCCAGATGCGTTTGGGTATCATGACTCACGGGAAGCTGGCCCATTATTTGCGTTAGGGCAGCGTGCGGAGCGCACAGGCTCTTGTAGGGATCCGCAGGAAGGGCTTCGGAGGAGGAAAAATACACACTATGTATCGGAGGATATTTCTGATTCGGTGAGAGATCTGAGTTTTTCTTACGAGTAAAAGTCAGCTTCGCGGAGCCATTAATCACGTGATTTGGGAAGTAATACATTGGAGCTTTGAATGGCTCGTACCATTGCCATCTGCGCGTATTGACGTGGGCTTTGATTCCCCGTGTACAGAACGTCGGTCGCACGTGTCAATACAGGGGATCTGATGCCTACTGGAAAGCTGTCTGAATGAAACGGTAGTGAAACATTGTGAATGGTTGTAAAACATTGATGTTTCAAAAGAAACATCAGTGTTACCCAGCACGCTGAGCTCGTGCTGTCGAAACCAGCGTTTTTACCTTTATTAGTAGCTTGCCCTTAGACTATTACTAAGGGTTCACCATACGCATAATATATTATACAGAGTACGTAAATAAATGATACATATCTCTACGGCATGCAGACCGGTCAAAAGGGATCGTTTTTGTAATGACCATTTGGTGGAAAATTGCGTTAAAGAGTGTTACATCCAATTATATATCCCTACCAGTTGGGTATTTCCGTAATGATAGATGTTCGTCAGCTCTGTGACTGTATCAGAAAGTAATTTTCCGAAGATTTGAACATAAGAAATTGCCTAAAATCAGGGGAAATGTCACATGTGTTGTATGGAATTCTCTGCCACATGTTTATTAGAAAATGCGTCGGAAAACGGATTTATTCTTAGATACCTGCATTTTTAGATCCGGCAGAATAAGTGTTGAAAGTGAAAATTATTCGTTAGGAAGTAATTTTAAAATTATCATCACGAGGGTAAAGCCCAAAAGTGCCGTGTCGCTGCCGCCAAGGCATTATGTCCTCCGCTGTCCTTTTCATATCTACATAGTTTTTGAATTGTAATTGGGTTTGATGTTCTTTCAAAATTGTTATTTTAGGTTTCCTTCTATCTGTTTTTACGACTATTTTACATTCCGAAATTGTATTTAAGAATTCGTTATGCCTAAAAATGTGTCCAAAGAATTTTGATTTCGTGTTTGTTTTTTAATAGGGAACTCATCTCTTTCACTTTTTCTAAAATTACATTCGTGGAATATTTATTCCAGGAAACATTCAGTATTTTTCGCCACAACCACATCTCGCAAGCGCCTAAACGACTCCTGACCGATTTTAAAAGCGTTCATCCTTCAGATCAGTATAATAGGACACTCAAGATATAAGTTTTCAGAAATTTCTTTCTAATATTGAAAATTAAATTGTGAGTAAATTTCTGTTGTGCTTTTATTGTCTTCTGTGAAAGGGCAACCTACATAGCAAACGTTGTGTACATATTCTATTTCTGTTGTATCTAACATTATTTTATTTGATGTGTAATTTTTCTCTTTCCCAAATATCATGAATTTAGATTTCTTTGTGTTAATTTTGATGAGGAACGTTTGGAGAATTCTTACGAAGCTATTTATCATTTTCTGTAAATCTTTCGGTTATTTTAAAATATCTTCGCATAAATATCAAGGTAAAGGTTAAAATATCTCAATTTCCCGATAGATGTTGATTCCTGTAGTGACAGAAACAATTCCCATTTTCTTACTTCGAACCAAAACCATGTTGAAATGGTATAGATGTACGTAATTTTAATAGCCTAGTTAAAATCTGCTGAATCCCAATTTTTATTACACGTGGAAATGAAAATTGATGATACGAGCTATATTGATGTTTAATTACATTATTCTATTCTGCAACAAATGAGAAAATATGTGCGGTCATCGTGAAACGTAAAATAAAAATACATTTAAGTTTTAATGCTCATGCCCATGTAGCTCTCAAGGTGGGCCGACGATCCTTGCTCATGAAAATCAATCGCTGTTGCCTGCAGTTACAGTCGGATGCATCCCCTGCTTGTCTTGATCTAACACGCTGAACCCGACCTCTGTTTGGGCCACACCTTCGATTTTGTGTGCTTGCTGTGCTATATTCAGTATGTTTTTCTAGGTGGAGAAAGGATCCCCCTAGTTACTTAAAAGGTACAATAATATCCACAACGGTGACAAACGTTCCTGATTTGAACACGATCAAATCTGAAGTTCCTACTGCCAAACACAAAATTGAAGAAAATGTTTGCCTTTTAATGTCAATAAGGGTCATTTATGGAAAAGGCGAACAATCTTATTACGCCCAGATTACAACAAGAACGTTTAATATTTGCCACGCAATATCACGTGATCTAGTGTCTCTCTTGGTGCAACTCTCCACAGAATTAATTTTTCCGTGGTGAGGAATTTTAATGAACAGTATTCTACACAATGATCAATGATAAATTAGTAGGAGCAATCCGGTAAAAACATTGAAAAAGAAATGGAAAGGCTCGAATATATAACCGATTCCATTTTATTCACCACAGAGAACTCACATGATGAAGTCATTCTGAGAGCATTAAATATTTTCCTAATCTCATTTTAAATGGCACTCACTAAAGTATTTATTGCAGCCATGAATACGAAGATTAAATATAAAATGGTATGAACTCTTTTCATTCAAGAATATATGAGTTAAATATTTAAAAAATACGTTCATAGCATAATTATCTAAAGTAATTCCTATCGTGCCATTCCCCTATAACGTATTCCGCTGCATAAATAATTCTTGACTGGCGTGAGACTCATCGGCTTTGTATAGCGTTTCGACATCGAAGCGTCTGTAATGTAAAAGAGGCAACATTCCGTAGAAACAGGGGCCGCGATTTTGGGAAGTAATTAACATAAAATTGAACACAGCACACTCGGGTTGCAATTTTACGACGCCTCTCTTCAGCCGAAACGAATTGCGTTTTGCGCACCGCTGCCGTGCGCCCCATGCGCCGCTTCGTGACCAGCAAAGGAATGTTACTTTTGCGCTTAATGGCCAGGCGCGCCCCTTGTCCGCGAGCGCGCCTGCCTGCCTGCCTGTCTCGAATAATGAGAGCACACGTCCACCCCCGCGGCAGAAATAGGGAGTGGAGCAGTCACTGCATTTCTATCTCCTGCCTTGGGTGGCCCCTAGTCGCAAGCCGTTTGTTGTATGGTGAACTCGCCCGTTTCGCAGGTCGTGAATTCGCGGAGCCCTTTCAGAAAGTGAGTATGCGAGTGGCTCTTCGAATATGTGGCGAGTGAGTGTGTGTTTCCGCGCGCGTCAGCGGTTCAGTTAAAAAATTCTTTGGCTCAAGTGCGCGTTATATATCAGGCATTTGCGGTGCGTCGCCCACGATTCATCGTGAGATTCTCTTCCGACCTACACATCCCCTTTCATTTGCGGTGTGATTTCCCTCCTCTGGCATCGCCCCCGACCGGGCGCCGTCCCAGCGGGGGAACAGCTCTGACATCCAAACTGGTATTTGAGCATGTCTGGCAATGTAGTGCATGTAAGTGAAAGTGTAAGGGGAAGGGAGGGGACGAGGCTTACAAAGGAAGATTGCACGCGGTCCGTGCCGCTTTTGTTGGGGTCTAGGATCGCGCGATCCGGCGTTCGCCAGGTATTGATCGAAAAAAAAACAACACACAACTACCAATCAGGGCAACGTTGTAATTCTCTTCCAGAAAATGTTTGAATTCGACGCAGCTATGTAGCTTGCCTCGAAAATATGTCATCGTCAGGACTAGAACCTGCCGGTCAAGCAAGACGCTTGTCAAATTTTGTACTCAGCGATTTTGAAGGTCGTAAATTCTCGAAATCCAGACAAAAACATGAGTTTCGTGGCTCTTTAGATATTTGGTTGCGCTTTTATGTACTTCCCTCGAAACGTTTTGTGCGGGACGTCTTCCAAGAAAGTCTTTGTAGTCGCTTGCTGCCTGTCGCTCTGTAATCGCCGATTCCGCCGCCTCCGGTGTGTTGTGAATCTTGAGAAGGCGAAAAAAACGCGACGGAGTCGCAGAACGTGAGAATAACGCCCGTCTTTGTTTCGAACATTTGATTGGAGAGCTGCGTTGTCGTTGCTTGGCGACAGTGCAGTGGTGCCTGATCTGCAGTTAAGTCACTGTTTGCTTCAGAAAAACAAGGACTATAGCTGAAAATATACAAAACGATCTTATGATCCGCTGGCGCTTCCCGTAATACGTTTTCATTAGAATAATTTTTTTATATGGAATAATTTTAAAATGTAAACAATTCTTATCCAAAGGATTTTGAATTGATTACTTGTTTAAGTTTTTTTTCACGTACCTTCTGGTTTGTGCAGTAAATTAATATTCTTTAAAATTCTTGAACATAAACGTGGATACTTAATAAGGCATCGTGATAATTTTCACCTTTGTGGGGTGTGAAGCGCACGATCTGACGAGTGCTAATGCGCAAGGTAGTCTGTGGAACTGTAGCGAGGAGGAAGGTGGAAAGAGAGCGGGGAAGCAAGTAAAAAGATACGAGATGATTCATAGGCTCAATTTAAGTGCGAGAAAAATCATATCACATTTCGTAAATAATATTGTAGGTGCGTTAGTAAAATTATAGTTTTCCAAATTTGTGTTTAAGAAATTGTTAAATTTTATCTGAGACGACACGGAAATCATCCCAAATAAAGGAAACATTTGAAAAATCGAAGTTGTGGCCTGATTCTAAACGACAAAAACGCATTTTGATGTGTATTGTGAGCTCTGGCATGCCTTGCTTTTTTACCAATGAGAATTTGCCTTGCAACACACGCATTGCCTCCTTAGTTAAGAAATTCCGTGCAAAACGCGTAATATTAGGATTTTAACAGGATTTTAAATTATACAACACATTTTCTATAATATAATTTCCATGACGTTTCGCGTGATATTCTGACTTGCGATAATTGCTGGATAACTAGTGTAGCATAGCGTAAAGTGTTTTATTAGAGCGTAATTGAAATAATTTTATTGAAATTAAATTCATGCTGCGTTGTCTGCAAAGAACAACATAGGTGTGAAATTTACTGGAACGTAGTATAATTCCCTTGGGACTCTCGAGCATTGTCAGGCATTTCATAATTTTGTAATTCATGACGTAATGAGATTTTAATATGCCAAAATGAATCGGTTATTGCACTGTCTTCTGCGGCTTTGATCTTTTGTGTAAAATTTGTTTTTATCTCTCTGAAAAGTGGCAGCTCTAATTGAACAATTTTTGAATGCAATTGCCGTTTGTAGACTGATTGAGGTAAAGGAATTAATATAGAATTCCATTTATATTTGTCCAGCGGCATCAGTTCGGGCACACACAGAAAAATAATAGTGAGAGGAGTTATTCTAATGGACGTTTGCGATTCATTACAGAAACCGCCAATAAATTTTCTTTCATTTCCCGGATTATCGCTTCTGAAATTCGTTTGCATATTTGCGTTCCAAATGTATCTAGTTGCACGTATACGGTGATTTCGAATACGCAGCTGAAATGGATCCTACAGTACTGCTTGTCATCCCACGCATCTGCACCGTATCTGATTAAAACAGGCAACTAATACAAGTTTAAACATTGCACTAATTAAATGAGAATTAAAATATTAATGTAGTTTGCAGTATTCTTAACAAAGGAAAGCCTGTTATTTTTTTAAAAGTTTATAAAAGCGTACGCAGAATATTCATATTGTCTCTGAATTCACGAATTTTGTACTGATATTTCTAATCAAATATGTTTCATGTTCATTGGTGATATTAAGTTAAGTTACTGGAAAATGATATTTTTTTGTGGAGATTCATTTCTATTAGCTGAATGTAAAATAAGTAATGAGTTTTAATGTGTGAAATCACGATCAATTAAAATGCCGAAATCTGTGATTCTGAAAATACATATTGTTTACGAATTTTCAGTTTATGAACACTGTATAATTATTGGGAGAAATCAATTGTAGCTACATACTTTTCATTGTTGCATTGGAAAATAAAATACTATTACCTTGGGTTAAGATAATACATACAGATCATTATAGTATAACTATTTCAAAATATTTGATAAATAGAAGACAAATCTGTTGTTTGAGAAAGGATTCACAGATATACTAGTTTGCAAGAGAGAAAAATATAAGATTTTTGGGACAATACTTACGCTCTGCACGATATAAAAATGTTTAAAAAAGTGGTTGGGACCACAATATTGTATTATATATCTCCATAGAAAACATTTTTCAAATAATCGTGCCAAATTTTCGTTTTATAAAAATGATTTTATCCCCGAACACCGCTTACATTATACCACACGTTTCAGCATTTTATTTTATAAAATCGTTCCTGGTGTGAATGTCTCGGAACGTAGGTAGGCGCTCTTTAATACGCACATATTTTGCACCCGATTTCAACATACTCATTTGGTTAAAACTATTTTTCCAAAAATTAAATCTTGCCAGATACATGAAATGTCTTTGCGTCAGAATATGTACGTTGACAATCACTAGTTAACGATGATTTGTCTACCAATCAGGGGCAAATGTTATATATTCTTCTTTATATTAGACTTCTAACAGCATTTTTATGGGCCAAAAGTAATCATCTCCGACCACTACTTGCGCTAGAAATTTGTGACCTTCTGAGGCGGCCTGTGGAGCCTTAGTATTTTAATCACCTTCCACTTTAAACCACCTAATATCTTCTCTTCTTTCATATTGCATTCTATAAAGACTATATTCACTTCGTGACGCACTGTTCCAAATATACAAAAACAAATACGGAGGTGTTTGGGTTGGTCAATACTAGAGCGTAGAACGCACTTACTTCTATGGAACAAGCTCCTGCGGTACTAAACGATGTTTTCGATTTCCGTTAAACGTATCTTACGATCATTGTACGCCGACATCTCGACTCAGGAATGTCAACAGAGCGCCAGTGACAAAATGTTGATCCCCAAGGTGATCGCAGCGCTCGTGTTCAACGGCGAGTAAAACAATCTCATATTACCACAAAATAGTTACAGTTCCAGCGGAACATTCTAGTGAATAAAATGTGTCTGGCTTTATTTCACGGAGAAATATGGTTAAATTTTGTAGGTAAAATTAACTGAAAATCGTATAATCTAAAAGAAAAGTATGACCATATGTTTTATGCCAATATATGAGTAACCCTTTCTTTAATCTCAAAAGCAACCCCTTTATTCTCCGCGAATTTATTTGTTCGTTCAAGCTCCTCAACTGCAAGCAACTGCTCCATATGACTGACTTCGTGTTCTGCTGCTGTCCAGCGGCGAATGATGAAGTTCAAAAATTGATGTTAGCGTTGGGGTAGTCACGTGGTGCTACATTTCATATTTCACAGCTATTCTGCCACACAGCTTCTTCTCGTAGGGAGACAAATGAAGATACTTTCAAGAGACTGGCATTACGCAAATACTTTTAAGAACTTTATAAATTTGTTACGCAAACGCATCCGAGTGATTTTTATGAAGTAAAACTAACTCTTAGCTATGTATTTACTACTTTCATGACGACTTCAACATCCTCCTCCTTTTCCCCCTCTCTCATTCCATTCCCGCCTCTTCCCACCCTCCCTGCGCGCCCGCCCATAATCCACCCCCGCCTCCCCCTTCTGTGGCCCTGCAGACATATGGGCCCAAGCTTCGGCAGGATATAGTGGGTGTCCGCAGTGACAGCTGGAGTGCTCTTGCTCAGGATGATGAGTATTTACTGGTGCGCTCCGTCGCCTCGAGCCCACTCGAAGCGGGGGCGGCTGCGGGGGCGGCTGCGGGGGCAGCGGGGGAGGCGGAGGTGGCAGGGACGAAGACGGCGGACTGCGCGTTTGATCCTCAGGCAACACTTCCTGCAAACGTAGTGTTCACTTACTTGAAGCCCAGTAAAGCAGCTCAATTTAAGGAAAGATACTTACATTTATTGTTTATCTACCCGTTCCGAAATTGATTGGTGAAACTTTTGGAGCCACAACAGCACATACTTTCTCGCAGTTTGTAAATTTTGCAATTTAAAAATCAGTCTTCAAAGATAATGAGACCTACGTCAATTTTAAACGTGCTTTACTCTATCCAAAGAAAAAGAAATAAGAAAAACTAGAGCGAAATTAGCGGGCGAAAGTAAAGAATTGCAGGGGAAAATAAATAGTATTTTGAAAAAATATACAGGTCCCATGTTTTAAAAACAGATCTCATTAAGGAAGAACATCTAATTAATATTTTAATTTTTCAATTTCATTTTTTTTACAAATTTCGAAAGTACATAGAGGTTAACGAAAATGGGACCTGCTCCATTTTTTCAAGCTTACTCTATTGGAGAAAAAGATTAGAGTTGTTTGAGAAAATATGAAAAATTACAAATACATCTCACAAAATTATAAGAAAATTACGAATATTTTTTAAAAATTACATACCTGAAAATTACGCATATGACCTCCGTTTATGGATATATTTCATTCAAAAAATATCTATTTAAATATTGTAATTGCAATTGTCTAAAATTCAGAATTAAACGAAAACCCAATCTCCATCGTGTTTAAGCGTCTTTATGGGGCCTGGTATCAAAACAGAAGATATATCTTCCCCTATATCTAGGAAAGTATATTCTGTAATACGTTGTGTAGTCGTAATCCGCGTTTTGTAAATCATTGAAAGCGAAAACTTCCCTGACGGCTGAGCGTGTGTTCAATGGGTAGTTTTCGCGACACATGTGCTTAAAGGTATTGCAAGGTATCAAAAATATTCTCAAAAATTATATTTTTCTTTGAATGTTTTCCCACAATAGAGCGCAACAACGCTCAAAGAAATGAGCAGATCTATCTTCCGCTGGTCTCTTATTTTCCGAAAATTAGAAAAATTATAAATATTCCGAAAAAGTATGTGCTGTTTTTTTTGTACTCGAATTAGTAAAATTGAATAGAATTATTTTATCTTGTGTATATACACTATTAAATGTGTTATTTAAACCTACATATTTTAAAGTACTCTGTTCATAGACCAATGTATCTGTTCAAGTTATGATATAATGAATTTGCTCTAAAACGCTTGTTTATTTCCAGGTGAGTTGCAAGAACGGAGAAATGTCGTTGTTGAGGGCGAAGATTCAGACCGTATGTATACATTTCATTTTTATTTTTAGAGTAATTTATCAGCAAATCACATTGTCGCAATATGCGTGAATAATATTCCTCTGTTTGTGTTACAATGAAGTTTTGTAATTAGCGTAACATGGTTATGACGTAACGTTAACGAGTTGAATATTTGAGTAGAGGTGCACATCCCCGAAATTTGACTACTGTATCACTGTTTCAATATCATCCCTATTCGAAATTTGAAACAGTGGTGTGGTGTTTGGATTTTTGTTCGTTGAGAAAAAGAAATAGAACTCAAAATAATGTTCAAAAATATTTTTTTCGGGCAGTGGACATTTGCGTTTGTGATTTTATTTAAGTTTTTAGCTAATTTACATTTGATTGTATTTCATGTGAATAGTGGCTTACCTTTCTACTATAAATTCGTATCGTCACATCATGTTAGCATATTTTAGTTATTTTTTTACTGATATATTATTCTTTCTTTGTGAAATAACTATTTAATCAATTTTCCAAAGCAATGCTTGAGTCTTAACTGAGTTTTTGTATTAAAAGCATAGAAAAATGTAGTTTAACCAATAATTTTCGGCAATGATCAGAATCAATAATTTTTATAAAATATATGGCATTATTTCTTGTGCAAAATGGTGTCAATATTTCCCGTTATATTTTTAAATGCTTGTGATGATATCAAAAATATCATTTTGTGTCAGATTATTGCAATTATGATGTTTACTCGCAATTTAATGGGACCCATGTTGCCTAGCAGTGCAATCCTTCAAGAACTTGCAAGTTGTATATTACATCCAAAAACTAATTTTATACTTTAATAAGAGCGTGTGTGAGATATGTGTGTGAGTGTGTGTGTGTTTGTGCGCGTGCCCATGCATGTATGCACGTGTGGAATATACGCTACATTTGCATGGTAATATTAATTGTCCTGTGCTCTGCGGTTCATCAATTTCGTTTATTATTTTATCAGAAAATTGGTCAATATTTGCGTATTTGAGTTGAACTTTCGTGCACACAGCAAGCGGAATGTAAGATGTTCAAGAACATAAAACACCACATGAAAAATAATTCTTCACAATCGATCCTTTGTTTTAAAATAATTGTCCTTCAACTAATATGTTGATCTTTCTACAGTGAAAAAATTATATCCTTCTGTTTTCTGATTTTTTTCTTATGACCTATACTGCAAAGACCATATTATCTACGGTTGTTGCCAAACCGTCAATGTTTATTCCTGCAATTTATTTACATGTAATAATATTGTTCGTTCACAATCGTTCCTACTTCATTAGTTTGCCATTTCCATACAGTATATTTCTTTTGAAGCCGTACATTGTGTTAACACGTGGCAAACCCTTAGCGCAAAGAATTTCTTAATGAATAAATTAATGAAAGAACTCAATGAATGCAAGGTAGCGGTGAAGGTCGAGTGGTGTGTAATAATCTCACGAATGACTTGGATTTATTAGAAAGTATATATGGAAAGTTTCTGGAAGTTCATCTTACATGCCTGGACAATAATTTATTTCATGAAAATAGATGAATTTAATCCCAGTACATTCGGAATTAAAAAGAAATGGCGCATGTTACGATTTTTGGTACTTGATTTGTAATGATGCTTACTATCCAAGCAAGATTTTGTGGCAACACTCGGATGACTGTGCACGTTTCGAATGCTATCTTGGGTGTAACTCGAAAGGTTGATATTCAATTGCGTATTACGTTACTTCGTGTATTAGGTGACTATATTATTTTCAATGCGTGAATAACGACTTTGGATACATTAACGATAAGGGGGGAAGTGATCTCATTTGTGACTTTAATCAGATAAATCTGCCTTTGCTGCACTTCCACATTTCTTACACTTCCCACCTTGATTGAAATAATCATTGTACAGAGAATGGCTTTTTGCCGCAAACTAAGGAATGAATGGCACGTCGCACCATGTCGAAACGCAGTTTGATCTTTTTCAATGGTGGTTAAGGTAACATGTGTTCATATACAAAATTGTATATGCCGAAAAGACAGGATGTTATTAAAAATATGAAATTCCGGGAACGTTATAAGCAATTCGACAGACTTCAGATAGACAGCCTGTCTATTGCTTGCCTCTGCGATCGAACTGTGCTTTTCCGGCGATCTGTGTACAACCCACAGAAATGTAAAATTGCACCGTTAACCCTATTCACTTGTTGCACAAAAAATATAATCGTGTAACCTGTGTAAATATTAATGTTTGAGACAATTATACCCAATAAATAGTGAAAAGTGGGAATTTTTGCATCCTTATGAATCTCTTTTACCAAGTATGAAAGTAAAATTAAAATCAGGAAAAAATTTTACAAGAATGTAAATACTTTTGGTTATCTCTCATTGATTCTAATGAGTATGAATTCAGTCTTCAGCTCATTCAATCCATAAAATCAGCGTCAGCCGGCGGAGAACAGCTTGCTTGCAAGATCTTATCATTTTTTTTAAGAAATCAAGATTGTACTAAGTGATTAAACTATCTTGAGAAATCAGGGCTGTAAAAAAACGAAATTTCAAAAACAAAAGCTATGCAAAAATTGTACGATTCCTTTTTTAGTAACCTATAGTCAGTTTAGTCAGCTAAAAATTTTAGTATGAATCATATGTGACTCAAACTCTCTCTCTGAAAAAGAAGAGAAGTTCTAACATGCGCTGACGAACCTTTGTGTGACTATCACAGAGGACTGTTGGAAACTGCACGTTTTTACGTCCCTCAATCCACGGGGGTGCACTGGGTTAAGATCAATTTTTTTGTGAAATATGCAAGAGCTTATTACACATTTAACAGTATTATATACACTTGTGTAAGATGATATTATAATTTGTAAACTGGTGGTTTCGATAATGCAAAATTAAATAAATTTTTATATATATTTCTCAATGTTCTACGTAATACCAAAAAAATTATAACTTTTATAATTAATATTTAGTAACTATTTCTTCAGCCCATGCTTTTGCAAATTTGATATTATTTACAGTAGAGTCAAAAAAGTAACAAACATTGAACTTCAATGGAGAAAAGAGGTTCTAATGGAGCGAAGTAGAGCTATTCAAATATTCCAGTATTGTATTTAGTATTATGAACGTCAATATTGCGTTGTCCTTGAAGAAAATGTTTTCTCTTAGTTCTAGACAATTGTGAATTTACTATTACTTTTCAGTTTCTTCTCGTCGGTAAAATCCAACTTTTTTAATTACTTGTAACTTTCACATTGTTCCATTTGTTTAGAGATACGCACAATACTCATTGATTTTCCTTTTTAGTATTCCTCAGTAGCATAACGCTTGCGCATTCGATTCAGAGTAAGCCTTGCCCTTAGCCTACTTGTGTCGGGAACGGGAACGAAAATGTCTCTGGAACGAAAATGTCTAGTTTTTTTAAAATATTGCAAATCTCCCGCTTTTTAAAAATTAATTTTTATTTATTTATCTATTCTAAAATTTTACTCATCTTTCAACTTTTTATAGTGAAAATGATGGAAATGGGATTCTAGAAGTCAAGAAAACGTGTGCTTGATGACGTGAAAACGAGATCTTCTCCTCCACACGTCACATACATCTTTTACTGTTTCTTTGACTAAATAAATCTAAATCTGTCTTCCGTTTTGCCCATCGAAGCCCGCGATGTGTCTACGAATCGTACTCACGTGAAAGACTGAGACTTTCAGGAACGGGTACGTTTTCATCAACCCATGGTAATTAGAGTATTGAGAGTAATTTTGTTCACTTGTTGCCGTTGTAGGAGTGATTTTGCTGCCACCACCACCGCTGCTGCTGCTGCGTTCAATAATGTTTGCCGTGCTTGCTGTAGGCCACCATAACATTATGGGCAAAGAGGTTGGTTGACTTCGCACACCGATGCAGCGTCCCAGCTCGCCTTGGCTTTCGTCAATCGCTTCTCGACAGACTCGATTTTCGGAGCAACGACACGGGGCCGGGGGGGGGGCTTGTCAGTAGTCCCCGTTTGCTTATGGTATAGTGATTGTTGGCTGGAGGCGCTCTCGTTTATCTCAGTTTCTGGTTCACCATTTATTCTTACACCAGAAGTTGAAAGCCTATGATTTGAAATATAGATTCTTCTCGGGATAAATATTGGAAGAATATATCACTGAGAGCTCTTGTGGTTAAAAAAGATATTTCATTAACTCTTACTGCTACGTCCATTGGTTTCATTTACGAAATTAAGTGAAAATTAATTAAAATCTTAAAACATTTGATATATTTGGGAGAAGTGGCAGCAGCTAATTTTCTTTTTGAGAAATACAATACGAAGAAGCGTGGCAATGCCTTAGAAGTAATAATCCTAACTCCGAAACTCGGTGAATAGGAAACGCCAGTTTCATGTTGTTTGTCAATAAAGAAAATTGGTTTTCATACAATACTGGAGCATAGTAGTAGGTAATTTGTTGTTGTAGCTCAACTTCAAAAAAAAACAAAAAAAAACGACGTTCAATGTTTAATAGATTTGCAGAGTTCATGAACTTAATTTCAAAACAGGGTTGTGCACGTTATGTACACTTGTTGCAGCTTCTGATAAACCCGACATTACTCTCAGTACAAACATATAGTTAGTGATAAAACAATTCAAAATATTTCCTTTGTAATTAACCATGATTTAAGAGTTTACCATATCTGAACTGGTGGAAATCGAGTGGGTAATTCATTAACTAGTGGTGCTACTTTCTGCCATTATTTCTAAATTTTGCCATTTTCGAAAATACAGAGAGTTGAACGAAAATGAGACATGCGTAATTTCCTCTAACGTTCTTTGTTGTAGCCGTGAAAACTTTCAAAGAAAAATTGGATTTTTTAAGAATTTTTTATAAATAACATTAACCTCAAGCAGATATTACAAAAAAACTCGTTTTCTAAGAACTGTCCATTATCTTTTTCAACAGCCTGGACCCCTAGAATAGATTTAATTTAAAACAAAAATTGCTATCTTCAAATCTGTACGTTTGCAGTGTTAATTTTTGTTTCCTGTTCCTGTTTTGTTTCCCTGTTCCTGTTCTGTTTCCCTGCTTTGCCTGCAAATGAGAAAAGACAGAATGAAGGCCGACTTCCTACTGCAGAACTTAAAACTGCTACACAGATGCCACAATGGGAAAGCATTGGCGATGAATAAGCAGTTAAGACGTTGAAGATGGGACTTGTAAGGGGTGGAAACAACATAATACTGAACCATCTCAAAGAATTCATAAGGGGGAAGTGCTTCTCTTTAGCGCTGACTAATGTTTCTGTAGGAATTATGAGTGAATGAAAAACGAATAAAAACTTCTTGATTTGTCGCAAATACAATCCCCCAATTTACGTTGCACTGCAACCCACGTCACCAATGTGCGTAAGTGGAAAACTCTCCGTTCTACATTTTTTGAAGTTTTTCTCTTCTGGGTATACTATTCAGGATTTACAGTTTCATCCGCTGGGCGTGACACTACACACTCGTCCTCCGAAAGTTTAGAACATTATTTGGATATGAAAAAGTAAAATATACACTTGAGTTTTTTTATTTAATTTACTATTAAGCCCATAGGGAACATGTTGAAAGTATGCGGAAAACGTGAATGAACGTGGAGGGAAATATGTGGAGGGTAAAAATAGGACTCAAAATATGTTTTCTGAGCTTTGTTCTACAAAATGAGACATTTTGAACATTCTGTTACATTTTTGGTTGTTGTACTTTAAATACTCACTTTCAGAAAGGAGCACACATGATTAAGTTATGAAAAACTAATTGTAGTATTCATTATTCTGGGCAATGTAAGCTCGCAAATATAGTATTTATTTTCGTTACACTCATAGTAATATTAGAATGTTTACCCATGCACTGTGTGTGGCTTATGACGCTGTAAAGAACAGTTTAGAGATTCACCATTAAAATTTGAAAACCAATATAAAGGTATTTTATGTTTTAACATAATTATTTATGGTGGGCGAAAACCAAAACGCTACAAATGACATTTTATAACTTCTGAGAAGAACGTAGGCTATGTTTTAGTGGCAATGTATTTTCGTGGTTTTAATGGTGAAATAATACATTACGACTTTACGGTATCACTGACGTAAATAAACATATTTTATAATTTCAGAATTCATGAAATATCACTTATTACGTTCTGATTTTCACCCATTCATTTATGATGTGCTGAATGTTTTCACGGGCACAATTACTCGTAGTTGTAATAATAAATTATGTTATTATTATAATTATTATTCTAAGGGGTTGTTTTCTTTGCTTATTCTGTCTCTTCAATTTCATAACTCGCGGTGACTTCACTTCAGTTCTCCGTCTGATTCCAGCCGAACACGCCCCCTATCCCCCTAAACGGCTCTCCCTGCTTTTGTAGGGTGGCAGCCCCTGACGATAGGGATTTCAGCCGACAGCAATGCCCTTGCGACTTCGTAATCGGCTGCACAAGGGACGTAAGCGCCGCGGCCGGCGTTGCGCGCGCAGTGGGCAACATACGTGGGCGCGCCGCCGCTGATGACGCTCCGTGGCGGGGCGGGGCGGGGCAGGGCAGGGGCGGGGCCGGGGGCGCGGGGCAGGGGCGAGAGTGAGACGGGGAGCGGCGCCGGGGCGGGTTGGGAGCGGGCTGCTGGACCGGGGACGTGGGCGAGAGCGAGGGCGAGGGCGAGGGCGAAGGCGAGGGCGTGGGCGGGGCCGGGGGCGCGGGGCAGGGGCGAGAGTGAGACGGGGAGCGGCGCCGGGGCGGGTTGGGAGCGGGCTGCTGGACCGGGGACGTGGGCGAGAGCGAGGGCGAGGGCGAGGGCGAAGGCGAGGGCGTGGGCGGGGCCGGGGGCGCGGGGCAGGGGCGAGAGTGAGACGGGGAGCGGCGCCGGGGCGGGTTGGGAGCGGGCTGCTGGACCGGAGACGTGGGCGAGAGCGAGGGCGAGGGCGAGGGCGAGGGCGTGGGCGGGGCCGGGGCGCGGGGCAGGGGCGAGAGTGAGACGGGGAGCGGCTCCGGGGCGGGTTGGGAGCGGGCTGCTGGACCGGGGACGTGGGCGAGGGCGAGGGCGTGGGCGGGGCCGGGGCGCGGGGCAGGGGCGAGAGTGAGACGGGGAGCGGCGCCGGGGCGGGTTGGGAGCGGGCTGCTGGACCGGGGACGTGGGCGAGAGCGAGGGCGAGGGCGAGGGCGAAGGCGAGGGCGTGGGCGGGGCCGGGGGCGCGGGGCAGGGGCGAGAGTGAGACGGGGAGCGGCGCCGGGGCGGGTTGGGAGCGGGCTGCTGGACCGGAGACGTGGGCGAGAGCGAGGGCGAGGGCGAGGGCGAGGGCGTGGGCGGGGCCGGGGCGCGGGGCAGGGGCGAGAGTGAGACGGGGAGCGGCGCCGAGGCTGGGTTGGGAGCGGGCTGCTGGACCGGGGACGTGGGCGAGAGCGAGGGCGAGGGCGGAGGTGGCAACGGGGCGCGGAGGGGGACGCTGGGCGAGGGCGAGGCGGGGTGGAGGTGGTGTGGGGGCGCAAAGCTGCGGGCGAACAGTCCGCCGGTCGGAATTTGAACGCGGGCCTCTGGGATGCGATGACGTGCATGTGCAGTGGATGTGCAGTGGATCAGTTGCTGCCCGCGTATGCAAAGCGTCAGGTTGCAGTGCAGCGGAGGAAGAGCGGCGGCGGTGCGGGCGAAATGAAAACGTATTCGATTGGTGATGAGAACTCCATTTGCTTTCCTTTTTAATCGAGGCCTGCAAATCATGGAAGAGGGTATAAAAGTTGTTCGCCTGATTTAATAGAGTAAAAGATTTAATAGAGTACTGGTCACGAGACACAATGCAAAATAAACCATCCCTTGATCCTTGTATTATGCAAAGTAATTGAGCAAGCAAATTTTATTTCGGTGATGGTAATTTCGTTATGACCATTATAATCACTTATGTTCTCTTGTTGAGAGAAAACTTGAATAAATGAATAAAAATCATGAAAATGGAAAATACATGAAAAACCAATGGTGGTGTATTCGACGGCACGAGTATTGTCCGTGAACGCCCTCAAAATATTTTCGACTTTATTTTAAAATAATTTGTCGATTCTGGCAAAGGTGGCATTTGTTGAAATAAGCAGAGAACGTGAGAGCTGAAATTTGAAAAAGGACAAAAAATTGATTGGGTAGCGCATTTTGGTAAATACGCAGTCAAATAAATAAAAAAAAGTTCAGTCGTCTCTGCATATGGTGAACTCTGACCTAGAGTGAAATGAAGACATCGGTCCAAATTAAGACATCGACAAACATGTCGGTTATAGTGAATTGTTATGGTAAAGAAAACTTCCAGGGAAAAATGTACGTCTCACTACAGCGAATTATTGTAACAGTGTTTGCAGGTAGAGATTGTCGTGAATTATTTTTGTAACTTTTATGGTAAAGCAAAGAATTGAGGGAACGGTGTCACAGAGAGATTTGCTTCAGCTCGTCACTGGAGGTTCTGTTCATCCTGAACATTTCATGGGCGCGGACCACCCGTTGAAAACAAATGAAGTCGGGTCTTATATGGTCTTCGTGGATGCGGTGAAAGGGTGTTTCAGAACAGAAGAAAAGTGCGACAGTTAAGGTAAAAAAGAAGAGTGTGCGCCAATGCAAGAAACATTGGAAAGTGTTAAGGTTGCAGGACATTGCAAATGTGTGACAAATGTAAAATAAAGTGTGAAGAGAAACCAAAGTTGACATTTTAAATTCGTGGATTTGATATTTTACTTCATCTAATAAAGTATACTATCATCATGTGTAAAACAAAGGGCAATTTTCTTCGTCATAATATAACGATAATAATCATTGTGATAGTTGTTATGAGTAGAGAAAGATTTTATTATATTTCAGAATTATTCTGTAATTTCTGCACATATCATATTCGCATCA
Organism: Gryllus longicercus; assembly: GCA_038098605.1. Classification (NCBI taxonomy): domain Eukaryota; kingdom Metazoa; phylum Arthropoda; class Insecta; order Orthoptera; family Gryllidae; genus Gryllus; species Gryllus longicercus. The sequence goes on from JAZDUA010000500.1 coordinate 548,940, forward strand.
AGAATCGCAACATCTTGGACTTTCATGACGTAACATCATAGCCTTCAAAAGAAAACTATTACTGTTGTAAATTAACCTGTAGGAATTTCGTTCTCAGGGATTATAATAATTATAACTTCCTCGTTAATTTATTTATTTGTCCATAACAGGCCGCAGCCTCATTTACAATGTAATTGCTGATTACGACTCTCTATGGAAAGAGAAAGTATAACTATAACTATAACTAAAAAGAGACGAACCTTCATTTCATATTTGGCTCTCGGGGAACGAAGCCAATCTTTCAGCCAAGCTGAAGCATTTTGACGCACACCAACCGCAACACAATTTCGACCGGAAGCAGTCGGCGGAGACAACTTGTACCTCGACGTCATTTCCGGCCCTCGCCATCGGAAGCCCTGCCGGCGAACCACGCGCGTCGCGGCATTCTCGTCCTCCCATTACACGGCGCAAATACGCCCTTTACTGCAATATTCATAGCGATGCGGTTAATCGAATATTAATGCACTTTTTAGGCAGCTTTTGTTTTTAAAAAGAGGGCAGCGAAAAGCGCGTGAAAGTTGGGTGTATTTTTTGGTTTGCGTTCTTTTTTCCTTTTTCATGTTTTTGCACCGTCTCCCATCCCCTCTCCAGTCCTCACTCCCTGCTCTGCAATCACTTCCCCCGCGCCTATCCGTCCTTTCTAGCGTCCGGGTTCTGGGGGAACTGCGCGTTCATTGATTATGTATGCGTGCGCATTATTTGTGGCGGATTACTGCAGCCAATTGTGCGTTACCGGGCAGCGAGGTCGCGACCCACCAACGCCATGCCGCGCCATTTAGCCGCGTTAATTTCAACTCAATTTAAATGTAAATATATGGAGATATAAGTTACGTTAGGCGACGGCCTGGCAGACGCCTCGTCGCAGAGTTTGCTCCTTCACAGGTTCAGGTCCACAGCGGAAAAAGTGGCCGTCGGACTGAATTGAGATCTCTAGATTAATTAATTATTTTTATGTATTTATTTATTTATTTATTTATTTATTTATTTATTTATTTATTTATTTATTTATTTATTTATTTATTTATTTATTTATTTATTTATTTATTTATTTATTTATTTATTTATTTATTTATTTATTTATTTATTTATTTATTTATTTATTTATTTATTTATTTATTTATTTATTTATTTATTTATTTATTTATTTATTTATTTATTTATTTATTTATTCATTTATTCATTCGCTAATTCTTTAAATACCACGGTAGTATTAAGAGTCTGCAGGGTAAGCGAGCCCCTCCTATAGTCGGTCCCACCCGTCGAGGAGACTCGCTGCTCCACCTCGGCCCCGTTGGCGCGTGGCCCGTGCCCGCTGTTGCTTCCCTGGGCCCTCTAAGCGCCCGCGCTGCCCACGGCGCGCGCGCGGTGAAATTGAAACTTGGCAGTGCATATCACCACGCGCAATCTTGCAAAGTAATATCAAAACCAATGAATTGTGCTGGTGGTGTTACTTAAAATCAGATGTTTCTTCTTCTATTACTTCCTCGTTCACTTGGCAGCTCGTTGAACGAACAACTGAAATTTACCTCTCATGTTTCGCCCACCAACCGCTATCAGACACCATTAACGGCCCTAGTACTTCTCTGAAGCAGTCTGTGTCTTTTCCGATGTGTGCTGCTTGTAAGAAGTGTATTGTTTTCTGCACGGCGGAGGTGTATTCTCCACTTGATTACACCACGGAGCTGGAAATAAAATACTATGTATGCCATGCAGCCCGTCGGAGTGCCCCAAGGATTTGGAGCCATGTCTCCGAATGGGAGAAGTAAATCTCGACACGAGATTTCAGTGCATTGATGAACTGAGGGGCTGAGAAGTAAAATATGTTAACTAGGTCGGCGGCGACTCTCACCATTCAGGGGAAGAAAATCACTACCACGTCCTTTGAAGAACATGCATTTCACTTTCCGCACTAATGAACATATGAGTTGACATACCCGGGAAAAGTTTTCATGATAACGTTGTAATAATTTTTACATCCAATCGCTTTTCTCTTACCTACGTGATATAAAGCAACTCTACTAATTAGTTCCTAATTTTAACATGAGTTATTGTAGAAAGGTCTGACTTATTCATTTAGAATATAGTTCGTTGACACATTATTATAAGCAATCATCACCATATATTTTAGATGTGATACTACAAAATCGTTACAATCGTTAAATAATTAAACGTATGAAATATCTACACAAATTTTTAATAAATATAAACTTTAAAAACATTAGCACGCCAAAATATTGCATGATTATTTCCATACGGTTGATTTCCCATTCAAAATATTTCACGACACAAACTTTCGAAAGTATCGAAATCGGTTCTGCGCACAAATTCATCTCTCATACCACATTCAAGAGAGAAGAAGAAAAAAAGAATTGTAACAAACTTGGGGAAGAAGGAGGAAAGGAAATCTGGAGCAAATTCCCGCTTCCGCTTGCGCGCAATCGGTTCGCGTAACTTCTGCTCTTGGTCCGCGCCTTTGGCGGCGGGAGGACGAGCGCGCGGCGGCGCTAACTACGAGCTGGTACGGCGGCGCTTTAACTCGGGCTATCGATTGGGGCAGGGCCAGGGCCGGCGGCCGCGGGCGAATACTTGGGCGGACTTGGCCCCAACTCTCCAAGCCGCCAGAGAAAAACGCGCCCTTCATTCAGGACGTGCCCATAAAACATAAAGTCATTTAAAGAGCGTCTCTCTCCTTATTCCGCTTCTTCTTCTTCCTCCTCTTCGTCTCCTTTCTCGTCTTCGTCCCGTCAGAGCTGTTCCCCGGGAAAGGGTTGAGAAGCGAGAACGTAAGGCGGCCGCGTATTGTGGCGCTAGTCGCCGGCCGCTGCATTAGAAAAAGAGGGGCGGGGTAGGACAAAGGGGGAATGGCCAAAGAGGATCTGATGCGAAAAGGACCGGCTCCAGAAGGGGAACGGCGAAGAGGGGTGAAGTGAAGGAGGATTAGACGAGGTGGAGTTGGAGGGAGGCGGGGCGAGACAATGCACGGCAAGCTGAAGCGCAGCGAGGCAAGCGCGGCGAGGCGAGGCGAGGCGATGCGAAGTGCGTGGAGGCGAAGCTCGGCGTGGTGAAGGGCGGCGAGGAGAGGCGAATCGCAGCAGCGCGAAGCTAGGCAAGGCGAGGCGAAGCGCGGTGGGGTGAAGCGCGGCGACGCGAAGCGAGGCGAAGCAGGGCGAGGGGAGGCGAGGCGAGGCGAGGCGAAGCAAGAAGAGGCGGCAAGACGAAGCGCGGCGAGGCAAGGCGAAGCGTGCAGGCGAAGCGTGGCAACGCAAAGCGCGGCGGACCAAGAGCGGCGAGGCAAGGCGAAGCGTGGAGGCGAAGCGTGGCAAGGCGAAGCGTGGCAAGGCGAAGCGTGGCAAGGCGAAGCGTGGCAAGGCGAAGCGTGGCAAGGCGAAGCGTGGCAAGGCGAAGCGTGGCAAGGCGAAGCGTGGCAAGGCGAAGCGTGGCAAGGCGAAGCGTGGCAAGGCGAAGCGTGGCAAGGCGAAGCGTGGCAAGGCGAAGCGTGGCAAGGCGAAGCGTGGCAAGGCGAAGCGTGGCAAGGCGAAGCGTGGCAAGGCGAAGCGTGGCAAGGCGAAGCGTGGCAAGGCGAAGCGTGGCAAGGCGAAGCGTGGCAAGGCGAAGCGTGGCAAGGCGAAGCGTGGCAAGGCGAAGCGTGGCAAGGCGAAGCGTAGCAAGGCGAAGCGTAGCAAGGCGAAGCGTGGCAAGGCGAAGCGTGGCAAGGCGAAGCGTGGCAAGGCGAAGCGTGGCAAGGCGAAGCGTGGCAAGGCGAAGCGTGGCAAGGCGAAGCGTGGCAAGGCGAAGCGTGGCAAGGCGAAGCGTGGCAAGGCGAAGCGTGGCAAGGCAAAGCGCCGCGAGGCGAAGGACGGCGAGGGGAAGCGAATCGAGGCGAGGCGAAGCGGATGGAAGCAAAGGGTGGCGAAGCGAAGCAAGGCGATGCGAGGCGAGGCAAAGCGCGGCGAGGCGAAGCGCGGCGAATCGAAACGAGGCAAGGTGAAGCAGGACGAGGCGAAGCTGGGCGTGACCTGTCAAGACCCTAAAGCATGGCTCAAATGGACTCGGAAAGCTGTTGGGACACCGCTCTTACGAGCTAGTGGGATCGGAAATGCGTGCGCATGGTCGCCTTCTGCTCCGCCAGGGCGTCGAACCAGCGCGCTGGCCCCTTTCTCCTCCGCGTCCCGGTCCGCGGTCCGCCTCGCGCAAACGAGCGAGCGAGCGAGCGCGAAAGTTCTCCATCGCATGCAAAATTAAACCGGAAAGCGCGCCTGTTTGGCACGCAACTTGGGACCGACTTCGCGTGAGGAACCGTGACGGCGCCTTGCTGGGCGGCGACTAAACTTTGCGGTGGCTTTTACTGCGAGCGGGGGGGAGGGGGAGGACGTGCCCGCGGCGGAGGCTGGGACGGGCTATGACGCACCCCTCGTGCTTGCTCCTGCCGCATCCGAACTACCGACCTGACACGGTACACCTTTCTAACAGATCGTTTGGATAGATCCTTTAGATTGGCTCCCCTTTTGGAACACCCCTTCGTACAGGCTCTTCGGGGACGCGTCCTTCCTTGCTTTCCTGGTCACCCACTTGCTGAGCTTCTCCCCTTCCTTCCCCATTGTTTTTATTGAGTTTCTTGGAAACTCATTAATTTATGCTTATCTTCCTAACATAATAAGTCCTTGATAATTAATTAGCTGATTTCAGTTTCCTCATTGCCTTTTTTATTTGAGCTATCTTTTTTATGTTCTATTCTTTCTTATAATCGAACTTTTATATTCTTGTTTACGTACTGTTCCTCCCTTGTCCGTTCCTGCTTTGCAAATAGGATTTTAGTGTATTCATAACACTCTTTAATATGATGTGATATATTGCAACCGCCCAGCCTGGGTAGGCTAGAGCGATCAACATTCACAGACGTGAAGTACTTTGAACGCACTTTTCTAAGAAAAAATTGCAGCCTTAGGCCAGCAGATTTTCTGAAACCTTGAAAAAGAAATTTGTAATTTAAATTTCGTACTTTAAAAAATGAGAAAGTTTCTCAAAGACTCTGTATAGAAATCAAGAAGTGTTTATTGTATTTAAAAAGTATTGTTTCTTTTTGTACTATTGAAGTGTATTTGTTTTTTTTCCTTCTTTGAGTGGGTTTGATTTATGTACTTGTATTTGTGTGTTCTGTATTCTTGAATATAAGAATTTTTGTTATGGATTATTCTTTATGTTCAATTTCTAAACAGAGCGAGATTCCATTTACCCTGAGCTCTAAAAAAAGAATTCTTGAAGTTATGTTTAGCAGATAGTGAATTTATGTCAATTTTTTATATATTGTTTTGTTCAATTACTTTTCCTCCAATTCAGAGGCGTTAGGTATTTTATGCGCGACACTACGGCCAGCCGGGACGTGTGTAAAACAAGAGCTGGGTTTAAAAGGAGAGTGGAGGTTGCAATGTGTAGTAATGTGTAGTGCTATGTAATAACCTTGTCTCTGATTGCAAGCTATCACAGTGATGTATGTGTTCACGTCTTGCATTTTCCAATAAGTAACTTTTCTGTCGTTTCTACATTTGAAATGAAATGTCTACACATTTTGTAACTCATATGATTGTTCTTATCACTATATTGATTAAATGTTATATGTACTGCACACGAAACAAACAGTATTTCTAAGAATGGAGAAATTAAAATTTTCCCCTTGAAGCTGTCACAATACGTCTAAAGCAATCTCAGAATACTTACCTGCTATCTACTACTTTAATTGGAATGCTATTAAATTTGAATAATAATAATTTCCGCTAAAAAGATACAAATGAAAGTGTTTAATAATTTATCTCTTAATATTTAGATTCGTTTTCATAGAAAAGGGTTCATAACGCTCAAATTCTATGTGAAAGACACTGAGCATATTTTATGCTGCCCGCTGCTGTAACTTCAATATATGTCGGTGTTTGGGAAAAATTGTACTATCTTGTGTGTCTTTGAACATCAGTATCAAAAGATAGACAAAATATAATCTAGACGTTTTCGCACGAGGTTGTTACAAACTCGCTTGTACAAAAATCCACATTAATAGGAAATCAGAAATTGTCTTACACACGATGTATTTTGCAGACATTTTTGAAAGAAATTATGTTTTTTTACGTCTTTATGAAAATTCAGGAAGTTCAACATTATGATCTATAAAATGGAATCACGTGCAGTGAAGAAAAGTAATGAAAACGTTTTCATTGCTTTCCACAAACAGGTATCTAACGAAATAGATTTGCATTCTCTTTACTTTTCATAAAATTATGTTTTTTATACCAGCATTACAAACGAACTTTCTACTTCAAGGATCGTTCGTAATTGGGCATTTTACACAAAAGATGAAGTATTAGCATTTTACTAGACCAATGATTGCTCCTCACGCGTTCAGCCAATCGGAATGAGAGAACCGTAGAGAGATACATATAAACGGAATAGCCGATCATCGTTTTCTCGTACAGATGTGATATACCCCAGAAAGGTGTTTCGCAAAACTAAGTTTTGTTCTCTCACAAATTTATTATGTTTTTATAAAAAAAATAGCGTTTGAAACTCGTTTATAAAGTTGCTTTATTGCATTCGTACAAACACGGACTCATGCAATAAAGTTTAACATTATAAACTAATTACATTGACTACTATTACTCTACCACATCAATCACGTATATGTTGTACTATTTTTATGTTAATAAATAAATAAATGCATTAATCAATAAAATATAAATTGATAACTTTACCCGAGGTGGAAGGGTCTTCCAAAATTCCGTCAAGGCTTCACATGTTCAGTAAACATCTTGTTTTCTCTTCAGATTTCGTCTGCAGATTATGCTAAGCTGAGTTACAATACTGAACAGGAGACAGGCAAGCAGGGAAGAAAACAATACAAGGCAGAGTTGAAGTATAATTGATAAGGAGACAGTATGTTAATAAAAATTCATTTGATGGGGACACGTTTGACATAATAGTGAATAGAAAACACAATTTTTTAAAATCTGAAATAGCCAGCCGAACAGATAGTCTCCAGGCAAGAAATGAAATTGAAAAAACAACAAAAAACACGTGAGTTCAAACAATATTGTGGCATGCACACGGTAATGGAGGTCCTGAAGTCGATTGTCTCTCGTCCACCCTTTTGTGGCTTTGGACTGTAGACTGAATAATGATGTATCTCAGAGCATGTATAACGATAATTATCATCAACTGTGCTAGCTCAAAATAAATTGCACTTTGTACATGCTAGCTCAGAGTAAATGATACAAACTTCAAAGACATGCAGACAGGTCAATGATGATAACTTTTTGTGATTGCAAATGTAGTGGGAAATTTAAAATAACTAAACTCCGTGATTATTATGCTATACAATAATCAATAACTGAGTTTCTAATGTGACGTTTGCTCTCGGTTGTTAAGCAACGTCTTATACACCGGTGTTCTGCAGGTAAACGAATACTCTTTTGACACCGTGAGAACGTGACGCAACTGCATTTTCACAACTGTCACTGCAATATTTCGTGAAAAAATTGGAAGTTATTTGTCTTTTGAACTGCTCACTCCAACGGGTAGCAACTATCGTCTCCACCCGATATCGAGTCTTGTTCACTTTACAGCGATAATTCTTCGCGTCTCAATAGTTACGTGGCCTCACAAGAAGACTTGCAGACATCGGCTCGCTTTCCGCGTTCGGTATCAGTCTGAAGTTGGCTGCAACTCGCTCAGAGCACGGAGACGGCTGTGGGGGCGGCGGAGGCGCTGACTATAGAGGCCGCGGAGGCGTCCTGCATCCTGCAACGCGTGCATTGCCTTGGGCCGCCGCCGCCCCCGCCGCCGCCGCCGCCAGATACCGGAGCCAAGCAGAGTTCGGCGCGCGTCGGAGCCGGAGGTGGGAGGGGGGTGGACGTGGGGGCGGGGAGCTGCACGGCACGGGACGGGTGAAGGAGAAGGGGGAGGAAGGTTGAAGAAGAAGTGCAAGTTTCGGCAAAGGGAGCGGCGGTCGGGGAAAAAATTATACGGATTGAAATGGAAAGGATTGAAAAAATGCGCCAGAACAGAATTAAGGAAACTTGTTTAGGGATTTCTGCTGTACTGCAGAGAGTATTGCGGTGGAACTTCTTCTACAAGTAATTCATAACATTTCATTGAAAGCAGCGGTGTAAATAATCAAAACCTCTGCATTTAAATAGCATATATGAAATTAACTAGCATACTGTGTCGAAACTCAACATTTAACAACAAAATTAAACACATGAGGATTATAAAATATAACAACACAAAATGTTTCTATTCCTCCGTCAGTACATCAGCGAGACTATTCTCGTATGGATCGCCTATTTTTACACACATCAGACCGACTGTCATCCCTGTCGCTAACGGCTATCAATACTTATTTTCCCACATCCCCACACCAAGTATCCACCGTGCTTCACTATTTAACCGTACTAAGAAGGAACTTATGATTGTACGCACTGCCGTGTTTGCTCCTTAAAACATCACTCTATCAGGAAGGGACCGGAGGAGGCTGTTACGAGCATGCCAAGCCGCATATTTTCTGGACGACTCAAATGTCAATAAAGGGATCTTTTTTCAAGGTATGGAGTTGTTTATTTCAACTACTAAATTCTACTAAAATTTGCTAAATTCTGCTAAAGATTGTATTGAATTCATTACTTGTTTTCTGGAGGAGACTTGAATCATAAGTTCTTCGTAAAGTTCCCACTGCAGAGATATTTCTCATAATGCACCCATATACTGATTGGTGGCAATGATAATTCGCGCGGTTGATCAGTTAAGTGCCTTAGACACAAGCACTGCCAGTATGCCCCTGAATCCAACCAGGACTGAACAGCTATAGCGTATACACGACCGGAGAACACAGCTGGTGGGAGTTTGAGGAGAAAGAAAAGGGCTGAAGAATCACAGACGTCACAGGATGAGCGAACGTTACCTAGAAGCGCGAATGGTTTTAGAAATGTTTAGATGTTCTACAATTCGGGCATGGCCAGGAAAAAGTGATTTGTCACGTTGTCGTACCTTTGCTCCAATTTTCTCTCTGTCTGAGAAGATTCGAGGCTCAGTAAATGTAGATTTTTGAGCGGGTGTACCTATTTTTTTGCTAATTTTACTTATAAGATTTGCCGTTTTATGTTTAAATAAACGTTGCATTGCGGAAATTGGGCCATTTTCTACAAAGGAATACGTATTATAATAATTGCGCAAACGGGCAATTTTAGGTAAGGTAAACTTCAATATAAATAAACATATAGCATTGTAAAATATCGTAGTATTGATCGAGGTAAGCAAAATCGATGGGGAAAATGTAGGATATGCTTCACTGAATCATTCATTACATGTGAAAATATGACTTTTCTCCAATCGTTCTCTTTTCGAGCCAAATTTCGTAATGGTGATCTTTATCGATGACACCTCTGGGTCATCTTATTCCGTACGTGCGACTGCCTCTAATCAGCGCCCAATCGCGCATGGGGCAGGGGCGCTCGGGATAGGAAACGCGTCCATGTACATCCAGCACAGCGCTTGGTCGGGCTCGGAAAAGCACTGGGGCGCCCGGAAGAGAGGCAACGCGGGGTGGACGCGGCGTGTGGGCGACGGGGCCCGGCGACATGCACGGGGAGCGTGGCGGACAGGCCACGCCGCGCGCGCGTAGTGTCACGCTCCTGATTGATAGGCGGCGCCAGCACAATGCGGCGAGGGGGCGGGGAAAAGGGGGGAGCGGGCAGTGGGCGTGCGCGGAGGCAGAGGCGGCGGCGAGGCAGCAGCGCTTTACAGAATAGATGTGGCCCTTTGTTTGGTGCTCTCCATTCGAAGCCCTATGCGCTCTTTCCGCCAGAGCGTAGGCGTGGTGTGTCTCGGAGGAGCAAGTCTTCGGCAGGATTGGGATTTGGATCGTAGATGAATGAGTAACCATCTTGTTGAATGTGTAACCATGCGTTTCAACAGCGCAAATATAATTGATTAACAATACCACCCAATGCATTTGAATAAGTGGCGGATATTAAAAGAGGCAGAAGAATACACGCGCAGAGAGACCAAACTTTGACAATATTGGCAGCGAGTGCTTATATATTCTCTGATAGTGAACAGAAAATATGATATTCCATTGGAAAGAAATAACTTAGCTTAGCCGTTGTAGCTAACATTCAATGGGTTCTTCAGCCACATGCTAAGGCTCCTGCGTATCCTAAAGAACAAACAGCATTTGACCAAAATAAACATTATTGTCTTTCCGTTATAATTAGTGTTCGATCTTTCTCACAAACACCCGCTGTTAAAGTCTGTCATACAGTCTATGTTGGTTCTGTTGGTGTTGTTTCGTAGGGAATACGCCAGCCAGTTGGATCATGTGTTGTCACATCAAATTGATACTGTCTTGAGGAAAAACCCGTACTTACAGAATTTAACTTGTCATCTGTATTTTTGTACGGAATCAAATATTTTTTATGGCGTTTTAAATTACTCAGAATAAAATTTCCACCGTACACTAACTATAAAATGAGCACTGTAACCTATAGTTTCTTAGCTTTGGGTATTATAGTTGTGTCAATAGACTTATCTGTTGTGACATTTGGCACAGTTACAGGGTATATTCTACATTCTCACTGCTACTGCTATGCTACATTCTCACTGCTACTGCTATGTTATGAACAGAACCTGTGGTTCATCATATCATTTCTTAATCTGTGGACGAAATTACGCATTCAAATTGTAAAATTGTTTATTAAAAGTGCGGAAATTTTATGAAATACAAGTGACCTATAATTTCAGATAGTCAAGTAAATATATGATACAGTAAGTAGAACTGATTATAAAAATCGTCTACATAAAAGAGACATAACTGGTAATCTTGAACATCTATTTAATGATGTGTGTGTTCATAAAAAAATGGTAACTGCACACGGTAAATAATTGCATTTAAGATATTCGTGGTTGCAGTAAAATGACCCAGATTTGATGATGAAACTATTTTGTTTGCTTCATTCATTATTTGGTGTCACCTTTTCCTATTTTATGTATCTGGAAAAGTCATTTTAATTCATCCAAGTGAGAAATATAAAGTAGAGTTAATGTGTAAATTTCTGAAATAGAAACCATTCATGATGTATATGTTTCATAATTTGTTGATGATAATTAACTATAGCTTGTTACCCCATGGATAATGTACTATCTTTAAGCTCTCCGATTACTTAAATAAAATGTGTAATTTTGGAGCTGACTTAAGGTAATGAGGATATTTGATATCACCACTTTTTCACTCAATATCAATCAGGTAATTTTTTAAAAATTTGAACACAGGTTGTGACAAATCTCCATTGTAACAGATTCTATTCTAACATTTCCATTCTTACATTCATGGAAGTTTTATAATTCGTGTAAATGAAGTTTTTACTTAATGTGAATGTTTGATGTATTATTAATTGCAAATATTGAATTTTTTATTTTTAGGATCACTTTGAACTGATTACTAAGTAATTGATGGGTTTGATTGCATAATTGTAATTTTTTGTTGCTTAGGGATTTAAAACTGAAATAGTGATTACATTTGTTCCCATTCCTTTATATAACACAGTTTATTAATGTTTGTAAGACAATGTGAAGTAAAGATATGTAAATAAAATTATTTCAAATGTAATCGTTAATGAATTGTAATACGTTTCAGCTATTTTTTCACGTGTCAGTTATCAAATTTTTGATATGAAAGAAAATTCAAATGTGTTCTTGAGGTGTTTGGAATTTGTAAGGAAACAATTCTGGGTACACGTTGCAAGTACCTTCCTGTATTACTAATTATAAATCTTGTATTTCTTGTGTATCCATGAACATAAACGAGTGCATTACGATTTAAATTCATATCATCCGGCATAAATCAAAAACCCATGGTAAGTTGTACAAAAATCGCATTGGTTGATATATCGAATTGTCTGTACACTTCCGTGATTGTAGAAATATTTTCTATTTATAACCTGAAAATTACTTAGTGGATTACTTGTACAACCGAAATTTCGTGTGAAACGATCATTTAACACCAGATTTTGCGTGTCATGCGCCTCAACGGCGAGAGATTAGCCTTCGACTCCAGAGCTCAAGTATGTGGTCATCCACGTTGACCTCTTAGTGGACAACGCTGGTTTGCGGGAGGTTTTCTCGAGGTTATCCAAAGTCTGAACAGCATACATTCGGAACAGGAAACAGAAGGTCCCAATCGGAAGTTCCTCCGCAAGGAAATGTCATGGGACCACTCATGTTTCTTGCCTTCGTGAATGAATTGTCGACAAATTTAGCTTCTCTTAACGACTCTTTGCAGATGACTCACGTATTTTATAGTCATCAACTCAAAAAGGACGATGATATTTTGCAGCGAGATTTAAACAAATTGCACATCTGGGCGGAAACAAACGGCATGGAAATAAACAATTCCAAGAGCAAGTCCATAGGGATCGAAGTTACAATGAATCTCCGTACAAATTGAACAATAATGTTATACCTCGAGTCACGTCTTGCAAATATTTAGGAATACAGCTAGGAAAGTAAATTGAGCTGTAAAAATCAAGTCAGTTTTGTTGTAGGGAAAGCCTGGAAATCTTGACATTTTGTTATGCGTATTCTGAAAAAGAGTGCAGTGAGACCCAAAGATATACGTCATTAGTTCGACCCACATTGCAATATGGCGCGATTTGTTGGAACCCATACAGAATTTTGCAGCAAAGGAATCTCAAAAATATCCAGCGTAGAGCATAAAAATTTACTTTCAGTGGTACGAGGAATAAGAGAGTATGAGTCACTCAAAAGGAAAAGATTGAAGTCGCGTCTCTATGCTATGTGTGAAGCGTACACAGGCCTTCGAGCATGGAAAGAAATTCAAAGTCGATTAGGGAAACCTACATATTTCGGTAGAGCGAATCACATGCACAAAATTCAGACAAGAACTCACAAAATGGACGTTGAGAAATATTCATTCGCGAATCGAACTATTAGTGGCTGGAACGGTTTGCCCATGACAGTCTTCGATCCCTTTCCTCAAAGTCTGAGTAAATTTAAAAATAAATTAGTTTTCTGAATGTTGGTATGTGTATTACAAATATCTTTAATATTATTCCATATAAGTAACTATGTCTACTATGTCATTAAGTATTATTATTATTATTATTATTATTATTATTATTATTATTATTATTATTAAGAGTGTGTAGTGCAGGAGCGTTGTGAAACTAGGAAACTACAGTTGTGTAGCTGTAAGAAAGACATTACAGCTCAGAGATCCGCTGTGAAGTGTGGTGAGATGGAGCGCTATGAAAGATTGCACGGTGAAATGTTCACGTTAATTTGTAAAGTTTTAAATCTTGTACAGTTGTTACGTTCTGTAATGTTAAGTTAGTGTATTCTACCAGCAAGTTCTGAAACTTAATTGCAGATTTAGTAATTAATCTAATCTATTCCGAGTTATTGTTTTTCATCTGCTTCACCATTCCAAAGCTGAAAACGCTTTTCTCTCATATAATTTCAACATCATTACATCTGTATCACGACATTCACCCATTTCACGCCAGGTATGACAAAGGCTTTGCGTACTGAGTTCATAATAAAGAAAATTCGAAATCCCTCATGGAGCAAAGGGCGGATGCAGCTCGTGGACTCGGAATCAAGAGGAAGCTGCTCCCGTTCGTCACTTCCTTCATTCCACTTTCGGCTCTGACCGGCCTCGACAGTCGTTGCGCCAATTACATATTACACTGGTAACTGCTCGCCAGGGTAATTGGGAGCGACTTCCCAAGTTTCCTAATGAAAATCACAAAACAATTAGTTGGGTTTATGTGTTTGGGAATCCTCAGATGCTATCGATTGAATTAATACGGGCTGCAGTTCGAAGTTGGTCCATTCTTATAATTGAATCGCGGCGAAGCTCCGCCTTGTAATTAAAGTAACCTCCCCCTATTCAACGCCCCTCCCGTCTCTCCCCGCCCCCGCCGGGCGCCAATGTCTCCGCCTCCCTTCCCGCCCCTGCGCCAAAAACCGCCCGGAAATATGGAATTGCAGGAATGAAAAAAAGGAGGCCCGGTTTTTTGTTGGCCGTTCATCACAGATACACATCGGGCTCATTCACGAACGAAAGGCCCGGTAAAAAATACGCCGCATCGATTCGCAAAAATTAAACCGATATCGTGTCCTTAGGTGAAAGTGCCGCAGGGACCTCGATATAGAAAAGTGCTGGCGTTAATTAATGTTTCTTCCTCAATGCGCTAATATAAAAAGAATTATTAAAGCCGTTATATTAGAAGCTTAGCTCGTTTTCGAATTATTGAATATTCGTCCCGCATCTTTCACGGTCGTAGATTTTGCGCAGTTGAAAATGCCTGGCTCTTCCAAATTGCCTTTGGCCTCGTTAATGAAATGCTAGTCTCCAGGAGAACTTTTTTGGAGAATCAGTGCCTGAAAATACGTTCCCTGTTCCTGGTTGGCGAGCTGTTTTAGGGTGCAAGAGACTAGAGGCACGTTTACGCTTTCTGGGTTTCATTTAGAAACTACTGCAATTTTTTTTCTTCCTTGGGTAATGTACGGAATGGTCTGTGATCTCTAAGTTGCACTGCTCACCATGGAAAATGTTGTCCATCCTTATGAATCAGCAGTGACCCATTGCAGGATTTTAATGTAACATTCTTTTGAAATAGATTCAGAGAAAAGGTCAAAACATTTTGTAGCAAATTTCGTTGCTAATTTCATGCTTTTTGAATTATTATTTGTTTGTTTATTTTCGTTTTAAACTTTTATTCGTCTTTCAGCTGTTTATTGTTAAAATCTTAGGAATGGATTCTTGAACTGAAGAAAACGTGCGCAGATGTTACCTCTCCCCCTTATCATTACATCACACACGGTTTGTACTGTTCTTTGACTAAATAAATCAAGTCCAACCATAAAGCAAGAACACAAGTTATCGTCTAGAGCGACTATCTTACTAGAATACTCCTCCCACCCAATTCTCTGTCGAACTTGTTCTTTGTTACGAACTACCTGCGCTTGCAAACAATACTTTTCTTCTCTAAGGCGAGGAAACTGAAATCTCAGAAATGGAATACGTAGAGGTCTAGATAATCACAATATTGGAAATGTTCTCCCCTTCTGTGAACTGCTCAATTTAATCCTCATAACGTATGTAATATTGTAATTAAAATATGTGAAATAGAAATTTCTATATAATTTAATTTGTGCCACATTTTCATTACGCAATCATCTATATTCCATTTAATAAGTTCTTTTCATAATGTATTTTTAAATTCCCTATGTGTATTTTAATGGAATACGTCAACTATTTAATGTATCAAGTAGACTAGTTTGAAATAACAATTCTCGTACAATTTTTCCTACGTTTTTGTCGTTCACTTGTCAAGCTACCACCAACGGTTCCCCTATCAAATGAACTCATCTGCCCACCGCTGCTACTGTGATATTGAGTGAGCGTCGCCATTAGGGCAAGGGGTGAGACGCAGCTGCACGAGCGGACTGGATTGTACCCCCCTTTTTTACTTATTTATTTAACGTTAAAAAATTGTTAAAACTGTGGCGTACTCTGTGGTAAAGAGGTGCCCTTTTTCGCAAATTCTGGAATCTTTTTGCTATTCCATACACAAGGTGAATTAATGAATATGGAATATTCATTAATGTATGACATATGGAAACGAGCGTTTTGTGAAGAATTTATAAGGAAATATTAGCTCCTATCTAATGAAAGCTATTTTCAATGGCAAATGAGCTACGGATTTTGGCTCTTTTCCTCCATCGTGCCCATCGTGGTGGAGTGGATTTACTGCCGCAAGAACATTGAGAAAGTTAATTTGAATTACGATATTCTACACTAAATAATAGAACAGGTGCAGAGTTAGTGATGTTACGTTTATGTTGTTTAGGCTATCCGGGACGAGCCGCGTCACTGACTTGGTGGCTAACGCTTCGGCCAACGTTGTGGCCTTCTTCAGGGCGTACAACGACGGCCGCAATACGCTGGCCGAAACGGTAACCACCAAGTCAGTGACGCGGCTCGTCCCGGATAGCCTAGATAACACAAACTCCGGCCGCGGAAGCCTACGCAAGTTACGGTAATGTTCCGATGCAAATAGTAAAGCTTTTCTGACAGATTCTGAATTTGTGGATGTTCTAAAACTGTTAAAAATCAGCACTGGTTCTGCCATTCAAAAACATAACATGGATACCTCTAATTTTTGCCACAAAAACACAAAGCTCTAAGAAGTTCACGAATCTCTCAATAGATGAAAATGTCATTGGGTGAGAACAAAACTTTCGCCTTCGTGCTTGCAAGAACCTGATACTTTGGACTTACAACATCGAGGTATACGATGCAAATGATGGTTCAAAGCGTCTGGGCATAAGACTTAGCTAGTAAGGGATCACAAGAAATAGCATCACATGTTTGATCTCCTATTTTCAAAACAATTCAAATTCTAGCAGACAAAAAAGTTAATAGCTTGTTCTAATACTTGTGGGGGCCAGAACAATAATAATAACAATATTATTTCTTTGTGGGACTTTTTACTATATGATCTACGACTGTTGCATGAAGAGTAGCATAAATCTCCTCTCCCAGGGCACACCTTTCTCTATTGCAGTTTACTCTTTACTATATTGCAGTGTACTATTTGCAGTGGATGATCGTTATCAAGGAAGCGAAACGAAACAACCATTTTTATGTAACAAAAATGCTGAGAGAGATGTTATTTTCCCTCACTCCTATTGTTTCTTCCCTAGTCGTCCGCAAAATATTTATTAAAGGAAACAGTACAAATGCAGAAAGCTTCGGGCATTGAAACAAGGAAGGTCAATCCAGGTTCCATTTTCTTTGCTTACTCGTGCACTGATTTAGCTAACTGGCAAGAAGTCAACAACTCCAAGCGAGGTAAAAGGAAAAATCAAAGTGGTCTGCTTTTTTCTGTGCCAAGACAGGAAGCTCTCAGCTGCATAAATGCAAGATTTGAGAAAACTATCTTCGTTTATTACATATGCGTTTCGGGAGTACTATGAAAGCAACCAAATTGTAACACTGATCTCTAAAAAGCTGAGATTTCAAGATCATTAACATTATACAAAAGATTTACAAGAATAAAGTGACGTAGAGGAACCAGATAATGAAATCAGGATTAAGCTTAATGAATTGTAACAAATCAAGTTCTTGCACTCAAGTCACTGCATGATGTAAGTGACAAAATTGATTTGAATTGCTGTGTGCACCGAATTTCTAAAACTTTCTAGGCATAATTCTATAATCTTTAAACACCTAATAAAAGTAAATTTTAATTCAAAATCTGTAAAATATTAATGTTGTTGTCTGAAAACTTTACACCTCTATATCTCAAAACTTTAAATGTGTGATTCATTTTAATATATAGTAATATTAATTTAATATAATATTAAATTAATATAATACTAATTTAAAATAATAGTTTAAATATGTGACACATTACATTCTTGCACGCACTCAATGAATTATTGTTTTCGTTTTCTTTCTCTAGTGAAGATCCATCATAAAATATCTCATGCGTGGAAATATTCCTCTTTCGAAACAATTATTGAAAAGTGCCAAAAGTTGAGCAATAAAAAATTCATCAGTAAGTCAAAAACTAAGAAATTCAACCAAATTAGCCAAAATAGCCCTTCTTAGAACATGTAATAAATTAAAATTTACATTAAAACATGTTTAATTTTGACTCCCGTTAAATTGCAAACGATTCTTAAATACCTCGAAATAATGTTAAAGTGAATCTTTGTAAATGCATTCCAAATAATTTACAGATTGCAGAATTTTTAATTGTTCGATGTAAACATTTAGTCTATTTAGTTTATATGGTATCATTTCGATATACAACCTAAACACTAAATTAAAGTAGATACAATATACAACCTAAACGCTACTTTAAACACTAAATTAAGTTCATTATGTTCCACATTCTGCTCATACATACAATTTATTGATAATTCTGAGTCAAGATGTTCTAGAGAAAGACGATGTTTCTTAGTAAATCTGGCGGTGTCGCAGGTGAAACAGCAGTTAGAAAGAAGGAATTACTTTCCAAGAACAAAAGCAGGAAGAGATGTAATTGAAAACAAAGTTATCAGTACAACTCATTTTTCCTTGTTTTGGAAGAAGTTTATTTTGAATTCATTTGTTTGGTCTTTGTTTTGTATCACAGTGATTCTCTTAACAAATGTAATGTTTCTCTCTATTTTTTCTCTTCTACGTCTCAAAAATGTGTTTTTGCCGATGCATGCCGAATTCATTAAAGATTTTTTTTCTTTTCCATTAGTGTGTCTATGTTCATATTATATACATACATCCCGTGTTCTAGCACATGTGAGTTCCTAGCACTGCCGGGTCATTTTTGACCCAAGCGTCCTACATGTGCAGGGAAATCAAACGACGCATCAGGGATAAGTGTCTATTTTCTATCAGAGGGAAAACTGAAGAAAAATTGAAGTGATTTTTGAGAAAATGTTTTTTTTATATCCATTACCTTTCTTAAAAAACTTACGCAATACTAGTAGTTTTTAAAAGAATCATACGTGACCCTTTTAAAATCTGATTCTTTACAACAAATTTATTTAGGAATAAATTAACTATCTTCTATTTTGCACTTGTTTAGCGTTAACTTCTTGCTATTTCCAAAAGTTCAGTATTTTTCGAAAATGGGACTAGCACCAGCTTTTATGGGACCTCAACAGTCCTTAGAGACATAGGGGGAGAAAATTTAAAGAAACAATTTAGAACTTGTTTTAAGAAAAAACCTTGCTAATCATGGTCTACATTTCACAAAACTTTGGCGCAAACTACTCATATTTTCGAAAAATTGTGGATGGCCTTACTTCAAGAACAGATTTTATTGCGAGAAAAATCTCAATCTGCAGTATTATAGTTCTAGGAAGACGCGAAAGAAATGTTGAACTTTTGCAATTTTTGAAAAACCAAAGATTTACGTTATTTGATAACAAAGTTTAATTTTAAAAAATTGGTGCTAATTTTGATGAAATTTTGGAAATGTAATGGGAGTTTCGTGTAAAGTACCCTCCAAAAATCCAAATATCTATTTCCAACTCTTCAAAAATTTAGTCGTTAATTTCAGTCCACGTTCAGCCTCCGGTGGAGGCCCCTTGCTCGATCCTGCACGCGCACGGTCGTCAGGGGGCGGTCAGATGCAGTGCCGCCGCTCCCCCTCCCCCCCCCCAACACAGCCCAGTTTGATCGCCTCGCCTCCAGGGCGCTCGCCATTCACGCACGCTCGTGCCCGCCATCACACACGCCCACTCGCTCACTGATTGGAGCGGCGTGGAGAGCGACTGTAACCAGTCAACCTGCGAAATTGTGGAGAAGATGCCCGTTTGAGAGAGGGATAATGGATTTCTTGGAGTTCTCGAGATTTTTGAGGTGTCGACAATCGGGTTCAATGTTTATGAAAAGATACTCAACTGGTGAGAACGGTTGCAAAGAAGTTTTCGTTTGTTTTCTAAAAAATACTCTTATACGAGTAAATCCTGAGATATTGATTTTCTTCCTAACAAAGCGACGAATTAAAAATTACTGATTCATCTTCGCTTTGAGGTTACGTTCAACAATACTAAGTACAATATACTCGTAAGTCGTTGATTTATCTCAGAGAAATGTGTCCATGTTTTCGGTAAATTGCGATTTGTTTCAAAACAAAGTGATGGCTGGAATGATAAAGTGAGTAAATTATTTTAACTACATTATTCACAGGAAAAACCGTATTCAAATATGCAGTTTTTGTCTGTTTCATGGAATAACGTTGCGATAATTTACACTACAATGCGTCTAAAACATACAAAATATACAGTAAACAAAAAACGGTTTTACACAAGTGTTCAAAAATTTAGGGTAGTATTTCATTAACTTGAAATAGCTGGAGGGTAAATATAGAAATATATTAAAATACGATAAGTTCTGCTGTCTCTTGCTATTGCTGATACATATTAGTTGCATATTGTGTAGTATTAGCAGCAATGAGACAACTTTGACTCTAGAGAAGTGCTGTTGAGAGATGACAATGTAATTCAACAAAATGAATGTGAATCAGAGCTTGCAAAAGAATACTACATACAAATTATTCTATAATACTTACAATACAGTACAAAGATGGAATGCAATGTAATACTTATGAAGAGGAGTGAGTTGTATGAAGACCAAATTTCTTGTTAATTACCAATACTAGAGGTTTGCAGCGACAAAAACGCTAAACAAAATCACATAAAATGATTTTCCAAAATCTTACACGAACAATGCTCAAGAACAACAAAATTTACTGTCGTATAACACTACAATAAATTAAATATTGTAGCAAAAATCCGTTTTCACGAACACTTAATACAGTGCAGTATATACCCTCTACATACCAATGTCAAAATAGTTATTTTTATATTAAGTGCATTAAGTTATTATTTTGGTACGATCGAGATTGAGTTTTTTTTTTCCCAGACCCATAAGTCGACAGCATTTTTTTCTACAATGGTACAAATATGCTTATATTAGGAGTCATGATGGGTTTCTTCTCTACTGTAACTTCAAATTAACTTTTCCCCATAGCACGTCACACAGAGTTTTAACCTTTTTTTTATGAAAATAAATAAATAAATACTCTTCTTGGTTTATTCGGAGGAACGCCACTTTCGCTAACGATCGTAGAGCAGAAGGGCGTAGTTTCGCCGCGTGAATTAATGGTTCTTTGTTTTTCCATACGAGTTTCTATTGGGTAACTGTTACATCATGGATATATTAACTGAATTTAATATGATTAAAGCAATGCTCACATTCCACTGTTGTTTGCTTCTACGAACGCTACAGTATATTTTTATTACCTATCAATCCCATGGTATTTACGAAAATATTAGATTTATTATTAATTCTGCAATTAAGTGTGGAACTTGGTGGCAGAAATATCTTACAATCAGTTGAGAAATTGGTGTAAATCTTCATGAGAATTGATATGAGTTTAATAATATTTTATGTGTTAATAAGTACCTACTAATTATGTATTAACAGTTAATCCTAAGTTAATAGTTATTGGGAAGTGTTTAATAATTGTGAAGTTCAAATTTCTTTATAATTAATGTGTGTGTCTTTTTATTGTTCTCATATAACCTATGTAGTGTGCGCAGAAGTATTTTTGTATATGTGACTTCACCACAAAAAACTCATATACAGACGATGACAAGACGCTGTTTAGATGTTTTAAGAAACGAATAACTTTTTGCACTTCAAGCAGCACGTAGAATCCCACATTGTTATACGATACGTTAACAATTTTCGCCACAATTTCGGTGAAGGGTACCCGTTACGCAAACGCGGTAAAAATTGTCAGGCATCTGGCAATGTTTCTGCTGTAATCACTTAACACGGTTACTAGCATTTAAGAACGTGCTACCTAAACAAAGTACACTACACAAATACGTAATTTTCTTGCTTGTACATGATCACTTGTTTTGATCGCCTTTCAGGTGGTCAAAAGAATAGTCTCTCACATTGGAACATTAACCCCCGTTCAAATGTAAAAAATTCGTCCTTCTTCTCCTGTAGACGTGCCGAGTAAACGTTAGCAATCCATCATGACAATTAGCAGAAATTAAGTTACTAGTATGTCGACAAATTGTGTGTCTTAAAGCAACCCACCTTAAAGCAGACAGTCTAATGTAGGCTGCGACAACAGACTGGAAACAGCACGATATAGGTAATCAACCCAAGCGGCTTTGGTACCCTGCAGATAAGTGGGGACATCGGCTAGCAAGCTATTGGAAGTGATGTAATTTTATAGAGTATAGGATACGAATACGGTCACGAGGTTACGTATAGATCCATGCTGATTATTGACGGGTGTTTCCGGATACGCCAACTGTAAGAACATTATTCTCGTTGGAATAGATTAGATTAGATTTATTAATAATTCTGCAAATAAGTGTGAGAACTTGGTGGCAGAATACACTAACTTAACATTACAGAACTTAACAACTATACAAACTCTACAAACGTTACAAATCTCATGAACATTTCACCGCGCAATCTTTCATAGAACTCCACTTCACCAAACTTCACTTCACCACACTTCACCGCACTGCGATACAGCGAGCTGTAATGTCTTTCTTACTCACTCGTTTCTCTCAGTTGCACAACGTCACTGCACTTCACGCCACTGCACTGCACATAATAATAGTAAAAAATAATAATAATAATAATAATAATAATAATGCTAATAATAACAATAATAATAATGCTAATAACAACAATAATAATAATGCTAATAATAACAACATTAATAATAACAATAATAATAATAATAATACTTAATTACAAAGAAGACATAGGTAAATGCACTGAATTTTATTAAATATATTTATAACATATCCACATTCAAGAAACTAATTTATTTTTAAATTTGCTCAGGCTTTGAGGAAAGGGATCGAAGATTGTCGCAGGCAAACTGTTCCAGTCCCTAATAGTGCGATTCGCGAATGAATATTTCCCAACGTCCGTTTTCTGAATTCTTGTCTGTAGTTTATGTTCTTAAGCCGTGAGGTGGCAGTGTTCTAAAGTCGACGATGAGATGCAGCGCCGACCTAATGTCTGTTTGCTAGGGATTCTCCTCCACGTATGCCCCCAGCGAGAAACCGCGCCACCCGGAATAGGATCTGAGCTCCCAACATGTGAGGTAGTGGAGTGCATAAAAAATGTGAGTGTAAAGGGAGAGGATAAGAAGAGGAAGAGGAAGGAAAATCGTACGCGAGTTGTGAGCCGTTTGTCCCATGGAAAATACCGATCAGAGCAGCCGGCCACTAGAATTATCCTCCAGATAGCGGCTGAATTCAAATTAGAATCGAAAATTCGCCACGGGCGGGAGTAGAATCGTGGAACCTCCCGGTCACAGTCGCTGCAGTGGCAGCGGCCATGATGTCTCTGAGCTCACCTCAGCCGTCCAAGTTGATGAAAAAGCCAGCTTCCGACAGTGAAGTGCATGGTGGCAAGTACAACGCGTCAATGCGCGGGGAACGCCCTAGTGAAGCTAAAGTAGCAGCCGGCGATGATACCAGCTCGGCAACGGCGGTAAAGGCGTCGACAATGATAACGACGAAAACTATAACGAGGATCACTACAGCCTACGACGATGTCAGCAACATGGCAGAGCAGAAGGCGAACTGCGGGACCCCAAGCGGCGGCGGAGCCGCGGCCGCTTGCCCGCGAGGAGGAAGACGCAGAGGATGTGGCGAAGGACGCGACGGGGGCGGACGAGGACCGCGGGGGCGGACGGCGCGAGGGAGGGGGAGGGGGAGTGAGGCGGCGGCATCCGGGCGGCTGCGGCGACGCAGGGGCGGGGCGGGGCGGGGCGGGTTGGCGGGGCTGCGGCGTAACGAGCCACCGGCCAGTGTCCACCAGCGCGGAGCCGCGCCGTGCCGCGCTGCCGGGGCGAAGAGGCCACGCTAACGGCATTATCAGCAGACGTGACGAGGAGTTCTCGACGCCGATCGCCAGCGCCCGCTGGACCCATCTCGCCCGCGTCCCGCTTCTCATCACAGGCCCCCCCCTCCCTTCGGTGACCTTCGGCACCCTCGTCCTCCATGCGTTCCCCCGGTAATTTCGGACCCCTTCTTCTGCACAACGAACTCGCACTCGTACCGTTTGTCCATGACTCGGCGCATCTCTCCACGTCCCCTTTCTCACTTTTCTCTCCCTTTCACTTGTCCTCCCCCACCCGCCCCTCGCCCTGCTTGGCGCCCGCGCGGCGCCCCCCGAGCGCTGATGGCTCCCCGCCCCCGGCGCCGCCCCAGCGCCGCCCCAGCGCCGCCCCCGCAGCTGCCCTGATTGCTAATTAACGTGATCGATACGTCACTCTGTAATGAGGTATTAACGTAATTATGGCGTAGTCGGCCACATGACGGCTGCCGGCGACCGACGCACGTGCGATTGATTCCGTCTTCGTCAGAGCTCTTCGCTTTCTTTCCCCTCGTCCCCCAGTGGCGCAAGCGACGGCCGGCGCAGCGCACCTGGGAACAGACACTGCGCGATGTTTAAACTGCTTAGGTGATATGAAGATCATTTGAAGAAGAAGAAGATGATGCTAATGATGAGGACGAAGAAATAATTCGAACATTTTACCTAAGTATATTACGAAACGATTGCAATCATTCTGAGAAGATTCTGAAGTGTTGGTGACTATTGTCTCGCCACTTTTATGTGGTTTGTCATTCGAGATATTTTGATGCTGAATAAACATCTATTGCGTATTAGCGCTCTTAAATCAAGCTTCGTATTTTAATATTCTTAATTCTTAATTATAAGTGCCACCTTGAAAAATCAGTGTATATATTACTGTTTGTGGAAAGTGACAAGAAACGTATATTTTTTATTATAAACAGTTAATACACATAATTTGGACTATGCAAATAATGACAACATTAACGGTTTCAAACGAAAATAAATGGTATTCTGGACATACTCTTATGCCTTGTGATCAGCGAGAAAAGCATTTTGATGACGCCATAATTAATTTCAGTTTAAATAGATTTATCTTTTTATATTAACATTTAGGTTCTAGAGAGATAATTGGGAAAGTCGTTAAAATTGTAAACAGCAGCAAAAAAATTTCTTGCCACTCGGCAAATCGTTCCAGCCGCCGTTTTGTTCGTTCACTTGAAGTTCTGCTCGTAATGACGACCTTAAAGTAACACTAGAGTCGTATTTTCTGCATTCTTCCCTTAGTTAATGAATTCAATGCCTTTGCTTTTCGTACTCATGCCTACTGCGTTTGTGTTCTCTGATACTTTAGACTGATCGCTTACTATCATTTATCGAAACTAGTTGTTGCTTTTGATGATTGCCGCTCTTCTGCTACGTCTAATCTAATTTTAGAGATAGCAATTTCAACTCGGGTATGGCAAAGTAACATATGAACACTTGAGGATCATGAACTATGAATACCTTTGTACCAGTGGTGATTATCTGTGGAAACATTGTCTATAATATATCGATTTTCATCAAATTTAAGGTGTAAAAATTCGTGCAAAATCAATTAATTGGGAATAACTTAACACATTTACTTCAAAAAGAAAAACGTCACACAGAATTAGAAAATTAAAATACCCTGACTTGAGATCTAAGAACTTATTACTAAATTTTGAGGCATATATGAATTTGAAAATAGTGGTTCTATGACAGAACATCCTCTCTCTCATTTTTGTAAGGCTACGCAATATTATAATATTACTCGAACTTGCAAAAGTGTTCCCAACTAGCAAACATTTTTGTCCAAGCTGGCCATCTACGTTAGACATACACCACCAGCCTCACAGCAAAACTCAACCTTTACCGATATTTTAAAAATGAAGATGAACATTTACGTTGGCAATTTTCAAAAATTCAGAGATTTTGATAGTGTATCAAAATAGTTTTCAAGGAGAGGTTTTATTCTGGAAAAATATCTATCACGAATATTGTAGTTTGGTGTGTTACTATTTTGCTAATTTTGAAAATACAAGAAGTTCAACGAAAATGGAGCCTGTCCCATTTTTATTACCGTGCTTTAATATAACGATATTTTTAAAAACATTTTGAGTTCTTTTTGAGGAAATCGTTTTAAAATTGCTTATATCTCTCGCAAAATTACGCGAAAACAACCCACATGTTTGAAAACTGAAGGCTTCCGCTACCAGTAGCCATTGTCGTGCGAACGCTATCGACTCTCCAGGCCGCTTCTGATGTTGTGTGGCTTCTGTGGTGTTTGAGTAACACTTTACGTATCGGGCTGCTACATTCACTTTCGCGAGTTCAAACCCTATAGAACCGTGGATTTTTAAGGTCGAGAACATCCTTCGTACGCCTTCTTTTGGGATGTATTCTTTTGGGATGTAATGTAGATTTACTGCATGTAAATCTGATTTCAAGCCTTAAAGAAGCTTTTACAAAGAAGAGGTACATTGAAACAGCTTATTTCCTGATCCAAGTAACTCCTCTAGTTGCCAAAGGAGCGTATAGAAATTTGCGTGGACAGGCGAAAGAGCAGGCCTCCGTAAAGTAAGGCCATTGATTGATTGATTGATTGAAGATTGTGATGTCGACATTTCAAGCATCTTCTCGTGGTTTTCCCGAGGACTAATTGTGAGAATCTCGGCTCTTCAGTTCGGAGGAAGATCACAAAATGATCTAGATGTCTACATCACAGCCTTGGAAGCGGGTCATCCGAGCAGCTGAGAACATTCGGTGCATGGCCCAATTTACTTTCAAGCAACAAATAAGCAATTGCCTAGAAATACATTCCATAGAGGTCCCTTCACTCCTAAAAATGTATATAACATTGGAATACTTTGTTACCAAATATGTGTGCATGAATAAATAATGCTTAATCAACTTGCCTCCAGTATTAAACAAATTGTATTTAATAATTATTTTTTGTTTTTGTACAAAAAGTTAGTTTCTTGTGATTTTTATAATGTAGCACTATTAAATACTATTATTATTGGTTTTGGTACATCTGGAGAATATATTCAGGCGTGACTTCAACACGACAAGGGACTTGGAGGACCCGCAGCACCTTAAGCCGTCCCTGGTTCGAGCCCCCTGATGCATCCCGTCGCAATGAGGGTTGGGCCAGGCACGCGGCCGTTGGCAAACGCCAAAGCTATCGACAGAGATTAGCCTCCGAGTGACAATTTATGCGCACTGCATGTCCGAACTCGGCTACTCATTGATGGATTTTCACATGGCACATACAAGGGGAGCGGAGATGCGTAGTTATCTCTCCCGACACGTATGAAATCTCCTGTTCACATATCTGGACACGTAATGATAATCAAGAGATTTGCAGCGTTTTCGCGGGCATTCCACCAGCATGTCGGTGTTCGCTGCTATCAAAGGGTTTGCGTTCCGAGGCTGAAAATCAATTTTTCAAAACAACATGTGGTTTGATGTTGCATTTTGCGGTCAGCATGTCTCTTCAACTCTAATTACATGGGTTTTGGTGAATACAACCGCCTATATGCTCGTTTCAGTATATGCTAATATAATAAAAGAGCAAATTTGACAGCAGAAATTACTGTGATTAATTTTTTAGCGTTTTAATTTAAATTTAAGAGAAATTGTCGACACTATAGTCTTCTAAAAATGTCATGAAATCTACCCATCGCGCTCACCGCGGAGATCGCAGGATATTTTATATTCTTGCCATAAATATTTCGTTGTCACTACAACGCTTTATATAAAATCAATCAAAAAACCAAGAATGGTAGCCTAAACGTTAAACCGGAAAACCGAACGGCAGCCATCATTAAAGAAACGACACACTATCGAGAATGCCGGTGACTGGAGAAGTACGGATTTCATTCCGAACCGTCGTCGGATATTTGCTAGGTATTGCACATCCGAAATCTCTCTGGGGTAATATATATTGTTCCAATAATAACAGAAACATGCATTTTTAGCGCAATAAATTAGTTGTAAACGAGTAGCTCAGAGAAGCAAAAGTGCTGCTGAATAAAAACACAAAAAATTGTTTTCCAAAACGGAGCACACACTGCACAAGAAAGACGAATTAAACTCTTGCATAAAACAGTGCAATAAATTACACATTCTTAACTCAAAGTCCTCACTAATACTGCAACTACATAGTGCAGTTTTTATGCAGTGCAACAGTTCTTTACATACCAAAAAAAAATTGCCGTTCATTCGATACAAGATGTAAATAACAAATATTTAAAAGGGGCGGGCTCTTCATCGGAGCTTTGCCGTCGCGGAGCGTCACTGCTGTTGTAAACAGACCGCCTTAGGTGGCTCCGAGCATCGACTGATGTTAATGCAGCGCGTGTGGGAAGGTGGCAGGGTTGGACTCCCGACGGCAAGTCCGGAGAGAGGCAAATTCTAGTGGCAAATTCTGCTTTGATTGGTAGTTTTCCGTGGTTTTCCAATCAACACCAGGCGAATGCCGGAGCAGTTACCCTAACAAACGGGTCACGGGATTGCGGACGATCCTTCCTCTTCCTCGTGCTATTATCTCCCTTCACTGTCACTCAATTACGAGTAGTACACTAACACTACACTTACACTAACATGTACCACACTACCACACATACCGAGAGGCCAGCCGTCAGTGTAGAGCTTCTCCCCGCTGCTGGGATATATCTGGTTGGGGAAAAGCCCGCCAGCCAACGTGTAGGTCAACGTTGTATCTCGCCGTCACGAGGAAATCATATGCACTACACTTACAGGACTAATGTCCTTAGTAGTTGACGCCGCAGAAATCACTAATCAATCAAAAAATGTAAACAGTGAAGCACCGAGTATGAGAATTCAGCCGGTTCACGCAGAGTAAGAATAGACGGAGTGAGAATATATTTTTTTAGTTTCATTGTTTTGGAGTTTCCTGAGGATCTAATGGCACCTTTTACATGGCCATAGACTGCTTAGTTACTTTTTCTTCAATTTCTGCGTGCATCCGAAATCAATAATATATATTCTAATCGGTGGAATGAGATGCAATCCTCCCACCGCTTCAGCCTGGTCGAACAACGTGCAGTATCTGCAAACAATATTTCGTTTATTTGCATTTTTCAGTGAAAACAAAACTGTTTCATTGTTTTTGTATTTCCCCGTCTTCTTGAGTTTCTAACGAATCATCGCCACCTCTCACTAGTCCACAAGGCTGCTTACTTTTCTGCATGCATACGAAATTAGTTATATGGAGGAGTACTTAATATTAATGCTGGTTTGATTTGATTGTGCTAAATTTCGCAGTATGGTATACGTGTATGCTTGCAAGACCTGTCAGACCAACAGCATTTATTTTTTAAACAGTATCTGTAAAAATATTTTGCTACAAAATTATTAACACTGTATGAAAGCTTGTTTTATTTTGTTGTACCATTTAAAAAAATGGTTGTGCGTCTTTAACTATTAAGCCAGTACAAATGCGTTTATTTTATGGATAGAAACATTAAAAAATAATTTTGGAATAAATAATTATCAATTAATAAATGAGTACTAAATATTCCTGTTGTTTTAATTTAATTTTGTCCTTTTTTAATATTACTGTGAGAGCACAACTGCATTTATTTAATAAATGGCAGCATTAAACAATAAGTATAAGGGTTATAAATTAATAATACATTAGTACTACATATTCCTGCTAAACGAGGCCATGAGGCTGATTAGCGGAACGCTGAAAGCAGCCCCTGTCCACTGGCTTCCTGTGTTAACTAATATACAGCCACCATATATCCGCAGAGAACAAGCCGCATCTAAAGAAAGATCGAAAATAGAAGCCAATCCCAACCTCCCAATACATGAGTATGTGTATGGAAACAATCGTCTCAAATCGAGGCGACCCTTTTGCATGAACCCAAGAGACCTGTACGACTCCTCTGGAGAATGGAAAAGAATATGGAAGGAGACGAAGGTTAGGAATTGGACCCTCATAGATGACCCCACTAAGCGGGTTCCAGGTTTCAACCTGAAGAGGCGCCAGTGGACAACGTTAAATCGACTCCGGACTGGATTTGGAAGATGCAAAGAGCAGCTAAGGAAATGGGGATATAGTGAGGACGGTGAGTGTGAGTGTGGACTACCCCAGACCATGGACCACATTATTCAGTGCCCGATTTATGGATTTGAAAATGGTAATCTTGAATCACTTCATAACTTAAGCGACGCGGGAGCCGAATGGCTGAGAGACCTAAAAGTGTGTTTGTAGTACTATATTACTATTTTTTTTTTTTGCTCGCGAATCGGCCAACTAGGACCACGCGTTCATACATCCTGCATTTACCGTGGCTCAGTATCATATATCGCGGTAGCAGGTGCATGTAACCTCAATTGGGGGGGATCAGTATTTTTACTGAAACCAATTTTTATCCCCCAGGGTTGTTAGCTCTGGGGGTATGAAAGATGAAATGATGATGATAATGAGGAGTGAAAGGACGACACACTCATACAGACACACACAAATACACCCATGCCCGAGGCGGGACTCGAACCCGCGATGTCTGGTCCGAAACCACTCCGGCACTACTGCCTTAGCGATCTCGGCCATCTGATCGGCACTATATTACTATATTATTTTATTGTTATGTTTTATTTCTTGCATGAAGTGACTGTGTATGATTCGTGTAAGCTTCTGGCAAATCGAACGAATAAATAAATAAATAAACTACATATTCCTATTGGTTTTATTTGACTTTATAATTTTTTCAAATTTCTTCATGCCAGTTTGACTATCAAGACGGCACAATTGTATTTATGTAATGAATGACATCGATAACAAATTTTATTTTGAGGTAATAAATTAGTAATAAATGAGTCCAAAATACTCCATTTGTTATTATTTGATTGTGCCGTAGTGTGGCTGTGCTAGCCTCACAGACCTGGGAGTAGGTACAAATCGGAGGACCGATGGACTTTACACGGCACGTGACCATTTATTTTAACACTGCACCGGTATTCGCCTGGATTTAATCGGAGGGAAACATGAAAATGTTCATTCCAAGCATCTAGGCTCTAAGTGTACCTTTATGCAGCAACGTTTTTTAAATATTAGTTGTCTAGTTGGCCTGGAAATTTCACCATCATCTGATTTGCCCTGCATATTGGTCTGGTAACATGCCGTTTCCTTATCAAGGCGCGTTAATTTAATACGTAACATGGACGCTACGTCTACCAGCGCTATGTACCAAACTCAGTGCTGAACTAGAGAATTGAGCACGAGTTGCATTGATCATGAAAGCTTAAGTACAATACGTTTACTATGGGAAGGAATATAGAGATTGCGTACTTCAGGCTACTCAAGTACTACAGTGTGCATAATCCAAGACTACGTTTATCTTGCCTGTACTTGCCTAGAAAAGTGCTTTCTGACTTGTTCGTGTTCAATCTATGTTCAAGCTTTATAGAAACAACATATTTCTGGAGCATTAATAAATTAAACAGTTCTTGTTCAGCATATTACAAATTTAAAATTATTTAGTAAATCGTGAATACTACAAAATATTCAATAAGTATGCATTTTCATCTATAAGTACCTCATTATTATCAATTCCCTTCACGTAATATTAAATTTTTAAATAGTTCTAAATAAACTTACGTTCTAAATAAAGTTTCGTATAAGAGTGGTACTGTAAAAGTGACATCTAAAGCATAAAACAAGGGAAAGGTACTAGAAAACAAGAATGAAGAGAGAGAATGAGAAGGGAGAGAGAATTTAAAAGACTGAAGTAAGAGAAAGTAGTAATACATTAAGGAGGTTCTGATGAAACCTTATGGCAATGCTGCTAGCTGAAACTGGCACCCCTTGTGGACTTCGTGGCCAGACATTCCATCCTTTGCAAAACTCCTTCCCCCTCTTCCTTCGCCACCTCACCCCCTTTACACACACACACACACACACACAAAAGCGCGAAAAGAACGCCGACATCGCCACCCTGCTCCGGCACCAGTCGCGGCCACTACGGCCGCCCCCACCGCCGCCACCGCCCCTGCCGCCGCCACCGCGACAGAAATGTGAAATATCTTTGTATAGAAAAAACTTTCACGCTCTAAATTACGCTGTTGTCATCTGAAAACGCAGGAAGTACTTTACAATGGTTTATGCTCAGAACTGCGCACATTCAAAAATAAATGATACAAGTCGGAGTTTTAAACAGTGCAGAATCTTACAAACTTTTCAGGAAATGCCAAAAAGTTTTTTGGAGATGTATCGTACATTGTACATTACACGGGAGCAGCTATTCTTTTCGGGTACTCTGTTCCTTTGCGATTTATAGGGGTGAGTGTCGGGTGTTGGTGATGAGAATTTGTGTTCGTTGTCGCAGGTAGAAAACGTTCTTTTCACGTGACCTTTTCAAGTGGCAAAGAAATTAAATCAAAACGCATTGAGTCTCCTGATTTTTAACCAGCTTTGAAAGGACGTTAAAAACTCTGTTCATTTTCCCCTCTTTCTTCAGCTATAATTTCGCAAATGAACCTCAATTTTCATGACTTTCCTTTTCCTTAAATATTATAAATTCACGGTGGTATCACGGCAATTTTATAGTAATATAATCGTCTTATAATTCTTTTAAAAAGATAATAAATAATGAAGAGAGCAGTACGTTAACAGTGCAACCAATTCTAGTATCTTCAGAGTACAGAGAAGGTTTTGCAAAACCGACATTCTCCCATGGATCTGACTTCTCTTTAAGACCTACGAATTTGAAACTAATCTGTTAATTTTCGGAGTACTTCACATAAAGCTCTCTCACAAAGCAACAATTCAAAAGCTCTCTAACAAACGGATCCAGAATTTCTTTAAATTTATAAAATAGGTGCGCGTATAAACGATGAGATTTTAAATTTGATTTTTATTCGAATAAAAATCGTAATCGGTTGTACTGATTGGCACTGTAATCGTTTTCAAGATGAAGTAGTGGATACAAAATTACTCATAATTCAGTATGAGATACTTGACCACGATTTAACCTCGTTACTAAATTTCGTTAACGTACAAGATATTTGAACCGAAATAATTTCCTTAATCTAATATTAGCTACATATGAATGAACACACCGACAAATTCGTGGCGTCGTTTACCATGTATGTATTCCAAGCACCCGAGCGTATAGAAAAATCTCTGCGTCCGCGGGGGTCAAAGGTCAGCGGCGCAGAGCGTGTCCCGCAGCCGCCGGCCTGCGCCGGGCCTGCCGCGCGTGTCAATTTTCCGCTGCAGCCAAATATCTGGAGAGGTGTGAGCAGGTAATGCGATTAAATCGCCGCCCTGCGCATAATCCATCCATCCATCCATCCGACCATCCGTCCACGCGCTCACGGACAAGAGGCAATAAGGCGCCGGGGACAACGGTAACTGATTAAATTCGAGATGAAATTTTAATCAAATTACCGTAGCAGGAGCCGCCCCGCTCCGGAGGTGCGGTTACGGGAAGGGGGCGGGGCCCCGTCCCACCCGGGCGCGCGAGCGGGGAAGCGCAGCCGCCGCTGCCGCCCACTCGTCGTGCACGCGCTGACGTAATCCTCTCGCAAAAATGTGGAGCGCGCCGCGCTGGCGGGGCCGCGCCGGGCTCGCGAGGCCGATAAAGCGCTGCGCCGGCGCGCGGCGGAGGTGCGTGTGTGGGCGCACCGGGCGGCAGGAATTGAATTCCGAAAGCAGGCGCGAGCCACCGCGTCAAGTGGCTCCGTTTACGGTTGCTAGATGAAGTTAGCGACTGGGTTTTCAGGACGTGCGGGGCAAAGATTATGGAATTGAAAAATGAATGTCGGGAAACGTTTTGACATTCTTGATGTAATTGCGAGTATCCGAAATAGCGCCGGGTTAGAGTGGAGGTTCGGAGTCCAGGGTTACAGGTGATTTGTGTTCTTTCTATAAGCCGATATGATCAGAGAGAGTTTACGAAATCTATACGATATTGTTAATCAATTTCGATGCATGAACATCACAGATTTGTGGTTAAAAGAATATTGTCTGAAGTTAATTTTAAATTCTTGAAGAAACATTGCACTGGAGAAGAGATAAAGAGCACGAGCGATGTCAGCAATTAGCATTGTAGTGCAAATTGGAACCGTTTACCGTAACTGCAATATGTCGTGAATGATCTTCGTTGTCCGGAACACGCCGCGTCCACGGCTGAAAGTCCAACATTTCGACCATCTTATTGTTTTCGTCCTCAGGGATGAAGTGTTTGGCACGGTGATTCAAACTTCAGCCCTGAGGAAGGTCACGATAAAGTGGTTGACATTGGCAGCACAGCCTGCGACGCGGCATCACACGGACAGATTCGTGATTCACTCAAACGTCCGTTACTGCCCTCCCTTGCCTTTCCCCTGCCCTGCCCTCCCCTGCAGGTTTAAGTTTTCTTGGCCAATCACTGCAGGCGTCTCGAACGCTCCACAGTGGACATTATTCTATTGTCCTCTCCGTCACTCCGAAAATGCAGATGCAAGCCTCGAGCTCCACAGCCGAGTATTGAGTACGACGCATATGGAACTATTTATTTATCCAAGTCATGATTCTCGTCCATCTCAGTCGAGGATTTTCCATTTACTCAACACCGTCCACGCCCGTCCGGAACGTCGTGGTGGGTGAGGGGGAGGTGAGAAGTGAGAATGGAAGCAGGTTCCTGCCATCGGCTCGTTCGCAGAGGGAGCGGCGAGGTGCAGCAACTGGCACGCGTCTCGTGCCTTTGGGCCGGAGGGGGGGAAGGGGCCTAGACTGTCTTTGGAACGGCACGCTCCACACTCTTAGAACTAAGCGTCTTCTAATGTTTCGTAATGTTGAGATAAATTTAGATCGAATTGATTAAAATTTCATATTAAATAATCCCTCAATCTTTGTGTCGCCACAGTATATACGAGTATATAACATGCACAATATTATGCAGACCGGTGGAATTGAAGGGTTGCCCGTAATAAGAATATAACCAATAAAAGGATGTGATATCAGTCATGATGCCGGCTGTGCAGCTGGATTTGCGCTTGCAGTGATAAAACTCATTAAAAAGGACCTCAGACGTAAAATAAATATACATAACTGAAAGACGTAAAAAGAAAATGCTTCGAAGCCCATGGTAAAGAGAATACTACTAGAAAAGGTTATATTAATCATGAAAAACAGACTTCTGCAGAGATCCGTGGAAGAAGGGTGTAACATCGCTAACCAAAATCTGAGTAGTAGATAGAGAGACAATCACTTTACTAATACTTAACCATTCAAGGTGCAAGCTATTTCCTGTAAGTGAATCAATGGAAATTCTTT
The DNA here is from genome assembly GCA_038098605.1 of Gryllus longicercus. Lineage (NCBI taxonomy): Eukaryota > Metazoa > Arthropoda > Insecta > Orthoptera > Gryllidae > Gryllus > Gryllus longicercus. The sequence goes on from JAZDUA010000500.1 coordinate 583,772, forward strand.
ACACACAGTCAGCTCTATCTAAATTTGTAATATTTATCTTCTATACCCTGTAATAATTATACTTCTATACAAGATGAGTCACATAACGTTAGCACGCCCTGCAATTTTTGAAGGGTTGTAGTTACTGCAATGCAATTTGCACTGAAGTGGAGGAGGGAATGGTGCTATTGGTTTACATATTCATTCTATTTTAACACTTGTATTTTACGAGATACATAAGTAACTTGTTTTTCTCATATGGTTATATACTGCATATTTTAGTCTTTTATGAAGACCGTAAAAAAACGGATCGAACGATATACATAATGTCAAATGTTAGATCAGCATTTTTTGATATAATTTTCTTTTTGCGAATCATGTTTAACGTACATTTTTAATGCAAGAATCCGTCATACACTGCCCTACTGCCCCTGCTAACGCGCGCGCGGGATATGGAAGCTGATCGAAGTATCTAAAAATTCAAATCGTATTTCAAACCTTCGCAAAATTGTTGCAATTTTTTAGGATCACTGCATCCCATCCTTGTGCATTTTCAGATTTTATCTCTTTCTATGCAGGAATCGAAGTATTGAAAATAAGGGTTTTTCATAAGTATATATTGAAATAAAATTGTTTGTTACTTCAGCTCCATTTAATGGAATTTCATACCACAGGATATAAATGGGATCTTGAATGAAAGCACAGTAATAATAAGTAATTAAGATTGTACGAAGAATATTGCATATTTTGAGCAAACACTTTTTAATATGTTAATAAACAAATAATAAAAATAACAACTTAGGAATAGAATCCAGATAATTACTATCGAAAAAATATATATCAACAACATAGTAAAAAGGAGTAAATGAAGATAAACACTCTACATTACTACCCAATTTACTGGACCATATGGTCAAAATGTCCACCAACTTCAGACAAACATCCCTGCAAGGGTTTGAGTGCAATACTTAGTACTCGTATGTGGATTTCTAGAATTTTTACTGGAAACGCTTTGATAATTTACTAATTTTCGAGCAGCCGATTAACACTGATATATAAAGAGATGATGACTTGGAAGCGAGTAAATTGAGTGGCAGTTTTAATTAAAATGCTAGTCTCACGTGTCATGCTAAATGTAATGTTTACAGAATTGCAAGTAGTTGTATATCACTTTCTGAGAAAGGGATATAATGCTTGCAATCCAATATATTTGTTGATCACAGGAGGAAACAAAATATTTAATAGAGAGCAATATGGAAAAATACAAATAACACAAACAAGAGCAAAGAAGAGAGAGAATGTAAGTTATATGATTGACAATGATAAATATTACATTGTCAATGTATTACTTAAGATTTACGGAACTACTTTTCTTAACCTGGACTTGGTGGTAGGTGCAAAAACTTTCAGCATTTTTGTAATATGTAGGAAATTATGAAGAGTGGCAAGGTGGTCCAGAAGAAGAAATACCTTTTTGTATCTTCCAAGCAGCCAAGAAGAGCTAAAAGCCCAAACTATTATTATATATAGTGTCATTTTAATTTCGCACTACACAAATCAATGTGTATAGTAACAGCTAGTGGCATAATAAGTCGGCGTGACATTAAAGAACGGACATACATGTTTACTTCAAGTTGTCCGAAACTGAGAAGAGGCTGTGATTATTTGACCATTACAAAAACGATTTCTTCATTAATTTTGAAACAAATTGTGAATTTGAATTTTCAAATTGGCATTGTCTGACTTAATCATGTAGTAGATATGCAGTTGACTTTTACTGAACGTGAAATCGGTCTTCAAAATAAAATCTGTGCAGGAATAGACACCGGCTCAATGAAAGCATATTGGTTATACACTTCCTAGATATCAAGTGTATGGTGATATCTATGGCAACAGAAATTTGAACACGGTGGGAATAACAATGAAATGCTAACTCCAGAACATTGAAGAAAGTAATTGTGCATTGAAACCGTCCATGAAGGTAAAGAAAAATAATATACTATCTCGTGGAATAAAATAATTGAAATTAAAGTGAATTGCTTGAAAGTGGCTTTCAAATAAAATTTTTACTAATTCTAATACATATAATGTGTATTACTATTCGTGTATCAAATATCGCAGTCTCTTGAGTTTTCACGTATACGTTCTTATTCATTTACATTTCATGGCTTCGTGTCTGTTCTCCATCAGGTAATGTTCCAAATATTTCAAATAACCTCAAAACACTTATTTATAAATTTTCCATTGGCAATTTTGATCAAAAACACTGACACATACTTCACTTTGAACCAAAAAAACTACTTATCTTCTGAGCTGATATCATCCTATGACTGTCTTCCAAGCGATGAATTATAAATTCATGGCAGTATTAAAATTTTTATCCTATTTTCTTATCTAATATGCACTTAACTAACATGCTAACTCATATGTAACTACTAATAACTACTATTATACTACTAACTAAATTAACTACTAATAAGGAATATGTGCTTAACTAACGCATTATTAGTAGACAATTATTGACGAATATTTAGAAATGCCGTTGAGATGTAATCTAAACGCACTAACATTGATTACTCTTTTCGCGTTTTTCCTGCAGTTTCTTCTGTTGATACGGAACAATATAGAACTGTAAATTAATTTTTAGCACGTAAACCAATTTTCCCATTGCTGTATAACCTTCCCGTTTGTTTTAATTGTTAAAAACTTAAAAACTGGCTCATAAATTTACTTTACAGCTGTTTATGAAAAACATTTGTTATGTTTACCGTGATCACGGGAAAATAATTTAAAAGTCCTCAAATGCCATTCGTGTTGTGGATGGATAGCATTGGTCTACAAAAAAACGTTTTTCTATAACAAAAACAAAACACTCTGTTTCTGGAAGATAATTTGCCTCACAATTTAGATCTAAATTCAAAATTTCTGTATCGAATTTAGTTTTCATGTGATGATCGTTTTTTGTAAATTACTCCCTATCTGCCAAAATACACGCTCTCATAACAACAGATCCCAATGTAGACCGTAAATGATACAACAACACAAGTGTTAAGGAAAGTGAAGAAACGTAAAAGAATATTTATATTTGAATTGGTGAAAACCAGAACGGTATAAGTATTATTTTATAAATGTTGAGAAAAACGTGTTTATTTTAGACTATATTTCAGTGGCAATGTATTTTCGTGGTTTTAATGAACAATTGTAATGCCGTGGTTATAATGATGAAACGAAGCACCATGACTTTACAATAATATTGACTAAGGAGGACTTCTGTTCAAGCAGTAGTTCAATCCAAGCAAGCTATTTTTCGTACAACAGTGATTTTTTCTGTCGCTGCTGTCCCATTCACAAAGAAAGCAGCAAATTGTGTACTCGAAATGCATACCGAGCAGAAATGCAATTACCTTGAGATCCCGCTTATATTCAATTTCTATTCCTCAAATTTGAGAAGTATGTGAAGCAGTTTAAAGTTCTTATGCTCCACTTTCAGGTTAACTGTATGAACAATCAGAATGGAATGAAATTTGTTCCCATAGTGGAGAAGTACTGCTTTTAGACTTATTTTTTCTGGAATCTATTAACACGCGCCATTCAGTTACATTGAAATCATGGTAGAGAAGGATATCACGGAAGAGTACACATAAGGGATTCGACATCATGACAAAAATATGTCACTTTTCTTGGAAAAATGATGTGAAAAAAGTACTGGGAGATCACGGAAAAAGCACAGTTTATTACGGGGGAAAGAAAATTCCATCCTTTTAGTACCGAAAGGAAAAGCTCTGACTGTAGTTTCGACAAATTTTATTTACGAACAAGATTTTTGAGATCCCCTCGAGACAAAAAATGTGGTTCATGTGAGCCACAAGAAGCTTGAAATGTTGGGCAGCGTAGATAGCTCCTTCTGTCTTCTGGATATTCGTAACTGTAGCATTCATCCTGACTTCCTGCAACATTCTTAGCAGGTACAGGTATTGGCAATTCTTCACTGTGACGTACTACCTTATAGTGGGTGGTAAATTAGGATATTCCTTAATTTTTCTGCGTTTTTGAAGTGAATCCAACTATTTTTGAAAGAAAATTATAATCTTGTTGTGTGATATGTTGGTTCCTCGAAATTATGAAAGCAGCAAAAGACATGTGTCATGAGTCTCTTAACTAGCGGGTTAATACTGTAACACATGACAAAGAGACTATATTTGTATCTGGGCTCACATCTCCTGGTTGTCAACTTTACACGAGAAATAAAGTTCGTAACTCTTCCTTATCAGATGATTAATTAAATGAAGCCGTTGCAAAATTGCCAATATGCAGCGACTTCAAGCTTTTCTATACATTTCGAGAAGCGTGTCACAAGAAAACTGACGCCGACAGGCGAAAACTTCATATCCAAATTCAGTGTCCAAGTCCTAGCTGAAACACCATTGATATTCTTTGAGACAAAAATGCAGTTGAGAAGTGTAATAAGTTCAAAAAACCGTTCCAGTTTTCACACCAAGTTTAGTCATATTCAACCAGGTAATATATATTTATGTCAAGTTGAATTATGGAACTGAACTGAATGAACTAATTTTCAGAGACCTTTCGATTATTCTATAAATAAGTAGAATTATTTTAATGTTGTGATTTTGCATTAAAATTCTGGTATATCTAACATATCTAAAAGTATATCTAAAAGTACTTGCTATTCCTCGCTGTCATAAACCACATATTTTGGCGAACCCTTCTGCCAAAATACCGTTTATCTGCCGTTTAAACACCTATATAAACGCAGCGTTCGATTTGTGCGAGATGTCCTTGTACGCGGGTCATGATTAAAGTAGATGCTCTGGAATATGCACGTGTCGCTGTCACCGGCCTGCAACATCTCAGGCAAGGGTATCCTCCACGAGAGGCTGTCTGGATTACACTAAGTAATGAAATCTGAGCGCTCCGTCGCCGGACCGACCAACAGTATCGTATCCCTCTCATTACACGCAGTGTGCGAGCCACCCTCAGTATGCCTAATGTGAGGAGAGTATCTCAAAGTGATTGAGCAACTCGACTTGCCTGTATATTATGTCAACAATCACTGCAGTGTCTGCAAATGTCAACCACAAACTATATCTGCACTGCTAATTTTGAATATTTTCTTAAATTCACGGAAAAGTGAGCAACCTCTGTTTATGTGAAAGCTGTCCATGGTTTGAGACACCCAGGTACTCGAGTAAGATCCAAAACTGCTTTAGTACTAATTTCTAATATACGTATAAATTGATGGAAAACTATCTAGTACCTGGGTATCTGAAAAGTGACAATGGGTTTGCTAGATACCAATTTTTTATTTTGACTGAAAAATAGAAATATTATGGTTATATTGCTAATAGAAATGCAAGAAGGAGACGGGAAGGAGGGAAAGAAGGCAGCGGAACAAGGAGACACGCACCCGAGGACGTCGGCAAAGCAGGGCGGAGGCAGAGCGGAGGGAGGGGCACAGGCTGCGGTGCGCGGTGGGCAAGGGCGGCAATCGATGCCTCTGCTGGCCAACCTGGGCATTTATTAACTTTTATTCCCCGGCGCGCGACGCGCAGGCCCTTGCCCAGAGCCCTTTCCCCCACCCTCCCCCTCCGCCCTCCCCCCGTCGTCGACCTCGTCCTCGCCGCGGCCGCGCGGGGTCCCGGCCCGGTCGTTCCCTGCACACTCGGCGCGCGCTGCCCTTAATAAACACAATGTATATTTATCCACAGTTATCTGTTTTAATTTAACCCCTGTGACCTGTACATCATTGTTTCCACGACGACCAGACTAACTCAAGGGATCCGCAAACATTGTAGCAATCATATGAGGGGAGTGCAATTTAAAACTGTCTGCTTCTCTCCCTTACGTTTGCGCGAGGGCACTTACGTTGCTGCGGACGGGGATTTCTGGCGCCTTGGTGCGTTTCTCTCAATTGCGCTTGTGTCTGAAGTACTCTGTCGGCCTATGAAAATAAATCGCTGTTCATTAGTTCCGGCTCTTTGCATTTTTTCTCTGCGGTCTAAGTGCAGTTTTGCTGCGCTGCAAATTAAGTATTGTGAGACCAGTGTATTGACGTAGTTGTTTAATGAATTTCGTTTTGTTTTGTTTATTGATTGTTGTATTAATTTAACTTTATTTTTAATATAAAGTGGTTTATAGCTGGTTTACATTGCTTTTTTTCAAGCGAGTTACTTCAATTCTTAGGAAACATACTTTGTTGTTGAACTCTCAATTATGTATTAAAAGTTCAACTAGTACTGTATTATTTATTGTGACTTAATTTACAGCAACAATTGTCATAGCTATTCTACATCATGATGTCCTCATAGGTTCTGAAAGAAGTCTCTACATTGCCTGCATGATTATAGTAATAAATTGTTTTACAGAGTGACTTTCCTCCTGGCATGTTATTTCTGCCGGGTTTGTCAATTACCATGCTGTTCATATCATTACTAAATAAAGATGCAATGCCAGTACATTGATGCGATGATTCGACCATTAAGGTAAAAGGTCTAGTCACATTAATCAAGAACTGAGTATTAAAAAATTAATTTACGTGTATAACGTTAAAAAAATAATGTAGAAATTAGAAATTTTAACTTTTATTGACATTTTATTTTTAGTACACATATATATTATTTTAATGATGATTTATTGGCACAATATGAGAAAAAATCTGTTTTAACTGATTATTGCCTGTCAGTGTTCTAATTACGTAACTTATATTTGTTTGGCCGTAATTTTGTTTTTGACAGTCAGGCTAAAAATTAACTAATAAGCTTCAGTTTACCATTGTAAATACAAATTAGTGGTTTATTTAAAAAAAAATATTTACAAGAACAGCGTTAAAATGGCCGTCTAATATTTCAGTAGACACGTTTTCGGTAAACATGTATGCCCATCGGGCTGTAATGAAAGACAAAAATAATATAATGCTAAATATTATGTTGATAAACAGAAAACATTGTTTTAAACAAGCACAAGATGTTTTCTAAACAATGTTAGTTGGAATCAGACAATAAGAATTTATTACATTAAACAATAATAAAAATTCATCTTAAAAAACATTATTGTAAATTTGTATAAGGATTTTGGTTGTAAACATCACAATCGACAAATCAAACCCATGTACACAACGCAAAGGAAACAAATCTGTTTGTAAGAAAAGGGTCGTGGGATCTCAGATCGTATGTTACTTCTAAGGGCATTCATCCGACTGCTGCAGTGGAAAGTAGTTCTGCTAAGCATGTTAGAGAAGTTGCCGTTGAAGAGTTTGGAGGAGCGAACGTGAGATCAATAAATTCAATGCTGATGGGAAGTTCGAAACGACAGAAAAGTTTCTTAGCCTTAAGATTCTACCTACCACCATTAAAGCATCAACATCCACGTCGATTATTTTCGACAAAATAACTATGGTTTATAAACAGATTCACTTAAATCTTATTGGTGTCTTCGGCAGTTTGGTCTCGTTTCTTGTTTGATACTATGTTGTGGGGGCACGAACCCTACCTACTACCTGGCTGATATCCGCACCAATCTGGTGGTGGAAAGGGTTGGCATGCTCATAGCACCTGCACCACGAAGAGCACCAACATCACCGTTCGTGTATACCATTAACGTGATTACACCAATCATCCCATGTTCCAACGTCAAAACACCTACATTACTTGCAACAAGAGTGTCTGTTAATCCGTTTGAGACCGTAAAACTATTTAGTTGCAGGTTGCGTCTATATGTTTTATATCTTCCATTTAGCACTCTTATTAATTACATAACTTGGCAGAATATATTTTCATATTTTCTCCTTTCTCTTCTGCCTGTTTTTCTCTGAGTATTACTAATTCTGTTTCTTCCCCCACTTCTTTCAGACTCACCGTCGTATGTCTTTCTACCTCTCCCCCTCTGTAGTTTCATGTTGTCAAAATTATTGCCTGCATCCGTTGTCGCGTTAAATTCTTTCTTATTTCTTACTAAGGATGACGTAATTGTTTTTCAAGTAGCATCTGTTACATCGCATGTGTTGCATCTGCTGTAATTGAGAAATTGGGAAATACCGTGCCTTCTATTTAAATATAAATCCGATGTAGGGGCTATTTCATATGATGTGAATATTCTTCGTGGATCGTGTTAATGGCAGTAGAGGCTACACTTATATCATCTGTTATAAGTATTATTGCGACAGAAAGCAGATTATGTAATTAAAGAACTTCTATAATTCTTTTTCTTCATCGGTCACAGGTTTTTACAGTTCTTTGACATTAAATATACAATATTGATGAAAGCTAGAAACGAAGCAAATCCGTGTGTCTATTACTGGAAAGCCATACGAAGTAATGGTATCTTCAGGTTGCCTTTTTATATACGCCTACATTTCAAGGAATTATAGGGATGAATTTAGAACCATAGAATGACAACAATAGCAGAGGCAGTCTTCCAGCAGTCAAACTAATTAACGAAGAAGATGCGACATTTCTTACTCTTTCAATATAATTTTTAAATAGTTTGTAAATGTTTGAAATGCCAAGCTGTTTCAGTGACAACTTTGATGCAGCTTGACAGTTTCATTTGCAGATTAAATCAAAACGTTCGTTTTAAGAAACTTGCTCTTGGCGTGTGCGTGTGCCGATTTCCTCTGCGACTGCGCATACAAGTACTAATGCGAATATGTGCAATGTAAGACAAACAAAAACCAAGAAAAGTTATTTTGAAAATTATATATCTTTGATATCGTGAACAAAATAACTCGCGAAAACTCAATTTACAAGATACCAACATATCTTGTCATAATGTGATATATACTTATATTCTAGCGCGCATAAAGAGATAACTTTTTTTGGGTTAATGAAATTCAGGCATTTGTTATTATGTGAATTGTTATTACGTGAATAACTATAACTCGCTCGGGGTTTATGCATTTATGAAATAAAAATGATCCCATTTTTAAAAACTGAGTAGAATTTTAACTTACGTGAGTATACACAAATTTTGTGAGAATAGTTCGGTGTATACAGCAGTGTCCATATTTAGCAAAATGTTTACTTACCAGGTTATTCACCGAGGTTAATGAGGTGCCACTATGGCTTTAAAAGTTTCTGGGGCAAATATGTATGTTGTTCAAATATGCATGTAGCTTTCGTTTGCGCAGATGTATGGGCGTTTAACCTTGCTAATCGGTATATGACTGTACTATCTACGTGTGCAAAACATTGTTTTTTACAACACATTAGTAGTAGTCACTTGAAATTTAATTTACGTGTCCCTTTTCGTATAGTGTAAAATCATTCACATGAAGCACTGGGGTAGAAAAAGCGTTTGTTGCTTGTCCGGAGCAAGAGTTTGAGTAAAAAATAAGGAACACCATAAAATTGAGAAAAATGAACGCACACTGCCTTTTAATGCACTTCATTAAGGCAAAATAAATCAATCATAGGTAGTTACAGGAAAATGTGTGCTGTGGTTTTGTTAGTGCATTTTCATTCAACCACATATATTGGTGCAGAAAATGCTACTGAAAAGCGGTAACATAATTGTGAGGAATTGTTTTTGACAGTTTCATTATATTTAAACACGACGAAATATATCTACGATATCCAGTAAAAAAGTCAGATATAATAGATCTTAGTAATGAGATTTCATAAGCTCTACAATAAGCAAAGATAACGTAGCTTTTTGAAGAAATGTTTTAATGCTGGTTTACTTGAAAGTTTAAGTGCCCCTGTATATCTTTAATTTACATCGCCTTCTATTTCATTATATTCGCCCTGTTCTCCTTCTTCCGCTACACAGAGATCGCTATACAGAACATTAAAATAGTAAGTGAGGAGTTTCAGCAGATACTGCTGCTTTCAGAAAGTTGGTGTTTGCGAAAACAACCAAATGTGCCTACAACCTTTTTTCTACTCGATTGGGGAAGATTGACTGCTTGAGTGGCAGATCCGCTACCCTTAAAACGTCCCTTCTATCGTCGAGTTTCTGAAGCTCCGAGTTCTCTTACGATTTATAGTTTATGGACAGATTCCCTTGATAAATGGTTGCGTTTCGTCAGTAATCTGCTTTTTCGGGTCGAGCTGCGGGCAGTAAATTTCAGCGGAGGACGCTTCTTTGTACAAGACAATGCTTGCTGCTTCTAGTGACCCCGACGTCACCATCGTACTCGATGTTCTACCCCTCTAACTTACCGTCCTTTACCACCACCGCTATTTCTCCAAACTTTCTTTTTACGTCATGAAACAATCTTAAATGTATGTGGTGATTACAATGAAAAATAAATGAATGGCGACGAAATTAATAGTATTCAAACAAAAGCATAGTATTTATTTTGACGTGTATTTACCATCCATCTACAAAAATCGTTCTACATATAAGAAGTTGGCTCACATAAAAAAGGTTTGTGTGGCTCTTGTACAATGGTTGACATCCAGAGCCTGAATGGCAAGTGAAATGATGCCATCTTGGATAGTCATATTCGAAAGATCACTTTTGTTTGTACCGTAAAGATGAGAAACAGGAAATTACAATTTTAAATGTATTCATGTAAAATACGAACTCTTTTATCGTCCGACAGAAGCCTTGAATGCGAGATACAGATGTGATGGATATTTTTTGGTTTGGACGTGAACACCAATATATTGAACAAAACATTGTATTCCAAACCATAGAAGTCAACTATTATTTGGATATATGTGAATCCACAAAATGCTTCTGTTACCTGTACATTGGTGACTCCTGTATTTAGCTTTCATGGGTCGACTGGACACGATTTGCATTACAAACATAACTTTTGGTTGATGTTCTCGCTCACTCCTGAATTTCACATGTTCGGTTTTATTTCTACACGAGAAATATCGTTCTCGGAAAACTGTCAGTTTTTAGCAGTATGTTCCCTTGCATAGTATTTTTCTCCTAAACGCTCAAAACAGATATATGCTATTGTGTAAAAGAAAAAGAAAGTTCTGAAGTTTTATCTAGTTTAAAATCAGTAGTCAAGCACTCCAAGTACAGAACCCTAAGCAATTATTATAATTAAATCCATATATGCCATACTAAAATATAATCATTAATGAATTCGGTGTATTTATTGCAAAGTAAATTATGATATTAAATACTTTTTTAACAAATAATGGCGAAATGTCCTAGTTCGTTGAATGTACGATTAAACTGAAACAAGCAATGATTCTGTGATTTTTTCAAGTCATTCTCCATCAAATTCCGTATACTTGTCCACGCGTGGAGTGAAAATCTATCACTTTTGAAATAATAAAGTGAGTGATTTGTTTCATTATAACCAATTTGAATGTTTCATACTTCATTGTTGGCTTGGAATATGTACGACGCCCTGGCCTGTGGAATTGTGTTTGCATGCGAGCGTCAGCGCCTGTTTGGGCCGTCGTGAGCCGCGCGCGCGTGCCACTCGCGCATTTGATGTAGTGAAGGAAGGAAAAAGTAAACCAAACGCCGCTGATCGTTAATTTTCACGGTGAAAACATCAGGTGTTTAAAACAAACTCAGGACATTCACACTTATCGCTGCGCTCTTCAAACTACACGCATGTGCCAGCGTGATTTTGAAAACGTCTAACAGGTGGATTTATGTTTTAAATGCCTGTTGGCGGACGAGTGAATGGATCAAAATTGCAATTTGACTATGAGAATTTACATATTTGAACTGACACGACGTTTTCATTACGTCTTTTCTCTTATGAGACCATATTTTAATAAACTTATTTCCATGTATTAACTATAATACATAAGCAAACGTACCCAAACAGATGTAGTATTTGTTTCAAGAAACAATTTTCTAAATAGACCACATGGTCTACATAAGCGTTTTCGAATTATTTGTACCTTTTGCAATTTTTGTAAACTCAGAGTGCAACCAAAATGATACACCATCCAGGGCAACAATGTAAAGAAAAACACTAGGAGCCGTTTTTCAGAGTATTTTTTAATTTTTTTATTCCAAATAAGTATACCGCTCAAACTACTAGTTCTTTCAAAAGTTGTACATGACTTGATATAAAGTTTTAATTAGCTAAATTGCCGGTCAGCTTGATTGATACCTTATAAAATTTCAGGGGAAAAGGTGTTTTTTAGGTACCACTATTTTTGTTGCTGAAGATATTTTCAATCGCGTAGCTATCATCACCAGTGCTACTAGGAAAATACGTTATTTCTGGGTTACCGCTTTTAAAATTCCTCCTATACGGTTATAGATATGTTGATGACCTGTTGTCACTGCGGACGGGCACCACCTACTACATAATTTTAGACAATTCATCACACTAGTATAGGATCATCATTAATTTAGTATATTCAGAAATCCGATCCATTCCGACACAAACATACACATGACTTTAAACCTCCCCACACACATTGTTACATTGTTAAATGTCCATATCCTTGTTTCCGAAAGACACAAAAAATTAATGTGTATCTCATAGATAAATTAACTACAAAAACACACTCAACATCCGCAAACACACTGTTCTCAAACACATTGAGAAGAACACTACGGACACTATCCTGTACTCAGGACTCCCTCATCTTAAAATAGTTACCACACTAAAAACATTCGTTCTCAGCGCAACTTTCCCCACTATGCACACACTTCAGAAACCACTAACCAACACTAAGAATCCAATCCACTCACCTCTTTATGTGAGATATATGCATATGCCCTCACTTGAAACGCAGTATAGGATACGGAAAACGGGCTGGAAATTCATACAGAGAATGAAAGAACGTGAACAAGCATGGACAAATAATACTACAAAAGTATGGCAATTCTCTGATTACCTAACTCAGAACCAACATACATTAGACAATGGAATTACTTTCCATATTCTATAAACTAAAAATGGATACTGGCAGAAGAAGATTAGAAAACGTTCACAACCTCAACCTGTATAATTCGAATGTAAGTTCCCTTAATCAGTAAATCCTTGAACTCTCGTTACTACTGCTAAAATTAGCTCAATATGTATACCTCCAACTCCACACGCCCAGCGAAGTGGTTCAGTGCGTTGCGCGCTGACTTCGAAATCGGGAGGCACTGGCCGGCCATCCTGGCCAGCGTTTTCGCGGTTTCCCTTGGTCATTAAGCGTATGCTGATATGGTTGAAAAATGCCCTAGTCCTTTCACCCATCATCATCACCATATCGTTTTATTGAGTATTCCCTGCCAAAGGCAGGAGGCCATTGCTCTTAATGGGATCTTAGTTGGATAATAATAATAATAATAATAATAATAATAATAATAATAATAATTACAATCATAACAATCATAACAATAACAAGTCCATTCCCAGAGCCACCTTCGCCTGCGCGCCCCGTCCTCCCTCCTCCTCCTCCCCCTCCTGAAGCCTCGCCTCACTGCCCCTTCGACCGCGCCACCCCATCTGACCCGCTTCTGACTGGCGCTCTGTCCTCTTAAAGGACTTCACAACAGCAGAATTCCCTTCTCCTCCCAGACGCTGCAAGGTATTTACGATCCAGTTTGCTTACACGTCTCGTGTAGTACTTAACATACTTTGTAATTGATTTGTACACATGTATACTTTTAATTATTATGTATTAAATTATTAATTTATTCATTTCAATTTCATATATTCAATTTCAATCAATTTCATATTTTCATTTGGATATTTATAATGTCTTGCATATATTTTCTGATTACTTCTGACGATGATGGCTACGCAATTGAAAAAATCTTAAGCGATTGAAATAGTTATACCTAGTCATCGATTTTCTGATATACATTTTTAGAACATATTTCATTAAGGAAAAACATGCTTAATAAATTCTTTACGTTTGCAATGTTCCTTTTTCGCTATTTCCGAAAACACAGCGTTTGCTGAAAATGATACTCCGGCTATTTTTTAATATCCTTCGCTCTACCAGAGAGGGAAAATTGAAAGAAAAATTGGAGCCTTTTTTGATAAAAAATATAAATTGCCTATACTTCAAGATAAATTGCTGGAATACTACTCTATTTTCTTAATTGAACAGAACTTTATTTAAAGATGTGTCTTTGAAGAGAAATCATTAAAGAAAACTCTATATCTTCAATATTGTTGTTGTAAGAAGAAGCCAACAAATTCAACTTTTGCCATTTTCTAAAATTGAGACAATTCAAAAAAATTAAATGTCCCTTGCTCCATCCGACGAAAAGTATAATCCAAAACGTTGGAGACATTTTTTGAGAAAAAATTGAAAAAGCTTTTGAGGCTTCATGCAAATTACCCTACAATATCAAAATATCAAAATATATTTTCACGTAAGAATAAAATGCCTACAATATGAGTTTTGTTGTGGACATTAAAATAATTTGGCATAAGTATTAATATTGGTATAAATTTACTTAATTTAACAAGTAGAAGACTATTTTATTCTTATTAAAAAATAATTTTAGACTATTCTAAATTGTTTTAGATAGTACAGTTCCTTTGATAAATTAACCGAAATCCAAAGGTAACATTTTCGTAGTATGAAATGTTCAGACTCTTGGTCTCCTCTGGAATCGAAGTTGGATGGAGAGCCCCACTACTCGTTCCTCCAGAGGCCTGAATATAGCCAGGGAACTACTAGAATTGACTTATTTTTTAAATTGTTTTTATTTTTATTTATTTATCTCAAAAACAGTTAAAAACTGCGTGTGACGTGCTATGGGGAGATGTTACTTTGAAGTTACATTTATGTCCAGAAGCAAAACAAGGGGCCATCTCAGCATTTGCTCGAGGATCAGGGAAACTGGACCAAAACCTGTTCGAGATGGGGGCTATTGACCCAGAAGCTGAAGTACAATACTTGTTACAGGTTCTTTACAATTACACAATCTAAATGATATATAATACATTAAATGTCACTCTTAAAATTAATATTACTTTCCTTTTGGATGCTCGGTATAGTCTCTAATTGTATAGAAACAGTTGTGCAGCAGAAAACATTTTACTTGGGACTTAAACTTTTGTATCGATTTAATCGTTTAATGTCATCTGGCAAGGTGTTGTAAAATAATGTACATGTAATATATGTGAAATTTTTGTAGTGAGCTGTTGATAGTGTTACTTGATGAATATGATTACTACGTCGAGTGATGTAGTTCTAGACAACGGCGTTTGCTGAAAATATATCCTCGCCCTTAACTAAGTCATTTTTCACAAAAACCACTGATTTATATATCAAGAGACAAGGTAATGGTAAAATACATCGATGAATAAATAGAGGCTTATAAGAATCACGTGGGTGGGATTTGCTTACTATTCGTATTTTTTTTTTTTTTTGTAATCTAAAAGTCTGGGAGCTATAAGATGTATTTCCCTAAAATATTATGACATATCTCAGGCGGAAATGATCATTAGCGAAATATGCACATCGGTAGTATGGAGGCTGAATTTGAAAGAATTCTGTGAGCGTAGCATAAAGAGTTTAGTGTTCAATTCATTGAAATGGACGTACCATTTAAGATTTGACTGAATTGAAAGATCTAAAAATTTTGTTCTCGTAGTGGGTTCGATTATTTCAGAGTATTGTCAAATATATTCGAATATACTCTCTCGAATATTATATTCGAATTCTTAATTCGAATTTTTCGTGAATTTGGTCAATATCTGTGTGAAACTCTTTAATGTTTTTTAAAGGTCTTAAGAAGCTGTTCGGGATCGCAATATTTGGGCATAAAATGCGTTAAAATGTATGTGTTTGATAGACCCAAAGATGCTTGTGTTAATCTTGTGTCCTCGTCATTAACTTGGACAGGCGACAGAAGAAGAAGAAGAAGAAGAAGAAGAGGAAGAAGAAGAGAAAGAAGAAGAAGAAGAAGAAGAGGAAGAAGAAGAGAAAGAAGAAGAAGAGGAAGAAGAAGAAGAGGAAGAAGAAGAGGAAGAAGAAGAAGAAGAAGAAGATGCAGAAGAAGAAGAGGAGGAGGAGGAGGAGTCAGTGTTAACAAATCAAGAGCTCCGAAAGCAAAATGTAAATCGTAATGACGTTCACGCGTGGATGACAGTGACCCCTCCGTCCTGCTCGCGACGTTGAAGTGCAATTAAATCGGAGTTTAATGTCAGATTATAAAACGACGCTGTCCCACTGAGAGTAGTTTTCGGGCACGGTGTTAACGCTGCCATCGGAGACCATGGCTGCGTTTAAGACCTCGTACTAGCAGAGGCACTTCAAAATGGAGTGGAATTGTAATGAGCTGCCTCTTAATTTCTTGAAACAGTTCTCACGAAAGTGATTCTCGTTACTAGTCAGAAACTG